>CM077080.1:132425715-133025715 GCA_039513925.1 Platanthera zijinensis | reverse complement strand
TGTTGGCATCAAGAACATACACTTTCATGGGAATGAAAGGTTCTTCAACCACTATGATGTATATTCTTGGATCTGCTGCCTCCATGAATAATCTGACTCTTTCCTTCCAAATTCCAAAATTCTTTTTGGAGCAGACTGGGAGCTTGATGGAAATATTTTCCCTCTAAGCCATGATATATCTTTCTCTACAATCCTATGGATTCTCACTAGGCTATTATGCCTTTTTCAATAAACCTCCCTCTGATACTAATTGTAATTATTTGTTTTAGGATAGAGTGACCTAGAGGGGGGTGAATAGGTCTAATTTTAATTCTAGTCTATTTTTAGATAATGAAAATTACTTCCCTATATTTAGTATCCCAGACAGATGAAACAGAAAAACTAATCAACAAGTAAATATCATCAAGCACATCAAACACAGCACAGCAATCACATCATAGTACACAAGATTTATAGTGGTTTCCTAATTGATGGGTACATCCACTTTCCCCCTTCGCCTATCTAGCAATGAACTAGATTCGGCCAAACTTCTTCTTTCTTTACTCAGATCCTCAATTCTTACTGCTCATAGCCCAGCTGGCTCCAACAAATTAGACTACACAAGTCTTACCACTCAGATCACCAAGATCCTACACCTCAAGTTCTTCCCAAGAACTCTACCTCAGAGTGAATCCACACTCCTACACCTTAGGAAACCCCTGCCCTATGAATCAGAACAATCAGTACCTACATGTCACAACCCGCATTTTCACCGCATAAAAGGGGTATATCAGAGTAAGGGAAAATGCCCGTCATGATGCCACGTCGGCAGGGGTTAACTGTGGATGCTCAGGCAAAACTCATACTATACACAAACAGAAAGATCTTTAAGTGATTTAGTAAAAATCCAATTTAAGTTAAGCATTTAACCGTATCCCTCGGCTTGGTGGCTCATCAAGTCCACGAAAGAAAAATAGTTAATACGCTGCGGAAAATACTTTATTTATGAGATTAAACATCCTACAAGAGTTTAGACGTTCCCCAAGGTAAAACTCATGCTATGCAATACTCCAAGTTTATAATATTAGTAAAAATAGCTTTTATGGTCGCTAAATATAATGAGTTAGAGTTTTAAAATATGCAATGCATGCAGTAATAATAGTAGATTTTATACTTGAAAATACCTAACCTGCATTCCTAGCATAAATCATCCTAGAGAGCAAGTAATCCAATCCATCACAAGGAGAACAAATAGCAGCTAGAATGTATCAAAAATCAACAACCATGTGGGCGTCAACAATCTGGCACGAACCCACATAAAACAATAGTATGTCTAAACTAAGGAAAATAAACTGAAACAACAACTACCTCGCAACGGCGAGGTGAAAACCACAGCCAACACTGCTGCTCGGGAACTCAAAAATTGGCTCCACTACCTGCTAAAGCTCCGAACTTGAGGCATTCCAAACATAGAATACCTCAGCAAGAAGGTACAAGCGGTGGCAGAAAAGTAACCCAAAAGTAAACAAAGGTCAAAATGGGGTACCAACCCAAGACCAAAAGTACTGAAGTAAAGTACATAAGTAAGGTACAAATGAGTCGGAAAATAACCATACGTGAATCGTCACACACATTAAAATACACCAGATGCACAAGGAAAAAAAGATGGAGAGCATGATTAAATCATAAGCAAGCATATCACAACAACCCTATTAGCCACATGTGGTCAACTATACCCAAAAACACGGGCGAGGTGGTCACTCATCTGGACACACACTCACTTATATAATATCCGTCTAACTGTGGGGGAGACTCATACACTCCACCATTCACCACAGATGGCCAAACACCCAGTATAGTTCCACAAGGTACTAATAAGTCTCAAAACATTGCGGAGGTGGATATGCCCACTAACTCCCGCAAACAAGAGAATCATGATATATCTCAAGACTTGGCACATCGAATTCTACTAGACAATTCTAGATTAAGGAACGGTTGATCAACCTTAGGAAAGATTTCACAGTCCTAAACAACTCTTAACACATCCTAATAATAGTTAAGAATGATTAAAGCCAATAGTTAAACATTTCCATCAAATCCTTACAACACTTACAAGATTAAATCATCATGACAAAACTAATAATAAAAGTGGATTCAAAGGAAGATTAAATATACCTACAAATTAAAATGATAATAGTGCAGAAATATTGAAGAAAAAGAGATTACCATCATCAAGATTGGAAATAAGAGGGTAAAGGGAAAACCACCACATGCCTTGGTTTTTGCCGGAAAAACTCCCCAAATCGCTCTTTGTCGTAGATCAGGGCTAAAGAAGACGAGGAGAGACGAAATCTAACAAGAAATAGCCAAGATAGAGGTTAGGTCCAAAAACCCTAACAAGAAAAACTCAAAAAATTGGGAAGATTTTACCACGATGACGAAGCTCTCGCTGAGAGCTTTTCGGATCTAAGATCGGGGTAAGATTTCGAGCACCAGAGTACCGGAGCACCGTCGGTGGCCATCATAAGGATTACGGAAGGATTTTCTCTCTCTCGCTCACGCCGCTCTGGTTCGGGAAGAAGAACAGTAGTTCGGTCTAAATGACAGAGGAAGAAGAAGTAGGGTATTTATATTTATATATATATATAATAAGTATAATATAAAAATATTTACGCTTAGAAGAATGAACTGGGGTCAACTGAACCCATTTCCGGGATGAAGACATGGATTACTCGAGTACTGAAGAGAACTTCTCGAGTATAGAAGGAGAGTTACTCGAGTACTAGAAATCTACTCGAGAACTCAAGGCAGGACCTCTCGAGTACTAGGGAAGGGTTACTCGAGTACTAGAAGGCTACTCGAGAACTGAAGGCAGGAATTCTCGAGTACTAGGGAAGGATTACTCGAGTAAGGAAGATGGATTTCTCGAGAGGTAAGATACTTCTCGAGAGCAAACAAGGGCATCTCGAGAACAGCAAGCAAGGATTACTCGAGTAGAATAAGGCTTCTTGAGAACTAGCAAGGGCTTCTTGAGAGCATCAAGTCATGACTACTCGAGAATAAAGAGGGACTTCTCGAGAACAAAAGGGGAGATCTCGAGTACAAGCAAAACAAATTCAAAAATTCTGATTTGACTAATATTCCGTAATAAATCGTTGACTCTACAAATTTGCAGCGAAGATAACACAAGAATCTGACGCGCCATTCCTTAGACATTATCATCAAATGCTTACATAAGCAAAAATCATCGTAGAAATCCAAACAAGCGCCGAGACCCAAAATGCACAGATCGCAATAAAACTAGACAAGTACAAAACCTCAAAAGTCAATCCTTTCAATCAAGGAAAACCTTTAATCCAAATCAAAATCCCAAAAATATGGTCAAACAACCCCAACGGACGCAAAAATGCACTAACGGTGCAGTGTCGTCAACATAACATAAAAAGTAATGCCTTGACGTAATAAATATGACGATACAAAGTCAAATAATATTATCAGAAGATCGGGGGCATCACAGTCACTCCCCCTAAAATAAAGTGTCATTCCAAAACTTAACACAACTCTAAAATCAAATTAAAATGATAAAATCAAACACTACCAAAAGCATGGAGACATACCAGAAACTAAGGGAAGAGGTGCGGATGAGATTCCCTCATCACTGACTCCAATTCCCACGTCGCGCTCTCGACATCTTGATTTTTCCAAAGAATCTTGACCATGGGGATGGTCTTTCTCCGCAACACTCGATCTTGCGATTCCAAAACATCAACAGGATCTTATACATACGAAAGGTTGGGCTGAATTTGGGGCACCGAGTTAATGACTTGACGATCAATATGAACACACTTTCGCAACTAGCTCACAAGGAACACATCAAGGACACCAGGGAAGGTAGTAGACAAATCAAATCTATACGCTGACACTATGATGCGCTCAAGAATTTGAAAAGGTCCCACATAATGGGGGTCTAACTTTTGGTCTATTCCAAACCTTTTAACACCAGACATCGGAGAGACTTTCAGAAAAACCAAGTCCGCAATGGCGAACTCTAGATCGAACCTTCATCGATTAGCATACTTCTCATAATGCTCTTGTGCTATACGGAGCTTCTCTCAAATATGAGTCACAGTACAATTCATCTCTTCAATGGCTTCATGACCTAGCAATGGTCTCTCACCAACCTCAGCCCAAAACAAAGGTGTCCTACAACGCCCTCCGTACAAGGCCTCAAATGGGGCCATCTGTAGAATCCCCTGATAACTATTATTGTATGCAAATTCCATGATTCTGAGTCGTTCATCGCAAGCACCACCATGATCCAATATATAACACCTGATCATATCTTCCACGATCTGATTTACCCTTTCCGTCTGACCATTTATATGCGGATGATAGGCAGTGGAATACCTTAATTCGGTACCCAACCCTTCTTGTAAGATCTTTCAAAAACGAGACATAAATCGGGAATCTCGATCTGATACAATGTTAATAGGCACTCCATGTAATCTGATGACTTCATAAAGGTATAAATCATCTATCTTCTTCATAGAATACCCAATCTTAAAGGGTACAAAGTGAGCACACTTGGTCAATCTATCGACTATCACCCAAACATAATCGTTCCCGCGGGGAGATTTCGGTAGACCGGTGATGAAATCCATCGAAATACTCTCCCATTTCCAACTTGGTATATAAAGCGGTGTCAGTTTACCACCAGGCCTTCTATGGTCTTCCTTAACACGCTGACACGTGTAACATTCCGACACAAACTTTGCTATATAATTCTTCATTCCCGGCCATAAAAAATTTTTCTTTAGATCTTTATACATTTTCGTGGAACCAGGATGGTAGGCAACACTGGAACCATGAGATTCATTACAAATCTTAGCCCGAATATCATTAAAAGCGGGGATACAAAATCTACCCCGATATTTCAGAGTATCCAACTCGTGCAAAGAGAAATCAGGTAACTCTCCATTCTCAGTTCTACTTCGGAGATGCAACAAGTCAGGTCATCCTTCTGGTGCACTCTGGTAAGAGAAATCCAAGAGGGCTCTTCTGCTTCCAACCTAGCAGGCACAGTACTACTCCCAACTTCAATGTCCATCAACAAGAATTCTTCCACCAAGGATTGTACAAATAGATTGAATATTTTTGCAGTCTTCCTACTCAAAGCATCGACTACTACGTTAGCCTTTCCTAGATGATAGAGAATCTCCACTTCATAATCGGCCACATACTCTAACCACCTACGCTGGCACAAATTTAACTCCTTCTGTGTGAAGATATACTTCAAATTCTTATGGTCTGTGTAGATCTTGCACAGCGCGCCATACAATAAATGTCTCCAAAGCTTCAACGCATAAATTACAGCAGCAAACTTCAAGTTTTGCTTAGGATAGTTTCTTTCATGGATATTTAATTGTCTTGATCTATACGCTATCACCCTTCCATCTTGCATCAAAACACAACCTAGTCCAATGTGTGATGCATCCACGTACACAGCATACTCGACTCCTTCAGTAGGTAAGGTTAAGACTAGAGCAGTACACAATCTCTTCTTCAATTCTTGGAAAGCCTCTTCACACTTATTGCTCCAAATGAACACGGTGTTCTTCTGTGTGAGTTGATTATGCATAATTTGACCTAAATTATTAATATAAAAATCTAAATAATCTAATATAAATATTTTTATAATGTTAATTTTATTCGCTAAATCATATCTTTTTATAATTCTATCCTAACCATGCCTATTTTACTATATTTTCTGCGCGCAGCGAACTTCGGGGCCACTTTTGGACATGTTGCGGCCAGAATCAGATCTTGGGCTGAACATGAAAGTTGTAGCCCTCAGAAATACCTTTCCAACGCATGGTTACACGCCTTCATCGGATTTATGTAGCTTCAGGAATCCTCCGTCGAAGTTGCTGTCCAGCAGATTTCCTGCATGAATGATTCTCGTCTTTGAGCAAGAACCGAGGATCCCGGGACAAATTGCATTATCAATTCAAAAATAACATGCCTTCAGTTATGGTGTGCCAAAATAAATGTCAAGTTCACTCATGTCATGGTGTTGTTGAACAATATTCAAGAATGGAATGAAGCCACAATGGTCCTATGTGATTTTTTCATGACAAATGTGAAATAAGCTAGCCACCTTTGACTTTATATTCAACATGTGTCCTTAAAAGAAGCTTCATGGAAAGAGAGAAAGCTAGCCAAATTTTATCATGCTTTTCATGACAAGTGTGAAAGAGGCTAGCCACCTTTGAATTTTAAACCAACATGTGCTTTTTGACCAAGGGATGCTTCATGGAAACTTCATCCTCATGCCAAATTCCAACTCTACCCCTTTGGTTTTGGCCCTATAAATAGGCATGAAGAAAGGGGGAAAGGATCATCCTTCCTACTTCATTTTGAGCATTGTAGAGAGCCATTGGAGTTTGTTTTTAGAGTATTTTAGTTTAATATTTTCATGCTTTAATGTTCTTACAATTTCTTTTATCGTACTTGTAATCTTCTTGCAAACTCTCTTTATAATGTCTTTTTTGAAATCTTTTGTAACTTCTTTTTAATAAGAAATAAATTAGTTTGTTATTCCCTTTCCCTCTTTCTCTTTCTTTTTATGCATATTCTTAACATGATTTTCATTTCCTATATTATGAGTAACTAAACTTTGTTTAGTGCTTGATCGAAATGATCCGAGGAATGAAATGATCTCTTTTTCTTAATCCATATCTTCTCTTTCTCTTTGAACAAATGTTTAGGATTTACCCTTGATTAATTTATAGAGAGATCATATCATCGATATATGATTTTCTCTTCTGTTTCCATACTCTAGTAGCCGAAAGGATCATGCGTATGGATTGATCGCTCATGGGTAAAGGGAGTTGAATGCAATCCTTGAAAGAGGACGACATAAATTTCCCGGATTAGAGTCAAATCCAATAGAGGGGTTCACCACATAAAGCGAGTTTTAGGGGTTTCAATTATAGAACGAAAGTTCGGTTGATCAACCTAAACTCAGTTGGGCGTATCCTTGAAAGAGGTGCGTTCATATTCTGGGAACCTCCACGGTCCAAGCACCTTCGTTAAAGAGAATTAGGGATTTATTTATTTTTGGTCATTTTCATTCCAAGGTGATTCAAGATCAAGTACTAACCTTTTAAATTATTGCTTAATCATCCTCTTTTATTGTATAACCATTCTCTTATTTGCAAACCAAATCAAAGTATCTAATTGATAAACTAACAGGAATCTCTTTGAAGTAGAAGTAATCGACGCGCCTTGGTTCTAATACGACCTTGATATTATATCCTATGCTATAAGAGATAAGGTACACTTGCCTTTATCGACTATAGATTCGGAGAACATCATCTTCATCTTCATCTTCTCTTTTTCATAAAACACCTCCGGGATTTTCTCCATCAAGTTTTTGGCGCCGTTGCCGGGGACTTGCGTCGATATTTCAAAAAAAAAAAATAACTGTTAATTTATCATTTTTCCTTTTTTTCTAAAATATATATATATCTTAATAATATACCTAAAACCGCCTAAAAAGAACAAAAAGAAAAAAAAATTCATAATTAATTTTTAAACTCATCTTTAATCATTTGTCTTTTCTTTTTTTTCCTTCTAGTATATGACCCGAGCAAGTTCTTCGAATAATCCTGAATCCCATTTTGATCCAGAAATTGAGCGCACCTTTAGGCGACGCCTTCAATCTCGTGGACAGGATTTACCATTTATTTTTGAAGAATCTATCGGAGATACTAATATAGCAACTATGGGTGACCCCAATCCTAATGAAGCCCAGCAACGGACCATGTCCTATTATGCACGGCCGAACTTGGAAGGGACACAATCTAGTATTGTTCGCCCTACTATAGCTAATAATAATTTTGAGATCAAGTCTAGCATCATCCAAATGGTGCAACAATCGGTTACTTTTGA
Source organism: Platanthera zijinensis (assembly GCA_039513925.1). NCBI lineage: Eukaryota > Viridiplantae > Streptophyta > Magnoliopsida > Asparagales > Orchidaceae > Platanthera > Platanthera zijinensis. The sequence continues at coordinate 133,017,783 of CM077080.1, read as the reverse complement.
TGGTTTACCAGATGAAGATCCAAATCAACATCTTTCAAATTTTCTTGAAATCTGTGATACTTTCAAAATAAATGGCGTTACTGATGATGCCATTCGATTACGACTATTTCCCTTTTCTTTGCGGTCAAAGGCCAAGCAGTGGTTAGGCTCTCTTCCTAGAGGATCTATCACTACATGGGCCGAAATGGCGGAAAAATTCATGACTAAATATTTTCCTCCTGCAAAGACCGCCAAATTACGTACTGATATCTCTTCATTTATGCAAATCGACTCAGAGACTCTCTACGATACATGGGAGCGCTTCAAGGAGCTTTTGCGTAGATGTACTCACCATGCACTTCCTACTTGGTAACAAGTACAAATTTTTTATAATGGCATAAATTTCCAAACAAGGCAGATGATTGATGCAGCCGCTGGGGGTACTCTCAATAATAAAACCCCAGAGGCCGCTCAAGTGCTTTTTGAGGAAATGGCCATGAATGCCTATCAGTGGAATGTGCCCCGAGCGCGCCCTAGCAAGCCGGTAGGACTTTATGAAGTTGATATGACAGCTAATTTAGCTTTACAACTTGAACGTTTAAGCAAGCAAGTGGCAGAGATGTCTGCTTCCTCTGCCACTCCTTCTTGGGCAAATAATACTAATAATACTTTTATTGAAGAACAAGTTGATTTCATGGGGAATCTTACTCGTCCTTCCTTTAACCCGAACAACGCTCCGTATAACAATGCTTATAATCCAGGTTATAGGAACCACCCGAATTTCTCATGGAGCAACCAAAGTAATGCCCAGCGCCCTCCTAATATGAACCCACCTTGTTTTCTTCCACCACCACCAAAGCCCTCTTCGATTGAAGAGGTATTTTCTAAATATGTTGACTCGAATGAATCCAACATCCGGAATCTCACCGGATCTATAAAGAACTTAGAGAATCAAATTGGCCAGCTTGCCAAAATGATTGCCGAGCGCCCGCATGGAGCTTTGCCGGGCAACACTGAGACGAATCCAAGGGAGAATGCAAATGCCATCAACCTTCGCAGTGGAAAGGAGGTAACCTCTCCAAGTAGGATTGAACCCGAGGTAACTGTTTCTATTTTACCCCCTCCAGTTTTATTTTCTAATTCTCCGAATGCTTCAAAATCTCCTCTTGTTTCTACTTCTGCACCCCCTTATCCATCTAAAATTAAAAATGAGCGAGTAGAGGAGCAATACAAAAAAATTTTAGAAATTTTAAAACAAATTCATATAAATGTTCCCTTCTGCGAGGCAATCTCTCAAATGCCTAAATACGCGAAATATCTCAAGGAGTTACTCTCCAATAAAAAGAAACTTGAAGATATCTCACGTGTTTCCCTCAATGCAGAATGCTCAGCAGCTTTATTCAATAAATTGCCTCAAAAATTGAATGATCCGGGACGGTTTTCTATCCCGTGCCTCTTTGGCAATTTATTAGTAAAGCATGCCCTCGCCGACCTAGGTGCTAGTATAAATCTAATGCCTTACTCTTTGTTTAAGAAATTGGGGTTAGGAGATCCAATCCCAAAAAAAATAAGTATACAACTAGCGGATCGTTCTGTTAGGAAACCAGTAGGGGTAGTGGAAGACGTGTTATTCAAGGTTGACAAGTTCATCTTTCCGGTGGACTTTGTCATTCTTGACATCGAAGAGGATGCTGAAGTACCACTTATACTCGGCCGCCCCTTCCTTGCCACCTCCCGCGCAATAATAGATGTGAGTAACGGAAAACTCCTCCTTCGTGTTGGAGATGATGAAGTTACTTTCAGTATAAACCCCTCAATGCGCAATTCTCTTTCAAATGATGATTCTTGTTACCATCTAGATGCATCATTTGAAGAAGATTTTTCATCATTTTCTCATTTGTGTCCCACATCTTGTGATGATGCAGAACATGATGAATTATTTTGTTTTAAGGAATTATCTCGTTCTTCGCCTCCTGAGCCAATTGGCTTAGAGAGTATTAAAATCACGACCTCTTACGAAGTACCACCTACTCTTGAGCTTAAGCAACTTCCAGAGCACCTAAAATATGTCTTTTTAGAAAAAGACTCTAAATTGCCGGTCATCATTTCTTCTACTTTGTGTGATTCGGAAATTTTCGAATTAATTCAAATCTTAAATAGGCATCGCCGAGCTATAGCTTGGCAATTATCTGATATTAAAGGGATAAGCCCCTCCTTCTGCACACACAAAATATTACTTGAAGATAATTCTCATGATAGTGTACAGCCTCAGCGATGACTTAATCCCAACATGAAAGACGTCGTTAAGGCTGAAGTAATTAAACTATTAGATGCAGGAATTATCTACCCGATTTCGGATAGCCCGTGGGTTAGCCCCGTGCAAGTAGTACCAAAGAAAGGCGGCATGACAGTAGTGGTTAATGAGAACATTGAACTAATTCCAACTCGTACTGTTACGGGTTGGCGGATGTGCATCGACTATAGAAAATTAAATGATTCCACCCGAAAAGACCACTTTCCCTTGCCATTCATTGATCAAATTTTAGAACGCCTTTCCGGTCACTCCTACTATTGCTTTCTTGATGGTTTATCGGGATATTTCCAAATACCAATCTCACCCGAGGACCAGGAGAAAACAACCTTTACTTGTCCCTTCGGCACCTTTGCTTATAGAAGGATACCATTTGGCCTTTGCAATGCACCTGCTACATTCCAAAGATGTATGTTGGCCATCTTTGATGAGTTGATTGAGGATGTGATGGAAGTCTTCATGGATGACTTTTCCGTATTTGGAAATTCTTTTAAATCATGCTTAGCTAATCTTGAACGTGTTCTTCAACGTTGTGAAGATACGAATCTAGCCCTAAATTGGGAAAAATGTCATTTCATGGTCCGAGATGGGTTGGTACTCGGTCATAAAATATCGGGTAAAGGAATCGAGGTTGATAAGGCCAAGATCGAGGTGATTGAGAAACTTCCCCCTCCCACAAATGTAAAATCTATTAGAAGTTTCCTTGGTCACGCAGGTTTTTATCGGCGGTTTATACAAAAATTTTCCAAAATTACAAAGCCGTTAACACACTTGCTAGAAAAAGAGTCTTCTTTCATTTTTGATAATGAATGTTTAGCATCTTTTAATATTATCAAAGATAAGCTTATCAACTCGCCAATTCTAGTAGCACCAGATTGGTCCTTTCCTTTTGAGATAATGTGCGATGCAAGTGACATTGCTGTAGGCGCAGTGTTAGGCCAACGGGTGAACAAGTATTTTCACCCAATTTATTATGCAAGCAAGACACTCACATCCGCACAGGCCAATTACACAACTACAGAGAAAGAACTTCTGGCAATTGTTTTTGCGTTTGATAAGTTTAGGTCTTATATTACACTCTCTAAAGTCATTGTGTTTACTGATCATTCTGCCCTTAGGTACCTACTAAACAAGGCAGACGCCAAGCCCCGATTATTAAGATGGATCCTCCTACTGCAAAAATTTGACTTGGAGATCCGGGACAAGAAAGGAGCGGAGAACTTGGCGGCCGATCATCTCTCCCGCTTAGAAAACCCTGCTGCGGATACGCTGGTGGAAGCTGATATTGATGATAAATTCCCTGAAGAGCGCCTCCTCGCCATCGAAAAATTAACGAATTCTTCTACCCCTTGGTTTGCGGATTTGGCCAACTATCTAGTGGCTCGGGTCCTGCCAAAAGGTTTTTCAAGTCAACAAAAGAAGAAATTCTTTTCCGACGTGAAGAACTACTTTTGGGAGGACCCCTTCTTATTTCGTATCTGCGCAGATCAAGTGGTAAGAAGATGTGTATCGAGCGAGGAAGGCTTGCAAATATTGCGGCACTGCCATGAAGGACCAACCGGCGGACATTATCAAGCAAGCCGGACCGCAAGGAAAGTGCTGGAGGTCGGTTTCTACTGGCCCTCGATCTTTAAGGATGCTCACTCTTTTGTAAGTGGATGCGACAGGTGCCAAAGGTCAGGTAACATATCTCGCCGAGACGAAATGCCCCAAAACTCCTTTATGGAGTGTGAAATTTTCGATCTATGGGGTATTGATTTCGTAGGTCCTCTCCCTCCCTCATTTAATAATAAATATATTCTCATCGCAGTCGACTACGTGTCGAGGTGGGCGGAAGCACAAGCTCTCCCATCCAACGATGCAAGAGTGGTCATTAAATTTTTGAAGAAATTATTCTCTCGTTTTGGCACGCCTCGTGCTATAGTTAGTGATAGGGGCACACACTTCTGCAATAGCCAGTTTGCTAAAATTTTAGCAAAATATGGCGTTACACACAAACTCTCCACCGCCTATCACCCACAAACTAGTGGCCAAGTGGAGGTAGTGAACCGCGAGCTCAAGAGGATTTTGGAGAAGACTGTCTCTTTTAATAGGAAGGACTGGTCTTTGAAGCTCGATGATGCTCTATGGGCTTATCGGACGGCATACAAGACCGCCATTGGTTGTACACCATACCGATTAGTCTACGGCAAAGCTTGCCACCTTCCAGTTGAGTTAGAGCACCGTGCCTATTGGGCGCTAAAATTCCTCAATCTTGATTATACTTTGTCCTCCGAGCAAAGAAAATTCCAACTGAACGAACTAGATGAATGGCGTGCTAACGCATATGAAAATAATAAGTTTTATAAGGAGCGCTCAAAGTTCTACCATGATAAAAATATTAAAATTCCTAAATGTTTTTCACCGGGGGATCTAGTCCTTCTTTACAACTCACGCCTTCGTCTTTTTCCAGGAAAGTTAAAATCTCGATGGTCCGGCCCCTTTGTCGTCAAAGAGGTTTGGCCATATGGGACCGTTCTTATTTCCACCCGGAACTCGGCTCCTTTAAAGTGAATGGACACCGATTAAAATTTTATTTCTCTAATGATACTTCGGCCACCAATATTGAGACCCTCACCATATAATCTTCCATGCCAATTAGTCAAGCTACGTGACGGTAAACAAAGCGCTTTTGGGAGGCACCCCAAACTTTATCTTCTTATTATTATTTTCTTTGTTTTAACATGTATTTGCAGGTTTCCTTCTAGCCTCCTCGATTTCACCATCAGGGATGTCCTCTTTCCTCACTTCTTCTTTTATAGCATTTATATTACTTCATACTTAGTTTTAAACATTGGGGACAATGTTTAACTTTAAGTATGGGGGTATAAGTCCTTAAATAATAAAATTTTAAAAATATATAAATTCCAAAAATTCAAAAAAAATATATATTCTTTCTTTTGTCTTTAATATATATACAAAAAAAAAGAGAAGATAAAACTTATATAAAATAATTAATAATTTGAGTTAATCTTTGCTAAATCTTTTAGTACCCCATGACTTTGCATTTTCTTGTTTTTAATCATTTATGTACTTGTTTAGTTGAAATAAATTAAATTAAATTTCATTTTGTCTATGTTTCATGAGTAATATGTTGACTCATGTAGTGTTCCTAATTAAGGTAGCATGTTATTTTTGAAAAACATTCTTAAATATTTGCACTTTTTCATAGCCATTTTTGTATGTTTTTCACTTTTATAAAATCTACCATCCCTTGTTTTCACTTTTAAAAATATTTGAAATGATTGATTAGTGTTAAGTATAGTAGATGCGAACTAATCTAAGATGCTTATTATCTTCATTTTTCATGAAAAGTCAATTATCTCTATTTTCTATCTGGAATTTGCGTCTCTTGAATTTTTTAATACCTTGCTTTGAGTAGACTTAAGAGCATGAGGATGATCTAGGCAACTTTTTTGATTAGTTTGAGCTTTTGCATCCCGAACCTTAAATTCCTAACCATTGTTAGCCACGTTGTGCCTTTTCCATTTTCTTTTTATAAGTCCCACTTATTTTTCACCAAAGCCGTATAGCTTACCCATGTCGCACACTTAAAACTTTTTTGAGCTTTATATCACTTGTGTGTACTATATTTTGTTAAAATGGTGGAGATTTGTATTATATCTCAATTGCTACAAAAGAGGAAAAAGAAAAAAAAAGGGAAAACTCAATTGTTTCAAAAGAAGGAAGAAGATATGATATATATTTATATATATATGCAAAAAAAAAATTATGAATGACCTTTTAACCCCAACATTATATTGCAAAATGACTTGGGGTGTCAAAATTTTATTTTCTAGCAACAAGTTATTTGCAAAGCTCTTCTTTTTGTTTTAAGTGTGCTTTACCCATCATGTTTATCTTTTGAACTCCACACCCTTAAAACCTAACCCAAAAATTTACACCTAATGAAAGTCCTTTTGATTCATGCTTCTGAGGTTTATTTTTAGTACAGTAGCGAGAAAGTAAATTGAGTAAATTCTTAGGTAGCAGTATTGATCTTTGATTTAGATTGGTATGAATATAAAATGTCTCTTAGATTTTAGTAGCAACTCAATATCCTTTTCATTTATCACATTACTCAATTTTTAGTTTTGCTTAAAAACATGGGATGATTTATTTTTTTTATGCTAGTGAAAATTGTAAAATTCTATGCCAAGACTAAGTAAAAATATTTTGTTTTCTTTTCATAATTCCTCTACCTTAATTTCGCATCGTACTTGTGTTTGGCATAGCCAATTTGTTTGGTTTGTTTTTTTTATTTTTTCTAGCTCGTATGTCTTTGCTTGAGGACAAGCAAAATAATAAGTATGGGGGAATTTGATGATGCATAATTTGACCTAAATTATTAATATAAAAATCTAAATAATCTAATATAAATATTTTTATAATGTTAATTTTATTCGCTAAATCATATCTTTTTATAATTCTATCCTAGCCATGCCTATTTTACTATATTTTCTGCGCGCAGCGAACTTCGGGGCCACTTTTGGACATGTTGCGGCCAGAATCAGATCTTGGGCTGAACATGAAAGTTGTAGCCCTCAGAAATACCTTTCCAACGCATGGTTACACGCCTTCATCGGATTTATGTAGCTTCAGGAATCCTCCGTCGAAGTTGCTGTCCAGCAGATTTCCTGCATGAATGATTCTCGTCTTTGAGCAAGAACCGAGGATCCCGGGACAAATTGCATTATCAATTCAAAAATAACATGCCTTCAGTTATGGTGTGCCAAAATAAATGTCAACTGCACTAATGTTATGGTGTTGTTGAACAATATTCAAGAATGGAATGAAGCCACAATGGTCCTATGTGATTTTTTCATGACAAATGTGAAATAAGCTAGCCACCTTTGACTTTATATTCAACATGTGTCCTTAAAGGAAGCTTCATGGAAAGAGAGAAAGCTAGCCAAATTTTATCATGCTTTTCATGACAAGTGTGAAAGAGGCTAGCCACCTTTGAATTTTAAACCAACATGTGCTTTTTGACCAAGGGATGCTTCATGGAAACTTCATCCTCATGCCAAATTCCAACTCTACTCCTTTGGTTTTGGCCCTATAAATAGGCATGAAGAAAGGGGGAAAGGATCATCCTTCCTACTTCATTTTGAGCATTGTAGAGAGCCATTGGAGTTTGTTTTTAGAGTATTTTAGTTTAATATTTTCATGCTTTAATGTTCTTACAATTTCTTTTATCGTACTTGTAATCTTCTTGCAAACTCTCTTTATAATGTCTTTTTTGAAATCTTTTGTAACTTCTTTTTAATAAGAAATAAATTAGTTTGTTATTCCCTTTCCCTCTTTCTCTTTCTTTTTATGCATATTCTTAACATGATTTTCATTTCCTATATTATGAGTAACTAAACTTTGTTTAGTGCTTGATCGAAATGATCCGAGGAATGAAATGATCTCTTTTTCTTAATCCATATCTTCTCTTTCTCTTTGAACAAATGTTTAGGATTTACCCTTGATTAATTTATAGAGAGATCATATCATCGATATATGATTTTCTCTTCTGTTTCCATACTCTAGTAGCCGAAAGGATCATGCGTATGGATTGATCGCTCATGGGTAAAGGGAGTTGAATGCAATCCTTGAAAGAGGACGACATAAATTTCCCGGATTAGAGTCAAATCCAATAGAGGGGTTCACCACATAATGCGAGTTTTAGGGGTTTTAATTATAGAACGAAAGTTCAGTTGATCAACCTAAACTCAGTTGGGCGTATCCTTGAAAGAGGTGCGTTCATATTCTGGGAACCTCCACGGTCCAAGCACCTTCGTTAAAGAGAATTAGGGATTTATTTATTTTTGGTCATTTTCATTCCAAGGTGATTCAAGATCAAGTACTAACCTTTTAAATTATTGCTTAATCATCCTCTTTTATTGTATAACCATTCTCTTATTTGCAAACCAAATCAAAGTATCTAATTGATAAACTAACAGGAATCTCTTTGAAGTAGAAGTAATCGACGCGCCTTGGTTCTAATACGACCTTGATATTATATCCTATGCTATAAGCGATAAGGTACACTTGCCTTTATCGACTATAGATTCGGAGAACATCATCTTCATCTTCATCTTCTCTTTTTCATAAAACACCTCCGGGATTTTCTCCATCATGAGTCTAGTTAGAGGAGCAAACAACACAGAGAACCCTTCCACGAATCATCTGTAATAACCAACCATACCTAAGAAGCTCCTAATCTCCATAGGTGTAGAAGGTCTCTTCCATTCCATCACAGCAGAAATCTTGATAGGGTCTACGGAAATACCGTACTTGCTCACAATGTGTCCCAGAAAAGAAACCTGGAGTAACCAAAATTCGCACTTACTCAACTTGGCATAGAGTTTGTGCTCCCTTAGGGTTGACAAACTAAGCTCAAGTGTTGAGCATGCTCCTCAATACGGCGGGAATACACGAGAGCGTCATCTATGAACACAATCACAAAATAGTCTAAGAAATCTTTGAACACTATATTCATTAAGTCCATAAAAGTAGAGGGTGCATTTATCAAAACAAAGGACATCACCAAGAACTCAAAATGCCCGTGCTAGGAATGAAAAGTCGTCTGTGGTATATCAGCCTCACGGACCCTCAACTGGTGGTAGCCTGAACGAAGGTCAATCTTCGAAAACACAGTTCATCCCCACAACTGATCAAATAGATCATCAATCCGAGGCAACGGATACCTGTTCTTGATGATTACCTTATTTAACTCCCGATAATCAATGCAGAGCATCATGGAACCGCCTTTCTTCTTTACGAACAAAATAGGGGAACCCACAGGGAAGAACTCGGCCTAATAAAACAACACTGCAACAACTCATCCAGCTGAGTGCGCAACTCTTCTAACTCACGCGGAGCCATACGGTATAGTGCCTTAGTAATAGGGCGAGTACCTTGCTCGATTTCTATCACATACTCCACCTCTCTCTCAGGAGGAAGTCCTGGAAGGCTATCATGAAAGACATCTGGAAACTCTTGCACCACCGAGATATCCTCAAGACGTTGTGTAACAAAAGCACATACCATAGAAATAATTAGGGAACACTTGTCCTGAAATCCATAGACACTCATAGGTTGGTCGTTGTGCATCTTGAAGTCCAATTGCTTTGCCTTGCACTGGATTACCGCATCATACTTAAACAACCAGTCCATGCCCAAAATCACGTTGAAATCTGCCAGATCCAACACCATCAGATCTGTAAAAGCTAGGAAATTGCCTAAAAAAATAGGGCATCTCTGAATTCCTTGATTTTATATCACCAGATCTCCAAAGGTAAGCTTGACGTTGAAGGAAACTCCTAATTGATCCATGTTCAAACGATGTTTATCTACAAAACTTCGTGCCACGAAGGAATGGGTGGCACCCAAATCAAAAAGAATGCGCACCCACCTATTCTTCACCTTAAACTCCCCTAAAACCGTAGCATACACAACTAAACGAACGAAAACTAGGACAAACAATGGAGAGTAAATGATAAACTAGAATCTAACCTAATATCACTTAGGTAGAGGTCTGAGATTCCTCTATGGTCACCACATTTAGCTTCCCTTTCCCTTTGTCCTGGTTTGGCGGCGGCGACAGAGCCCGAATCTGGGCAAGCTGTAGTGGGGGCTGAGCCTGGGGGCATGAAGACTTTAGGTGCCCCTTCTGCCCGCACAGGAAGCAAGCCTTAATATTCGACCAGCAACGACTCATGTTATGTCCCTTCCTTTTATAGAATGAGTACACTAGCTCTCCCTTGTGTGCTTCTTAGATGAAGAGCACCTGTTGTTTCTTCAGAGTGGCAGTCCTCTTGAAACAACTCTCGTAAGGGTGGCCGGATCGACCACAGAAGCTACATATTTCTCCACTTTTCTTTTTTGAAGAAGGGCCAGATGCCATAGAGCTTTGATACAAAAATATTTCGCAACGGCGGAGAGAGGGTTAGAGAGAAGAGAAGAGAAAGTGGATGTGGTTGTTGAGAATATTCTCCGATTCTATATCCGATAAAGGCAAGCGTACCTTATCAGTTATAGTATAGGATACTAAAGATTAGTATCAAGGTCGTATTTCCCTGGGGCGTAATGACTACTTCTACTCAAAGGAGATTGCTATTATTTTATCAATTTAAATTTCTATTAAATGTTAAACTAAAAACATGAATTAAAGTACTAAAATAAAAAGAAAACTAAACTACTTGCAGGATAAAAAGAGTTAGAGCTAATAATAAAGAGATGCACTTGATCAAGAATCACTTCAGCAGGAGACGATTAAAAAGACGATAAATAAACCTAAGCTTAATAGGGTAAAAGTCCTTGACCGTGGAGGTTCCTAAAGCTTGAACACGCTTCTCTCGAAGTCGTGCCCAACTGAGTTTAGGAAGGTCCGACCGACTCTCGTCTAAATTGGAGGCCTAAAGCTCGCTTTACGCGGTGAACCCCTCTATTGGATTTTACTCCAATCCGGGAGATTTGGACGTCTGCCTCTCTCGAGGGGTGCGTACAACTCCCTTTACTCTTGAATGCTCACTTCATTCTTTCGGCCTCTCGGCTAGCCCAGAATGAAAGCAAAGGCGGAGGGTATATATCGATAATATACCTCCAGCGCGTGATTAATCAAGAATAATTCAAGGCCCTAACCTAAAAAGAAAAGATTGATTAAAGCGTCATAACTTAATCGCTCTAACCTCGGATCATCAAGATCGAGTACAAGGAGGATTAGTTAATCATAATAGAGTGGAGGAGGGGGTGAGTAGTAGAGCATAAAAAGAACACTAGTAATAGGAAGAGCACTTATATTAATTAAAAGGAGCAAGTTACACTAATGAAATTGAAATTACAAGTGCATGAATTAAAGCCCTATTCTAGCCCTATATTAAGCAAGTAAAATAAATGCAAGAGATAAAAGCAAAACACTAAGCTAGGTTAAGAAAATAATTACAAAATAAGAGAGAGAGAGAGGGAGAGAGAGAGAGAGAAAAAGCATAAAAAAGGATGAAGAACTAAAGGGGCAGCACCTCCCCCTCTCCCAAAAACTTGCTGAAATGGAGAGGGGGGCTCAATTTATAGATTTTTTTCTCGGGTTGGTCACGCCCTCCGACACGCCCTAGGGGGGGCGTGTTAGGGGGCGTGACAGGTACGGAGTTGACCTCAGGGGCTGGAATCTGGCGGGAATGATGATTGCTTCGGTACGCTGGAGGTCACGCCCTAGGTCACGCCCGTGACAGGGGGGCGTGACAGGCGCGTCAGGTCAAAATCAGTGGTTGCAGGTCCATCAGACGTCGGAATCGGGGAAGTCACGCCCCAGGTCACCCCCGTGACATGGGGCGTGACAGTACTGTTGCGTGCAGCTGTGTAGAATGCATTGAAGGAGGCGACAGACTTTGGGCAAAGGGCGACACGCCCCGTGTCACGCCCGGGGCCACGCCCGGGGAGGGCGTGTCGATGGGGCATGACAGGGGATTTTTTTGCGGGAACTTCATCTGGCGGCTTTCAACATCGGGAGCAGGTGACACGCCCGGGGTCATGCCCGGGGAGAGCGTGATAGGGGGGCGTGTCAGGGGATTTTTTCTGGAAATTTCTTGAAACCTGCAAAAACAAAAAATAAATATTATTTTTAATATTTACATAAAAATAAGCATAAAATAACATAAAGAAAGAGATTGAAAAAGAAAATAACATATTTTTACCCTAATAAATTAAGCTAAAATATGCATCATCAAATTCCCCCATACTTATTATTTTGCTTGTCCTCAAGCAAAGACTACGAGTTAGAGAAAATAAAGGGGATTAATTGAAAAGTTTAAAAATGCTATAAACGAGTAAGACGGGAATTTAGAGGTAGAGAAATTTTTGAAAAAGAACCGAAAAGTCTTTCTTTAACTTAGCACAGAATTTTATAAATTTTACTAAATATAAAAACAAATCATTCCAAATTTTTACAGAATTAAAACTTAATAAAGTAACGAGCAAAAAGCGCATTGAGTCACTACTAAAGTCTAAGAGACAAATTAAAACCATAGTCAATCAAGACAAAATTCAATATTTCTATCAAAAATACTTACTCAATCTAGTTTCTCGCTACTATACTAAAAAGTAAACGTAGAAAGCATGAATCATTAGGGCTTTAATTAGGCGTATAGTTAGGCTTAGGTTTTTAAGGGTGCGATATTCAAAAAGATAAATACGAGGGATATTTGCACACTTAAAACAAAAAGAAAATGAGCTTTGCCAAAATAAAACTAGCCAAAATAAATACTTTTCTTTTCTTTTCTTTTACTTTTTCTTTTTTTCACTTATTTTCATCATATTTTTCATTTTTTTATACTTATAACTTTTCACTTTTGTAGCAAAAGATAACACAAATTTTCCACTAATTTTTCAAAAAGATGCACATTAGCAATTAAAGCTCAAAAATAATTTTAAAGTGTGCATGCAGGTAGGCTATTTGGCCGTGGTGAAATAAAAAGTGGGGCTACAAAAAGGAAAGGAAAAGGCACAAAAATGGCTAGCAATGGTTATTGTTAGGCGAGGTGCAAAGGCTCAAACGTTACAAAAGAAATGCCTAAATCATTTTCATGCTTCCTAAATCTACTCCAAGTAAAGCTTTGAAATTTCAAAAGAGGATAAGCACAAAAAAATAAAAAATAGAGAATTTGATTTCATGAAAATAATGATAATAAGCGTCTAGACCGTTTTGTGTCTACTACACTTAATACTAATTAACTTTTAAAAAGATTTTAATAATGAAAAATAAGGGATGATGGGTTTTATAAAAGTAAAAGAAATAAAAGAAAGGCTATGGAAAAGTAAAGTACATTTCAAAAAAAATTCAAAAATAGCATACTACCCTAAATGGGAACACTGCATGAGTCAACATATTACTCGCTAAACATATTTAAACAGAAAATTAATCAAATTTATTCTAACTAAGCAGGTAGACATGAGCTTGAAAAAAAAAACAATAAAAAGCAAAGTAGCGGGGTACTAATTGATTTGGCAAAAATTAACTCAATTTAATTTGGGATTTTTTTTTTTTCAAAAGTACTTATATATATATATTTTTTTCAAAAATATAATATATACTTTTTTCAAAAGTACTTATATATTTTTTTTTTCAAAAATATAATATATACAACAAATATTTTACATTTTTTTTCTAAAATTTTTATGATTATTTTTTTTTTTGATTTTTCTAAAGTAAAATATTAAGGGAACACTTCCCCATACTTAAAGTTAAACATTGTCCCCAATGTTTAATGTTAAGTATAAAGAGAGAGAAAAGAGAGAGAAAAGAGAAAAAAGAAATGCAAAGAGAGGGAGAAGATGCTTCCCTAGCGATTGATGCGTAGACGTTGGAAAATGCGTCCCCCAAACTTGAGCTAAAGATCGGCTTCAGTCCAAGTTGCGAGGCGAAAAGCGGCATAAACACGCGGGAGCTTATTCCTGCACAAAACAAAAGATAAAAAAAGGAAAGACAAAAAAAGAAAAAGATAAGCAAGGGGTGCCTCCCAAGAGCGCTCTTTGTTCAAAACGTCGTTGAGCTCGACGTTTTTTTGTTAGCTAAAAGGAAAATAAAAAGAGAAATGTAATGGCAGCTCGCGCAAAACGCATTTTGGCGCGAGTGCCAAAACATTTTTTAAGTAAATAAAAATATTTTTTTGTAATTTTTTATTTTTTAAATAAAACAAAAAACAAGAAGATTTAGAAAAAGAAAAAAAACTAGAAAAAGAAACTATACTATTAGAAGGGGGCGAAGAAGAAGTAGAAACTAAACTAGAAGGAAAAATAAAACAAGAAAAGAAAACAGAATTTTCGCAAGGAGGGGGAAGAGAAGAAAAAGAAGAAGAAGGCGACGGCGGTTGGTCACAAGAAAATGGTTGGACAGAAAAATCCGGTGGCTCCACCTGAATATCAATCATTTCGGTAGATTGGGAGCAAACCGGGATATCCGAAAAATCAATCTCTTCAGAAGATCGAATACAAGAAAGTTCGTCTTCCTCGGAAACTTGAAAAAAAATCGGAATATCGGGGGAAATTTCCTCCTCGAGAGGTTGAAGGCACAATGGAATTTCTGAATAATCGTCTTCAGCAAGTGATTGAAGGCACTGCGGAATATCCGAAGATTCATCATTCGAAAGATAAATAGGAGGAGGAGGGGAAGAAAAAGATGCGGCCTCAGCAGCCAAAGCGTCAAAAATCACTTTGAAGTGAGCATTGATGCGTGCATCAAATGCTACACCATCAAAAATGACTTCATTTTCGCTAGAATCAAAAACGGGAGGCGCGCAAACTTGCGGAGAAAAAGCGGAAAAATCTTGAGATGGAATGGATTGATGATCACCTTGGCACCAAGAATGATCAGGGTGTTGCCACCCTGAGTAGTTCAAAGTAGGGCTAGGATCAAAATGTCCATTCAAGAAATTTCCATAAGAATTAAAATCAGAAAAATTCGGAGGGGTAGGGTAGGAAGGCGTTTGAAAACCATCGTAACCCCATGAAAACAAATTCGCGGACGGATCAATTTGGCCAAATTGATTCGATCCGGAAGGGATAAAATCATGGGAGGATGAAGGATACCTTACCCAACACTCCTCGCGAGAGTGACCGAACTCTCCACAATTAAAACAAAGATTACACATTTTAAAATAAAATTAATCAACCGCGAGAATGGGGTGAAAGAGACGAGAGAAAAAGAAAAGAAAGAAAAAAAAACAAAAACAAAAACGATAAAATTAATAGCTATCCTTTTTCAAAATATCAAAACAGTCCCCGGCAACGGCGCCAAAAACTTGATACAAAAATATTTCGCAACGGCGGAGAGAGAGGGTTAGAGAGAAGAGAAGAGAAAGTGGATGTGGTGGTTGAGAATATTCTCCGATTCTATATCCGATAAAGGCAAGCGTACCTTATCGGTTATAGTATAGGATACTAAAGATTAGTATCAAGGTCGTATTTCCCTGGGGCGTAATGACTACTTCTACTCAAAGGAGATTGCTATTATTTTATCAATTTAAATTTCTATTAAATGTTAAACTAAAAACATGAATTAAAGTACTAAAATAAAAAGAAAACTAAACTACTTGCAGGATAAAAAGAGTTAGAGCTAATAATAAAGAGATGCACTCGATCAAGAATCACTTCAGCAGGAGACGATTAAAAAGACGATAAATAAACCTAAGCTTAATAGGGTAAAAGTCCTTGACCGTGGAGGTTCCTAAAGCTTGAACACGCTTCTCTCGAAGTCGTGCCCAACTGAGTTTAGGAAGGTCCGACCGACTCTCGTCTAAATCGGAGGCCTAAAGCTCGCTTTACGCGGTGAACCCCTCTATTGGATTTTACTCTAATCCGGGAGATTTGGACGTCTGCCTCTCTCGAGGGGTGCGTACAACTCCATTTACTCTTGAATGCTCACTTCATTCTTTCGGCCTCTCGGCTAGCCCAGAATGAAAGCAAAGGCGGAGGGTATATATCGATAATATACCTCCAGCGCGTGATTAATCAAGAATAATTCAAGGCCCTAACCTAAAAAGAAAAGATTGATTAAAGCGTCATAACTTAATCGCTCTAACCTCGGATCATCAAGATCGAGTACAAGGAGGATTAGTTAATCATAATAGAGTGGAGAAGGGGGGGTGAGTAGTAGAGCATAAAAAGAACACTAGTAATAGGAAGAGCACTTATATTAATTAAAAGGAGCAAGTTACACTAATGAAATTGAAATTACAAGTGAATGAATTAAAGCCCTATTCTAGCCCTATATTAAGCAAGTAAAAGAAATGCAAGAGATAAAAGCAAAACACTAAGCTAGGTTAAGAAAATAATTACAAAATAAGAGAGAGAGAGGGAGAGAGAGAGAGAGAAAAAGCATAAAAAAGGATGAAGAACTAAAGGGGCAGCACCTCCCCCTCTCCCAAAAACTTGCTGAAATGGAGAGGGGGAGGGCTCAATTTATAGATTTTTTTCTCGGGTTGGTCACGCCCTCCGACACGCCCTAGGGGGGGCGTGTCAGGGGGCGTGACAGGTACGGAGTTGACCTCGGGGGCTGGAATCTGGCGGGAATGATGATTGCTTCGGTACGCTGGAGGTCACGCCCTAGGTCACGCCCGTGACAGGGGGGCGTGACAGGCGCGTCAGGTCAAAATCAGTGGTTGCAGGTCCATCAGACGTCGGAATCGGGGAAGTCACGCCCCAGGTCACGCCCGTGACATGGGGCGTGACAGTACTGTTGCGTGCAGCTGTGTAGAATGCATTGAAGGAGGCGGCAGACTTTGGGCAGAGGGCGACACGCCCCGTGTCACGCCCGGGGCCACGCCCGGGGAGGGCGTGTCGATGGGGCGTGACAGGGGATTTTTTTGCGGGAACTTCATCTGGCGGCTTTCAATATCGGGAGCAGGTGACACGGCCGGGGTCACACCTGAGTAGGGCGTGACAGGGGGGCGTGTCAGGGGATTTTTTCTGGAAATTTCTTGAAACCTGCAAAAACAGAAAATAAATATTATTTATAATATTTACATAAAAATAAGCATAAAATAACATAAAGAAAGAGATTGAAAAAGAAAATAACATATTTTTACCCTAATAAATTAAGCTAAAATATGCATCATCAAGCTTCTATCCTCAACACCTTTCCTCTTCTCTTTTCTCGTCGTAGCACCTCGATTCTTGGCTTTTTCAATCGCCTCAACTTTCAGAGTGGCTTCCACTGCATAACTTTTAGCTCTATAAGTGCATGCCCACTATTGGACATCGCTTCTCAGTCCTCCTAGGAAACATTTCACTCTTCCCTCCTCTGAAGCTACCAAATCAGGAGCGAATTTGCACCACTTAATAAACTCAGTTTAATACTCACTCATGGTGAGTTGTCTCTGCTTCAGATGCCGGAAGTTATTCATCAGACGGTTCTGCTCGACCGAGGGTAGGAACTTCTTTAGTAACATCTTCTTAAATAATTCCCACGAACATCCTACATTCAGGCTCTCCTTCTCTCGAATCCACCAACTCTTTGTCAGGCCTTTTAGCTGATAGGCAGTAATCATTACCTTCTAGGCTTCTGCAATCCAAGAGTACGAGAACATCTCTTCTATAGCGATGACCCAATCATCCAGAACCATAAAGTCGTCTCTCCCGTTATAAGTGGGAGGTCCCAGTCGCTAGAAATATGAGATAAAATTCATATCCGGCGGTAGCGTCACCGGGGGAACTAGAGGAGCAGGGGCATCGGGTATGGCTCGATCCACGACAAATCTTGCACTAAGGGTTGCTGCGCGGGAGAGGCAGACAACAAAGTCTAAATTTGCGATTGTGTTATAACTACTTGCCTCGACAGTGCCTCGTTGCTCTGGCGCAAACTCTCGATCAACACATCGCTCTGTGCACCTGACGACTCACCCTCTAGCTGGGAATCGACCTCGTCACAACATGCTTTGGCGGCATTTATAAAAGGGCAAATGAATGACTCATCAAAATCCTAGATTACGTTTAGGCCACACAACTTAGTTCAGATCATACTTAAAAGACACTTGCTTATGCAGCAACTTGCTCTAGGATTTTATAATGATGTTATGTCCTACTTAGGATGATATCCTCTCATCCTATTGACTCATGTGCCTATGATATGAATGCATGAATCCTTTATTCTTATTTAAAATCATGTGTGTACATGTTTCATCATGTAAACCTTAACTTAGCATGCATGCTTATGCAATGATATGCTATGTATGCAGTGTTATGCTTTTTAAAAAGGCCTTAATGCATGTTATGAGCGATGTACACATGAAATGTTATACATACCATACTACATAACATCGCACGAAACGAGAAAAGAAAACATGCTAATGGGCACCCATGTGATGGTGGTTATGCATCTCATACTACATAACCGTCACATGTTGCCACCTATGGTGGATCCATATACAAACACATATTATGCATCCCATACTACATAATATTCCTCGTATACTTCTTATCATGTTATGAGTGTAGTGACTATGCTTCTCCTAAGACGTACTGATGACACATCGGTGTGTGTATGAAAATGAATGAAGGAAAACAAAACTATATCAGATTGGTTGGTTCGACCAACTGTCACAACCTCCCTCTGATACCAACTATCACAACCCGCATTATCACCGCATAAAGGGGGTATATCAGAGTAAAGGAAAATGCACGTCATGATGCCACATCGATAGGGGATAACTGCGGACGCTCAGGCAAAACTCCTACTAGATACTAATAGAAAGATCTTCAAGTGATTTAGTAAAAATCCAATTTAAGTTAAGTATTTAACTGTATCCCTCGGTTTGGTGGATCATCAAGTCCACGAAAGGAAAATAGTTAATACGCTGTGGAAAATACTTCATGTATGAGATTAAAAATTCTACATGAGTATAGATGTTTCCTAGGGAATAACTCATGGTATGCAAGACTCTAAGTTTATAATAGTAGTAAAAATAGCTTTTACGGTCGGTAAATATAATGAGTTAGAGTTTTAAAATATACAATGCATGCAGTAATAATAGTAGATTTTATACTTGAAAATACCTAACCTGCATTCCTAGCATAAATAATCCAAGAGAGAAAGTAATCCAATCCATCACAAGGAGAACAACTACCACCTAGCAAGTATTATAAATCAACAACCATGTGGGCACCAATAATCTGACCCGAACCCATATAAAACAATAGTATGTCTAAACTAAGGAAAATAAACTGAAACAACAACTACCTCGCAATGGCGAGGTGATAACCACAGCCAACACTACTGCTCGGGAACTCCAAAACCGGCTCCACTACCTTCTAAAGCTCCGAACCTGAGGCATTCCAAACATAGAACACCTCAGCAAGAAGGTACAAGCGGTGGTAGAAAAGTAACCCAAATATAAACAAAGGTCAAAAGGGGGTACCAACCCAAGACCAAGAGCACTAAAGTAAAGTACAGAATTAAGGTATAAAAGAGTCGGAAAATAAAACTTACATGAATCGCCACGCACATGAAAATACACCAGATGCACAAGGCTAAAAAGTTAGAGAGCAAGATTAAATCATATGTAAGAATATCACAACAACCCTATTAGCCACATGTGGTCAAATCTACCCAAAAACATGGGCGAGATGGTCACTCATCTGGACACACCCTCAAAGATATAATATCTTTCTAACTGTAGGGGAGACTTATACACTCCACTATTTACCGTAGACGCCCAAACACCCGGTAGAGTTCCACAAGGTACTAATAAATCTCAAAACATTGCGGAGGTGGATACGCCCACTAACTCCCGCAAATAAGAGAATCATGATATATCTCAAGACTTGGAACATCGGATTCTACTAGACAATTCTAAATTAAGGAACGGTTGATCAACTTTAGGAAAGAATTCACAGTCCTAAGCAACTTTTAACACATCCTACATAATAGTTAAGAACGATTAAAGCCAACAGTTCAACATTTCCATCAAATCTCTACAACACTTACAAGATTAAATCATCATGACAAAACTAATAATACAAGTCGATTCAAAGGAAGATTTAATATACCTACAAATTAAAATGACAATAGTGCAGAAAGATTGAAGAAAAAGAGATTACCAGCAATCATCAAGATTAGAAAGAAGAGGGTAAAGGGAAAACCACCACTTGCCTTGGTTTTTGCCGGAAAAACTCCCCAAATCACTCCTTGTCGTAGATCGGGGCAAAAGAAGACGAGGAGAGTCGAAATCTAACAAGAAATAGCTAAGATAGAGGTTAGGGCCAAAAACCCTAACGAGAAAACTCAAGAAATGGGGAAGATTTTACCACGATGACGAAGCTCTCGTTAAGAGCTTTCCGGATCTAAGATCGGTTTAAGATTTCGAACACCGGAGCACCGTCGGCTGCCACCGGAAGGATTATGGAAGGATTTTCTCTCTCTCGCCGCTCTGGTTCGGGAAGAAGAATACTAGTTTAGTCTAAATGACAAGGGAAGAAGAAGTGGGTATTTATATTTATATATATATAATAAATATAATATAAAAATCTTTACACTTAGAAAAATGAACCGGGGTCGGCTGAACCGATTTCTTGGATGAAGACATGGATTACTCGAGTACTAAAGAGAGCTTCTCGAGTATATGAGAAGATTTACTCGAGTACTAGAAATCTACTCGAGAACTGAAGGCAGGACCTCTCGAGTACTAGGGAAGGGTTACTAGAGTACTAGAAGGCTACTCGAGAACTGAAGGCAGGACTTCTCGAGTACTAGGGAAGGATTACTCAAGTAAGGAAGATGGATTTCTAGAGAGCTAAGATACTTCTCAAGAGCAAATAAGGGCATCTCGAGAACAGGAAGCCAGGACTACTCGAGTATAATAAGGCTTCTCGAGAACTTGTAAGGTCTTCTCGAGAACATCATGTCATGACTACTCGAGAACAAACAGGGACTTCTCGAGAATGAAAGGAGAGATCTCGAGCACAAGCAGAAAAAAATTCATAAATTCCGATTTGACTAATATTTCGGAATAAATCGCTGACTCTACGAATATTTAGAGAAGATAACACTAGAATCCGACGTGCCATTCCTGAGACACTATCATCATTTGCTTACATAAGCAAAAATCATCACAGAAATCCAAACACGCGTCGAGACCCAAAATGATCAGATCGCAATAAAACTAGACAAGTCCAAAACCTCAAAACTCAATCCTTTCAATCAAGGAAAACCTTCAATCCAAATTAAAATCCCAAAAATCTGGTCAAACAACCCCAACAGACGCAAAAATGCACTAACGGTGCAGCGCCGTCAACATAACATAAAAATTAACGCCTTGACGTCAAAAATATGACAATGCCAAATCAAATAATTTTATCAGAATATCGGGGGTGTTACACTACACCTCAGAGAAATACCCACTTCTCCTACCTGAGGAAACTTACCTCAGCCTTTATAATACAGGCTTACAACTCAGAGAATTTGATTCCTCTACACTCAGATCTACAAGTATATCTTATAAGTTTAATTTATGATGAAAAGAAAGAATCAGAATTAGTCACCCAGAGAGAAACAAGTGACTGCTTCTTGAACTGAACTTGATAAATCAGCTTCCAGTGATCCTTGTTGTAGTTGATTCAATCTGACCCTTCTTAGCTTTTCAAAGCTTCTTGAAGTTGAAATTAGGGTAGATCTACGCTGGAGAATGTTGAAGACGATTCTTGAACAAGCATCTCTCCACCTTCTAGCAGATAAATTCTTAGATCTTGCTTCACCAAATTTTTCTTGCTACTTTTTCTGAAGATTTGATCCCTTTAAATAGGCTTTATAAAGGGTAACCGGCTGATCCGGTTAATAACTTACATCTGACAGTTCTGATAGTTTCCAGTACCTCTAACTTGATTTCTGTACTTAGGAAACAATTCTGCTTGAAGTGTTAAAATTTGACTGTTGGATGTGTAGACACCAGTCCTGGGTGTCGACACTACTATTGTAGTGAAGTCGACATACTTCTGAATGTGTCGACACAACCTTCACCTTATCTCGACATAGCTGATGTAGAATGTGTCGACACAAGTTCTGAGTGTCGACACAGTTGTCTTCAGTCTCGACACTGCTTGTATAAAGTGTATCGACACTAGTCCTGAGTGTCAACACAGTTGCTTCCTTGTATTATAGTGTCGACCCAAGTCCTGGGTGTCGACACAACTTTCTCTTTGACTCAGCACTTCTAGTTTAAGTGTGTCAACCCTAGTCCTGAGTGTCAACACAGCTTTCTCTTTGTCTCAGCACATTTTTGACAAAAGTGTCGACACTGGTCTACTGTCTCGACGGTTTTGTACTTAGCTTTATTTTCCTGCACACATGAACTTAACATTCATCAAATACAACTATGTGTATATCATTGAGCTTAAGGGACTTCTTCAAATCAAGTACATTGTGACCAATGTACCCAACAAACAGTCTTAAGTTTGTCCCTACAGACAAGCAAGTGGTTGACATCTTCACTAAGCCATAATATGAAGTCAAGTTTAAGACCTTCAAGTTTGAGTTGGGTATGTTGAACTTGGTATAGCTTCAGTTGCACCTTATTCTATTTTTATTGCAGGAATTACTCATCTTGCAGGTGGTTTAGTCTCTCAAGTGGTATCAAGACTTGAATATACTAAACTGTCTATTAGAGAGTATGATAGAATATGCTCCTGTTTAGGAGGAGCAAGTCAAGATGCTCCTATTGAGGGGGAGCAAGTCTAGCACTTGTAGGAATAGGTTCAGCTTCCTATTGAGAGGAAGCAAGCAGCTGCAATAATGGAATTCCTGTTGAGAGGATCAACACTATTGATTTGTATGTCCTCAGGACAATACATAGACTGAGGGGGTGATTAACTGATCTCCCTTCTCCAGAGATTATTTATGACATTGTCATAAACTTCTCTGAGTCTGAGATGGTATCCTACTGCTGAGAAGGCAATGATAAAAGAAGGACCACTCAAGATTTAAGTGGTTGAATTGGAGTGTTGTGTCAGTAGTATCAACTCAAGTGGTATTATCTCTAGTCAAGTGGTATGATCACTATTGGAGTGGAATCGTTCTAGGATCAAAAGAAAAGTTCTCCCATGATCCTATCTCCTCCCTCATTAGATGAATGCCTATTGAAGATTCTAGAAAGGGGGAGGAGTGGGAGATCAATACTTCACACGACTTGACATGTTCAATAAGTGCATATACTTAGAGGAGTGGGAGAGCAATGACCAAATGTTGTGTTAGTGCATATTACTTGGAATCATTCAAGTGGTATGAGGAAAGCAAAGAATTGACTTATAGTCATTGCATTAAATTGGAGAACTTTGAACAAGCTATATCTTCTAGCTTAAATTTTCTTAATTGATATGTTTTATGTGTTAATGGATCTTAGTATTACTGAGTGTTCTGCCTTCTTCAAATAGGGGGAGATTGCTGGGAATATTGCCCCTCAATGTTCCCTGAATTTGAATAGGCATCACCATCAATACTAAGAACATAGATGTATTTGATTTATGTTCAAGTTTAAGCATGCATGATGTTCTATGGAAAAATGATTAGACAGGTTGTCTAAGTGATAGTGTCAGGTGGACACAAGGAAGGATGCTAGAAAGGCAAAAATTTGTCTAAGTCCACAGGCATTGAGTGAAGTCAGTTCACTCAATGCCAGATGCAAAGAAACACTGAGTAAAGCATATGCAGTCAAAGCCTGATTGTTGACAAAGCATGATTTTGGCTAAGTACATAGGCATTGAGTCAAGGCAATTCACTCAACGCCATATAACAAGAGGCGTCGAGTAAATATCAGACAGTAAAAGCTTTAGCATTGGCAGAGAAGAAATTTGGCTAAGTCCAGAAGCGTCGAGTGAGGACAGCTCACTCAACGCCTGAAGATAGAAGTGTTGAGTCAAGCTCAACCAGTCAAAGCATCTGAGAATCTGAGTAGGATTCTGGTTTAAGTCAAGAAGCGTTGAGTGAAGGTAGTTCACTCAACGCATTCAGAAGAAAGCGTCGACAGAACTGAGTGATGTCAAAGCCTAAGAAGATGAAGACAAAAAATCTATCTAAGTCTAGAAGCGTTGAGTGAAGATAGTTCACTCAACGGCAACTCAACAGAGAAATCGGCTAATTGATGACTAGTTTTAGTCATCGGTTTTTGGGTTAGTTTAGCATAAAAATTCCTAGGTTTAATTATATTTTTTATGTATTTCATGTTTGTTATATTATATTTTATGTTTGGTAACTAACATTATGTTTTATTTTATTTTTTTGTAGGTTCAAGCCCCGAAGATGGTGCAACCCAAGCCCTTGATGTTGTCCTTGATACAACCCGTAAGCTCAAGTCCAGCCCCCATGATGTTGTCTAACTCGAGCCCCCTGATGTAGCCCACATAGTGCATCCAGCCCTCCTCAAGTCCAACCCGAGCCCATAATGAAGCCCATTTGAATCCATGCTTGGTCGAGCTCCCTACTCTCGCTCCGCCCTTTATTATTTTCTCTCCTCTTTTATTCCTCATTCATCCCCCCTTTTTTTCCTATTTTTCTATTTTTCTATTTTTATTTCTATAAATACATACCATGAACCTTGTTCTCTCTCTCCCCCTCATTAATTTCATTCTTGCACATTTCCACCCATGCATGCCCCCCCCCCTTATGACCCTTCATCTCCACCTCCCTCTAGAACCTTCCCCCTCATCTATATAAGGAGCACTTGCCTCAAGCATTGGAAAGTTGGACATTGGAGAGAAAGTAGAGTGCTAGTGCAAGAGAGTTCTTTTATTCCTTATTACTAAGTTCTTTTTATCATTGTAATCTTTTTTTCCCTTGATAGTATAATAATGTCTTTTTATTATTGTTTACTCTTTTTTTTTTATCATCAGTGGAAATGAAATTTCATTATATTATTTTTGTTTCCTTTTCGACTATGCGTAGCTAATTTTTCTTTAGCATTCGATCATGAGGATCCATGAAATGAGATGAGATTTTTCTTCGTTTCTTAGTTTTATTTTTGCTAGATTATTCTCGATCCTTCTTTGATTTTTCTTGTATTGACAATGTATTTCCGGTATATGGTAGTAGGCAATTTTGTCTCATTTCATAGTAGTCGAGAGACTCGTTGATTTGAAAGATCACTCAAAGAATGAAGAAGTTGCATGAAATCATAGAGATAGGATGACGTAAATCCTCCGGATTGGAGTCAAATCCAATAGTGCGGGTCACTTCGATAATGCAACTTTAGGCCTTTTGATTTGCAAAGAAATTTCGGTCAAAACGTATAGAAGTTAGGAGATTTAATGCTCTAGCGAGATTATTTATTATTTTCGGATCCTCCACGGTCGAGTTTGGTTTGCAATTATGAAACTATATTTTAATCCTTCTTATCTCTTTTCATGGTGAATCATTGATCGAATGCAAGCCTTTTTATCTGAAGTTTATCATTTTAATATTATCTTTAGTTTAATTCAAAATTCCTCAAAATAACCATCAATCGTACGGTAGGATAATAGTAGGAGCGTGAGTAATAGTAATTGACAACCCCGAGTTTTTAATACGACCATGGTACAATAATTCGATAGGTTCACTTTCCTGTTCGGGTTGATAGTCATTCAATTCACCAAGTTTTTGGCGCCATTGTAGGGGACCCTTTTCCGTCAATATTAAGAAAACGCTTTCTCTATTGCTTCTACAAAAAACCAAAAAAAATTTTAAACGTTATCTTTTTCTTCTTCAAGTTTCTATTTTCCATTCTTCTCTTTTCCTTTCCTCCATTCTCCTTCTTTTTTTGTTTTCTAGTGCATGACCCGCACGAATCCGTCGCTACTTATTGAATTGGACCCAGAAATCGAGCGCTCCTTTCGGAGAAACTTGCGATTCGGGGGTTC
Organism: Platanthera zijinensis; assembly: GCA_039513925.1. Lineage (NCBI taxonomy): Eukaryota > Viridiplantae > Streptophyta > Magnoliopsida > Asparagales > Orchidaceae > Platanthera > Platanthera zijinensis. Next base: position 132,992,096 of record CM077080.1, on the reverse strand, counting down.
CACTTCTCAAACAGCGGTTGAGGATTCTGACGGTGATTGTAATTTCAACTCTGAAATGGGAGAACCCAACCTAGAAATGGTCCAATATAGGACCATGTCCAATTATGCTCAACCCAACCTGGAGGGTACAAAAACAAGTATTGTTCGACCTGCAATTACGAATAATAACTTGAGCTTAAGCCTAGCATCATACAAATGGTGCAACAATATGTACAGTTCGACGGATTACAAGATGAAGATCCGAACTTGCATATTGCTAGTTTTCTCGAGATCTGTGATACCTTCAAAATCAATGGTGTCTCAGACGACGCAATTAGGCTAAGACTCTTCCCCTTCTCCTTTAGAACAAAAGCCAAATAGTGGTTGAGTTCTCTTCCAAGAGGATCAATCACCCCATGGAATATTTTAACAGATAAATTTCTCGCTAGATATTTCCCCCCGCTAAAACTATGAAACTTCTAAATGATATTACCTCTTTTTTTTCAAATTTCTTCCGAGACCCTATATGACACTTGGGAGAGGTTCAAAGAACTTTTGAGATGCTGCCCTCATCATGCTATTCCTGTATGGTTACAGGTCAAGACATTCTATAATGGGCTAAATAAAGAGACCAAGCAGATGATAGATGCCACTTTCGGTGGTTCTTTGGACCGTAAAACTCTGGAGGCCGCTCTTGAGCTTATCGAGGAAATGGAGATGAACACATATCAGTGGAACTCGCCTAGGACTCGCCCAAATAAACATTCAAGTATCTACGAAGTGGACTCTGTATCCCAACTGGCGCTTCAAGTGGAGATGCTGAGCAAGAAAGTAATGGAGATGACTACTACCTCTGCCCCTCAGGTATATGAAAATGCAAATGTTGTTTATGAGCAGGTGGATTATCTGGGGAACATACCCAGGCCTGCTCAAAATAATTTTTCTAATTTTTCTGCTACTCCTAGTTTAAATAATGCTTCAAACTCGTATCACCCTGGATGGCGTAACCATCAAAATTTTTCGTGGAGTAACCCCGCAAATTCCACACGTCCACCACACATTTTCACTCCACCACCACCACCACCACATGAAAATCAAAATCAAAACAAAAATTTTCAAAAACCTCCATCTTTGGAGGAAATGTTTTTTCGATATATAAGCGTGAACGAGGCGACCATTAGAAATTTAACAGGGTCGATGAAAAATCTAGAAAACATGGTCAGGAAACTCGTTAAGGTTATCTCTGAGAGGCCACCAGGGACTCTTCCCTCAAATACTGAACCCAACCCAAGGGAGCACGCAAAAGCGATTTCCCTTTGGAGCGGTAAAGTAATCCACGAGCCCACCACCAAGGAAGAGCTAGAGATGATTACCTCTCCTACTGTTGAACAAACCATCGTTATAGAAATGAATGATAACAATTTTGACAAAGAAAAAGAAAATTTAGTTTTTGAAAAAGAAAATGATAATTTTCAAAATACTGCTCCGGAGATTATAAAAGAATTTACGCCACCTCCCTATCCCGCTAAGCTTAGAAAAGACAAATTAGATGATCAGTACCAACACTTTCTCGAGATGTTCAAACAAATCTACATCAATTTACCATTTCACTAAGCTATTAGTAAAATGCCTAAGTACGCTAAATACCTTAAGGATTTGTTGACCAATAAAAAAAACTGGAAAATCTATCTCATGTAACGTTGAACAAAGAGTGCTCGGTGGTCATTAATAATTCTAATCTCCCTAAAATGATAAACGATCCGGGTAGCTTTTTTATTCCTTGTGTTTTTGGTAATCTTTTCGTAAAGCACGCGTTAGCGGATTTAGGTGCGAGCATCAACTTGATACCATTTTCCTTATTTAAGAAACTAGGATTGGGCACTCTCAGACCTATGCGTATGAGTATCCAGCTAGCTGATCGATCAATCAAGTATCCGTTAGGTATTGTAGAGGACTTGCTAGTTAAGGTCGATAAATTCATCTTCCCAGTGGATCTTGTTATTCTTGATATTGAAGAGGACGTCGAGGTGCCTCTTATCCTTGGTCATTCCTTCCTAGCCACCTCTCGAGTAGTCATCGATGTGAGTAACGGGAAGCTCTTTCTTCATGTGGGAGATGATGAGGTTACTTTTTCTATAAATCAATCTATGAAAAACTCTTTGAAAAATGATGATTCTTGTTTTTTTCTTGATGTGTTAAATGAAGATTCCTCTCTTTCCCTATCCAATGTTTCTTAAAATGATTTTCAAATTCTTTTTCTGAAATTTATTCAAATGTTTTTGAAGACACGGTTATGTCCGTGCAAGCCAATTATGAAAATGAACCTGTTTTTAGACAAAAAAATTTTGAAAATCTTACTTTTGAAAAAGAAAATTTTTTGGAAAACTCTTACGATGAACCACCGAACCTTGAATTAAAACCACTCCCCGAACATCTTAAATATACTTTTCTGGAAAAAAAAATCTAAATTGCCCATTATAATTTCGGCCTTTCTTTCTCAATCTGAGAATGATCAATTGATCGAAGTGCTACAAAGGCATCGCCGAGCTATAGCATGGCAAATATCTGATATTTCTGGCATAAACCCCTCTTTTTGCACCCATAAAATATTTTTCGAAAATAATTCTAAAGCGTAGTCCAACCTCAATATCGTCTTAATCTTAACATGAAAGAGGTCGTGAAGGGAGAGGTGCTTAAATTATTAGATGCAGGGATAATCTACCCAATTTCCGATAGTAAGTGGGTAAGTCCAGTGCAAGTTGTACCTAAGAAGGGTGGGATCACGGTAGTGACGAATGAGAACAACGATTTAATTCCAACTAGGATGGTAACAAGATGGAGGATGTGCATCGACTACCGTAAGCTAAACGATGCCACTCGTAAAGATCACTTCACCCTCCCCTTTATCGATCATATTTTTGAACGGTTATCCGGGCATTATTTCTATTGCTTTCTCAACGGTCTCTCGGGGTATTTCCAAATCCATATTGCACCTGAGGACTAAGAGAAGACAACATTCACTTGCCCCTTCGGAACTTTCGCCTACCGTAGGGTGCCTTTCGGTCTCTGTAACGCACCAGCTACCTTTCAGCGGTGCATGTTAGACATTTTTGATAAATACATTGAGAGTATAATGGAAGTCTTTATGGACGACTTTTCAGTTTTTGGTGACTCTTTCCCTTTATGTTTGCAAAATCTAGCTAAGGTCTTAGAACGATGCGAGGAAACGAACCTGGTTTTAAATTGGGAAAAATGCCACTTTATGGTGAGAGAAGGTCTAGTTTTAGGACATAAAATCTCTGCTAAGGGAATCGAGGTTGATCGATCTAAGATCGAGGTGATTGAGAAGTTGTCGCCGCCTACGAATATTAAAGCGATTAGGAGTTTTCTAGGCCATGTGGGGTTTTATAGGCGCTTTATTAAAGACTTTTCTAAAATCACCAAGCCTCTAACCTAACTTCTGGAAAAAGACACCCCATTTCATTTTGACGAATCATGTCTAACTTCTTTTGAATTGATTAAATCTAAACTTATTAATGCTCCAATTATGATCGCCCTAGTTTGGGATTTGCCTTTCAAAATAATGTGCGATGCGAGTAGTTTGCGGTCGGTGCGGTGCTTGGATAACGAATAGCTTAGAATTTCCACCCAATTTATTACGCGAGCAAAACACTTAATTCGGCGCAGGAAAACTACACCACAACCGAAAAGGAACACTTACCTGTTATTTTCGCATTCGATAAATTCCGACCGTACATTACTCTTTCTATATATCTTAAAATCCTTTTTAATAAAATTAGGTGAGATTCTTTAGGGTTCACCTGGAACCTAGCACAAAGACTTGTAGCAATCATTATATCTGGCCTACTTGTTGTGAGATATAGAAGGGACCCAACAATGGCCCTATATAATTTTTGATCAACATGTTTCCCCTGTTCATCAGAATCAACCACAGCATTTGTAGCCATATGTGTTTTCTTAGATGAGGCATCAGCCATCCCAAACCTTTTAATCGGCTCTTTAGCATATTTAGATTGAGATAAGAAAATGTCATCAGGAGTCTGCTTCACTTAGAGGCCAAGGAAGTAGGAAAGCTCACCCATGCTACTCATCACAAACTTGGAATGCATAAGGTTAGAAAACCATTTACACAGTTTGGGATCTGTAGAGCCAAATATTATATCATCTACATATATTTGTACCTATAGAATTTTATCATTATGATACTTGAAAAACAAAGTCCTATATACCATGCTTCTAGAAAACTTATGCTCTAAAAGAAAGCTAGCTAAGGTTTCATACCAAACTCTTGGAGCTTGCTTTAGACCATAAATAGCTTTATGCAATCTAAAAACATAAGAGGTATGAGATGGGGAGATAAAACCTGGAGGTTATTCAACATAAACCTCTTCTTTTAATTCTCCATTCAGAAATACACTTTTTACATCCATCTGGTAGACTTTTAATTTCTTGAAAACAGCATAAGCAAGGAAACTCCTTATTGCCTCTAGCCTGGCAACAGGTGCAAAGGTTTGATCATAATCAATCCCTTCCTCTTGCCTATATCCTTGAACAACAAGTCTAGCCTTGTTCCTTACAATCACACCTTGAGCATCAAGCTTGTTCCTAAAAACCCACTTGGTCCCAATTACTGGATAGCCTTTAGGCCTTGGAACCAAGTCCCAAACTCTACATCTCTCAAACTAATTGAGCTCCTCTTGCATTATAATAATCCAGTGGGGATCTTGCCATACATCAGTTATGGATTAAGGCTCAACTTGAGAGAGAAAACATGCATGCATCACATCATGGTTGAGTTGATGCCTTGTCTGTACACCTACTAACATGTCTCCAATCACTTGAGATCTAGGGTGATCCCTTAGTGTGACAAGATCAGATGGTGGAGTTGGTTCAGCAACAGCATTTGAAATGGATTCCTCTTATGGAATTACATCTGCTGTTGGAGAAAGTTCAACTGCTTCCACAGTTTCTTCTTCACTTTCTTCATCACATTGTGGAGGAGGATGTGATATAACCTTTGGTGTAAGTTTTAGTTCATCCATTTTCTCACACAAGTGAGGTACCTGCAATAGCTCATTGGTAGAAATTTCTTTCTCCTTGCAATACATATTAGATTCATCAAAAGTTACATGCACAGATTCCTCAATTTTTAAAGATGATTTATTAAACACCCTATAAGCTTTGCTGACTTTGGAATATCCTAGAAAAATTCTCATTGCAGCTTTTGCTTCAAATTTTCTAATATATTTCTTATTATTGTTATGAATATAGCATATACAACCAAATACTTTAAAATAGGTGACTTTAGGTTTCTTCCCTTTAAGTAACTCATAAGGAGTCTTATTCTTAAGTTTGTGTATAAGACTTCTATTCAGCACATAATTTGTTGTGCTTACAGCCTCTGCCCAAAAGGATAGGGAAAAATAAGCATCTGCAAGTAATGTGCTTGCAGATTCAATTAGTGTTCTATTCTTCTTTTCGGCAACCCCATTTTGTTGAGGTGTTCTAGGAGCTGAGAAGCAATGTCTGATACCTTATTTCCTACAGAATTTTTGCATAAGAAGATACTCAAACTCAGTACCATGATCACTTCAATGCAACTGGAGTAGAGTACTTAATCTGTATGTTCTTGAGAAAATATGTAAGAACCTTGAAAGTATCAGACTTTGATCTCAGAAAGAATACCCAAGTGAATCTAGAAAAGTCATCTACAATCACTAAAGTATAAGATTTCCCTCCTAGGCTTTGTACTGTTATAGGGCCAAAAAGGTACATATGTAGTATGTATAATATCCTAGGTGAGTCACTTTTGTTTAATGATTTAAAACTAGATTTAGTTTTCTTGCCTAACTGACAAGCCCTGCAGAGACTTTCCTTCTTATAGGGGTAAGAAGGCAATCCTATAACAAGGTTGTCTTTAGAAAGCCTAGTTATGTTTCTCAAATTTACATGACCTAATATTTTATGCCATAAATCATTTTGATTGTTAACAAGATTAAATAAACAGATTTCTGAACTGGCAGATTTAAAGTTTACTAAGTACATGTTACCTTGTCTAATTCCAGTTAAAAAAGTTTGATTGTTTGCAGAAATAATACATTGAGATTCAAAAAAGCAAACCTTATAACCTGAATCACATAACTAACTTATGGATATGAGATTATGCTTGATACCATTAATATATGCCACCTTTTTGAAAGTGACATCTCCACTTTTGAAGTCTCCATAGCCTTCAGTCTGTCCAAAACATGAATCACAAAAGATGACTCTTGCACCAAGTTTAGCCTTGAAGTAAATGAGGTTGTCCTTGCATCCAATCATGTGCTTAGAGCACCCACTATCCATATACCACTTATTTTGAGTGATAGGATAGGTTTTTGTCTGTAATGAAACAAATTAAAAGTTCTTGACCCAAGTAACCTTGGGTCCTTGTTTCTTCTCAAATGAAAAACTGGATATAAATTAACATTCAGGTTGGTTCTTATAACCTAAGGGGTGAAATCTTCTAGGAGGAATTATCCATTGGGTGAATGGGTTGATGTTCTCCCTATGTTGGTTAGTTTTAATGTTATAGTTTTTATTTGAATTTAAGTTTCTGTAATTATGATCTGGGATCGACGAATTCTGGTGAGTTCGTCGACATGAGCTCGACGAATTGGATTGAGATCTACGATCTATGCTCGAAGAAGGAAAGTATTCATACTCAGGGCACCAATATTATCGATCTCTGGTCGACGAACCGTACTTGTTTCGTCGATCGTAGATCGAAGAATTCTTATTATTATGGTTTGTGTTCAGAGTTCGTCGTTCTGAGGTCGACGAACTGTTCACGTTTCGTCGATCTGAGTTCGACGAAAACTGTTGAACATTGTTATATCTATTATTTTTCTTGTTCTTAGATTTTTGTTTTAATTCCATTTGCTTTAAAAATTCATTAACTTTATTAACCTGTTCAGTGTTCTTCTTGCCTTTATCTGAAATGAAGTTTACAGGTTTTGATAGATTGTTCTTCTGGATTAGAGGTGGTTCACTAGATGAGGCACCTAATCCTAGTTTACAGTTATTAGTCCTAGCATTTAAGGTACTGGTTATATCTAGTAATGTCATGTTACTGCCATTTAGAGATTCCTCTAGTTTCTTGGCCTTACTTAGTTCAATTTTCATAAAAACTATTTGTTCATTAGCTGAATTTAGTTCAATTGACAATTTAGCATTTTCAGCAAAATATTTATCTTGATCAGTTAATTTCTCTCTAAGAAGTTTGATTTCCTTCTCAGAGCTTAATAAGTCTAAGCATAGATTTTTAAATTCAGATTTAAATTCTTCTGATTCAAAATCATAGGAAGAAATTACCTGATCTTCAGCAGACATTAATTCTTCATTATCTGAATCTTCAGCATCTGATTTGCTTCTACATGCATCAATTGCCATTAGGCCAAATTCCTTTGCCTTTTTCTCTTCTTCATCATCACTGGAGCTTGAAGAGGATGACTCTTCTTCTGTATCACTCCAGGTCTCAACAACAAAACCCTTTTCCTTCCTCTTGTGCTTGCTTGAGGAGGGTTTGCTGTGATGAGTTCTTCTTAACTCTTTTTCTCTTCTCCTATCTTTCTTCTGAGTTTCTGGACACTCAGAGATGTAGTGTCCTGGCTTCCTACAACCAAAACAGACAACTTCTTTAGAAGGTGTTTTGTCATACCTTGGTTTGTTATCTTGTTTAGATGACTTCCTTCTGAAGTCCTTCTTTGCAATTTTGAAAAATCTTTTTGCAAATAGACTCATCAGTTCTTCATTAACTGGAGTCCTCTAAGAGTCCAAAGTAGCCTTGAAAGAAATGTTATGCTCCTTCCTGGTAGGTGCTGGAGTCTTTATTTCAGCTGCTGCTTCTCTGGTCTTCATCAGTTGCTCATATGATTTGAGCTTTCTAAGGAGAGACTCAGTTGATATCTCAGTCATGCTTCTGGCTTCTTTGATGGGCCAGATCCTTGAATCTCATGTGCTTTGGAAGCACATAAGGATCTTGGCATTCACTTCAGTCAGGGTAATTTCCTTATCTAAGGTCCTTAGCTCATTGATGATTGAGCTTAGCCTATTGTACATGTCACTGACTGACTCAACTTCTTCCTTCTTGAAGTTCTCATATTGGGAGATGAGATTGGATCTTTTTTCCTTTCTCTCATCAGTAGATGATAGTTTTACTTTCAAGACTACCTAAATACCTAGAGGGGGGTGAATAAGTACTTTTCCTTGATTTAACTTAAGACAGAAAATAACTACAGTTCTTTGAGTTAATTAGATATTTCTCAGCTAACACAGCACAACAATCACAATCATACACACATCACAGATTGTACACAGATTTATAGTGGTTCCCCAAGGTCTGGGTAAATCCACTTTCCCCCCTTCACCTATCTAGCAGTATGCTAGATTCGGCCTAACTTCTTCCTTTATCTCAAATCCTCAGATCCTACAGCTCAGAATCCAGAAGGATTCCTACAACTCAGAATGTCTCCACATTCCTACAACTCAGGCTAACAAGCCCTACCTCAGCCTTGCAACAAGGCCTACAACTCAGAGCATACCTTCTCCTACAACTCAGGCATAAACACCCCTACCTCAGCCTTGCCACAAGGCCTACAACTCAGAGAATACCTTCTCCTACAACTCAGGCATAAACAACCCTACACTCAGAGAATAAATCTCCTACACTCAGCCTTTATAAAATAAGCTTACAACTCAGATCTATGAATAGATCCTACAGAATTTGATAAGAAATTTTATAATCTCTTACCCCTGTTAAGAGAGAAGGGATAAAAACTTTCTTGATCAGCTTCTTGAAGAGGCTGATGGCTGAAATCAACAAGATCTTAGCTTTCTTCAAAACTTCTTGAATCTGAACTTAGTTGGGTTGATTTCCTTTGAATAAAACTGACTGGCAGCTTCCTTCTTAGACTCCAGAAATAGATCTGAATCTTCTTGACAGATCAGTTCAGTATCTGCTTCTTGAGAGACCTGTGAATGTCTCCTTCTTGACTTCAAATAGATGGATCTCTCTCTATCCAAACCTCTTGAATATACTTCTGAATTTTTGATTGAATTCAACTTAGATAGAATCTGAATAAAAAACTACTTCAGAACGTCTTCTTAGATCTTCTCACGAAGATCTTCTACTTTGTGACTTGTACTTTCTTAATCAGAGATCAATCTCACAATAGGTGTGTTAGTTGTGTGTATTATCTACATCTTTCTTCTTCTGAATCCATCTATTTATAGACTTCATCAATGGTAACCGGCTGATCCGGTTTCTAACTAACTTCTGACAAGTCTGACAGCTTCAGTAAACCTGTTGTAACTCACAGCTGTCAAGTCTTCAAACAGTTCTTGAGCCTTTTTCTCTGTCAGCAAAGCATCGAGACTGACTGTCATAAAGTCTCGAGACCATCTGTCAATATGTGTCGACACAAGTGACTTAAGGGTCGACACAGCCTTTGGTGATGTCGACATAGCTGCCTTGATGTCGACACAGCTTCTTGACACTGCATCTTGAGAATGTGTCGAAACTGATTATTTGTGTCGACACAAACACTTCACCATTCATCAGCAATCAACTTGTTCTAGACTCAGCTGTGTGTCGACACAAGTCCTGTGTGTCGACACAGTTGATATAGACACAGAACATAGCGTGTGTCGACACTGCCTCCAGGTGTCGACACAGTTATTGTCGACTCTGTCTCTGTGTGTCGACACAGCCTCCCGGTGTCGACACATTTGATGTTGACTATAATCTTTTATGTGTCGACACTGCCTCCCGGTGTCGACACAAACTCACTGAAGTGTCGACACAGCCATTTCCAAGTGTCAACACAATCTTACTGAAGTGTCGACACAGCTTCCTCAGGTGTCGACATATGGACTTAGAATCTTTTTCCTACATTCGAGCACATTCTTAACCTGCACGTATAAACTCAAAATAACATCAAATACACCTTGATGTATATCATTGAGCTACGTGAGGCTTCTCCAAATCAGGTACACATTTTCCAATGTACCCAACAATCTCCCCCTATTTGGAGAAGTCATAACCCTTTAGCCAATGATATACACCACTTAGAAAATAAACATGATGATGTATATAAGTATTATATTACAGGGTACTTTATAACAAAACACATATCATTATTACATCACAGAATAAAGATGTAAAAGAGAATGATCACAGAATAATGTTTTGTATATTAACTCAAAAATGTTTGTTACAAGTTGTTTACATTGATTTCTTTAACAAACTAACAATTACGTAGTTCTTGGACAAAAACTTGTAAAACTTAGACTAAGGCTGGACTGGCTCCTTGATGACAATCCCTTTGCCAGATTTAATCTGAGCCTGCACAATAGGTTATGTATCTTCAATAGGCTTCTTGCCTTTAAACTCAGCTTTCTTTTGTGCTTCAGCCTTGATTTTGGCCTTTCAAAATAATGAAATGGCTTGGGGAAATACTTGCTAGGTTCCTGAGTATCAGGAGGTAGCTTCCCCATCTTAGCCTTTCTCCTGTTTTGAACTATGGCCTCCTGCCTGGCTTCATACTTTTGCCATTCTTGCACATTGTACCATTTTCCCCTTTCATGTACTTGATCTTTTACAGCTTTCCAGGCAGTTTAAATGATATTCTTTGAAGTGGGGCTCCAGTGCTCAAAGTCTGGCTTTAATTCTGCTTGCTCTCTAAATCTTTTCTTTGATAATAGAGCATCTTGCTGAGCTTTCAGACTAGCTTCTAGCATATTTACCTTTTCAATAATAACATTTGTAACTGGTAGAGGAGGGCTATACATAGACTCAACTTGTTGATGTACATTTTCAATATCTGCAAGAGAGTAAATGACTTGGGCAACCTCAGGTTGATCACCTTCAAGTAGAATTGGTTGTACCCCTGACTCAGCCATATTATCATCATCACACAAGGGTGGATATCCCAGAGTGGCTCTTATGCTGTTGGCTACCCATTTGGCATGATCAGAGCCAACATAGACTAGCACCCTCTCTCCCTTTACGACTTCTCTGGTCATATGATCTCTTAAGTCCTCTTTTTGAAATCTTATTTGCCCATCCAGGTAATTGAATCCATCTTTAAAAAATGGCTTTAACTTTTTAAGCTTGTCATTAATTAACTTTTTAGATGAAGTGATGGCAGTTTTAACTGAATCTAGGGCAGCCTGTAGCTTCTTATCATAATCTTCCATTTCTTTAGCCCTTGCAATAGTCATTCTAGTAACAGCAGTTGTTAACTCAGTGACTATGACATTGTGAGATTCTGTCAGATTGTCATTCATTCTTATTTGATTTTCAAGGACATAGGCTTGTTTGACAGCAATCTCATCCACTTGCTTCTTTATTTCTTCTTGTTGCTTGGCAAGAAATATCACAGCATTGCCTCCCTTGTTAAAGCAATCTGTCATCTTTTTTTTATTCTGGTTGACCTCAAATCTGATAGACTTTATCTCTTGGGCTAGATAAAATTGAAGAGCCTTTTGTCTTTCATCCACATATTTTTCTAGAAGCAATCTCTGCTCATCAAATTTTACTTGTAAGTCAACCAAGTACTTGCTGTAATCAATCTCAGGAGTAGAATGTGAAGTAGTTGTTTGGAGAGCCTTCTTATAGCTTTGACTTCTTCTCTTAAAGACCATTAGTTTTCTTTTCTTGGCCTCCCTGACTTCTTCATGCTCAGACTCTAAAAAACTTTCAATATTAACTCTCTCTTGAGGAGTGGAAGAAATTTCTTTCTTAGCTCCATGTTGCTCCTCCTCAATATTAACCAGCTCCCCCTCAACCCTTACTTGCTCCCCCTCAAATCTTAGGGTCTCCATTTTATTTGTTGCTCCTCCAAGATCAGGAAACAACTCTTCAAGAGTGAATTCTTGTTGTGTGAGAGCAGGAGATAATACTTTCTCAGCAGTAGCAGCAACTCCAGAATTATCAAGACCAGTTTGAGAAACTATGTCTTCTGATAAATTGATTCTTTCTTCCTCTTGGACCTGTTCAGAATGTGGCTCCCCCTTCAACTATGCAGTAATAGTCTCTTCTTGGACTTGGGTAGTCCTAGTCTGATCCTGAACTTGTTCTCTAACTTGTGCTTCCTGTTCTTGTGCATCTTCATGACCATGCTCAGAAAGGTCATATGCTGGTGATTTTTCTGTTAGCTCTTGCCTGTCCACATCAGGCATCTCCTTTGAAAGAACTCTATCCCATCTTAAGAATAACCTTATGTCCATTCTCCTCATGTGATTTATCTTTGATCCAGGAATCTGTTGCATCACCTCTAGAATTATTCCAGCCAGGTACAGACTCATGATCCTAGCCAATTTTGGCTTCTTTATTCTTTCTTTTATCTTATTAAACAGTATTGCAGACCAATTGGTGTGAATCTTAAATATTACCCTTGTCATCAGGCTAAACATATAGGCTGATATCCTATCATTTCCACCTGGTTTACATAAGATCACTTTTCCTACTATTTCAGATAGGAATTTCCCTTGATGATTCATGCCTTTCCTATTGATGGTTGCTCCTATCTTTAAGGTTGGATTCAATCCACACCATTGAAGCGCCTCCCTGGTCCTTGAGGCTGGGACCTCTTCCTCATCATGGATTTTAGGTAGATGGAGAATCTTGCTCAACCTCTTCTGAGATAGCTTGACTTTTTCTCCATGTATAGTAGATTTGATCTTCAATCCTGTTGAGTCAATTGAAGCAGCAGTATAGAACTCGAATACTTCTTTCTTCCATATCTTTGTAGGTTCAGAGACAAGATATTCCAATCCGTTGTCTGCAAGAAGAGAAATGACCTGTTTGATCTCTGTTGCGGCATCGGCGAATGCATGCCTAACCAACTCATACCCTTCATTGATGTTGTCTTCAACCTTGGGCGCCATTGGAATGAAGAGAAATCTTGATTGGAGAAGAGAGAGTTTGTCGACACAAGGTTTTTGTCTCGAAACCGTGGTGAGCGTGTCGACGGAATATGTTCTTGACCTACTTATACCCTTCTAATAAAAGAAGGTCAAAAGGCGGGCAAAAACAGTCTAAAAGTGTCGACACTGTTGAAAAGTGTCGACACAAACTTCTATTTTCTCGACCATGGCGCTGACTACTATATGTCGACACCAATTGATGATATGTCGACACAGGAAATACTTAGTAGTTCATCAGAAATTCTGTGTCGACTCTTATTACAAGTGTCGACACAAAATCTAGAAGTGTCGACACCATTACTCTGGTTGTGTCGACACTACATTTCTGGATGTGTCGACTCTTTGTCCCTTAGTTGTCGACACATTTTCTCTGTGTCGACACAATTTTCCTGAATTGTCGACATAACTTTTCTGTGTCGACACTTTATCACTGAATGTGTCGACACCATTTTACTTACCTAATTTTTGGTAAACTAACCTATGGTCAGCATTCCTAATACAATTTTAAATCTATTGAATTTAGTTTCATCCAAAGGCTTAGTAACTACATCTACAATTTGAAAATATGTTTTAACAAATTCTAATGAGATGTCTTCTTTTTCTACATGTTCTCTTAGAAAATGGTATCTTATCTCTATATGCTTAATCCTACTATGTGAAACAGGATTATTTGCAATAGAAATAGCACTTTTAGAATCACACAATAAAGGTGTTCTACTTACTTGAATACCATAGTCTCTTAATTGATGCTGAATCCACAACAGCTGTGCACAGCAACATCCTGCTGCCACATATTCAGACTCAGCTGTGGATATTGCCACACTAGTCTGCTTCTTACTACTCTAGGATATCAACCTTCCTCCTAAGAATTGGCATGTACCTGTAGTACTTTTTTTATCTTCTCTACAGCCTGCAAAATCTGCATCTGAATAACCTGTTAGTAGAAAATCTCCATTCCTAGGGTACCAAAGACCTAGATTAGGAGTGCCCTTTAGATATCTTAGAATTCTCTTGACTGCAGTATAATGTGATTCTTTAGGGCATGCTTGGTACCTAGCACAGACACATGTAGCATACATAATGTTTGGTCTACTAGCAGTGAGATATAATAGAGAGCCAATTAATCCTCTATATAAAGACTCATCTACAGGTTTACCTGCATCATCTTTGCATATAGGCATACTTATTCCCATAGGAGTTCTCATGGTGGAGGATGATTCCATACCATACTTCTTAATTAACTCCTTGGTGAACTTAGACTGGGATATGGACAAGCCATCTTCAGTCTGTCTTACTTGGAGTCCCAAGAAGAACTTAAGTTCCCCCATACGTCTCATTTAAAACTTCCCATGCATAAGTTTGGCAAACTTCTTTCAAAGGTTGTTCTCTGTAGACCCAAAAATTATGTCATCTACATAGATCTGAACTAAGATTATCTTACCTTTAGATTCCCTTAGGAATAGAGTTTTGTCTATTTTACCTCTTGAGAATTTGTTCTCAATAAGGAAAGTAGACAGGGTTTCATACAAAGCCCTTGGGGTTACTTTAACCCATACAATGCTTTTTTAAGTCTATAGACATAACGAGGTTTAAGAGAATCTACAAAACCTGATGGCTGCTCTTCATAGACTTCTTCTTTTAGATAACCATTCAGGAATGCTGATTTCACATCCATTTGGTATACCTTGAATCCTTGATATGCTGCATAGGCAAGGAACATCCTGAATGCTTCCAGTCTTGCTATTGGGGCAAATGTTTGATCAAAGTCTATTCCCTCTTCCTGCCTGTATCTTTTGCAACCAATCTTGCTTTGTTCTTCACAATAACTCCATTCTCATTCAACTTGTTCCTAAAAATCCACTTTGTACCAATGATGTTGTGGTCTTTAGGTTTAGGAACTAACTCCCAAACCTTGCATCTTTTAAACTGATTAAGCTCCTCTTGCATAGCATTAATCCAGTGTTGGTCTTGGATTACTTCTTCAAATTTCTTTGGCTCCAGTTGAGATAGAAAACTTGAGTGCAGGACAGTATTCATATTTCTGCTTCTAGTTTGCACTCCTTGTATTGGATCACCAATTATCTGATTTGCTGGATGATCCTTTAGATGTCTTACAGCTGGAGGTAAACTTCCTTTTTGCTGAACACCTCCAGTTTCTTCATTATACTGCACATCTTGGTTGTCATCAGCTTCTAGAGAGTCTTGTACTCCCCCTAAACAGTAGCCATCATTTTCCAATACTTCATCTGCAGTTGAGCCTTCTGCAATGGAAAGCTTGTCCATTCTATTGTTTATACCTGTTGGACTGCATGAACTACAAGGCAACTCACTACTGATTAATCTAGTTTTATCAAATACAACATGTACAGATTCTTTTACAACCTGTGTAATCAAGTTGTAGACTCTATAAGCCTTACTATTGTTGCTGTACCCAACAAATATCCCATCTTGGGATTTGGCAGCAAACTTAGTTAGATAAGACTTGCCATTGTTATGGATATAACACTTGCAACCAAAGATTCTAAAATAGGATAAATTTGGTTTTCTACCTTTCATGATCTCATATGGTGTCTTTTTGTGGCTTTTGGTAATAGAGGCCCTATTGATCACATGACATGCAGTACTAACTGCCTCAGCGCAGAAATATTCTGGGAGAGAAGTGTCACTCAATAGAGTTCTACCAGCCTCAATCAATGTCCTATTCTTTATTTCAGCAATACGATTTTGCTGTGGTGTTCTAGGTGAGGAGAATTCTTGGAAAATCCCAAATTCTTCACATAATCTTGTCATACTTTCAGATTAAAATTCAGTGCCATGGTCACTTCTGATTTTGACCACTATACTGTTCAGTTCATTCTAAATTTGTTTGACAAAACTATGTAAAACACTTGGGGTTTCATATTTCTATCTCAGAAAGAACACCCAGGAATATCTAGAATAGTCATCTACAACCACAAAAGTGTAGACCTTCCTACCTAAACTATGAAATGGCATAGGAACAAATAAATCCATATGCAGTAGGTATAAACACCTGACTGAATCCTTGTTTTCAAGGCTATAAAATGAGGATTTTGTCTGCTTGCTCTTTTGACAAGCTGAACATATCCCATCCTTTATACACTTAACCTGAGGACCATTCCTCACTAACTCTTTACTAAAGAGTTGGCCAATTGTTTTGTATTTAAGATGAGCCAGCCTCTTGTGCCATATTACACAATGAGATGCTCTCTCATCAGCTACAAGACAAATAGGAGAAACCTTGTTCTCACACACAAAGTCAAGACAAAAAAACATTTCTTTTTCTATACCCAGTCAATATGACCTTTTGATCACTTGACCTTTTGATATGGCATCCATTTTTAACAAATGAAATGTCATATCCTAGATCACTCAGCTGACTTATTCTTATCAGGTTATGTTTCAAACCTTTTACATAAGCCACTTGAGTGATGGTAATTTGGTTTGAAGAAATGTTACCAAATCCTTTGATGATTCCTCTTTCAGATCCACCAAAGATTAATTTAGGCTCATCCTTGATAGGTGAGTACTCCTTCAGCAGCCCCTTTGTTCAAGTCATGTGCCTGGAACATCCACTGTCCAAGTACAATATAGGGGCATGGCAACTTGGACTTTCCTGCAATACAGAATTACTTTCCCTTAGAACCCAAGTAAGTCTTGGGTCCTTGGTTTAAGTTAGCACCATTCATATCAAAACTACCAGCAGCTCTTCTAACTGGTAGACTGTTGTTCTTCCCGACACTTATGTTATGCCAGTAGTCTAAGGCAAAATGTCCTGTCTTTCCACAACACCAGCATTCATACTTGTTATATCTAGGTCTAAATACATTTTTGACAGAAAAATTTCTGTTCTGTGCTGGTGCTGCTACAGCTACACCCACTGATTTTTTATAACCATGGGGTTTATGAACATGGGCTGACTTATTGGCATTAACACCCTTGTTATTCAGAACATCAGTCTTATTATGACCATGAATGTTTTTGAGATCATATCTATTAGAAGGCACTTGTACCTTTCTAAACATTACAGGCACTTTAAAATTTACTAGCTGGACTGGTGCATTGCCTTTTCTCTTGAATTGGACAGTCCTGGTGTTACCTTTAAAGCTTAATCTTGCCTTACCCTTTTGAGCCATAAACTCATCTATTAAGGGTAAGACTGATTTTGGCTTAGAGTAATAAGCCACTAGATCTATCTCCTTTTGAAGTCTGACTTCCAAACTTTTAATTAGATTATTTTTATATGTGATTGTACCCATCTGAATAACAGATATAGTTTTCAGCTTGGCAATCTCATTCAATTTTTGATCCAATTCTTTCTCTAAACCAGTTGCAGTCATCTTAAGATCTGCAATTTCCTTAGCCTGAGTTTTGGCCAGGTTTTTGCTTTTCTTAAGTGCTTGCAATAAGTCCCCATATTCATCTATCAACTGATGAATATCTCCTTCAGATTCTGATCCATCCTCATCACTTGATGAAGATGAATCTGACTCTGAACCAGTACTGTAATCAGAAATTCTATAATTAGTTTGTACCTTACTGGGACCAGGCTGATCCTAGAACTTATTTTCTTCTGATTCAGCCATCAGTCCCATGCACTGATGGTCTTCTTGTTCATTGATGGAGTCCAGTAATTGCATAAACTCCTCTTCTTCACTAGCTGCATACAGTCCAATGTATGCTTCCGCTTCAGATTCTGACTCTGAGGAGGATTGATCTGTAAGACTCTTCTCCTTCTTAGCAACAAAGGATTTCTCCTTCTTGCCCTTTTGTTGAGTCTTCTTTTTGTCTGCTGACTCCTTCCTCTTTTCTGGACACTCAGCCACCACATGTTCAGGCCTATTGCAGCAATAGTAAACAATTTTTGATGTTGTAGCTTTGTTGGGCTTAGACCTGCTCCTTTCCTTTCTTGATGATTTTCTCTTTTGATAGTAGTCATCAACTGGCTGTGATGTGGACGGCCTTGACTTCCACTGCTTCTTCTTCAAGAACCTCTGAAACTGCCTTGTAAAGGCAGCAAAATCTGCATCTGAATCACTGCTATCTGAGTTCTGATTGTCTGAATTCTCTGAGATAACTTCAGCAACTTCATTAGGAGGTGATGGAGGCATCCTCCTGCTCTTTCTAGTGGATTCAACCTTGAAGGCCACTGACTTTTCTCTATGCTCTTCTTTTGTATTTCTTTCTTCCTCCTTCCTAGCCATTAGTTGCATTTCATATGATAACAACTTTCCAAATAAGGTTGGAGGAGAAATGTCTGCTAGTTTGGTTACTTCTCTAATGGCACAAATCTTGGTATCCCAATCCTTTGTCAAGGATCTTAGGAATTTGTCATTCAGCTCATAAGTACTAAAGATCCTTCCATAAGACATCAATTCATTCACTATCCTGTAGAATTTCTTATAGCATTCAGATATGCTATCAGACTTCCCTTGTCTGAAACTCTCATATTCTTGATTGAGCATAGACTTTCTGTCTACTCTAACTTCTTCAGAACCCTCCATGTAGACAATCAAGGTGTCCCACATTTCCTTGGAGGTTTTGCAGTGAATCAAATTTTTGAAAGTAGAATCATCTATGGCACTCACTATGATATTCTGAGCTCTTTTATCCATAGTTGCCAGTATAATCTCATCATTGGTCATTTCAGAAAAATCTTTAGGAGTTCTTTGATTTGCATCTAGAACAGACACATTCATTGGGATATATGGACCTTATTTTACTGTGATATATATCCTTGGGTCAGAGGCCTCCATAAATAACCTAACCCTTTCTTTCCAGATTCCAAAAATCTCTTTCCTGCAGATGGGTAATTTCATTGACCCTAGTTCCTTGTGATTCTCTCCAGAACCCATTTTCTTGATTCTTGATTCTGCCTTGGGGATCTAACTCAGACTGTTAGGTCATTCTTTGAGCAACCTCGCTTTGATACCACTTGATAGTTTTACTTTCAAGACTACCTAAACACCTAGAGGGGGGTGAATAAGTACTTTTCCTTGATTTAACTTAAGGAAGAAAATAACTACAGTTCTTTGAGTTAATCAGATATTTCTATAGCTAACACAGCACAACAATCACAATCATACACACATCACAGATTGAACACAGATTTATAGTGGTTCCCCAAGGTCTGGGTACATCCACTTTCCCCCCTTCACCTATCTAGCAGTATGCTAGATTCGGATTAACTTCTTCCTTTATCTCAGATCCTCAGATCCTACAGCTCAGAATCCAGAAGGATTCCTACAACTTAGAATGTCTCCACATTTCTAACACTCAGGCTAACAAGCCCTACCTCAGCCTTTCCACAAGGCCTAGAACTCAGAGAATACCTTCTCCTACAACTCAGGCATAAACAGCCCTACCTCAGCATTGCAACAAGGCCTACAACTCAGAGAATACCTTCTCCTACAACTCAGGCATAAACAACCCTACCACTCAGAGAATAAATCTCCTACACTCAGCCTTTATAAAATAGGCTTACAACTCAAATCTATTAATAGATCCTATAGAATTTGATAAGGAATTTTATAATCTCTTACCCCTATTGAGAGAGAAGAGATAAGAACTTTCTTGATCAGCTTCTTGAAGAGGCTGATGGCTGAAATCAACTTGATTTTCTCTTTCTTCAAAGCTTCTTTAATCTGAACTTAGTTGGGTTGATTTTCTTTGAATAAAACTGACTGGCAGCTTCCTTATTAGACTCCAGAAATAGATCTGAATATTCTTGACAGATTAGTTCAGTATCTTCTTCTTGAGAGACCTGTGAATGTCTCCTTCTTGACTTCAAATAGCTGGATCTCTCTCTATCCAAATCTCTTGAAGATACTTCTGAATTCTTGATTGAATTCAACTTAGACAGAATCTGAATAGAAAACTACTTCAAAACGTCTTCTTAGATCTTCTCACGAAGATCTTCTACTTTGTGACTTGTACTTTCTTGATCAGAGATCAATCTCACAATAGGTGTGTTAGTTGTGTGTATTATCTACTTCTTTCTTCTTCTGAATCCATCTATTTATAGACTTCATCCATGGTAACCGGCTGATCCGGTTTCTAACTAACTTCTGACAAGTCTGACAGCTTCAGTAAACCTGTTGTAACTCACAGCTGTCAAGTCTTCAAACAGTTCTTGAGCCTTTGTCTCTGTCAGCAAAGCATCGAGACTGACTGTCATAAAGTGTCGAGACCATCTGTCAATATGTGTCGACACAAGTGACTTAAGTGTCGACACAACCTTTGGTGATGTCGACATAGCTACCTTGATGTCGACACAGCTTCTTGACACTGCATCTTGAGAATGTGTCGACATTGATTATTTGTGTCGACACAAACACTTCACCATTCATCAGCAATCAACTTGGTCTAGACTCAGCTGTGTGTCGACACAGTTGATGTAGACTCAGAACATAGCATGTGTCGACACTTCATCCAGGTGTCGACACAGTTGTTGTCGACTCTGCCTCTGTGTGTCGACACAGCCTCCCGGTGTCGACACATTTGATATCGACTATAATCTTCTGTGTGTAGACACTACCTCCCAGTGTCGACACAAACTCACTGAAGTGTCGACACAGCCATTTCCAAGTGTCGACACAATCTTACTGAAGTGTCGACACAGCTTCCTCAGGTATCGACATATGGACTTAGAATCTTTTTCCTGCATTCTAGCACAATCTTAACCTGCACATATAAACTCAAAATAACATCAAATACACCTTGATGTATATCATTGAGCTATGTGAGGCTTCTCCAAATCAGGTACACATTTTCCAATGTACCCAACAGTAGATCCAGCCACCATCTTGTTTAGGGAATCACAGATGGATTTGGCTGAAGTGCACTTAGTCACTTTCTGAAAAATGTCACCAGACATAGTCTGCGCTAAAATGTTCATGGCTCTTGCATCTGCAATCTTGGCTTTCTTCTGGGCATCTGTCCAATCAGGTGGTGGAACAGCATGAGTGCTTGAAGTAGAAATTTAAGTAGTTGCTGCAGTAGGAGGTCCTATCAAGATAGAGTTAAATATATCCTCATCAATAGAATTCATATACAGCTTAATTCTTGGCTTCCATATGGCAAACTTATTTAGGTTGCATACTAGAGGTCTGGTGCTTGCATAATCCTTATTTTGTGCCATTGTGATAGAGAACAGTTGGGAAGAGGAAAATCTGATCTAACTGGATCTTGGTTCAAGTGTTAACATGTACAACCAAACAAAAACACCCTCTGATACCAATTGAAAGGAGGGTGTTAGGTCATATTACTCTAGAGGGGGGTGAATAGAGTATTAAAACTTTGGCTCTTTTTCTAGATTATATCAGAGTGAATATAGTGATACCATATATTAGTTAAGAAATAAGAAAAAACTAAGCTAACAATTCAGCAATCACAAGCACAGCAAAAACAAATGAAAAGGTGCAACTAGACGACACAAGAAGTTTATAGTGGTTCCCCTAAACTTGGGTACATCCACTCTTCTACCACCCTTGGTAGGAATCCACTAGCAGGTTTTGATCAGGTGACTACCACCACAAGATCTGGTTCAGGTAGATCAGGAAACCCTTCAGGCTTTTGATCAGGTGCCCAAAAACCAACTTCAAGTCTTTTGGAGGGAGAGTTGTCAGTCAAACTAACTTTTGAAGGGAGCTATAATCCTATACAATGGGATGGAAGATGTTGATGGAAGACTTCTATTTTCTCAATACAACTGAGAAGACTTTGTGGATTCTTGTGTTGTTAAAGATCCTTCTGAGAAGTAGAATGCTTCAGGAAGAACAGAGCTTTGTTAAAGGGTGAGTAGGTCTTCAGCTTGATCTGCCAAGGTCCAGGAAATCCAGTAACAGATGTTGAATAGAATGTCTCTAAGGATTTCTGGAACAAAAGTTGAAGAAGTTTCTTGATCTTGATGATTTGTTCATCTTCAAAATACAGTGTTGGCAGAGAATGAAAAAGCATTGAGTGCTTGTTCAGTATTTCCTGTGTAGTGCTTCTCTATTTCTTTTTCCTGTCTCTCTGACTGTCTTTCTTTTCTATTGTTGAAAAAGGAGAGAATTACTTTTATTCCACTGCTGAAAAATTATCTTTAAAATTTTGAATTCTTTCCATAAATGTTGGCTGCTGGGGGGAATAGAAAACGGCTGGAATAATAGCATTAATGAGTTTCTCAACTGTTCTTGATAGAATAAGCAAATATTTATTCTGAAGAATACCACATTAAATGCAGCCAATTAACGCCTATATTCAAGAGAATATTTTCATTAAGTGCTCAGAATAATACTGCTAATAAGGAACAGAAAAGGGAAGGACTCATTCTGGAACTACACAGAAAACTTCGAACGAAAAATAGGATTCGTCGACCTTAGATCAAAGATCGTCAACCAGAGAATTCAAGTTCATTGACCTGAGCTCTGCGATCTAGTAACTGAGAATAACTTTCCAAATCTGCACTCTGAGTTCGTCGAGCTTTGAAACTGACAGAAGAAAACTAAGCGTCGACCTGAGCTCTGAGAACGTCGAGCTCAGCTCAGAGAATTAACTCTGAGTTCGTCAATCTGAGATCGACGATCATCGAGCTGAGTTCAAAGAATTTTGAACTTATCACTGTCTTTTGAAAGCTGCTAAATCTAATTCTCTGAAGTCAACTTTTGGCTTGTCCAAGGAGGTAGCACTAATCAGGACTACTACTCATGACCCTAGCTATACAATGTTGGGTCACACTCAGCCTAAGTTAGTGAACCTAGCCAAAATCCAACTAAGGATCCAACACTTATCGAGTGAGTCTTCAGTCGTCTCGCTGGGCATCCACTTCCATTGGTTGAGGGTCAGGCTGAGCGTCTTCCTGCGGATTCGGTCTTCAGACGGAGTACATCAAGCTTTCTTTGTCGGAGAATTCCTCTGCAGGGGGATATTCTGAGTGAGCCATGCCCAGGAGAGGGACGTGCTCTGGCGTAACCAGCGGTCGTGCCTCACGCGTGTTTTCTGGGTAGGGAAGGTTGGACACTCCCATCATCTGTATGAGGGTGATCATTTCAGTCTAGCTCTCCTCCATTAGTCCGACGCGCTCTTCTACTGCATTTGTGGGAACGATAGTTGTGGTTGTTCCAGTGGAAAGTAGAGTGTTTCCCGCGAATGATTTGGTCGTAGCCGTTATGGGGCGCTCTTCTGGGGCCATGTCGTTTCTAGTGTGCGCACTTCTTTTTTTCATTACTGCTGGTCGGGGAATACTGAGATTTGTCAGAGCTTTTGGGAACACCTTCCCACAGACGGAACCAAACTATTGCGGGTCGACCGGTTTTCCTCTGGTCTGGAGAAATTAGACCGTCTTAGCTCGAAATTAGGTCGGGCACACAAAAAGTCAAAGTAAATCGCAACAAATAATAAGAGGCGCTTTTTGACGTGGAAAACCCGGAAAGGGTGAAAAACCACATGGTTGGAACAGTATCAAGCCAAAATACACTAACTTCTCAGAGTTTTACAAAAATAGATTTGATTTCAGAGGGTGACCCACTCCATTACAGGAGCAAAGTGCGGAAAATGAGGAAAAATGGCTAAGTACTCGGAGGCTCGATGAAAGCGCTCAGGCCTTTGAAAGTTGAGCTCGCGGAACCTTGGTGGGAGCGTTCTTGCCGGAAAATTCTCCAAGTCCATTGAGCTTCTGAAGGGACCGCTCTCGTTGATGTTAAACCTTGATGGGAGAGCTCTCGCGAAGGCGGTTGACGTGACTTGAAGCGTGTTGGAACCTTAATGTAAGGAGAATAGCGGATTGAAATCCTAAGCATAGAATCGGCCTAAGTCCACAATCCCGCTGGATAATCTCAGAGCTCTACCTTGCCTTTGAAGTTGCTTGTCTTCAAAAAAAATCTGGGGTCCTATTTATATTTTTTGGAGGGTCATGGTGATAATTATACCGGGGAGTGATTTGTGTTGGTGAATGGCATTGCTCCGTTTTGATCACCTCGATCACCATTTTTATCGAAATAACGGGAGTGCCCCCGGGGCAATTCGAGCGGCCTGGTCAAGGTGCCCGAAGGAGGCGGAGGAGGCTAAAGACGGCAGGTGTCACCGATGGAGGCGGCGACCACTGCCGACGCACGGGTGCGCCGCGCGTACGGCGCGACAGCGCGTTGCGACAACACGGGATGCGGCCGCTCGGGTGTGCGGCCCTGTGTCCTTATGGAATGCGGTCATGGGGTCGGGCGCGCCTGCAGGGAAGGCCGGGCACACCTGCGGGGAAGGCCGGGCGCGCTTGCGGCGCAGGCCTAGCGTGCCTGCAGGGCAGGCCGAGTTTGGCTTCTTCCTTGTGGGCTCTAAGGGCGTGCGGCTTTGATGTGCATAATCGATCCGGTCGAGGCCATGCGTACTTGGTCCGCATCTTTGCGATTTGATTTAGAAATGTCCAGAGGGATCCCATCACTAACATTTGTCTTATATTTGTTTTTGTTTCTTAATTTTTGCACGATATTTGTTAGTTCTAAAAGCCGTCATAATAATTGTGATAATGTCCATTGTGCGAATAGAAAACAAGAGATCGAAAAATTGGAGTAACAAAATTTTTATTATCCAAAAAGGTATCTATTACAAAGGTATTACCTCCCTTTTATAGAATGGAGGAGAGAAGAGATATTAAAAATAAGCAATGTGGGACTAATAATTACATAAACACAAAACTATACAAGCCGCACAAGCCACGCGGTTTGCCTAACCGCACGGCCACTACAATGTAGAGGACAAGCGGCCAATATCCCCAAGCCGCCAGATCGCTCAGACCGCCAGACACCTGCAAGCAATATCTCGGCACCAAGCCACTGGGAGAAGCCTCTAGACCGCCAGACAAACCGCCATACCGCCCGGTCTCCAACCCGGCTACTAAATCGCTGGGACAAGCCGCCAAACTGCCAGACCGCCCGGTCTCAACTCGCCAGACCACCCGGTCTCAACACTCCCCCTCAAGCTGGAGCATAGATATCAATCATGCACAGCTTGTCACAAATGTGAAACAAGGAAGCAGACACCGGCTTGGTGAAGACATCTGCCAACTCGTTGTTAGAAGTGACGAACGGAGTACAAATATGTTTCTTCAAAATTTCTTCTCGAATAAAGTGACAGTCGACCTCTATGTGTTTTGTTCTCTCATGAAAGACCGGATTTTTGGAAATGTATATAACAGCCTTGTTGTCGCAAAACATAGGAAGAGGATAGTTGTATACCTCTTCTAGGTCAAGCATGAGAGCCCGTAACCACTTTAATTCATATATAGTCGATGCCATACTATGATATTCCACTTCTACATTAGACTTGGAGACAACAGACTGTTTCTTGCCCTTCTAGCTCACAAGATTTCCTCCAACAAATGTGCAAAAACCCAATGTTGACTTGCGGACTACTTTATCATCATCACAGCTCGAATCTAAGTACGCTTCAACCCTCAAGTGACCATTCTTCTGAAAAAGCAATCCTTTCCCTGGAGCTACTTTAACATACTCCAATATCCTCATGGTAGACTATAGATGGCACTCCCTATGAGCTTGCATGAATTGGCTAACCTTGCCTACAACATAGGAGATGTTGGGTCTGGTCACTGTGAGATAAATGAGTTTGTCCACTAAATGCCGATACCTCGAAGAATCGGATAGAGGAGGTGAGTCATGTGTCTAAGTTTTGTCTTCCCCAATAGCCATGGGACATCTGGCAGGTTTAGCACCAGTCAACCCTGCCTCTTTTAGCAAATCCAGAGCATACTTTCATTGGGAGAGAACTAAAGAGATGGGCTTCCGAGAGATTTCAATCCCCAAAAAGTATTTGGGATATCCCATATCCTTAGTGACCAGGTGTTGCCGATGGTGTTTCTTTGTCAAAGCTACCTCAGCCTGGTCATCGCTAGTTAGAAGACTATCATCCACATATATAGCAAGAACCACCATACCAGAGGAGGTTTTACGAATGAATAAGGAGTGATCGGCTGAACTTCTTGCAAAACTAATGGCCGCAACAATGCTGCTGAACTTATCAAACCAAGCCCGAGGGCTTTGCTTTTGGCCATAGATGGCCTTCTTCAGATGGCATACTCGTGTCTCCCCCTGAGCAACATACCCAGGAGGTTGCTCCATGTATATCCTCCTCAAGATCACCATAGAGGAAGGCATTCTTGACATCCAACTGGGAAATGGGACAATCCCTGTTGACAGCCACAGAGAGAAGAACTTGAATGGTTGTGAGACGAGCAACAGGAGAGAAGGTGTCAAAATAATAAACCCCATAAGTCTGAGTGAAGCCTTTGGCGACTAAGCGGGCCTTGTATCGATCCACGCTGCCGTCCGGATGGAACTTCACAATGAATACCAATCGACATCCAACCACATCAGTGCCCAAAGAGGGATGAACAAGGGTCAATGTACCCCTTTCAGTGAGGGTAGCAATTTCCTCATCCACGGCAGTCTTCCAATGAGGAATAGTAAGAGCTTCCCAGTAAGTGCGGTGAGTGTTAGTGGCATAGATAGTCAAGGCAAACGTCCTGCGAGAAGGAGTTAGACGATCATATGAAACAACAACAGCTAGCGGGTGTTGAATACACGTCTGCACCCCTTTGCGAAGAGCAATGGGAATATCCAGATCGGCGAGTTCCTCAATTTTCGGGGCATCCATGGCGGAGAGAGCTGGCCCTGAAGTAGAGAGAGACGACCGCGGAGAAGAGGGAGATATCTCGGTAGGTGGACACGGTGGAGGAGATGGTGGAGAGGGAGGAGGTGGCGGAGTCTCGGTAGGTGTAGAGGGAACGGAAGGGGTGGTAGTAGAAGGAGGAATATTAGGAGAGGAAGAGGAGTCGGGAGAGAAGTAGGATGCATTTTCAAAGAAGGTGACGTCCGCAGAGACAAACTGCTTGTGGGCAACTGGGTCAAAGCAACAATAGCCTTTCTGAATGGTAGAGTATCCCAGAAAGACACACTTGGTGGCTCGTGGTGAGAGTTTGTCACGGGTGGCTGAAGGAGAGTGCACAAAGGCTGTGCACCTAAAGACATGTAGAGGGAGAGGAAACGGATCCTTCCCTATATAGAGAATGGAGAAGGGTGTTTTGTCATGGAGAACAGAAGAGGGAATGCAATTGATAAGATAGCAGGAGATGAGAATAGCATAGCCCCAATAGGAGCGAGGAACCTGCATTTGAGTCAGTAGAGTGCGCACGACATTAAGGAGGTGACGGTTTTTGCGTTCGGCCACGCCATTTTGCTGTTAGGTATAGATACAGCTAGTTTGATGAATAATACCATGTTTCATACAGAAGGAGGAAAACTCATGACTAAGATATTCTTTTGCATTATAAGAGCGAAAGATTTTAATAGAGACATCAAATTGATTATTAGTCATATAATATAAAGATGTCCATACATGAAATAATTAAGAGCGGTCTCGTAAGAGATACACCCAAGTACAGCGGGAGAAATCGTTAATAAAAGTTACAAAATATGAACTACCCCGACCTACAGAGAGGGTAGGAGCGGGTCCCCAGACATCGGAGTGAACCAAATTAAAAGGTCGGGAAGATCCACGACCTTGCTTAGGTGAGAAGGAGGAGCGGTGATTCTTGCCAAGCTGACATGCATCACAGTTAAGGGGAGGATTCTGCGGAGGAAGGTGAGGCATAAGCTGACGAAGAAGTCGTGGAGGAGCATGAGCAAGACGAAGGTGCCACTGGAGAAGATCAGTAAAGGAGGGAGAGGACAATGCGGAAACGTTGTCGAGAAAGTAGAGGTCGCCTCTCTCAATCCCAGTAGCAATCATTGGTTAGGAGCCCGGATCCTGAAAAGAACAAGAGGTAGGAGTGAATGTGATAGAACACTGTAGTTGCTTGCACATAGAAGTGACAGATAGTAAATTGCAAGGGAACGTGGGCATGTAGAGGGTATCCTCCAAGCGAAGATACGGAGTGACTTGAACCACTCCCGTCCCATTGACCGGTGAGGGAGAGCCATCCGCAATAAAGACAGGAGGAAACCGATCATGCTTTTCTAGGAGAGAAAAACATTGATGATGCCAGTCATGTGATTGGTAGCACCAGAGTCGATCATCCATTTACCTTGAGTAGCGACATGAGCACTACCTGAAGACGTGACCACCGAAGCGGATGGCTTTGAAGAGGAGGTTGAAGCAGCACCCGTTGGTCAAAGATGAGCATGTTTATTCTAGCAGCGATCAACCGTATGATCGGTGCGGCCACAGTGAGAGCAGAGAAAGCGGGCAGCACCGCATTCGCCTGATTGATGGATGCGGCCACCAGATCCAGTCCGTTGAGTGTAGTGAGCATAGTTATCTGGTAGAGGAGGGGAGGATAACAATGGATGTTATAGCAGAGAGGTAATAGCGGCTATGCGGGAAGCAGTTGCATCTAAGGTGGGAGACTCCGCCTCCCCAAGGATTTGTTGACGGATCATATTATAGGACTCAGTAAGTCGCAGAAGGTAGCACACAACCAGCAGCTCCTAGAAGTGTTTGTGTTACTTGGCCAGATCCGCAGAGAAGGGGCAATTCTGGAGAATTTCGGCTCCAAGAGCCTGAACTTGTTTGTATGCAGCAGCAGGAGACATGGAGGGACGGGCAAAGAGGTCCGCATACAAAGTATAGATGTGAGACATCTGAGCCCACTTTGAGTAGAGAGCGGCAAGATGAAGCCATGCATCCTTGACCGTCTCATCATGACGGATGACGAGTAGGCATTCATCAAAAAGACTATTAGCCAGCCATGCGCGGACAAGGGCATCGCTGGCATCCCATGTAACGCCCTAAAACTCAAAAGAGTGACGGGTGGCGTTTTGACCCAAGTCTGGGATTTGGTAGTGGTGACACGGCCTGGGACATAGACGTGTCCCAGGGACGTGTCGTGCTCGGGTTCGGCGATGGTCGCGTGGTCGACAAAATTGCAGTCAACGATCTTCGGGGCAGTGAACACGGCCTGGGACACGGGCGTGTCCCAGGACGTGTCTGGCACTCAAAGCCTTTCACTCAACGATCGTTGAGTGAGGACGCACGTCCAGAGCCCAGGCGTGTTCGGGTCTGACAAGGGCGTGTCAAATTCAATACGGGCGTGTCGAATACCCGTGTTCTTCTCAGTTCGTTTGGCAAGTTGTGCTAAAGAAGCTATACGGCCTGGGACACGGGCGTGTCCCAGAGCGTGTCTAGCACACGGCATGTGACACGGGCGTGTCACATGGCCGTGTCATGCTCTAGATGTTTTGGACCTGTACTGATGGAGGAACACGCCCATCGACACGGGCATGTACTGGATGACACGGGCATGTCAAGCCTGATACGGGCATGTCGAGTGCCCGTGTTCTTTTCGAGACGTGACGGTTTCGACGGTGAATGAGTGACACGGCCTTGGACACGGGTGTGTCGCAAGCCGTGTTCGGCCCAAAAAGTTTATTTTCTGGGCGCATCGCAGCCGTTCGTTTCCTTACTTTGGGATCTAACGGCTCAGGCCTATCCTGGTTGGGTTTTAAGCAGGGAATAGGGTTCAAACCCTCATTTGTGTTGGGGCCACTCTCTTTCTAAGTCCAAGAGAGAAGGGAGAGCAAGGAGGAAGAAGAAGTGGAGATCTGGCCGCCGGTGGAGCTTCAGAGCTTCGATTCTCGATCCGAGTCCAGATCTGCAAAGGCAAGATCATCGTGGTGCTTTTCATCCGCGTAGTTTTCCATGGCGCCGAGGAGAAATGCTAGGGTAACGATTCTCATCTTGAGCATGTGAAGCTCTTCTTCTTTCGCATGTGAAAACCCTCTCCCGCGAGTGTGCGGTGAGTTTGCGGTATTCCTTGGTGTAGATATGTAAAGTCCCCCTTGTTTAGAGTCCGGAATCGTAGTACAGACATAGGCATGGTGTGTGAATCCTACCCGGACATGTTGGTCTGGATCGGTGATATTTTGCTATGCATTTTGTTGGAGAAGACTCCGTGCATTTTGTTTGTTTTCGGGTTGCTATGTGACAGAATGCATCAGGGAATCTATGGGATTAACCCCAAGGTGCACCCGGAAATCTGCGCGGAAACGCATTTCTGCCATTTCGGTGGCCTAGGAGCCAGCCGGGTATATAGCGGGGTTATGTACCGTGTTTGATCGAAAGTTGGGACTGTGGGAAGCTGGGCCCGCGTCAAAGGCCAAAGGGCCGCAATGGGGTGAGCAACGGGCTGGTGGAACCCTCCTGCTCCTCATATTTCAGTTAAAGAGACCTAAAGCTACGTGGCACTTACCAAAGATTTGGAGAGCGAGACTAGGCTACGGCTGAAAGGACTAAATGCTCACGAGATTTTCCGCCCTGTGGGTGGTGGTAGAGCAAAGCAACGGACCGGGTTGGGACTTGCTTTACCGAGTTAGTGCCCTGAGAGCACGGTGTGTATGTTCGTGTGTGTGTGCACCTGTGATGTTTTGTTTATTCAATATATTGCTTGTTTTGCTAACAAGTGCAGGGAAGGCGCTTTGCCTCCCCGAGACTTGGGGACGGAATCGTTATAATTTGGTGAGGTTTAGCTGACCATTATTCTTGTTTGTCATCATTGCGGTGATTTGTGCTTGCAGGTGCTGCGGAACCAAGAGGCAAATAGCGGGCCAAGGCCCAAGTTGCTGAGCCGGCCCTCGAAGGCCTCGTTTGTTTACTTATTTACTTCATGTGTGGCCGGCCTGCGAGCCGAAGTTTGTAAAACACTATTTACTTAAGTGAACTGTTGTAAGTGTTGGGTATTATATCCACAATGTACATGTTTTGAAGAAGCCCCTGGACCAGCTAAGGTGAATTGATATTGTGTTTGATCATTTGTCTTCAAGTTGTGCTTGCAGTTATTCCACGCTAAGTACACACCAATGTCAGGGTGCAGTGGGTCAATATACACGGGTCTGTGCAACGTAATCCCTCATTGAGCAGATCAGTTTGTTGGCTTACGTGTACTCTCTCTATTGAAGTGTACTTATTTACAAGTACAGGGTTGTGATAGATCAAGAGCAGTCAAGGAGCAAGGATGGGCCAAAGAGCAGCTCACGGGTGGAAAGATGAAAATCGTCTAAGTAGAAATCGTCGAGAATCATTAAGTGATTCTCGCCGATTCAAAGAGAATCACTAGTGATTCTCGCCGAATCATCGAGAATCACTCGCTGATTCTTGCCGATTGCAGCCGGCTGTCTCAACGCCGTCTTGATCTCTGCTTAAGGCAGAATCGTCGAAAATAACTAGTTGATTCTCGCCGAATCGTCGAGAATGACTTTTCATTCTCGCCGATTCGTCGAGAATGAATTATGATTCTCGCCGATTCTCTCCGGATGGCAAGATCTTCAGCTAGAATTCTGCCAAGTAGAATTCGGCGAGAATCATAAGTGATTCTCGCCGATTTGTCAAGAATCACCAATGATTCTCGCCGAATTTGCCTTAGGCGAATTTCTTCTGCTCGCTGGACCGGTCCAAATATTCAGGCGCTGTTTAGAACCGGACTTAGGGTTTCTACTGGTGGGGCCCACAACGGTCATAATGTATGACCTACAGTATAAATACTGTTGTATTTCGATCATTACATAGACAAATACAAAAGAAAGAAAACCGAGCCGTCGATATGACCTAGATCGCGGATTTCTCTTCCGCCGCCGCCATCGCAGCTCGGGAAATTGTCGCCGCCGTTGATCGTGAATACCTCCTGATCTTCCAGCGACAGAAGCTTTGCCAAGCAACGCGTCTCACGTATCCTTCTTGAGATCCTTTGTCTCTTGGTTTGTAGATCGGGAATACCTTTCCTTTCTGAATCGATCGAGACGATTGATCCAAGGAAGACCGTTGGTAGACCTTGCCAGCATAGCTACGAAGGTTGGATCTCTAAAGCTCAGCCGCCGCACTTCTTGCCGCCGCCGATCCCGAACGCCAAGCCGCCGCTCTTCTTGCCGCCGCCGGTTTCGTGGAGATTCTTTCTAAGTGAGAGCTAAGGTCGTTGACTCTTCGTCTTTGTCAAGAACGCGTCATCGAACGAAGAGGGACACCTAGCCTCCATAAAAAGTTTGTATATTTTATACATTCCATTTTATTTTTGTTGTAAAGGAACGTAGGTTCCTCGTTGTAAGGGTTGGGTGCAACCCGTGGTGGAAAAGTGGTGACTCCTTCGTTTGGAAGGGTTCCTTCCGTTAGTGTGTGGATTGGATTTCAATCCGGTTGGTAAAGTGACCGAGTCGTCCCGTGTTGGGAGATAGGTCAAAGGGGGAAAGTGGACGTACCCAAATCGGGGAACCACTATAAATTGTCAGTGTCTTTCTGTGATGTGTTGTTTTATGTATTTGTGCAGGTATAGTTTTAATTCCGCAAAAACGCTGCAAGACACCTATTCCCCCCCCCCCATAGGTGAAGGTAGTTGGCACTAGGTGGACTTTCAAGTGGTATCAGAGGGAGGTTACTCATCAAAGGGGTTAACACCTCGAGTAAGTTCCTGCCACTAGTGTCAAGAAGAAGGCAGATATCTACTATGGACGGACTCAAGTACTCAGGCAAGATCCCAGTGTGCACCAGGCTAAACTTTCCTATCTAGAAGGAAAGGATTAGATTTTACATGGAAGCAGTCGACCCTCGACTCTTCATGATCGTGGAGGAGGGACCTTATATTCCCACTAAGGCCTCCATCATTGATCCTACCAAAAAGGTGCCAAAGAAGCTTTCTGAAATGGACAAGGACGAGATGGTGCTGGTCAGACTTGACAAGAAGGCACAGAACATACTAATCAGCGCAATCGATGACTCCACAATGCAGAACTTCTGCAACTACAGGACAACCAAGGATATCTGGCACAACTTGATTATCCTGATGGAGGGCACAAATGAAGTGAGGGATGATCGGAGATCCCTCCTGAACCAGAAATATGAGGCCTTCAAGAAGGGGCCCAAGGAAGAGATCGGAGTTACCTTCGAGAACTTCCTCAAGATCGTCAATGCTCTCAAGGGATATGGAAGAGTGTTCACTGATGGTGAACTTAATGATAAATTCCTTAGGTCCCTTACTAAGGAATGGGACACGAAGATCTGCGCCATCTGAGAGTTTGGCAGATTAGCTGAAACTGATCCTCAGATACTCTTTGGGAAGCTCATGTCCTATGAGCTCCAGTTGAACACGAGGAAAGCTGAAGAAAAAGCAGAGAAGGCCGTAGCTATGGAAAAGACTGTGGCCCTAAAAGCCATTCACTCCAGGAAGGGCAAGGGTGCGGCTTCATCCCATGCGGGGAAAAAGGATGAGGAGGAAAACTCCGAGCCATGCTCCTCCGGCTCAGAGTTGTCTGAAGAAGACTTCTCCCTCATCACCCGAGAATTCAAGAAGTTCCTCAAGATGAGGAATCAAAGAAAGAGAGACAGCTCCTCCTCCAGAAATCAGAAGAAGAATTATTCTTCTGACAGGTATGAATCAAAACCGAACAAACATCGTCATACTAACATCATTTATTTTGGGTGCAATAAGTCAGGACACATCGTGGCCGACTGCCATCAAGGCAAGAGAGAGAAGGGGAAGGGAGAAGAGCACAGAACCTCTAGAGATAAAAAAAGGAGACGAGCTACATCGCCAAAAAGTCAAATACACTGAGTGAGTCTGATTCCTCAAACTCCAGTGATGATGAGAAAGCCTACTTCGGGCTGGTGGGTCGCTCTGACTCAGAAGGAGAATGCCCCTCATTCACTGGGAAGGTAAAAGCTCGTACCCCCCTCTCCGACTCTGACTATGAGTCTCCTAATGATGATCTCGAGGAAAGCCCATCTGCCCGAGAAGCTGAGCTCCTCGAAAAGTATAATCTTCTGCTCAACACCTTCGAGGAATGCCGCAAGAGATTGAGGGCTCAGAAAAAGGAAGTAAAATTCCTTAAGGTCGAGGGTGTCTCCCTAAGGGAAGAGATCACTAGCTTGATTTCTCTCCGACAGGAGCACCTGGACCTGATCTCTAAGCACTCAGAGTCTCTAAATCTCCTTGACCTTAAACAGGAAGAAATCAATAAGTTGGAAGAAAAACTTACGGCAGAAAAGAAGATTGTCCAAAGCTTCTCTATGCCAAAGACTGTTCTTCCACTGGTTGATACCTTCTCTGCTCAGGCTAAGGGGGCTGGCTTGGGGCATGTGGGTGTGCCTGGTAAATCATCCAGGAAAAACAAAAAGCAGAGGAGAAATAAGGCTGCTAAGAAGGCCTCTACTGCAGAAAAGAGAAAGGCCCCACTCAACCCTGTTGTATTCAGGAAGCCTGGCTTTCCCTACAATGAACAGGACTTTGAGTCAACCTTTGGCCACTTCTTCCGGCCCTCGGTTGAAAAGCCCAAGAGCCGGTATGAGGGGTGGGCCTTCCCCCACAACTTTGGCGAGAGTGTCTTCAAGTCACCTTATGAGGAAGTTCAAATGGAGGATTATGGCCACTTCTCTAGCGGCCATAATAGGAAGAAGGCACCCAAGGCCAAGCCTGTTACACTGAGAAACTAGGAGGTGAAGAATTAATGCGACTGTTGTCATCATGATGTCTCCACCTCCAGGTCCAAGGCCCCGGCTGAACCTTCCGTTCCAAGGGTTAAGCAGGTGCCTAGGAGAAAGTATAACAGATTTGACTGCTGGTGCTGTGGCAAAGTTGGTCACTTTGTCGTGGATTGCTGGTTTAATCCAAGGAATAACGAGACTCCTCATGTTGGCAATGCGAGGCAGACCACTCGTAGGGCTAACCATCCGAGGGGGAGTATGCTAACGAGGAATCTAGGACCCAAGTTCGATTGGGTTCCTAAGGGAAATTAATTCTGTTTTGCAGGAATGTCCAAAGGCCACCAAATTTCCCATATGGTACTTGGACAGTTGATGCTCCCAGCATATGACCGGGACAAGAAGCCTGTTGCGTGATTACTCTCTAGTCAAGAATGGACCAAAAGTCATCTTTGGGGGATCAGATCGAGGAGTCACCAGGGGTTACGGTATGATTTCCAACGGTATAATTTCTATCACCGACGTGGCTTACATTGAAGGGTTAAATCATAACCTGATCAGCGTAAGTCAGTTATGTGATAAAGGTTATGACATTAAGTTCTGCAAGGATAAATGCCTGATAATATCGTGTGCCTCTTCGGAGACAATATTAACAGGCATTAGGAGCAGAAATATCTTCTGCTTAGATTTTCTTAGTTTAGATTCATCTACCCTTGTATGCCTAGTAGCAACAGGCAGTGCATCTCTTTGTGAACAATGGCACAAGAGATTGGCACATATTAATTTCAAGACAATTAGTATGTTGTTTTCTAAAAACTTAGTAAGGGATGCTCCCATCATTAAGTGCATCAAAGATAGCCCTTGTCCTGCATGCCAGAAGGGAACACAGACTCGGGCTACCTTTAAGGGCATCGTTGACAAAGACTCCTCCAGATGTCTTTATCTTCTGCATATGGACTTGTTTGTTCCAATGCAAGTTCATAGCTTGGGAGGCAAGTCTTATACGCTAGTGATTGTTGATGATCACACTCGGTTTACTAGGGTGTTCTTCTTAAAACGCAAGTCTGATACGTTTGACATCTTCACCAGTTTTTTCAAGAAGATTCAGAACGAACTCAACTGCTCGGTGGTCAAAATCAGAAGTGACCATGGAACAGAGTTCGAGTCTGGTGCTATGACAGAGTTCTGTGAAGAACTTGGTATCTTTCATGAGTTTTCCTCCACGCGCACTCCTCAGCAGAATGGAGTTGCGGAGAGGAGAAATAGAACGCTCATTGAAGCCTGCACGACAATGTTGAATGACGCTTCTCTCCCAGAATATTTCTGGGCAGAGGTTGTCAATACGGCTTGTCATGTACAAAACCGGGCCTTGATCAACAAGAGTCATCATAAGACGCCTTATGAGTTACTGAAAGGCAGGAAGCCAACCATGTCCTATTTTAGGATCTTTGGCTACAGATGTTATGTGCTGAATAACGGGAAGTACCCGCGTACTAAGTTTGGTGAAAAATGCTTCGAAGGCATATTCATGGGCTATAGTAGCCATAGCTGGGCTTATAACCCTAGTGGTAGAGGAATCAATAAATGTTGTATTTGATGAAGGAAGCTTGCTTAATTGCAATTCTTCCAGTGGTTTTCTTGAAGATGCAGGTGCAAGAATTGAACAGCTACACCTGGATGAGCCCGATAAAGATGCAACTCCAAAGTACGTCAAGGTATCCACCTCAACGCCGATCGAAGATGATGACGGACAGGATGGAGTTGTCCTCCCTGAAGAGGAAGGAGCCCCAGAAAATGCTAGAGCTCCTAATGCAAGACTACTAAAGCTCTAGTACGTGAGGGATCATCCCAGAAATCAAATCATCGGAGATCCTCGAGACGGTGTCAGAACTCGCCGAGGTACACTTAACGAGTTTCTGCATTTTAGCTTCCTATCGCAGGTTGAGCCAAAGAAGTTCGACGAAGCAAACAAAGATGCTTCTTGGATATTGGCCATGCAAGATGAGCTCCATCAATTTGAACGATGCAACGTCTAGACGCTGGTTCCCAGACCAAAGACGCAGAACGTGATTGGCACCAAGTGGATCTTAAGAAACAAGCTGGATGAACATGGGGTCATCATCAAGAACAAGGCCAGACTGGTGGCTCAAGGATACAGACAGGAGGAGGGGATCGACTTCGACCAAACGTTTGCGTCGATTGCAAGGCTCGAGGCAATCAGACTGTTTCTAGCATATGCCTCTCACAAAGGATTCACAGTCTATCAGATGGACATGAAATCGGCATTCTTGAATGGAGACCTAAAAGAGGAAGTATACGTCGCTCAACCCCCAGGTTCTGTCAATCCTACTTATCTTAATCATGTATACTTTCTTAATAAAGCTCTATATGGCTTAAAACAAGCTCCACGAGCTTTGTATGAGACTCTGTCTAGTTTTCTTCTTGGGAACAAGTTCTCTAGAGGACAAATAGATAAGACATTGTTTCTTAGGGAGTCAAAGGCAAGATCTTGCTGGTGCAAATCTATGTTGATGACATTATATTCGGCTCAACGGATAACAATCTTTGCAAAAAGTTTTCTAAACTTATGCAAGGAAATTTTGAAATGAGCAGTATGGGAGAGCCGAAGTATTTCTTGGGACTTCAAGTGAAACAGTCTGAGGATGGAATTTTTATTTCTCAGACGAAGTTCACAAATGAACTCCTCAAGAAATTCGGAATGGAGAATGCAACCTCTATGAGGACTCCAATGGGATCCACTATGTCTCTGGATAAGGATGAGAAAGGGAAACCTTTTGATGAAACCAAATACAGAAGCATTATTGGATCCCTGCTCTACCTTACTGCGAGTAGACCGGATATTATGTTCTCCACATGCATTTGTGCCAGATATCAGGTGAACACTAAGGAATCTCACTATGTCGCTGCAAAGCGAATTCTTAGATACCTTAAGGGTACACCTAATCTTGGCTTGTGGTACCCGAAAAACAATGATGTCGAGCTAATAGGCTTTTCAGATGCTGATTTTGCAGGAAGTAGGGATGATCGGAAAAGA
Source organism: Platanthera zijinensis (assembly GCA_039513925.1). Lineage (NCBI taxonomy): Eukaryota > Viridiplantae > Streptophyta > Magnoliopsida > Asparagales > Orchidaceae > Platanthera > Platanthera zijinensis. The sequence continues at coordinate 132,954,607 of CM077080.1, read as the reverse complement.
ACTTCCGGGACGTGTCAATTCCTCCGAAGAAGGCTTATATCATGGAATAGTAAGAAGCAGAATTGTGTTGCAACCTCCACAGCTGAATCTGAGTATATCTCAGCAAGCAGCTGTTGCGCACAACTACTATGGATCAGAAACCAGTTAGCAGACTATGACCTTCAGTTCAAGGAAGTACCAATGTACTGCGACTCCTCCAGTGCAATTGCCATTGCGAACAATCCAGTAGTGCACAACAGGATGAAGCATATTGAAGTGCGCTACCAGTTCATTAGGGAGCACGTGGAAAACAAGGGCATCTCTCTCTGCTATGTCCCCACGGATAAGCAGATTGCGGATATTTTCACAAAGCCCCTAGACGAGGCCAAGTTCAGTCTCTTCAAAACGGAACTGGGGATGCTAAACTATGAGGAGTGAAGACAATAGAAGCTCCAGGCTCGTGCATCTAGGGGGAGCATCTGCTAGTAACTCAAGTGTAAGCATAGGTGCAAAAACTGAGGGGGAGCATGGTGACAAGTGCTACAGTCCCAGATTTGCAGAAGCCGAAAAGGGGGAGATTACCCTCTCGGCTAAAGTGCTAAGGTGTATGCTCCAAAGATAATGGTATGGAATTTCCACTCATTTTAAAAAGTTGTGTTTTCTTCCATCCGTTATATTCACCTTAGATTGTAGGGTTTAGGCTTCTTCAAATAGGGGGAGATTGTTGGGTATTATATCCACAATGTAACTGATTTGAAGAAGCCCCTGGACCAGCTAAGGTGAATTGACATTGTGTTTGATCATTTGTCTTCAAGTTTTGCTTGCAGTTATTCCACGCTAAGTACACACCAATGTTAGGGTGTAGTGGGTCAATATACATGGGTCTATGAGACGTAATCCCTCGTTGAGCAGATCAGTGTGTTGTCTTACGTGTACTCTCTCTATTGAAGTGTACTTATTTACAAGTACAGGGCTGTGATAGATCAAGAGCAGTCAAGGGGCAAGGATGGGCCAAAGAGCAGCTCACGGGTGGAAAGATGAAAATCGTCTAAGTAGAAATCGTCGAGAATCACTAAGTGATTCTCGCCGATTCGACGAGAATCACTAGTGATTCTTGCCGAATCGTCGAGAATCACTCGCTGATTCTTGCTGATTACAGCCGGCTGTCTCAACGCCGTCTTGATCTCTGCTTAAGGCAGAATTGTCGAAAATCACTAGTTGATTTTCGCCGAATCGTCGAGAATGACTTTGCATTCTCGCCGATTCGTCGAGAATGAATTATGATTCTCGCCGATTCTCTCCGGATGGCAAGATCTTTAGCCAGAATTCTGCCAAGTAGAATTCGGCGAGAATCATAAGTGATTCTCGCCGATTCGTCGAGAATCACCAATGATTCTTGCCGAATTTGCCTTAGGCGAATTTCTTCTGCTCGCTGCACCGGTCCAAATATTCAGGCGCTGTTTTGAACCGGACTTAGGGTTTCTACTGGTGGGGCCCACAGCGGTCATAATGTATGACCTACAGTATAAATACTGTTGTATTTAGATCATTACATAGACGAATACACAAGAAAGAAAACCGAGCCGCCGATGTGACCTAGATCGCGGATTTCTCTTCCGTCGCCGCCATCGCAGCTCAGGAAGTTGTCGCCGCCGTTGATCGTGAATACCTCCTGATCTTCCGGTGACACAAGCTTTGCCAAGCAACACGTCTCACGTGTCCTTCTTGAGATCCTTTGTCTCTTGGTTTGTAGATCGGGAATACCTTCCCTTTTCGAATCGATCGAGACGATTGATCCAAGGAAGACCGTTGGTAGACCTTGCTAGCATAGCTACGAAGGTTGGATCTCTAAAGCTCAGCCGCTGCACTTCTTGCCGCCACCGATCCCGAACGCCAAGCCGCCGCTCTTATTGCCGCCGCCGGTTTCGTGGAGATTCTTTCTAAGTGAGAGCTAAGGTCGTGGACTCTTCGTCTTCGTCAAGAACGCGTCATCGAACGAAGAGGGACACCTAGCCTCCATAAGAAGTTTGTATATTTTATACATTCCATTTTATTTTTGTTGTAAAGGAACGTAGGTTCCTCATTGTAAGGGTTGGGTGCAACCCGTGGTGGAGGAGTGGTGACTCCTTCGTTTGGAAGGGTTCCTTCCGTTAGTGTGTGGATTGGATTTCAATCGAGTTGGTGAAGTGACCGAGTCGTCCCATGTTGGGAGATAAGTCGAAGGGGGAAAGTGTACGTACCTAAATCAGGGAACCACTATAAATTGCCTGTGTCTTTCTGTGCTGTGTTGTTTTGTTTATTTGTGTAGGTATAGTTTTAATTCCGCAAAAATGCTGCAAGACACCTATTCCCCCCCCCCATAGGTGAAGGTAGTTTGCACTAGGTGGACTTTCAGTAAGGCCATAAGGCCAGTACATTTGTGTATTTTGTACTTCATTCCTACTGGGTTTTGTTAGTGGACATTCATGCTTATGCTTGGTTCTTTCCCTTGCAACATAATAAAATTGCTTCCGCTAGATGCTCTGTGTAGGACGTTGTGTTTGGAAGAAAGGTTTCATTGAGTAACCCACCGGTCTGTCCATGGTATATGGCGTCGGGCCCCGGCCGAACCTACTACTATATGCTATGTGACGGATAGGGGCGTTACAATTTGGTATCAGACTCCCAGTTTCAGTCAGACTTAAATGAATTCGTGGACGAATTCACTTTAAGGGGTGTTGAGCACATGTGTGTGCATCATCGTTATAACATGAAAAGAACCCATGAATGTCCACTTAGGAATGAAAATACACACGTTTGAGGAACCTGCGTGTTCCTATAATTGCTTTTTGCAATGTTGTTTGGTCGCTTATCAGTGTTTTGTACGACTATAGGTGACCAGGAGTGGTGCGGGGCCGTCAGAACGTCAAGTTTCTGAGGCGAGTAGCGCACCAAATGATGCGCCAGCAACACCTCCTTCGGCTAAGACCATACGATTGGTGGCGGAGGCAGTGTTTGCGATGATTAACGCGCAGCCTGCGAGACAGGTGCAGCAGCCTGCCCCTGTTGTGGAGAAAGTACCGCTCCAAGCGGCGAAGCCAAAGAGAGTGAAGCAGGTTGTAGTGGAGCCAGTGTTGCCTAGGAGAGCAACGGAGAAACAGCTCAAGCACATTATGGGCCTCAATCCTCCAGTGTTCTCAGGGACGGGAACCCCAACTCAAGCAGAGGATTGGCTCTCCAGAATTAAGAGAGTGTTGATAGCTATTGAGACTGAAGAGTGGTAGAAGACCACAATTGCCATGTTCTTGCTGGATGGTGACGCAAGACTATGGTGGGAAGGCTTGAAGCTACACAATCTGAGGGGTAGACAGCTTACTAACATCTCGATAAAGGAGTTTTCGAGACTGTTCTTGACTCGATACCTCCCCTCACCTCATAGGATTGCATTGGAAAATGAGTTCCAGAAGTTGGTTCAAGGAGAGAGTACCGTGGATAACTATCTCCACGAGTTTACTCGATTAGGTCGGTATGCAAGCGCTACCTTCGCTGATGAGGATCGAAAGACCAACAGATTCTACGAAGGTCTAAGGGATGACTTGAGACTACTACTATCGGGACCGATGACGCAGGGTTTCCTGACCTTGGTCAACACGTCTCGGTCTTTAAAGAAAGACATGAAGAATATACAGGCGAAGAAGGACTCCGGCAGGAGGAAGTCAGAGTTCAAGGTGTCGCCTGCAAAGTCTGATTTTCGATGATGGAATAAGAAGGCTAGGACGTCGGGTCCAGCCCCTTCTTCAGGTGCCTCGGGGGCAACTACCAACCGAACCCCGGGTGCTTGTTTCACTTGTGGTAAGATGGGGCATTTTGCTCGGACTGTTAGAGCGGACGTCCAAAGTCCGAGAGGAAGTAGGGAGCAACTTACGAGGAAAAGGTCAAGGCAGTGGAGTCAACCGCATCCCATTATGCTCTAACTCAACCAAGAGTCTACAATCTGGGCCAGCAGGAGGCCATCAAACAAGCAGACGTGGTGATAGGTACGGTTTAAATTTATAGCAAGTTAGCTTTAAATACTATTACCTAGTGCTTGTTAGCTTATTACTATTTGTATAGGCTTCGTTCAGATTTGTGATAGTCCGGCAAGAACACTATTCGATACGGGAGCTTCACACTCCTTTTTGTCCGAAGGTTTCATATCGCGCATCGGAGTCCCTTCTTCGATGGCGAAGAACAAATTGGACGTATTGCTGCCGAATGGATGTTCTATGTGTGCAGACAGAGTATGTGTCGTAAAGATCCGTATTGGAAGTCAGGAATTCGACTTACTAGCGTCGTTATTGCCGCTAGTAGAGTTCGACATCATCTTTGGTATGGAATGGCATTCGGAGCAGAAGGCATTCATAGATTGCAATCGTAAGGAAGTCAAGCTAGATGCTGGGCGGGAGACAACGTTTGCGGGATTGAAGGGGTCGAGCAAGATGTTGATGTCTGCTCTTCAGGTGGTCAAGGCAGTTCGTGCTGGCGTAGAGCTGTTCTTAATTCTAGTGGAAGCGGTAAAGCCTTAAAACACTTTGGGTAGTATCCCGGTGGTATGGGAGTACCCCGACGTGTTCCCGAACAATCTTCCTAGAGCCCCACCGCAGCGAGAGATCGATTTTACAATCGAGCTAGTGTCAGGTGTTAAACCTGTGTCACGATCTCCTTATAGGTTAGCGCTTAAGGAGATGGCGGAGCTAAAGGTTCAACTAGAAGAGTTGATGGAGCAAGGTTATGTGCGTCCAAGTTCATCGCCTTGGAGCGCACCAGTCCTCTTTGTTAAGAAGAAGGACGGAAGTTTGCGGTTGTGTATCAACTACAAAGAACAGAATAAGTTAATGGAAAAGAACAAATACCCGATCCCAAGGATTGATGATCTTTTCGATCAGTTAGTCGGGTCGTCGGTACATTCAAAATTAGATCTGAAGTCCGGTTACTAGCAGCTGAGGATAAGGGAGAGTGATATCCCAAAGACAGCGTTCAGCACGAGGTATGGGCATTTTGAGTTTACGGTCTTGCCGTTCAGGCTGACTAATGCGCCATCAGTATTCATGGGTCTGATGAACAGGACGTTCAGGGAGTACTTAGACCATTTTGTGATCGTCTTTATTGATGACATATTGGTGTACTCGCAGTGCGAAGAAGATCACTTCAAGCATCTACATTTGGTTTTGGAGGCGTTGAGGAGGAACGAATTATACGCAAAGTTCTCCAAATACGAGTTCTTGTTGTCCTTAGTGGCGTTCCTTGGTAACATAGTCAGTGGTGAAGGGATTGCGGTAGATCTTACGAAGATTGTTGCGATACGAGAGTGGCCTATGTTTTCTTCGGTAGCGGAAGTCCGGAGTTTTCTGGGGCTTGCCGGCTATTACAGGCGCTTCATGGAGAACTTCTCGCGGATAGCGTTACCTCTCATGATGTTGACAAGGAAAGATCAGAAGTTTTTGTGGACGCAGGAGTGCGCCAAGCGTTCGAAGAGTTGAAGAGTCGATTGACCACGGCGCCAGTGCTAAGATCGCCGAGTGGGACCAAAGGTTTTGAGATATACAGCGATGCCTCAGGCAATGGTTTGGGCTGCGTGCTGCTGCAGCATAGTAGTGTTATTGCGTATGGCTCGTGTCAGCTGAAAGTGCACGAAAGGAATTATTCGGTCCATGACATGGAGTTAGCGGCCGTTATTTTTGCGCTAAAGCTGTGGAGGCACTTTTTGTACGGCGTAAAGGTCGATATTTATACCGACCACAAGAGCTTGAAACCTGTTGGATCAAAAGGATCTGAACATGCGACAGCGGAGATGGATGGAGTTCCTAGGGGACTATACGTTCAAAATTCATCATGTGCCCGGGAAAGGCAATGCAATTGCGGATGCGTTGAGTCGTAGGGCTCCTGCCCAAGCCAACTGGTTGTCAGTTCATGATGAGGTTGATTCTGGAGTTGGAGGCGTTAGACATATGTTTTGTTGACAAGCAGACTAATGCTGAAGCGTTATTTAACTGGACAAAAGTTCAGTATGACCTGGCTAATCGGATTCGGCAGGCTACGGAGTTGGATTGCAGCATGAAGGAGGTCATGGATGCAGCTTCGGATGGGTCAAATTCCCAATTTTTAGTTGAAGATGGACTGCTAAGGAAGGACAGTCGTTTGTGCATCCCAAACGTGGAAAATCTACGGGCGGAGTTATTGTACGAGGCTCATAATACCAAGTACTCAATCCACCCAGGGAGCACGAAGATGTACCGAGATCTAATGAAGTTATTCTGGTGGTCAGGACTCAAGAAAGATGTGGCACTATTCATGGCTAAATGTCAGATTTGCGCCTTAGTGAAGGCAGAGTGCCAAAAGCCAGGGGATTTCTTGAAATCTTTGCCTATTCCAGAGTGGAAGTTCGACGACATTTTGATGGACTTTGTGCATGTCTTGCAAAGGTCGCAGAAGAGAAATGACGTCATCTGGGTGATTGTAGATCAGTTAACAAAAGTGTCACACTTCATTCCGCATAGGAATGATGATTCAGTGGAGAAACTGGCGAAGCTATATGTGGATAACATTGTTAGACTGCACTGTGTGCCCCGCAGCATCGTGAGTGATAGAGATGGATGTTTTACGTCCAATGACTGGAGGTTGGTGCAGCAAATGCTGGGGACTAAGTTGAAGTTCAGCACAGCCTTCCATCCGCAGATAGATGGGCAGACCGAGAGGGTCTATAGGACGATGGAGGACATGCTTCGCATGTGCGTTCTGGACTTCAGAAAGCAGGGGGAAGACCATCTATATTTGGTGGAGTTTGCGTACAACAATAGCTACCAAGCAAGCATACAAATGGTGCTCTTCGAGGCCTTATATGGTAGAAAGTATCGCACGTCGTTGTCGTGGCTAGAAACGGGTGAGGCAAGGTTGTACAAAAAGCAATAGGTGGAAAGCGCTACTTCATTGGTGTGAACCATTCAGGAGCGTTTGTTGATCGCGCAAGATAGACAAGCTAAATACTACAATGCCAAGCACCGGAACATGGAGTTCGCGGTTGCAATTGGTTGTATCTAAAGATAAAGCCATTCAAGGGTGTTTCACGGGTATGACGCTTGAAGAAGCTGAGCCCGAGGTACCTTGGACCATTTCATGTCCTAGAGCAGATCGGTGAAGCGGTTTACTGTCTGAAGCTATCGGTGGAGTTAAGTGGTCTACACGATGTATTCCACATTTTAGTGTTGCGAAAGGCGGTGCTAGAGCCTTCGCAGGTGATAGCAGTTGATCAAGTACCGGTGGACGAAGGGTTGACAACTAGGGTCAAGCCCGTTTATATTGAGGACTCTGAAGTCAAGTGACTTCGTAACAAGGAGATCAGAATGGTCAAGTTCTGTTGGGACAATTGCGGTCGTGAGGAGCTCTCTTGGGAATGGGAGCAGCCCATGCTTGAGGAGTACCCAGAGTTATTTCACTCAGGTACCGCTTTTGGTTTTCTGTTGTCTTTTCCTTTGGTAATTTCGTGCACGAAATTCTTTTAAGAGGGAGAGAGTTGTAACGCCCCAAAACTCAAAAGAGTGACGGGTGGCGTTTTGAACCAAGTCTGGGATTTGGTAGTGGTGACACGGCCTGGGACACGAGCGTATCCTAGGGGCGTGTCGTGCTCGGGTTCGGCGATGGTCGCATGGTCGACGAAATTGCAGTCAATGATCGTCGGGGCAGTGAACACGGCCTGGGACACAGGCGTGTCCCAGGGCATGTCAGGCACTAAAAGCATTTCACTCAATGATCGTTGAGTGAGGATGCACGGCCAGAGCCCAGGAGTGTTCAGGTCCTACACGGGCGTGTAAAATTCGATACGAGCGTGTCGAATGCCCGTGTCCTGCTCGGGTCATTTGGCGAGTTGTGCTAAGGCAGCTACACGGCCTGGGACACTGTTGGAACACCCTATTACTAATTTGGGCAAGGATCACTATGTTTTTAGGAAATTGGTTTGACCTAGTTGTATAGTTGAAAAGGTCAAATTAGAATGAGTCTAAGGGTTAGAACTTAGGTTTGAAGCTGCCCCCAAGACTATTCGAAGATCAGGTTTCAGTGCTGAGACTAAGACAATTTTCGTCGAGCTCAGGTCGACGAAACGTCGAACTCAGTTCGACGTTCTCTGAGCTCAATTCTGCAATTCGTCGAACTCCGGTCGATGACCTTCGAGCTCAGATCGACGTTTTGTCTTCAGCTATTTTCCAAGTCGCTAAGCTCAGTTCGACGATCGTAGAGCTCAGGTCGACGTTTTCTGTATCTAGTATAAATCCAATCTCTGAGCTCAGGTCGACGATAGCTGAGCTCAGGTCGACGATTTTTGTGAGAGATCGACGCTTTCAGAATTCAAATTCAAGAACAGTTTTGGAATTCTTTCAGAGTTATTTCCTGCATTTATTGCAAAGGATTATGTAGCCGTTTCAAGCAATCTGGAGCAAGTTTAAAGGAAGGCTAAAAGGAATGTTACTTAGGACTTTCCCCCAAAGACAGTTGTCATTTATGGAAGTCATTTATGACTGAGTAACGAACATCTAAGTCAGAATCTGATATACTCCTACAGAGTATGTTTTTGAAAACATAACCGATCAATATAATAAGATAGGCAAGAGATATACAGGATCATTGGATTGAGAAAAAGAGGTACAGAAGAGAGATCAAAATATACTCTGATCAAGAACTCATCTTCTGGAACATACAAATTCACTGAGTAAAAATCTTCAAGAACACAAGAAAGTTTTCTGTGGAGGAAATCATCTGCTCCTCCAAATCCTCAAGTGTTCAAAAGCTTCAACATCAAGGACTCCAGACATCACACATTTCAGCATCTGCTGAAATCATCTTTTGCTGGAGATCTGAAGCACCTGAAGACCCATCACCCTAGCAAAGCTCACCTTCTTGAACCTTTACAGATCTCATGGGGAGCTTTAGCTTCATCTTCCACTTGTCTTCTCTCAGACTGTTGACAGAGAAGAACAACTCAACTCTTTCTTTCTTTTTCCTTTCCCTCCTATAAAAGGGTTTTTCAAAACTCCCTTCAAAAGTTCTGAGACTGGTTTCTGAGACCTTATCAAAACTCAGTGGTGGCAAGACACCTTATCAAAAAATCTAGTTTTGGTTTTTGAGCACCTTATCAAAAGCTCATTAGTGCCCAGGACACCTGATCAACTATTCCTGCAGTGCATTCCTACCTAGGGTGGTAGAAGAGTGGATGTACCCAGGTTGTTGGGGAACCACTATAGATCCTTGTGTCATCTGGTTGCTGTGTGTTTGAATTTGCTGTGTGCTGTGTGATTTCTTAGTTCTTGCTTTAGTTTTTATTTCATCACAAGCACCTTACACATATACATAAATTAAGTCTTCCACTACTTTATAGTTTAAATTGTAAATTATTTTAAAAATACTCAATTCACCCCCCCTCTAAAGTTAAGGTAGATCTTTTTCTCACTTTCAATTGGTATCAGAGGGAGGTTTGTTATTCAACATCTGAATCTTCAACAGATTGGTTGAACAGGATAACACCTAAACCAAATGATCCTTGATAAGATAAACCTTCTATAGAGGATAGTTATTACTTTTTGTATTATATTTATTTTCATACAAAACAATGGCACATAACAAAGATTATGCTAGCACCAGACCTCCAGTGTGCAACCTCTCAAAATTTGCACTTTGGAAGGCGAGGATTAAGCTTTACATGAATTCTATTGATGAGGACATTTTTAATTCTGTTTTGACAGTTTGTCCAAGACCCCCAGTGATCACAAGTACAAGTGCTGTTCCACCTCCTTCAGGAACAGATGCAAAAATAAAGAAATGGAAAGTTGCAGATGCAAAGGCTATGAATATCCTTGCTCAGACCATGTCAGATGAGATATTCCAAAAGGTGGCTGAATGCAGTTCAGCAAAAGAGATATGGGACAAGTTATCTGAAATTATCTCAGGATCTGCTGATGAAAGGAAGGATAGGAGATCCCATCTCATAAGCCAATATGAGAACTTCAAGAAAGGAGAAACTGAATCAGTTGCTGACATGTACAACAGACTCAGCCTAATAGTCAGTGAACCAAAAACACTGGACAAGGAGATCTCTCTAACTGAACTAAATGACAAGATCCTAATGTGCTTCCCTAGCACTTGGGACTCAAGGATCTGGCCAATCAAGGATGCCAGAAACCTAACTGAGATTACTACTGAAGCTTTGTTGGGCAAGCTCAAGTCTTATGAGCTGCTCATCAAGAACAGAGAGGAAGAACAAAAGACTACTTCTCCAGCTATCAGAAAGGAGAAGACCATAACATTCAAAACTACAGAAGATCTTCCTGAAGACAAGTCACAGGCAATGAAGAATTGATGAGTTTGCTGGCAAAAAGATTCTATAAGATGGCCAGGAAAGATTTCAGAAAGAGGTCATCCAAAGGGCATGAGAAGCCAAGGTATGACAAGTCAAATAATAAAGAAATAATCTGTTTTGGATGCAGGAAACCAGGCCATATTGTGTCTGACTGTCCAGAAAATAAGAATAAGGACAAGAAGGACAGGAGATAGGAGAAAAGACAAGGACTCCAGAGGAAATAACAGCAACAAATCCTCCTCCAACAAAAATAAACATACAAGGAAGGGGTTTGTAGCTGAAAGCTGGAGTGATACTGAAGAGGAATCAGAAGCCTCATCAAGCTCAAGTGATGATGAGGATGATGCTGAAGAAAAGGAATTATGCATGATGGCTATCAATGCCTCTCAGTAAAATGCTGATGCAGAACAAGGATCAGATTAAGAATCTGAAACTCAAACTGAAGAAGACCAGGTAATAGACTCCTTTGACTATGACTCAGAGGACTTTTGTTCTAAATTTAAGGCACTTTGTTTAGACCTGTTAAAATCTAAGAAAGAGATTATCTCTCTCAGAAATCAATTGTCTGAACATAGCACCTTAAAATCAGACAACTTCAAACTCTCTGAGGAGTTAGAATACTGTAGGGAGTAGATAGCTTCACTGAAAAGTGAGTTATCCCAGGAAAAGAAGTTTGAAGAATCCCTTAATGGGAGAAGCATCAGACTGATGGACATCACAAGCACAGTGAACTCAAGAGTCAACAGTACACTGGGCTTGGGTGCTTCATCCAGCCAACCTATAGTATTAACAACCCTAATTAAATTTATTTCTGATAAAGGAAAGGGTGTTGTAGAGGTAGCTAGGAAGAATCCAGATTTACCTAAGGAAAATCAAGTTCAACAGAAAACGTCGAATAGAGCTCGACGATCGTCGAATAGAGCTCGGCGATCCAAGGCTGGATCGTCGAACTCAGATCGACGACTTCTGAACTCTGAACTCTTGTATAGTCGATCTTCGAACAGAGCTCGACGATCTGACCCAAGATCGTCGAACACAGCTCGACGATTGTCGAACGGAGCTCAGAGCTTTAAACCTTCTTTCAGAGGTAAATCTCAAGTCAATCCTAGAAGTCCCTCATCCCAAAGCTTCAACCCTTATACTGAATGGATAGTACCTCCTAGGAGATACCATCCTGAAGGATATAAGAGTCAGCCAGGGATGTCTTTCATTTCTGAATTTAAAGGTTATCAACCTAGACCCAAGGTAAACTGGGTCAAAAATATATAAATTGTTTATGTGTAGGTGAAGACCTATCAGCAATGAACCAACAATGGTATCTGGATAGTGGGTGCTCAAACAACATGACAGGGAGTAAGGACAATCTCACATCCTTCAAAGCCAAACTTGGACCCAAAGTGATCTTTGGAGATTCAAACTTTGGTCAAACAAAAGGATATGGTGCTGTTCAGATTGGCTCAGTCACATTCAAGAAGGTGGCTTATGTGGAAATACTGAAGCACAACCTAATCATCATCAGTCAACTCTGTGATGAAGTATATCAAGTGACATTTAACAAATCCTTATGCCAGATCAAGTCAGAGGATAACACAACAGTGTTAACCGGTAAAAGGAAAGGTAACATTTATCTTGTAGATTTTCTTTCAACCAACATAGATATCTGCTTATTTAATTCAGTCTGTAAACCAAATGATTTATGGCATAAGAGACTAGGACACTTACACCTTAGAACCATTGCTAGGCTTTCCAAGGACAACCTTGTTAGAGGACTACCTTCTGGCCCCTATAAGAAGGAAGGACTCTACAGGGCTTGTCAATTACGCAAGCAAACTAAAAACAATTTTAAGTCACTTAATAAGAGTGATTCACCTAGGATTTTGTATCTGTTACACATAAATCTTTTTGACCCATTACAGTACAAAGCTTAGGAGAGAAATCTTACACTTTAGTGATTGTAGATGACTTCTCTAGATTCACTTGGGTATTTTTTCTGAGGAAGAAGTCTGATAACTTTAAATGTTTGACAGATTTTCTCAAATGCATACAGATTGAGTTCAATACTCACATTGCCCTGATCAGAAGTGATCATGGGACAGAGTTTGATTCTCTTCTCATGCAAGAGTTCTGTCAGAGTGAAGGGATCAGGCATACTTTCTCAGCTCCTAGAACTCCTCAATAAAATGGGGTAGCTGAAAGGAAAAAATAGAACCCTAATTGAATCTGCTTCTACATTGTTGACAGATGCTCACCTTCCTCTATCTTTTTGGGAAGAGGCAGTGAACACCTCCAATCATGTGTTGAACAGAAGTTTGATACATAAACTGGAGGGCAAGACTCGCTATGAATTGCTCAAAGGGAAGACACTTAAAGTAGACTATTTCAAACTTTTTGGCTGCATTTGTTATATTCACAATAATGACAAGAAGTATTTTGCAAAATTCCAAGCTAAAGCTGATGAAGGAGTGTTTCTGGGATACTCCATGATCAGTAAAGCTTATAGGGTTTATAATAAAACTTCTCTTAAAATTGAAGAATCTGTTCATGTATCTTTTGATGAGACTAACATGTGTTACAAGGAGAAGTCTACTTCTACCATAGAACCTTTGCAGGTACACTCTCTTTCAGAAAATTTGGACAGGTTACACATTTTAGAAAAGGATTCAGTACATTCACCTATCCAACAAAGAGCTGAAATCAATGAAGATGAAGAGGATACTCAACATCTTGATGTTCAACATCTTGGAGAAAACCATTTTGAAGAGCCAGTTGTTGTTCCATAAGAGGAAACAACAACACAGGTTGGTGAACAATCAACACCCCCTGTTGATTTAGTAACAACAAGAGATAACCCAATCTTCCAAGTGATTGGAAACATCTTAGCTAGTGTGCAAACCAGAAATCAGGTCAACCAGAACCTGATGCACACCTGCTTTTTATCTCAAGTTGAGCCTCAATCAATTCAAGATGCAGAACAAGATCAACACTGGATCATTTTTATGCAAGAGGAACTACATAAATTTTAGAGGAACAAAGTTTGGAATCTAGTACCAAGGCCTAAGGATCACTCAATTGTTGAAACAAAGTGGATGTTCAGAAAACAAGTTGGATGATCAAGGAGTTATTGTAAGGAACAAGGCAAGACTAGTTGCTCAAGGTTATTCTCAAGAAGAAGGGATAGACTATGACCAGACCTTTGCACCAGTGGCAAGGCTAGAAGCCATAATAATATTCCTTGCTTATGCAGATCACAAAGGATTCAAGGTTTACCAAATGGATGTGAAGAGTGCATTTCTCAATGGAGACATCAAAGAGGAAGTCTATGTTAGACAACCTCCAGGTTTTATCTCTCCAACTTATCCTGACCATGTTTTCAAATTTCATAAAGCATTATATGGTCTCAAGCAAGCTCCTAGAGCATGGTATGAGACCTTAGCATGCTTTCTTCTGAAAAATGATTTTATAAGGGGTAGAGTAGACCAAACTCTCTTTATTAGAACCCATAAGTACCATACCCTACTAGTACAAATATATGTAGATGATATCATATTTGGTTCTACTGATTCAAATTTTTGCAAAAAGTTCTTTAACTTAATGCATTATAAATTTGAAATGAGTAGCATGAGTGAGCTTTCCTTCTTTCTAAGATTGCAATTCAAACAACATGCTGAAGGCATATTTATTTCTCAAACCAAGTATATAAAAGAATTGGTTAAGAAATTTGGTATGTCTGAAGCATCTTGTATGAAGACACCTATGCCTACCAATGCTGCATTAGATACTGATGAACATGGTAAACATGTTGATCAGACAACATATAGAGCAATGATTGGCTCTCTACTGTACCTTACAGCTAGTAGACCTGATATAATGTTTGCTACATGTATATGTGCTAGGTTCCAAGTAAGCCCTAGAGAGTCACACCTAACATTAGTTAAGAGGATTCTTAGGTATGTGAAAAGTTGTCCAAATTTAGGACTCTGGTATCCAAAAGACTCAGGATTGGAATTAACTGGATTTTCAGATGCTGATTATGCTGGATGTAGAGTAGACAGGAAAAGCACCAGTGGAACTTGCCAGTTCCTTGGTGACATACTTGTCTCCTGGTTCTGTAAGAAACAGACATCTATGTCAACTTCAACTGCTGAAGCTGAATACATGGCGCAGGCAGTTGTTGCTCACAGATTCTGTGGATTCAAAACCAGCTCCTAGACTATGGCTACAACTTAGAATGATCAAAAATATTTTGTGATAACACTAGTGCTATCTCTATAACACAAAATCCAGTCCTCCATAGTAGAATAAAACATATAGAGATTAGGCATCACTTCCTAAGAGACAATGTGGAGAAAAATAAAATTGAAATTCAATATATCCCAACCAATTTGCAAAGGGGAGATATTTTCACCAAACCATTGGATGAAAAGAAACACATCTTCTTCCTAAATCAGTTAGGAATGTTAGATGGAGGAAGTTTAAAATAAATCCCAAGATTTTGAAAATCTAAAAACAGACCAAGACTAGGCTAAAAACTTGTATTTTCTAGTGTCTGTAGGTTCTGTTTTGTCTCTGAACTGCGCTCGACGTTTTTCCAAAAAATCGTCGAATGGAGATCGACGCTTTCCAATAAGCGTCGACCGGAGTTCAACATTTTCCAGGCAGCGCTACGCTATCTTCTTCTGGTCAACAATCGTCGAACGGAGATTGACGCTCTCCAATGTCGTCGAACGGAGATCGACGATATTGAAGACTCTTCAGATTCCACTAGAAGCCCAGATCGTCGAACGGAGTTCAACGATCCTTCCTTTTCGGCGTCGAACCCTAATATAAAATCATTCTTTCGGCGGTCGTTTTTCTTTTGTGCTTTCATATTCTCTGCAAACTTTTTCGTTCCCTCCAAACTCTACTGCACTTGGTTGTGTTTATTACTTTTTACAGGTACACAATGGCCGTGAATGTTGCCGCTCTCGCCAAAATGAAATTTGATACAAGATATTATATAGATATGGACTCGTTTGATGGCAGCGATCAGGTTTTTAAAGACATTCTGGAACTCTTCCATGAACAACAGTTAGTGCACATAATGTCCACAAGGATGAAGATTGCTGCAGATGAGATTAAGGAATGGGTGTTTACAGCACATAATCTGGATGAGAATACCCTCGTTGGTACTATCGGCGGGACTCAGGTATCATTATCACCTACTCTTCTAAGTGAAGTATTTCATCTGAGTACTGGAGATGAATCTGTTGAAATGTCGGGAGAAGAATCTGTGAATATGTTAGATAGAATGGGACACTCTGCCGCTAACCCTAGCAAGTTATTGAAAAAGAACTTATCTATTTAGTTTAGATTTCTAGCTGATGTTGTGGGGAAAGTGCTTCTGGCAAAGCACTTAGCTCATGATACCATATCCAGGTATTAATTCTGTTTGATGGGAGCCCTAGTAGATAAGAAACACCTGAATTGGGGAGAAATTTTCTTTGATTTGATAAATAAGAAAATAAACAAAAGTTTTGTGAACTTTGGGAGAATCTTAGGGGTATTCCTGCACTCCAGGTGCCCTGAACTACTAGTCTCTAATGGGATGCACATCAATGCATCAAAAAGGTTATCCTGTGCCCTGCTTGGGAAATGGGACAGGCAGATAATCAAGCCTACCAGGACTACCAATGCTTCAGGCACAAGGACTATTGCCGTCTCTTCTCCTCAGGCTCCTGCCCTTATTGAGGAATTGCCTGCCTCCACCTCCTCTCCTCCTTCTCCACCTCCTGCTGTTTCTACCTCCACCTCCACATCAACCATCTCCACATCCATCTCTTCCCCCATTACCATTTCATCACCAATCTCACCTCCAGCCACCTCAGAACAATTCCATCCACTCCACTACTATCCACCTCTTGACATGTCATCCTTCAACATCTTGGAAGACTCCTTCATGGATGCTTCCACTTCCTCACCTATTGAGCTTCCCTCTACTTCTTCATATCAACAACTCCTACATGATATTCTTACTCAACCATCCTTCACACCATCCATCTCCACACCCATATCATCTATCTCCACCATCCCAATCTCTCAACCAACCATCCTACCATCCACAATACCATCTACAACAGTCCATCCATCACCAGCCCAAAACATTCCCTCCTCCACCTCTACTCTAGTCACACTTGAGCAAGTGGATCTATCAGCTCTGGCAGATAAGCTATATGGGATACTGGCCCCCAAGCTAGTAAGCCTGCTGGAGACCTCCATGGCTCCACTCCTGAACTCAATAAAGGAGCTATCTGACAGGCTAAACTTTCTCTCCTCTCCTCAGGCAATCCCTTCTATGGGGTGCATTGATCCAGTTATCACTGAATCAAGGCAGGGGGAGATGCCCTATGAAGCTGAGGTAGTGCCTGCTACTCCTAAGGAATTGCTGCTGCCAGAGATTTCTACATAAGCCCCAATACCAGTACTAACAGTGGACTTCAGGTCACTGTTGTCTGAATTTTATTCTCTTCCCAGAAGCTGCTTATCAACTCAGGGAATTGAAGACCTTACACAGGCCATTATGCCTATTACTGTCTGTGATCCTAGCTTGATTAGATCTTATATAAATTCTCTTCAGGCTGTGGAAGTTTCTGATTGTGTTGCTGCTGCTGTTGCTGAAGTTGCTGAATCTACTGATATTGACATATTGCCTGCTGATCCTGTTGATGCTGCTGCTGCTGTTGAACTTGCTGTTTTTCTAAAAGAACCTGTTGTTTCTGAGGTTCCTACTGCTCCTACTGCTCCAGAAGTTCCTTCTGCTCCTGCTTCTACTACAATTGTTTCTGCTCTGTCTGCTGAGAAGGCTAAACAAAGAGAAGAGTATATCAAAAGCATTGATGATCTATATGACAGACCCCAGAGTTCAGAAAGTGATCAATTCAACACTGATTCTGATGATTCTGCTGGCACCATTGCCAAGAAAAGGAAAGCTAGAAGCAAAGCAATGATAAGAGTCCCTCCTGCTCAAGCCAAAGATGTCAATGATATACCATATTACATTTTGCATGATTGTCAAATAACAGAGCCTTGGATGCAATACTCTAAGAATCAGCTAAAGGCTATGAAGAAAAGAAGGAAGCTTGACAAATAAGAGAAAGGATCTTCCTAGTTTCCTCCTCCTCCTCCTCCTCCAGACTCAGGATCTGGTGGAGGCTCAGGTTTTCAATCATCTACTTCAAAGCACAGTTCTTCTCAATCTTCTCAAAGATATCAACCCAGAGGTCAACATCAAAGAGGTTATCATTCTAGAAGAGGTCAGTACAGAGGAAATCAGAGAGAGTACAGAACTTATTCCAGACAACAAAGGGAAGGACAAGGTCCTATTGATTCTACTCAAGGTCCTTTCCCTTATAAGCTTAGAGATTCAGTTGTCACCAGGACTCCTACTGATTCAGAATCTATCAATAGATATGAACCTCCAGTCCCTTTTGAAGATCCTGAAAACAACCCAGTGTCATGGACTGCCAGAATGAAAGAGCTTGCTGCACTAGATCAAATTAAAATGGCCAAAGAGCAAGGCAAAGACGTTTCCAACATTACAACCCTTTCAGATAAAAGAAAGACAGAGTTAGAGAGATATTCTTCAAAAAATTCTTTGATCCAGAAGATTACATGAAGCTGCACCCTGACACTGTAGTTCCAAGGGCTAGATTCCAAACCTCCTTAGGTGCAGATGATAACAGAAGATCAAAGAAAGAAGCCCTCAATCCTAATAGGGAAATTCTATTTAAAAAGGGAAATGAGAAGAAGTGATTTCTTTAAGCTGAACAAACACCTATCTCTGAATATTTGCTGATATTCTATCTGTGATCTGAAATGCTGTTATGCCTTGTTAGTTTAGCTTTTGCTTTTTCTGTATGCTTATTTATTTCCTATTTTATCTTGTAAATAGTAATCCTAACCCAAATAGGGGGAGATTGTTGGAACACCCTATTACTAATTTGGGCAAGGATCACTATATTTTTAGGAAATTGGTTTGACCTAGTTGTATAGTTGAAAAGGTCAAATTAGAATGAGTCTAAGGGTTAGAACTTAGGTTTGAAGCTACACCCAAGACCATTCAAAGATCAGGTTTCAGTGCTGAGACTAAGGCAATTTTCGTAGAGCTCAGGTCGACGAAACGTCTAACTCAGTTCGACGTTCTATGCGCTCAATTCTGCAAGTCGTCGAACTCCGGTCGACGATCTTCGAGCTCAGATCGACGTTTTGTCTTCAGCTATTTTCCAAGTCGCTGAGCTCAGTTCGACGATCGTAGAGCTCAGGTAGACATTTTCTATCTCTAGTATAAATCCAATCTCTGAGCTCAGGTCGACGATTGCTGAGCTCAGGTCGACGATTTTTGTGAGAGATCGACGCTTTCAGAATTCAAATACAAGAACAGTTTTGGAATTCTTTCAGAGTTATTTCCTGCATTTATTGCAAAGGATTATGTAGCCGTTTCAAGCAATCTAGAGCAAGTTTCAAGGAAGGCTAAAAGGAATGTTACTTAGTATTTTTCCCAAAGACAGTTGTCATTTATGGAAGTCATTTATGACTGAGTAACAGCCATCTAAGTCAGAATCTGATATACTCCTACAGAATATGTTTTTAAAAATAACAGATCAATACAATAAGATAGGCAAGAGATATACAGGATCATTGGATTAAGAAAAAGAGTTACAGAAGAGAGATCAAAATATACTCTGATCAAGAACTCATCTTCTGGAACATACAAATTCACTGAGTAAAAATCTTCAAGAACACAAGAAAGTTTTCTGTGGAGGAAATCATCTGGGCCTCCAAATCCTCAAGTGTTCAAAAGCTTCAACATCAAGGACTCCAGACATCACACATTTCAGCATCTGCTGAAATCATCTTTTGTTAGAGATCTGAAGCACCTGAAGACCTATCACCCTAGCAAAGCTCACCTTCCTGAACCTTTACAGATCTCAGGGGGAGCTTTAGCTTCATCTTCCACTTGTCTTCTCTCGGACTATTGACAGAGAAGAACAACTCAACTCTTTCTTTCTTTTTCCTTTCCCTCCTATAAAAGGGTTTTTCAAAACTTCCTTCAAAAGTTCTGAGACTGGTTTCTGAGACCTTGTCAAAACTCAGTGGTGGCAAGATACCTTATCAAAAAATCTAGTTTTGGTTTTTGAGCACCTTATCAAAAGCTCATTGGTGCCTAGGACACCTGATCAACTATTCCTGTAGTGGATTCCTACCTAGGGTGGTAGAAGAGTGGATGTACCCAGGTTGTTGGGGAACCACTATAGATCCTTGTGTCATCTGGTTGCTGTGTGTTTGACTTTGCTACGTGTTGTGTGATTTCTTAGTTCTTGCTTTAGTTTTTATTTCATCACAAGTACCTTACACATATACATAAATTAAGTCTTCCACTACTTTATAGTTTTAATTGTAAATTTTTTTAAAAATACTCTATTCACCCCCCCCCCCCTCTAGAGTTAAGGTAGATCTTTTCCTCACTTTCATACACAAGCATGTCCCAGGGCGTTTCTTGCATACGATATGTGACACGGGCGTGTCACATGGCCATGTCGTGCTCTGGATGTTTTGGACCTGTACCGATGGAGGAACACGCCCATCGACACGGGCGTTTATTGGATGATACGGGGGTGTCAAGCCTAACACAGGCGTGTCGAGTGCCCGTGTTCTTTTCGGGACACGACGGTTTTGATGGCAAATGAGTGGCACGGCCTTGGACACGAGCGTGTCGCAAGTCGTGTTCGGCCTAGGAAGTTTATTTTCTGGGCGCATCGCAGCCATTTGTTTCCTTACTTTGGGATCTAACGGCTCAGGCCTCTCCTGGTTGGGTTTTAAGCCAGGAATAGGGTTCAAAGCCTCATTTGTGTTGGGGCTACTCTCTTGCTAAGTCCTAGAGAGAATGGAGAGCAAGGAGGAAGAAGAAGGGGAGATCCGGTCGCCGGTGGAGCTTCGGAGCTCCGATTCTCGATCTGAGTCCAGATCTGCAAAGGCAAGATCATTGCAGTGCTTTTCATCCGCATAGTTTTCCATGGCGTCGAGGAGAAACTCTAGGGTAACGATTCTCATCTTGAGCATGTGAAGCTCTTCTTTTTTTTCATGGGAAAACCCTCTCTCGCGAGTGTGCGGCGAGTTTGCGGTATTCCTTGGGGTAGATATGTAAAGTCCCCCCCCCTTGTTTAGAGTCCGGAATCGTAGTATGGACATAGGCATGGTGTGTGAAGCCTACACGGACATGTCTGTCTAGATCGGTGATGTTTTGCTATGCATATTGTGCCGGAGAAGACTTCGTGCATTTTTTTTGTTTTCAGGTTGCTATGCGATAGAATGCATCAGGGAATCTTGGGGATTAACCCCAAGGTGTACCCAGAAATCTGGGCAAAAATGCATTTCTGCCATTTCGGTGGCCTGGGAGCCAGCCGAGTATATAACGGGGCTATGTACTGTGTTTGATCGAAAGTTGGGACTGGGGGGAAGCTGGGCCCGCGTCAAAGGCCAAAGGGCCGCGATGGGGTGAGAACTGGGCTGGTGGAACCCTACCCGCTCCATCTGTTTCGGTTAAAGAGACCTAAAGCTATGTGGAACTTACTGATGATTTGGAGAGCGAGTCTAGGCTACGGCTGAAAGGACTAAATGCTAACAAGGTTTGCCGCCCTGGGGGTGGTGGTGGAGCAAAGGAACGGACCGGGTTCTAACTTTCTTCACCGAGTTAGTGCCCTGAGAGCACGGGGTGTATAGTCGTGTGTATGTGTGCTCCTGTTGTAAGACCCCCATTTTTTTCATTTAAAACACCGGGGTCTTAGGCCCAGAACCGTCGCTTTGCGGTGACACCTTCGCACCCGGGAAGGTCATCACTACAAAACGTCGATCCTTCCATCCGAATCGATCGCAACTCTAGCAAAATAATAAAGCAAGTCCACAGAAATCACATATATATAGAATTAATAATCTCCACGAAGGGAGAGTCCACAGAATGATAAAGTACTGAATCTTGGGCTTATGCCCAGTACATCAAGACCTCACTACATATCTCTCATCGCGGAAGCAAAACTAATATAACTACTAGCGATCAGGACTCACAGTCCCTGTCGTTTGAACTCTGGTACAAGACTGCCCGATCTCCAAACGTGTCGACCTCCGGGGCTTCTCCTCCATGCTGGGCTCCATGGTCCCCTAAAATGATGTGGTTCGAAAACTGTTAGTCTAAAAGACTAAGTCTTATCATCCCCCGCCCCTTCCCCCATGACTCCTAAGCACCGAGCGGGGAGAAGGAAAGGAGAGGATATGAAAGTAGAGAATAACAAATAAGCAGATGGCAACGGAACTAATCTAGCAGTTCTAAAGTATAGATGACAGTAATGAAGGCACGAAAAAATTGAATAAGAAAGTAACCTTAACTTATATGAAATCGCATAAGATAAGGGATCTTTTGTAGGGCTCTTATCGTATAAAAAGTCCCATACCGATTTATACGATAGGGTGTATGTTTTTCAGCAAGAATAAATATGTAATACTGAATGAAAACCTTAACTTATAAGCACGCTCGCACGAACTTATAAACCAAGGGGTCATTTTGCATGGCCTATTATATAAATCATCTCATACCACTTATACAATAGGTGTCGGGTTATATGCAATGATTATGCTATGAAATACAATTATTCCATGACGTGAACATGCAAGTGCAACTCACCCACTCGACTATGTGTACACAGACCTTTAGTTCCCCTTTCTGGAGCCGAACCTCCCAGGATACCTCCGTAGTGGTAAATGGAAGTGGTGGGTTGGGCCTCGCCCACCTCTAAACCGGTCATTGCACTACCAGTCAGACCTATCGTACGTCTTAACGATGGTGCACTAAGCGGAGCTCTTGCATACTCTTGCCAGCTGGCACACCGGACTTTATTTTGCCATGTGCTAAACCACACTTTCCGAGTCAACGTGTTGGCGTCGGTGCATCAACCCTCCAATACCGAAGACCTGCAACCTTATATTTTATGCACATGCAACCTTATGTATCAGCTACCGAGCCCAAGCTCCCCGGACCATACCGTCTGTCATAAACAACAACCGAGCCAGAGCTCGCTGAGCCAACCTGCTCATCACCAAAACTACTGGGCTTACTACCCAAGTGACCCAACCTATCTCCCCGAGACATCGAGGTGTGAGAAGGTGAAACCCTAGATTTACTAGTTACTCTTGCATTTCCATTTTGCCTACGTTTTAGGTTTAGCCCAGGACTGCCCAAGGTATTCTCTGTGAAGGGCTCTCGAGGGCACTAAAAGCTACGATGGGCTGAAGCCCAAGGCTCCTTTTCGCAAGGCACTTATTCTTATTAGTTAATACCCAACTCCTTGTCCCATAAATGT
This sequence comes from Platanthera zijinensis, assembly GCA_039513925.1. Classification (NCBI taxonomy): domain Eukaryota; kingdom Viridiplantae; phylum Streptophyta; class Magnoliopsida; order Asparagales; family Orchidaceae; genus Platanthera; species Platanthera zijinensis. Next base: position 132,931,879 of record CM077080.1, on the reverse strand, counting down.
TGCATTGTATCTAACCCTAGTGTATTTGACACTTCCTCTCTTACAGGAAAGATGATCTTTCGTCGACCCCGAGCACCACCTAACACTAGCCAATCTAAGCCTCTGCTCATCCTACTTCCAATGATGAACTCATTTTTATTTATCCAAATCAGCAAACCACTAATCCCAACTCATGTGCCCAGATTTATACTCCAACATAATTTCTGCAATTATTTTACTATACGCAGACCACTTAAGCTATATGATATGTAAAATGGGAGGCACACCAAATAATTACCCAGTGCTCCTATAATAATTATTGGAGGGCTATTATGACCTTTGTGGCCTAAATCCAGAAATACACAATTTTCCTATTTATCTGATAATTTATTTAATTATTCTACAAGCCAATAATCCCAAGTTTTGACATGAAGTACCAATTTCAGACAAGATAATATTTCACCAAATTTCTGTTAAACACAATATGAATACTTAACTTAAAACCCAAAGTCTCCCAAATTTTTCAGCAAGGTTTAAGCCCATAATTTTAATTTTAAATATATCCCACAATAAATCATCTTAAGAGATTAGTACAGCAATAATACTTCCAAAAATTCAGAGAAAATTCAAGGATGATTGTAAGGACATATAAATGTTCTAGGCCAAGTTTCATAATTTATTAGCAAGTAATGAGCTTTAAGCAAATTATTGAACAATTTTTCCAAGTTAATGAGCTTGTAAAGTAGGTACTACTAAAATGTGTTCAAAAATTCTAATAAAATTCATACATGACTAAGAAGGTTTGAAACTCCCTCTGCCAAATTTTCATGATCTTCTAATAGGCATTGGGATCATAAGGACCAAATGACTAATTTGGGCAAACCCATGACTTACAAAGGAAGTGCTAATAATATTGATCCAAAATTCCCAATTAAATTATTAGAGGTTCAATCTATCCTTATGACCATACTACCCAATTATTGGGTACATTGGAAAATGTGTACTAGATTTGGAGAAGCCACAACTTAGACAATGATATGCATCAATTTGTATTTGACGGGAGTTTGAGTTTCATTGTGCAGGTTTAAGTATTTGAAGGAAAATTTTTTAAGTACAAATGTCGACACTTGTGAAGAAACTGTGTCGACACTCAGGAAACTTGTGTCGACACTCAGACAAGTAGTGTCGACAAACAGGAAAATTGTGTCGACACTCAGGGAAGTTGTGTCGACACCCAGAATTTGTGTCGACACTTATAAAGAAGCTGTGTCGACACTCAAAGCTTTGTCGACACCTAAAGAAGCAGTTGTGTCGACATCCAGAAATGTGTTGACATCTGAAGCAGGACTTGTGTCGACACTTAAAACTGAAGCTATGTCGACATTCAGGAGATATGTCGACACATGAAGCAATTGTGTCGACATACAGGACTTGTGTCGACACACCAACTCTCAAAAGGCTGTGTCGAGTTCAGAAGTAATTGTGTCGACACACAGGGCTTGTGTCGACACACACTCAACTCTATTTTACAAACATTCAACATCAACTATCTGCAACAGAAATGTCAAGACAAGAAGCTGCTGTGTCGACACACAAGACTTGTGTCGACACACACTCAACGCCATTTGACAAACACTCAACATATACTGTCTGCAACAGAAATGTCGAGACAAGAAGTTGTTGTGTCGACACACAGGACTTGTGTCGACACATACAATATAAGTAGTGTCGAGAAGCAGAAGTATGACTGTGTCGACACTTGGAGTAATTGTGTCGACACCATGAAGACTTGTGTCGACACTTAGTCTATATGTGTCGACACATGTAAAGCAGTCTGCTGAGTGTTGTATGCTATATTGAAAAGACCTTGAAGAACCTGGTGACGTGACTGGTGACTTGACAGCTGTCATAACTAGCCGGTCTAACACCACTGTCAGAACTGTCTGAAGTTTGTTATGAACCGGATCAGCCGGTAACAATGAAGCAAGCACTATATAAGAGACAGATCAGAAACGACAATTGAGAATTGATGAACAAAAAACGTGAGGCATCAATAAGAAGAATTTAGACAGATCAAGGGATGTCTGCAAGAAAGATTAAGAGTTCTATATGAATTTAAGGAAGAAGCTGATTGAAGATTATCTTCATCAACAGAGTAGGTCCACCTTATTTTGTTCTAATCAAGAAGCTTTGAAAAGCTAAGTCAGGTTGGATCAGAAGGATCAGTCAATCCAAGAACTGATCAAGAAGAATATATCAACAGAGAAATCTAGCTGGTGAAGTTTTCAGTTACTCTTTACTCACAAATTCTTGTAGGATCTACTGTTAGATCTGAGTTGTAAGCCTAAAATTATAAAGGTTGAGGTAGGGTTGTGTGCCTGATGTAGGACTTGTGGAAAGTCTGAGTTGTAAGCCTAATTATAAAGGCTGAGGTAGGGCTGAGGCCTGAGGTAGGATTCTGGAGAAGAATCTGAGGTAGGACTTGTGTTAAGTCTTAGGTGTAGGAACCATCTTTGATTCTGAGATTGTAAGATCTGAGGATCTGCGCCAGTGGAAGGAAGTTAGGCTAAATCCAGTTATCTGTTGGATAGGCGAAGGGGGAAAGTGGATGTACCCATATCTTAGGGAACCACTATAAGTCTGGTGTTTACTGTGATGTGTTTATTTTTGTAGATTGATTAATCAGTGCTGAAATAAGTCTTATAACTGTTTGCCTAAGAATTAAAAAGACAAAAAAAGATTAGAACATATTCACCCCCCCCCCTCTAGGTCTTTAGGCTCTTGAAATAAAGTCTTTCAAGTGGTATCATAGGTAGGTTACTCAAAATTTGACCTAACAGTCAGAGGATTTCTCCAAGGTAAATAATAGATAACAAAAATGGGTTCAAGTGAAAATCAAAAGGAATTTGGATCTATGAAATTGCTCATATGCAGGAAAGAATCTTTTGGCATTTGGAAAGAAAGGGTCAGGCTGTTTATGGAAGCATCTGATCCAAGAATTTATATCACAGTTCAGGAAGGCCCCTTCATCCCAATGAAGGTTTCAGTTCTTGATGCAAACATTCAAACTCCAAAGAGTTATTCAGAGATGACTTAGGATGAAATCATCTTGGCTACATTAGATAAAAGAGCTCAGAATATAATTGTAAGTGTCACAGATGATGCAACATTCCCGAATCTTATGCACTGTAAAACTTCCAAAGAAATATGGGATACACTGATTGTCTATATGGAAGGCACAGAAGAAGTCAGAGAGGACAGAAAGTCTATGCTAAATCAGGAGTATGAGAGCTTTAGGCAGACTAAAACTGACAGCATAACTGAATGCTATAAAAAGTTTTTCAGAATAGTGAATGAACTGATGACATATGGAAGAGTCTTCAGTACTTATGAACTGAATGACAAGTTTCTTAGGTCCCTAACAAAGGATATATACACTAAGATATGTGCCATCAGGGAAGTGGCCAAATTGGCTGACACACCACCACCTACACTCTTTGGAAAACTGCTTTCATATGAAATACAGCTTACTGCTAGGAAAGAGGAAGAGAAGGGAAGTAGATCTGAACATAAAGAAAAGTCAGTAGCCTTCAAGGCTGAGGGCTCAAGGAAGGGTAGGAGAAAATCTCCTTCTCAACCTAGAAGGAGTACTGAAGCAGAAGAAGGTTTTCCTAAAACAAGTACATCAGATAGTCATACATCTGATGAAGACTTTGCTTCCTTCTCAAGACAATTACAAAGGTTCATGAAGAAAAATAATTGGAGAACAAGGCCTTCATCTACATCCTATTCCAAGGATGAATACTATAGGAAGAAGAAAACACCTAAGGAGGATAGGTATGCTTCTAAACCTGGTAAACAATCTAATTCTAAAATTATGTGTTATTGCTGCAACAGGTCTGGGCATGTCATAGCTGACTGTCCTGACAAAAGAAAGGATTCAAAGGACAAGAAGAAGAAGCTGATCAATGGCAAGAAGGAGAAGTCTCTAGTGGCTCAGAAGGAGAAGAGTTGGACAAACTCTTCATCTTCAGAATCTGAAGAAAAAGAGGCAGAAGCATATGTTGGACTCTTCTCAACATAAGAGGATTCTAGAGAACAAGAATTCCTACAGATGCTGGACTCCATAAATGGAGTGGAAGAATATTGTTGTAAAGGACTGATGGCTCAATCTGAAGAAGATAGGTGCCCGGATCAGCCTGGACCAAGTAAGGTAAACAATTCACCCCTAGTCTCAGATTACTTTACTGGATCAGAATCAGAAGCATCTTCTTCAAAAGAAGTGGATGGATCTGAGTCTGAGTGGGATGTTCACCAACTCATTAATGAGTATGGTGGGTTATTGCATGCTCTAAAGAAGAGCAAGTTTCTTGTTAAAAAGCAAGCCAATGAGATTGAGTCTCTTCAGCTGGCTGCAGCAGATTCAGCAAAACTGCTGGATCAAAAACTAAATGAGGTTGCCAAATTGAAAAACATTACAATTATTCAGATGGGCACAATCTCATTCAAAGAGAATTATATCAAGAAACTGGAGGGAAAACTTCAGCAAGAGAAAGAGCTAGTGGCTAAATTCTCCAAGCAAAAATCAGTCTTACCTTTGATAGATAATTTTGTTTCACAAAATGGAAAGACTGGTCTAGGCTTTAAGGGAAGAACAAGGGCTACCAATTCTCATAGAAAAGGTAAAGCCACAGTTCAGCCTCTAGCTGTTAATCCCCCTATTTTCTTTAAGAAGGTAGTGAATCCTACTAACAGGTATGATCATGACATTACACATGGTCACTGTGAGCATGAAAATTTCATGAGCAAGGGTGTTAATGCCAATAGACCAATCTATAGGCATGCCCATCATATTCAAGAGGAGTTCTTGAAGAATGATGTTCCATCACGAACACTTAATAAGTTTACTGGCAACAAAGTAAGAAGGCCTGTACCTAAGAACAGGTATAATAGGTTTGAGTGTTGGTGTTGTAGCAAGGTGGGCCACATTGCCATTGATTGCTGGTTTAACTTAAGTGTTAAAACCAAAAGTAGGATTTTTGTTAGATCAATCACAGGATTTCAAACTAACAAGGACTGAGGGCCCACTAGCAAGTTGGGTTCTAAGGGTAAGTGATTCTTTATTTGTTACTGATGAATCCAAGTGACCATACCCCTATATGGTACTTGGATAGTGGTTGTTCCAGACATATGACTGGAATAAGAAGAATGTTTAGGTACTATGTGCCCATAAAGAATGGACCAAAAGTTATCTTTGGTGGATCAGAAAAGGGAATCATCAAAGGATTTGGTAAAATATCTTGTGATTCAATTACAATCAATAAAGTGGCTTATGTAAAGGGTCTAAAACATAACCTGATTAGCATAAGTCAACTTAGTGATCTAGGTTATGATATTTCTTTCCTCAAAGGAGAGTGCCTAGTAAAAAAGTCTAGTGATCAAGAGATCATTTTGAATTGTACAACCTCGGGCTCGCGGCCCGGCAAGAGGGGCCCCGGCGAGAGGAGAGGGGCCCCGGCGAGACGAGAGGGGCCCAGGCGAGAGGAGAGGGCCTAGGCGAGTCGAGGGGATACAGTAGAGAAGCCTCCAGGCGAGAGGAGAGGGGGCCCAGGCGAGAGAGGAGGGCCTAGGCGAGTGAAGAAGATTCGGCCTGGCGAGAGGGCCCTAGTGAGAGGTGTCTCGAGAGAAGGGCCATCTTAGTTTTAAGGCCAGTTCAGGTAAGGTCGGGCCCACCTTCTGGGTCCCGGGTCCCGGAGGTGTTTTTTACTCTTTTACCCTGCGTGGGCTGTGTTTAGTCTTTTAAGACAGCGGAGTTTGGCTGTTGGCAGACCCAGCCAAGGGTATTCTGGTATTTTCACAGCGGCATAGTTTGGTTATTAGCAGTCCCAGTTCAGAGGCGTATAAATAGACCGGTAAGGTGCCTTAGAGAGGCAAGCATTCTTGACTCCTCTTATCTTTTCTAAGGCACCTAGCTCAGTCTTGGCTAGGGAGGGGAAGAGCTCTAGTTCTAGTCTCTTCCGGGTAAGAGGTGGGACCTCCTCACTGAAGCCTCCGGTCTAGTTCTTCGCCTCGAGAGTGATCCCAAGGGAGTAAGCACAAGCTACCTCAGTAGTTCCGAGCTTTAGGTGGAATCGGCTTTGCAGGTTCCAACATTTTTGGTGCGGTGAGCGTGGAGCTGTGGCCTGTGCGGAAGAACGAGGGGTTATCTCATGGCGGGAGAGGCGGGAGAAGGAGGCGAGAGGTCCCCCAGCCGGGAGGAGTATGTTGGGAGGACGGAGTTCATGACGTCCATTGGAGGGATCATGGATCTCCTCAAACAACTCGCGCAAAGAGGCGAGTGCGAGACCCCCCCCCCCCTCAGGTACAAGATCTCGCACCCAGAGGAGGAGCCGACTCGGCGAGGATAGGTGAAGATGCACCTGGGAGGCGGCCAGGAAAAGAGATAGTGGCGGAAGGAAGTCGGCGAGAGGTGGAAGGAAGGGAGCTCTTCCCTAGTCCGGCGAGTGCCGCGCCGGTGGACCTCGTGGCGCGAGTGGACCAGACGAAAACACTAGCGAGAGGATCCCCCTTTTGCGAGTTGGTCCTCTCGGCATCCGTTCCCGAAGGGTTCCGCGAGCCGGAAATGAACTACTACGTGGGGAAGGATGACCCCCTCCAACATTTGCAGTGGTTTGAAGACGCAGTTTCCATCAGACCCATGACAGACGCTTTCAAGTGCCGCCTCTTCGCCATCACTTTGAAGGATAAGGCTAGGGATTGGTTCCACCAACTCCCAACTGGTTCTATTTATTGCTTCGAGGACCTGAGCAGGAGTTTCCAGCTGCGGTTCTCAACCTCCAAAAAGAGGAAGAGGAACCCGGAGTCCATCTTCCTGATCAAGCAGAGGGCGGACGAATCTTTGGCTCAGTACGTAGACCGCTTCCAGGAGGAGATGTTGGACATTCAGGAGGTGCCTGGCTTCGCCCTCCAGATGGATTTCACTGTGGGGCTAAGGGAAGGCTTCTTTAAGATGAGCCTCACCAGGAAGGCGCCGTTGTCCTTCGAAGGGCTGATGGAGAAGGCCGCGAAAGAAATAGCCATGGAAGCGGCAAACCCGGCATTCGCAAGGAAGTTGGCAAGACTGACGGAGGTGGAGCAGAGGGAGCCGGGAGGGGGAAGGCAGCCGGAAGGAAGAAGGAGAGAAGAATTAAGAGGGCCCGTACACCCGGAGCTGGGGTGGAGACAACCAGGAAGCCCGGTTCAGGGACCTGGGAGAGGTCCCCCGCAGGGGGGAAGAAACTTTTATCAGGGACCAGGGAGATTTCACCCGCCAGGATGGGGGCATGGTCCGAGGCCGCTCCCACCCCCACCTCAGCAAGCTATGGCCATTGGTAGAGGGGGGGGGAAGAGGAAGAGACCGTGGAAGAGCGGGAGCAGGGAGGAGGAGGAAACCCCCCAGAAGAGAGACGTGGGGAGAGAGCTTTGCCCTATTGTGACTTCCACGAGGAGGAGGGTCACGCGACGGCAACATGTCCCGAGTTCTTAGAGTTGAAGAGAGGAAAAGAAGGAGAAGACCGACAACCGGCAGTGCGGATAGTAGAGGTGCCAGGAGCTGGGGAGGGAGATCGGTGTGTAGACCGGTCAGATACAGGGGATCGAGGGGGGATTGGAGTAATTCATGGGGGGGTGGGGATCGAGGCCACCCGTAAGGCCAGTCTTCACACTATGTATCGTCGGAGCGTCGCCTCAACGTCACAAACCCCGCCCCCGGATGAGAGGATCACGTTTTCCAGAAGAGACCTACCTGACCACGAGGATCCTTTCTGTGACGCGCTCGTGATCAAGACCGCCATCGAGAACTTCACGGTATCTCGCATTCTGGTAGACAATGGGAGTTCCGTTAATGTAATCTTCAAGAAGGCTTTCAGCGAGATGAAGGTGGAGTCTCGAAGGGTGTTGGCGGCAGATGGACCGTTGTTTGGCTTTTCAGGAGAAAGGAAGGAGGTTGAGGGAGGAGTAGGACTTCAGGTAACCTTGGGAGGGTTGTCCAGGAATTGTCGTTTTGTAATAGTGGACGCTCCCAGCAGTTACAATGCGATCTTTGGGCGTCCTCTTATCAGTGCCTTTAGATGCGTTCCATCCTCTTTTCATCAGTGCCTGAAGCTCAATTCGGGAGGAATCCAGATCAGGGTGAGAGGGGACCCGAAAGCGGCTCGGGAGTGCTATGTGACGGCGGTCAACACCATCTCGTGGATGGAGGATGCGGAGGAGTTGGGAGCAAGGATGGAGGATGCGGAGGAGTTGGGAGCAAGGATGGAGAGAGGGGAGCTGGGGAGAAGGGAAGCAGGAGTGGAGGAAGATCTGGTAGCGGAAGAAGAGATGGTTGAAGGAGAGGAGTTGGAGATAGTAGTGGAGAGGGGCATTGCGGGGGAGCCAGTGATGGCTGGAGAGCAAGTGGTTGGAGGAGCAGGAGTGGAAGGAAGTCTGGTAGTGGAGGAGGAGATGGATGAAGGAGAGGGGTTGGAGAAGGAGAAGGAGGAAAGGCCCAGGAGAGGGTGGCTGCCGTGGAAGTCTCAGGAGTTGGGAGCGGGTCGAAGAATCTAGAGGAAGAGCTGAGAGAGCAGGAGGAGGAAGAACCCTCGAGGTTGAGGGCGGCGGTAGAAATTCTGGAGGTCGAGATCCTCACCAAAGAGGGGAGGAAAGAGAAGATAAAGATCAGCGGCGAGCTCACTCCGCAGGACCAGGAAGAAATTCGGAAGTGTGTAGAAGAGAATATTGATGTCTTCGCCTGGAGCGCAGCAGACATGCCGGGGGTCGACGCGGATGTGGCGTGCCATCGTCTCAACCTCGACCCCGGGGTTCGCCCCATTCAGCAGAAGAAGAGAGCCATCGCCTCCAAGATGGCCGGGCCCATCAGAGAAGAGGTAGAGAAGCTGCTCCGGGCGGGATTCATATCGGCTAACAGGTATCCGGGATGGGTGAGCAACGTTGTAATGGTAAAAAAGGGGAGGGCAAGTGGAGGATGTGTATCGATTTCTCTCTCTTAAATAAAGCTTGTCCTAAGGATTGTTACCCCTGCCTCGGATCGACGCGCTGGTTGACTCAACCGACGGTTTCCCACTAATGAGTTTTTTAGATGCTTTTTCAGGGTACCACCAGATATGCATGCACCCTCCGGACGTCAAGGATGTCACCTTCGTCACGGAGGACGGTTGCTTCAGCTATAACATGATGCCCTTTGGGCTAAAAAACGCGGGAGCAACCTACCAAAGGATGATGGACCGGATCTTTCGGGAGCAGAAAGGGCGGAACCTCGAGGTCTACGTGGACGACTTGATGGTAAAAAGTCAGGACCTTGGGTCTCATGTCCTAGACCTACGGGAGACCTTTGCAACCATTAAAAGGTATAAGATGAGGCTTAACCCTCTGAAGTGCATGTTCGGGGCCAGCCGAGGAAAGTTGTTGGGACATCTCCTCACCCCTGAAGGGGTGGAGCCCAACCCTGACAAGGTGAGGGCGATATTGGAGCTGGGATCTCCTAGGAATGCCAAAGAAGTCCAACGTCTCACCGGTAAACTAGCCGGTTTGAGCAGGTTCCTCTCCAGAGCGGGAGAGAGGTGTTCTTCTTTCTTTCGAACCCTAAGGGGAGGGAAGGAGTTCGAATGGACCGTTGAGTGTGAGAAAGCCTTCGCGACTCAAAAGCAGCAACTCACTCAGACGCCGCTACTTCAGGGGCCGAGGGAAGGAGAAAACTTGTTCCTCTACCTCGGGGTAGGGACGGGGGCGGTCAGCTCAGTCCTCGTCCGCGAGGAGGGGAAGAGGCAGTTCCCAATCTATTATGTAAGCAGAGTCCTCAAGAAGGCAGAGCTGAAGTACCCCATCCTTGAAAAGTTGGCCTTCGCTCTCATTGTGTCGGCCCGGAAGCTCAGACCCTATTTCCAAGCCCATGCCATCCAGGTTGTGACGGATCACCCCCTTCGCCGTATCCTCGAAGGGGTCGAGCACTCGGGAGGTTGGCCAAGTGGTCGATAGAGCTCAGTGAATTCGACCTCTCCTACGTTCCTCGAGAAGCTATCAAAGCACAAGTGGTGGCGGATTTCTTGGCGGATTACGTACTGGAGGCCGAAGAAATGGAGGTACCTCCCGTAGCAGCATGGAAGATGCTGGTGGACGGGCTTCTGGTAGGAATTCCTTTGGGGGAGGGGTCATCCTGGCAAGTCCGGAGGGGACTAGGATTGAGCAAGCTTTGAGAATACACTTCACCCTCACCAATAATCAGGCAGAGTATGAGGCCATCATCACCGGACTTCGGTTGGCCAGGGAGCTGGGTATACAAGATATCAGGGTCTTCACGGACTCCTTGGTGGTGGCGCGACATATTAGCGGAGAGTTCGAGGTGAGGGAGCCGACTCTCCAGTTGTACCTAATGAAGATAAAAGGCATCGTTGGACAGTTCCATAGCTTCTCCATTCAGCATGTTCCTCGAGAGGAGAACGCTCGGGCAGACCTGCTCGCGAAGCATGGCCCTCAGGCCGGAGGGACCATGACCGAGCTCTTCAGACCCTCCATAGAAGAGGGGGAGGTGATGGAGATCGACCGGGAGAGGTCTTGGATGGATCCCTTTGTGACTTTCCTGGCGTCGGGACGACTACCCGAGGGAGATCTCGAGAAGAAATGAATCCGATACAAGTCTGCATACTATTTGTTGAAGGAAGGAGTACTTTATCGAAAAACGCTGTCTGGACTGTTAGCCCGATGCGTGTCCGAGAAGGAAGCACCCAGGGTGCTGGAAGAGGTCCATTCGGGAGAGTGCGGGAGCCATTCGGGAAGTCGAACCTTGGAAGGGAGAGTGCTAAGGCAAGGCTATTTCTGGCCTACCCTACGAAGAGATGCAGAAGAGCTCGCTAAAAGGTGTAGGAAGTGCCAAGAGTTTGCTCCTTTGCAGCTCCTTCCAGCGCAAAGGCTGCGAACGATCACCTCTCCTTGGCCCTTCGCCATATGGGGGTTGGACCTGGTAGGACCGTTTCCTCAAGCCAGTGGTCAGAGGAGGTTCCTACTGGTTATGGTGGATTACTTCTCAAAGTGGTTAGAAGTTAAGGCCCTGGCAAAGGTAACCTCACAGGTGGTGAAGAATTTCGTATGGGGGAGATTATTTGCCGGCACGGGCTTCCTTTAGCCATAGTCACCGATAACGGGCCGCAATTTGCTAGCAAAGAGTTTGCGGATTTTTGTGCACAGCTCGGCATAGACCTTCGGTTCGCCTCGGTCCATCATCCACGAAGCAACGGGCAGGTCGAGGCAGCAAACAAGATTATAGTGAACCTCCTGAAGAAGAAAGTAGAGAACTTGAGGGGGAGCTGGGTGGAACAGCTCCCCTCTGTCCTGTGGGCTCTGCGAACTACACCCAACACGGCCACAGGGGAAACGCCCTTCAAACTCTCTCATGGCTCCGAGGCCGTCATACCTGTGGAATTTGAAGTTGAATCGCCCAGGGTCACAGCAGCCAGAGAAGGAGAGGAAGGGTGGCAGTTCGATAATGGAGAGGAGCAGAGGATTACTCTCGACCTCGTGGAAGAGCTCAGAGAGCTAGCAACAGTCCGACAGGAGGAGGTCAAGCGCCGGATGTCCCGGTACTTCGATAAGCACATCCGGATCAAGCAGTTTCAAAAGGGGGATTTGGTCCTCAAGAAGGTAGATGCTGCAGGAAGGGGAGCCTCGGTGGGGAAGCTCAACCCCAATTGGGAAGGTCCTTTTATAGTAAAAGAAGCCTTAAAGTCAGGGGGGTATCACCTCCAGGATGTGGACGGGATACCCCTGAACTGCGCCCGCAATGGCGATGATCTGAAGCGTTTTTATCCATAGTAATAAAAGTCCTTTGAATTTACTTGAGCGTATCATTGATCATTCTCCCTCTCTTGAATATGCTAATACTATACCTCAGGGCGCCCTCCTTCAGAGGACGAGAGTGGCGGTTGGAGGAGAAAGAGGAGAGGAGACCCCGAGAAGACCCGCTGTCCAGGCTACCATCGAGCTGGCAGGTCTGTAGGCTCACTCGGCGGTTGGAGGAGAAAGAGGAGAGGAGACCCCGAGAAGACCCGCTGTCCAGGCTACCATCGAGCTGGCAGGTCTGTAGGCTCACTCGGTGGTTGGAGTTGGTTTTGGAGAGGAGACCCCGAGAAGACCCGCTGTCCAGGCTACCATCGAGCTGGCAGGTCTGTAGGCTCACTCGGTGGTTGGAGTTGGTTTTGGAGAGGAGACCCCGAGAAGACCCGCTGTCCAGGCTACCATCGAGCTGGCAGGTCTGTAGGCTCACTCGGTGGTTGGAGTTGGTTTTGGAGAGGAGACCCCGAGAAGACCCACTGTCCAGGCTACCATCGAGCTGGCAGGTCTGTAGGCTCACTCGGTGGTTGGAGTTGGTTTTGGAGAGGAGACCCCGAGAAGACCCGCTGTCCAGGCTACCATCGAGCTGGCAGGTCTGTAGGCTCACTCGGTGGTTGGAGTTGGTTTTGGAGAGGAGACCCGAGAAGACCCGTTGTCCAGGCTACCATCGAGCTGGCAGGTCTATAGGCTCACTCGGTGGTTGGAGTTGGTTTTGGAGAGGAGACCCCGAGAAGACCCGCTGTCCAGGCTACCATCGAGCTGGCAGGTCTGTAGGCTCACTCGGTGGTTGGAGTTGGTTTTGGAGAGGAGACCCCGAGAAGACCCGCTGTCCAGGCTACCATCGAGCTGGCAGGTCTGTAGGCTCACTCGGTGGTTGGAGTTGGTTTTGGAGAGGAGACCCCGAGAAGACCCGCTGTCCAGGCTACCATCGAGCTGGCAGGTCTGTAGGCTCACTCGGTGGTTGGAGTTGGTTTTGGAGAGGAGACCCCGAGAAGACCCGCTGTCCAGGCTACCATCGAGCTGGCAGGTCTGTAGGCTCACTCGGTGGTTGGAGTTGGTTTTGGAGAGGAGACCCTGAGAAGACCCGCTGTCCAGGCTACCATCGAGCTGGCAGGTCTGTAGGCTCACTCGGTGGTTGGAGTTGGTTTTGGAGAGGAGACCCCGAGAAGACCCGCTGTCCAGGCTACCATCGAGCTGGCAGGTCTGTAGGCTCACTCGGTGGTTGGAGTTGGTTTTGGAGAGGAGACCCCGAGAAGACCCGCTGTCCAGGCTACCATCGAGCTGGCAGGTCTGTAGGCTCACTCGGTGGTTGGAGTTGGTTTTGGAGAGGAGACCCCGAGAAGACCCGCTGTCCAGGCTACCATCGAGCTGGCAGGTCTGTAGGCTCACTCGGTGGTTGGAGAAAGAGGAGAGGAGACCCCGAGAAGACCCGCTAACCAGGCTCCCATCAAGCTGGCAGGGCCATAGGCTCACTCGGTGGTTGGAAACAATAATAAAAGGGGGATCATGCCCTTCTGCGGAGTGGTTATCTCCTCCCAATCCCCACCTACCTTCTTACTCTACCAGGCTACGGTCGTGAGCAAAGACTTGTTTCCATCCCAATACGGGATAGGGGGCCTAGAAGCTGCAGTTGGAGAGCATAAATGCCTTATGGTTGTAATTTGAGTTGGGTGTTTTCTGGAGTCAGGTAATTGAGGCCTTAACATGGAAGCTGAATAATCAGGGAAACACTGACCCTGGCTATTAACAAAGGGAGGGGGAGGATACTTCAAAATGACTTCCTGCATAAAGAAAAAGAAGAGGGGGGGGATAATTGACCCCTCGTGGCCACTCGCGCCGGGAAGAGCCAGCAGGCTGCGCGAGAGGGAAGAGAAGGTGTCCCTACGCCCGCGAGAGAGGCAGAAGCCCGCCCGCTAGCCCCCCGGGCCAGGTTGGCTGATAACAGTCGGCGAGAGAAAAGACAACCTCCTCTCGCCTCCAAGGATCTCAAAGATCTTGCGAGCTGTCCGAGCAAGAGAAAAAAAAAAGAGAAAAAAAGAAGGGGGAGAGGAAGAAAAGAAAGAGGCTAGCTTCGGGCGCGAGCAAAAATATATGTATATACGAGTAAATCATATTCGTGTCTTAATACAGGACATTCCCAAATCAAGAGGTATTATAATCGTAACAAAAAAGGAGAGGAAAAGGCTGTTGCGCTCAAGGAGCCCTAGTCTCTCTCGCCCGCCGAAGACTCGCCCTCGCCGTAAATCTCGGGCACGAGGTCCTGGGCGGTGATGTCCTCGCAATCATCTTTAACCACGCCCATCTCTCGCATCATCTTCAGGATGAGCTCGGCGGTCCGTATGTTGGCATCCCGGCAAAAGTCCTCGACCTCGTCGTGCGTATAATGCGAGGGGGGAGTGGCCGGCAAGCGAGAGGTAGAGGCCACTTTGAGCTGGGTCTTCTCTTCTTTCAGCTCCTTCACCTCCATTTCCAACTCCTCGACTCGCGAGCGCAGTCTTTCAGCCGTCTCGGCATCCTGCGAAAAGAACGAACCGTTAAATCTAGCGGGAGAATAATTGAGAAGGCCGGCCCAGTATCAACTCACCACTCCGCCACGGGCCTTGGCGAGAAGGTTCTCGGCCACCTCCAGTCGCTTGGCAAGATCCCCGGACTTCTCACGCTCGACAGCGAGTTGGGTGTTTATCTCCTTCCAGCTTCGAGTATTGTAAATTAGGCGGCGCGAGAGTCGATGAGAAAGCTCGAAGGTACGCAGCTGCGAGTGGGCTGTCCTGAAGATGAGATCTCGCGTGGAGGCCGCGTCGAGTGCGTCAGGGGCGAGACCCCCATAGAGGCCGAAGCCCAAGGAGAAGGCATGGGCAGAAGGTTCCCCTTGCTCTCTCCATGAGGGGAGGAGGGTGGAGATGGATACCCGATGTACCCCCTTATCCCAGATGAGCGAAGGCTCATTGGCGCCGTCGGGGACAGACGGGCCCGCGTTGAAGTTTAGGTGGGCGGATGGAGCAGGATGCTGGAGAGAAGTCTCCCCGCGAGAAGGGATTGGCGAGGTTGATGAGAAGAGCTCGCGGGAAGTGCGAGAGGGGCCGTGTCTTCAGGAAGCGAGACGGCCCTGTGCGGAGAGGTCAAGGGAGGTGAGTGGGGAGATTCGGATCCCAGGGATATGGGGCTCAAGGACCCCGGCGTCACCGCTGCGTCCGCAGGGACCTTGCCCTTCTCGGAAGGGAAGGCGACTACCTTCTTCAGCTTCATCTTTAGTTTCTTTGAGGGGTGAGGCGAGAGGGAGCCGAATCCTCAGTCACCCTCTTTCGAGGAGAAGGGAGCAACGAATCTTTGGCCGCTTCGGCTGCCATAGTAGCGAGAGCAATGTCTTTAGACGGCTTGATATTACTCCTGTAGGGGGGGTGCACTGGCACTTTCCTCTCTCCTGGGAGAAGCGAGACAGTTAATGAAAAGGTTCAGCGAAAGGAAGACCTTGAAGGCAAGAAAAAGACGAGAAGGTCGGGCATACCTTCTCCAGGAAGCACGGGGAGCAGCGAGGCGAGCCCCCGCCTCAAAAACCTAACCTCGAAGTTCTTTCCAGCGAGGTACTCGCAAAGGAGCCTATCCGTACCGCCAACCTGCGGAGAAGTATAGAAGGTTTCCGCGGGCGGAGCAGGCGCGAGAGGGACGCCGCCCAGATTTCCACGGATGAATACGAAGCGAGTCAGCCAGTGGTGATTTTTATTGGGTGTCTCGCACACCTTCAGGTTCAGCCCGGTGAAGAAGGAGACCCCGTCTTGATTGGCATGATAGACGAACATCTTCTGGAAAACGGTGAGACTGAATTCTATTTTCTCTCGCCGCATGTAGCACGCGAACGCGACGATAACTGAGATCGCGTTGGGGTTTAGCTGGGCAGGCACGACGCCGAAGTACTTGAGAACTTGCTTCACCTCTGGCCAGAGGGGAAGCCGGAGCCCCGCCTCGAAATGCGAGACAGGGAAGGCGAGCTCGCCTGGGTAGAACGTATTCACGCTCTCGCCAACCTTGGGAGGGCGCGACTCGTAGCCCTCCGGCAAAAAGTCGCCTCGGAAGGCCTCGTATTCATCGGCAGAGAGACGACCGGGAGGAAAATCGTGGTCAGAGAACCTCTTCCCGCAGCGGCTGCGGCCCTCGCCACCCTCGGACCTCCCTTTTCCCATGGAGCGCGAGACAAAGAAAAGGTCAGCGAGCGGAGGACCGCCGAGAAGGCACGAAGGACAGTAAAGGGGGGATAAGGAGTCGGGAGCGCGAGGCGAGCTATGAAAGGAAGGGGAGCCGCGAGCGGAAGTCTAGAAAAGCGTGTTTTCAGCCTATGCAGCGGGGGTATTTATAGCCCTCATGAGTAAGAAGCAGACAGAGGGCTACGCCGGGGAAAGGCAAGTGCCGGCCGACCCTTCTCCCTCCAAGCCTCGAGCGGCGGAACCCTAAGTGGGTCATCAGCCCAAGAAGGCAATGGACGCAGGGAAATAAAGATAATAAAAAGGCTAAAAATTTATAAAGGTTAAAAATTAGCATAAAGGAAGATATTGGTGCTGTCGCACCATTTTAATAAATTTAATCCCGCATGAAGACGGGTGTCAAATTCGAAAAGCACACAACTAGCGGTATATAGGCAAGTATTTTATTACAGACAAGACAAACGAAAGGAGCGATAGGCGAGGGGCGAAAGGAAAGAAGGCGGATCTCTCGTCAATTCTTATCCCACCTCCATCGTCCTCCCCCGCGGCTTCTCACGCAGGGAGGACGACTGGGGAGGTGGAAGGCGCGAGCCGCCTCGACACCGCTGCGAGCGAGACGGAGCTGTTGGTCGACGTCATCCAAGATTGCCTGGGGATTCGTCTTGTCCACCTCAATGTCGGCGTCTATCTCCGAAGATAGGCGAGCGCATTCTACCTCTAGCCAGTCGATCCGGTGGTCTACGGCTTGTTTCCCTTTTTCCAGCGCTTGAATGATGCGCGCGTGCTTCCGCAGCATCTCGGCCACCTTGCGCTTCATCTCTATAGGGTCCGTGGGGTCGCCCAGGTAGTCCTCGATCTCATCTATAGGAGGAGGAGGCGAGGGGGCCAGCTGCTTGGAGTAATCATCGACCGGCGCGTCGGCAGCCAGTAAGTCCTCGACAGGGGTTCCACTCGCACCTATGGAGGAGCCAAAGAGGTAAAGTAGTAAGAAAAAAGCAGGCGGCGAGAAGAAGAGAGCAGGTGTCAGGAGTAGGGCCTCTTACCGAGGCGGCGGGTGGAGCCCGATGTGGTAGAAGGATCGTCCCTCCCCGTCACGGGGGTGGAGGGAGGAGTGGAGACTTGGGGAGAGAGAGGCCGGGAGGAAAGCTCTGATATGTTGATGTGAATGGTCTCGGGACGATGAGGGGGCACCGAGATTTTCTGGGAAGAGGTAGCGAGTAAAAAGCGTGTGATGTGAAGAGATCGTAGCGGGTTGGAGAAACTCACCTCTTTACCCTTGAGGCTAGCTGGAGTGGGAGGTATATACCCCCTCGGAAAGGGGGAAGAAGGTTCTCTTGCCGAGAGGGGAGGCTCCGGAACCTTTGCCTTTTTCGGGAGAAGGGTGGAGGGCGGTAGCGAAGGAGAATCACGGGTGGGGATCTTGTTCAGACCCGCCGCCGTCGCCTTGTTCCGTTGGCGCACGGCCGCGATGCGATCCCGAAAACCTTGACTGAGAGACATGTAGGCAGATGTCCGGAGGGGAGGAAAGAGAGAAAACACCCCCTTATGGGGAGGAACTCTATATTTATAGGATGTGCAAGGGGCCCACCAAAAGATTCCCTCAATAAATTGGTCGTACCATCGCGAGCCCCGGTTGGACTATCTTTCCGAGTTTGTGCCAACCTCGAAAAGAGCGGGGATTGTGTACAACCTCGGGCTCGCGGCCCGGCAAGAGGGGCCCCGGCGAGAGGAGAGGGGCCCCGGCGAGACGAGAGGGGCCCAGGCGAGAGGAGAGGGCCTAGGCGAGTCGAGGGGATACAGTAGAGAAGCCTCCAGGCGAGAGGAGAGGGGGCCCAGGCGAGAGAGGAGGGCCTAGGCGAGTGAAGAAGATTCGGCCTGGCGAGAGGGCCCTAGTGAGAGGTGTCTCGAGAGAAGGGCCGTCTTAGTTTTAAGGCCAGTTCAGGTAAGGTCGGGCCCACCTTCTGGGTCCCGGGTCCCGGAGGTGTTTTTACTCTTTTACCCTGCGTGGGCTGTGTTTAGTCTTTTAAGACAACGGAGTTTGGCTGTTGGCAGACCCAGCCAAGGGTATTCTGGTATTTTCACAGCGGCATAGTTTGGTTATTAGCAGTCCCAGTTCAGAGGCCTATAAATAGACCGGTAAGGTGCCTTAGAGAGGCAAGCATTCTTGACTCCTCTTATCTTTTCTAAGGCACCTAGCTCAGTCTTGGCTAGGGAGGGGAAGAGCTCTAGTTCTAGTCTCTTCCGGGTAAGAGGTGGGACCTCCTCACTGAAGCCTCCGGTCTAGTTCTTCGCCTCGAGAGTGATCCCAAGGGAGTAAGCACAAGCTACCTCAGTAGTTCCGAGCTTTAGGTGGAATCGGCTTTGCAGGTTCCAACTTGAATTGCACTAGGAAAGGAAATGTGTATTGCCTTAACCTAGAGTGTGAGTCTAACAACTCACCTATTTGTTTGGTTGTAGGAGAGAAAGCTTCTCTATGTGTCAAATGGCACAAGAGGCTAGCTCATCTGAACTATAAGTCAATTGGACTGCTATTCAGTATGGGATTAGTGAGGAATGGTCCTCAAGTTCAGTGCATAAAAGAGGGTGTGTGCTCAGCTTGCCAAAAAGGCAAGCTGACTAAGTCCTCTTTTCATTCACTTGACATAAAGATTCAAAGAGATGTTTGTATATCATGCATATGGATTTGTTTGATCCTATGCCAGTCCATAGTCTTGGTATGAAAGCATACACACTTGTTGTTGTTGAAGACTATTCTAGATTTACATGGGTTTTCTTCTTGAGGCAGAAATCTGAAATCCCAACTATTTTCTAGACTTTTGTCAGACAAATATAGAATGAATACAACAGCTTAGTGGTCAAAATCAGAAGTGACCATGGAACTGAATTTCAGTCTGAATGTATGACAAAATTCTGTGAAGAACTTGGGATTCATCAGGAATTCTCTTCACCTAGAACTCCTCAGCAAAATGGTGTTGCTGAAAGAAAAAATAGGACTCTAATTGAAGCCAGTAGAACTCTACTGAATGACACTACTATCCCTTAATACTTATGGGTTGAGGCAGTAAATACTGCATGTCATGTGCTCAATAGGGCCTCCATCAACAAGAAACATAAGATGACTCCCTACCAGATTTTGAAAGGCAAAAAACCAAACATATCTTATTTCAGAATCTTTAGTAGTAAGTATTTTGTACTAGTCAATGGTAAACACTACCAAACTAAGTTTGCTGCCAAATCCCTAGAAGGGATATTTGTTGGGTACAACAACCATAGTAGAACATACACGATATACAACTTGACTACTCAAGTTGTAGAAGAATCTATGCATGTTGTATTTGATGAGTCAATGTTTATTAGTAGTGAATTGTCTAGTTCTTCAGTTATTTCTACAGGTCTAACAGATAAGCTGGACAAACTGACCATCAATGAAGATGTTCCTGCTAAACTGGATGAGGATAAAGATGCCAGCTATCCAGGGGGATATCAAGTCCCTCTGGATGAAGAAGAAAATGTAGAGCATCAAGATGAGAAAACTGAAGATAGACATAATACTGATAGAATTCCTCCAGCAAGGAGACACTTGAAGGATCATCCAACTCACCAGATCATTGGTGATGCAAGTCAGGGTGTTCTAACAAGGAGCAGGAGCATGAACATAGATTTATGTTTTAGCTTCCTGTCTTAGATAGAATCCAGGAAGATTGAAGAGGCCATACAAGACACCAACTGGATTAATGCAATACAAGAAGAGCTCAGTCAGTTCAAAAGGTTTAAGGTCTGGGAACTGGTGCCAAAACCTAAGGATCATAACATAATAGGAACTAAGTGGATCTACAGGAACAAGCTTGATGAGAATTGCACTATAGTCAAGAACAAGGCTAGACTGGTAGCAAAAGGCTACAAGCAAGAGGAAGGTATTGATTTTGATCAAACCTTTGCTCCAGTGGCAAGGCTGGATGCAATAAGGTTGTTCTTAGCCTATGCTGCCTATCAAGGGTTCAAAGTATATCAAATGGATGTGAAATCAGCATTTTTGAATGGTGATTTAAAAGAAGAAGTTTATGTAGAACAACCCTCAGGTTTTGTAGACTCTCACTTTCCTAATTATGTATATAGGCTTAGGAAAGCTCTATATGGTTTGAAACAAGCTCCAAGAGCTTGGTATGAAACCTTGTCTGCCTTCCTCATTAAGAATAAATTCTCTAAAGGAAAGATAGACAAAACTCTATTCTATAGGGAATCAAAAGGCAAGATAATACTAGTCCAGATATATGTGGATGACATTATCTTTGGTTCTACTGAAAACAGCCTTTGTAGGAAGTTTGCCAAACTTATGCAAGGGAAGTTTGAGATGAGCAGTATGGATGAGCTGAAGTTCTTCTTGGGACTTCAAGTTAGACAGACTGAGAGTGGGTTGTCCATATCCCAGTCTAAGTTCACCAAGGAATTGATTAAGAAGTATGGTTTGGACTCAGCTTCTACTATGAAAACTCCAATGGGAACAAGTATGCCTATATGCAAAGATGAAGCAGGTAAACCTGTTCATGAGTCTTTGTATAGAGGGATAATTTGCTCCCTACTATACTTGACTGCTAGTAGACCTGACATCATGTATGGAACATGTGTCTGTGCTAGGAATCAAGAATGCCCTAAGGAATCTCATTATACTGCAGTTAAAAGAATTTTGAGATATCTTAAGGGAATACCTAATCTAGGCCTTTGGTACCCTAAGAATAGAGATTTTCTACTAACAAGTTTCTCAGATGCAGATTTTGCTGGATGCAAAGAAGACAGAAAAAGTACCACAGGAACCTGTCAATTCCTTGGTGGGAGGCTGGTGTCATGGAGTAGCAAGAAGCAAACCAGTGTAGCTATATCAATAGCTGAATCAGAGTATATAGCTGCAGGTAGTTGTTGTGCACAATTGATGTGGATAAAGCATCAACTAGAATATTATGACATCCAGGTAAGTAGAATACCACTATTTTGTGATTCTTATTGCTAATAATCCTGTATCATATAGTAGGACCAAGCATATAGATATTAAGTTTCATTTTATCAGAGAACATGTAGAGAAGGAAGATATTAATCTAGAGTTTGTAAAAACTGATAATCAAATAGCTGATAGTTTTACAAAACCACTGGATGAAACTAAATTCAATAATTTCAAAATTGAATTAGGTATGTTGAACCTAGACTAGGTTAACACAAGTTTCCATTAGTAGCATATGTAAGCACTAAATTTCTGTTTAAATTTGGCTAAGTACAAAGTTTGTGTCGACACAAGCAAGTTGTGTCGACACACTCAGGGTGTTGTATCGACAAAGAACAAGGTTATGTCTACACAGAAATAGTATCTATGTCGATAGAAGAATAGGTGTTGACACAACCTTGTCGAGACTATATGTCGAAAGGATATCTGTGTCGACACAAAAAGTTGATGTCGACACAACTCTGTCGAGACTAAAGTGGTCAGTGTCGACACAGACATTAGTATGTCGACACATACTCAAGTATGTCGAAACATAAATGTGTCAACTTAAAATTCGTTTTATCGACTTAGACATTAGTATGTCGACACATAGTCTTGTCGACTTAACTTAAGTTCTGTCAAGACCTAGGTCAATTTTGTCGACACAAAAACTGATTTGTCGACTTAGACCCGACTTTTGATCTGCCCTTGACACAAGTACTATAAATAGGTGGAGCCAAAATTTGGTCGACTACGCTATCAGAATTTTTGACTCTACACCTTCTGTCTGCATAGACCTTCTCTTCTCCTCTAGCACTTACGTCAATGGCGCCAAACCAAGAAGATAAAGTTAATGAAGGTTATGAGCTGGTTCGCGAAGGATTCACGACTGCTTCTGATGAAATTCAGGGAGTTATTGCCCTAATTTCTAAAAATGAATTAGAATTTTTGGTCTCTGAACCGACCAAAATATGGAAAAAGGAAGTCATGGAGTTCTACTCAACCGCTACTGTTGACACAAAAGGAAAGAAAATAAATGCGTCTATTCAAGATACTCGGGTGAAGCTCACATTGAAATCTATCAGAAAAGCACATCTACCATTGATCAAGGATACAGACGAAATAACTCCTACCTAGATAACCGAAGCTTTATGCTGGTATGGACTGAGTCCCAGTATTAAGATTGGATCGTCTATCAATAGAAAAGGGATGAATTCCCAAGGAAAATTTCTTTCAGAAGTTGTGGGCAGAGTGATTATCTGCAAAACTGGTGGACATGATAGGATTTTTGTTCCCATATGTTCAATCTTATGGTGAGGATTATATTCAAGATAAACACTGACTGGGCAGCAGTAGTGTTTGATAAAATACAAGAAGGATTTAAGAAACCTAACTTGGGAAGGATCCTCAGTTTATGCATAACATCAGTAATTCCAGATATTCTAAAAAAGCAAATGGCTCTAAGATAAATCACATGAGGAAAATGGATGTGAGGATACTGTCAAGATTGGACAGAGTTCTGACCAAGGAAGTCCCTGCTCCTAAGGAGCAAACTAAGAAAGACAAAAAGAAAAAGAAGGTGGTTGTACAGGCTGACTCCTCCAGTGATTCTGAAGAGGAAGTGGTCTTTAGTTCTGATGAAGACCAGCACCAACAGGATGCTCATAATCAAGTAAAGGACAATGAGCCCGAGGAGCAACAAGTTGACTTCACTCAAGGGGGAGAACACTTTGAACAACGAACTGAGTTGCCTGCCCAAGGGAGAGGTATTGATGATGTTATCCTAGACAGTGATTTTGCTGCAGATACAATCATGAACGTAGTATCTGAAATCAACACTGCAGCTGAAGAAACTGATAAGAAAGATGCTCAAAATGAGCCAGTAAGTATCTTCTCCACAGTCTAGTGATATATGATAGTATTCTTCTCAATAATTGTTCGGGGGGGGGAACTTTTGTGTTAAAATAAAGTCTTTCAATGGAAGTCTTTCAAGTGTTAAAATAAAGTCATTAAACCAAAACTAATCTTATTACTTCTGTACAGATTCAGCAGGAATTTACAATGGAAGAATTGTTTCCTAATCTTCCTCCAGATAGGACTGAGGGGGAGCATATTGAGAAAGGAAAAGATATTCCAAGGACTGAGGGGGAGTTATCAAAGGATACTGAGGAGGAAACCCCAGCTGAAAAGAATACTGTTAATATTCATAGTACAACTGAATCTTTTGAAGATGAAGAAGCCACATTGGCTAAGAAAAGGAAGCTAACTGTTTTAAAGAAAAAGAGTTCTGGATATAAGATGGCTTTGCAAGTGGGAACAACACCATCTACATCAAGTGTGGACTTCAGTTCTTTACTAGTCCAGATGCAAATAAAACTGGATAATCAAAGAAAGTCTATAGAACAATATGTGGATGAAACTCATAAGGAGTTATATGATGGCGCCGTCATCCCCCGGCTTGTTGATTTGGAGTGTCATCCTCTGGAAGATGATGGTGACCCGGTACATGTCATAGATCCGCGTCATGTTGCTGCAGAAGATCCCCTTCCGGATGACTATGGTGACCCGGTTGATGTTGGTGCCGGCTCACACTTGATGTTCCCTCGCCGCCTTGAGATGATTGTTTACTTGTTGGTGTCGTTGCTCGTCGCCATATGGAGCTTGAAGATCTTTATGACCGTGCCACAAATCGGAATGTCGAAACTTTGCCGCGACATCCACCGCCATCGCCGCATCATTTTAATGTTGGAACTTTGTCGCGACATCCACCGCCATCGCCGCGTCATGACATCCACCGCCATCGCCGCGTCATTTTAATGTTGGAACTTTGCCGCGACATCCACCGCCATCGCCGCGTCATTTTAAATATTATTTCAGATTTTAATTATGTTTTTATTTGGCAATGTTTATGCCATGTTGTGTTTTTTTTAATTAATGAGTGTTGTTTTTATTTAGTTATTATGGGCTGCAAATAGCCAAACTAATGATGTAGCCTATATATAGGCAAGTTGTTTTCATGATGGATTGGAGAATGAAAAATTGAAAACCAAAATTCAAATTTTGAATTTCCCCCTCCTCTCTCTTCCCCTCTTGGAAAATTCATTTCCTCCTCCTCCTCTCCTCTCCTCCTCTCCAAAATTTCGGCCTCCCCCCTTTCCTTTCCTCCTCCCATTCCAAGGCTTCGGCCACCTCCTCTTCTCCTCCCTTCCCTCTATCTCCCTTCTCTCTTCAAGAGTTACACCTAGCCGCCTCTCCACCTCCATCTCCAAACCCGATCAACCTCCTTCTCCACCCCCAAAACAGCCCCCATATCTATTGTGAAGAAGATTATTCGGCCAAGGCATGAGGTGAAACTTGTGGATCTTCAACGACGACGTGAAATCAACGAAGAACTTGGTGTTTCCCTCCAATCGGCACGCCTTCGGTGGATCCGGAACGGAACGATCCAAAGAGAGTTAAATCGGAATCATCCATTTCCGGTTGGGGTAACGAACGTCTCCACTCTCGTGTTTTCTCTCTTAGATATTTTCTTGGGGCATTTAACATAACGCGTGATTTGTGATTGGTTAGAATTTCGTGGTTAATATCTATTTAGTTATTGTTATTGTTCCTAGTTTTTTTCCGTTTGATTTCGTGAGGCGTGGCGGCCCTCATTTAATTTCGTTGGGAGAGAACCACCCATTATCCGAATCATTATTTTCGGTGGTGTCTCTTTTGGTACAACGTACGCTCGACCGAACCGTGTGGGTTCATTTCGCTTGAGAGGACCTTGGCCTATAGCCTCGGTATTATCTTAAGGGGCATAGCGAACCCCCCGAATCCTATTAAATTAATAGTTGCAACTTGCGTAGTGGCTGTTTTTATTCTTCGTGTGAGCGTAATAGTAATTATAATTAAGCGAGCGTGTGAATCCCTTAGCTGTTACGGTGTCAAAACCCGTGGCCTACATCAATTTGGTATCAGAGGGAGGTTGTGTCAATTTCTTAATTGGCACCATCCTAATTAATTTTAGTAGGCCGACACGCACGTGCACAAAATTTTTCAAACAAAAAAAAGGAAAAAAAATATTTTTTTGTGGTCTGCCAATAGCAGCCTAAATTTTTATTTTTCCGCAAAATTCAGAAGAAAAAAATTTAATTAATAATCTCCATATTTTTGCCAGCAAGAATATCAAAAATATATATATATTATTTTGAAATATTAGCGGGAACAAATCGATTTTGAAAAATTAAATAGAACCAGACTATATTTCTTTGTATTTGTGCACTTAATCCGAGTAGTCTATCCCCATTTTTCCGCTGAAAATTAAAACAAAAAATGGCCTACGATGTTCACGTTTCCCGAATGAAATCTTTAGGTTCCGTCATGAAAGTTAGAAAGTCAGTCCATTGCCCGGTAGTGGAAGAGATTAAGGGGTTGATTGGCCAACTAAAGGCTAATCAAGTTGTTCCGCGCACCTCTAGGCGTGTTAGGATTCCTGCTCCGACATATGATGGGCTAGGTGGACCGCGAGTGTTTCTATGTTGGGTGAACGACATGGAGCATTATTTTGAGCAATATCGTATTGTGGATCCCCACAGGATTCCCGTTGCGAGACTGCAATTATTTGGTCGAGCCCATACTTTCTGGCTCAATGAGGAAAGACGTTTAGGAATGTCCTCCGTCGACCCACGTATAGGTTGGCAGATTATGAAGAATTTATTAACGGATGAGTATTACCCTCCATACTGCCGCTCTCCGTCGTCTGATTATTTGAGTGAGTCGCCGCCTAAGATTTTGCCTACATCGAACCAGCATGTTCCCTCATACTCCCGTATGAGGACGTCTCATGATTTTAGTTCTCCTCGCCTGGGCACTAGACCCTTTCCTGTTTACGAGAGTGTTCCTATCAGCGTGATTAAATCTGAGCTTGCGATTACGAGTACGCCCGTCATTGAGGACGATGCTGTTAATGTTGACAACATGAGTGACGATGAGGAGATTGGTTACCCGAGTGACTTGGATGAGAATTTCTCATTTGAGGAACCCTCTCCACTCCCTTTCGATGACATTTTGGAGTCATCCCCTTTGACTGTTGTGGAGCCTTTTGATGATCCTAAGTCGATTGATATTCTAGCTGAGTCAGAAGAGTTACAGTCTGCTGAGAGCTTACTCAGTCGTGATTCATTTGACGATCTGTTAGGACATAAGCTTGCTATTTCTAGTCCGAGACGTATCGAAGTGCCCATTTCTGAGATTTTCACTGTAACTGATGTCAGGACTGATGTGTTGGAAGATTGTTCTAGTAAAGGAGTTAAACTTTTGGAATACGATATTGAAGTGGAAACGGATGAACATCCCCTAATGCTAACTCCTTTACCTAAACTTGAATGTGATTTTAACTCTCTACCGTTTGAAACACCTGATCTCGTTGTAGTGTTGCCGATCTATGATCCGCTCACTGAATCTGAAATACATGAGTTACCACATGATTTAGAAGACATGTCAGATGATTTTTCCGTAAGAGCGAATCCACTGTTTGAATTTTCTTACGACTTTATTGGGTTGCGACCGATGATCTTTATTGGAAGTCAAATCCGTGTTTTGAGGTTTCGAATTGGATTACTAGTGGTACCTTGGCGATGGTGCCTTATGACGTGATGTCCCCTCGACAAACTTATTTGCCAAGCCCGGTCGCACGCATTTATCCCCCGCCTTTTGATGACCCGTGCACGCACACGCTAGTGAACGTAGTTACGAATGTTAAGTTGTGTTGCCCGCACGTCATGTCAAATCCGAGAGCGCCCCGTTCTATATATAGTGATGAGTGTTTTCCGTTAGCTTTTATTCATGACGTTTTAAAATTTAAATTTAAGTTTAAATCTAAAACTACGACGTTGTATGGCGTTGATTTCTCCACTGCTTTTATAGCACCCGTGCCACCTGACTTGGTCCCGTTACTGCCCACTGTTAAGGCAAGTCACGTTGCACATGGGTTCTCCCCACATAGTTCTAAGATTGTTTGTTGGAATCGGAGCGTATCCTACCATTATATAAGTGATTTGGTTTTGGTTTGTCACGTCCCTGAACGGATGCCTCCGGGCACCTCAGAAATATTTATGAACCGGCCAGTCCATTATTTGCGAATCTTATGGAAATTTAGTAGCATGACATTTCTTGTAGAATTTTCCATTGATTGGGGCATCGCTCCTATTTTCCACTTTTCATACTTTACGCGTCATGCTTCTATGCCCCTTGAAAAGTCTATCTCTCCGTTTACATATTCCACTATGCTTTCTATTGGGTTGGGTGGTGATAGTTTGTTTGGATCGTTCTCTTCTCCGGTCTCCATCGGAGGTATGTTGATTGATGTTGTGGAAATTCCTTGTTCTTATTTGACTAATGCGTCTTTGAGGTCCCCCAAGACCACTTTTTGCCTTGTAGGTTCCTCTTCCTCGACGATCATACACGGTACTACTCATCAGTGATGAGTATTTTTGAGAGGGGGAGGATTGATGGCGCCGTCATCCCCCGGCTTGTTGATTTGGAGTGTCATCCTCTGGACGATGATGGTGACCCGGTACATGTCATAGATCCGCGTCATGTTGCTGCAGAAGATCCCCTTCCGGATGACTATGGTGACCCGGTTGATGTTGGTGCCGGCTCACACTTGATGTTCCCTCGCCGCCTTGAGATGATGGTTTACTTGTTGGTGTCGTTGCTCGTCGCCATATAGAGCTTGAAGATCTTTATGACCGTGCCACAAATCGGAATGTCGAAACTTTGCCGCGACATCCACCGCCATCGCCGCATCATTTTAATGTTGGAACTTTGCCGCGACATCCACCGCCATCGCCGCGTCATGACATCCACCGCCATCGCCGCGTCATTTTAATATTGGAACTTTGCCGCGACATCCACCGCCATCGCCGCGTCATTTTAAATATTATTTCAGATTTTAATTATGTTTTTATTTGGCAATGTTTATGCCATGTTGTGTTTTTTTTATTAATGAGTGTTGTTTTTATTTAGTTATTATGGGCTGCAAATAGCCAAACTAATGATGTAGCCTATATATAGGCAAGTTGTTTTCATGATGGATTGGAGAATGAAAAATTGAAAATCAAA
Organism: Platanthera zijinensis; assembly: GCA_039513925.1. NCBI lineage: Eukaryota > Viridiplantae > Streptophyta > Magnoliopsida > Asparagales > Orchidaceae > Platanthera > Platanthera zijinensis. The sequence continues at coordinate 132,903,766 of CM077080.1, read as the reverse complement.
ATTCAAATTTTGAATTTCCCCCTCCTCTCTCTTCCCCTCTTGGAAAATTCATTTCCTCCTCCTCCTCTCCTCTCCTCCTCTCCAAAATTTCGGCCTCCCCTCTTTCCTTTCCTCCTCCCATTCCAAGGCTTCGGCCACCTCCTCTTCTCCTCCCTTCCCTCTATCTCCCTTCTCTCTTCAAGAGTTACACCTAGCCGCCTCTCCACCTCCATCTCCAAACCCGATCAACCTCCTTCTCCACCCCCAAAACAGCCCCCATATCTATTGTGAAGAAGATTATTCGGCCAAGGCATGAGGTGAAACTTGTGGATCTTCAACGACGACGTGAAATCAACGAAGAACTTGGTGTTTCCCTCCAATCGGCACGCCTTCGGTGGATCCGGAATGGAACGATCCAAAGAGAGTTAAATCGGAATCATCCATTTCCGGTTGGGGTAACGAACGTCTCCACTCTCGTGTTTTCTCTCTTAGATATTTTCTTGGGGCATTTAACATAACGCGTGATTTGTGATTGGTTAGAATTTCGTGGTTAATATCTATTTAGTTATTGTTATTGTTCCTAGTTTTTTTCCGTTTGATTTCGTGAGGCGTGGCGGCCCTCATTTAATTTCGTTGGGAGAGAACCACCCATTATCCGAATCATTATTTTCGGTGGTGTCTCTTTTGGTACAACGTACGCTCGACCGAACCGTGTGGGTTCATTTCGCTTGAGAGGACCTTGGCCTATAGCCTCGGTATTATCTTAAGGGGCCTAGCGAACCCCCCGAATCCTATTAAATTAATAGTTGCAACTTGCGTAGTGGCTGTGTTTATTCTTCGTGTGAGCGTAATAGTAATTATAATTAAGCGAGCGTGTGAATCCCTTAGCTGTTACGGTGTCAAAACCCGTGGCCTACATCATTATAGTTTCAATTGTCCCAGGACATCAAATCCATTATATTTGAAGTAAATCAAAATAAGAAGGAGATGATAGATTGCTTCCATAAAGGTAGTAATGTTGTGGTGTTCCTGGCCAAGCAACAGCAAGATAACCAAGCTAAAGTGGATGAAATTGAAGTGAAGCAGGGATATGTACTGGAGAATCAGTTAAGGATGAATAAAAATCTCAAGGATTCACATCATGAAATATTGACAAAGCTCGCTAATTCTAGCACTACTATGAAGGCTGAAATCTCCAAGTAAATACAGGAAGATATATCTGCTGTCAAAGCCACATTTTAAGAATCTCAGGAGAAAATTAAAACTTTCCTGACAAAATTCAGAGCTTATTTTAAAGAGGGAACTGAATATATAGTTGATCAAGTCAGATTCCAGAAAGAAGATTTAAGAGATCATATTGCAAGAGAAGTCATAAAGGAGGAGAGATTACTAGTCAAAGCTAGCTCTGACCATGCTAAATGGACTACCAATAGCATCAGAGCTACTCTTGGATATCCTCCTCTTTGTGATGATGCTAAAGTAGCTGAGTCTTGGATACAACCTGAATATTTTGAAGGAGATCAGCCTGAAGTTGCTCAGGTGATATACCCCCCAGCTGATTTTGAGATGGTTCAAGAAGAAGTGTTGAAAATGTATAGTCCTCCACCAGAGGTACAAAATGTAATTCTGGAAAAGATTGAAATGTCAGAAGCTGCATTAGAAGCTCAGAAGGAAGCTCAACTTTCCAAGAAGAGATTCAGAGAGCAGGCTGAGCTGAAGCCAAATTTTGAGCAGTGGAGCCCAACTTATAGAAACATCATACTTACTGCCTGGAAAGCTGTAAAGGATAAAACCCATGATAGGGGTAAGTGGTATTTTGAACAAGAGTGGAATAAATATCAAGCAGGACAAGAAGCAATTCTTCAACATAGAAGAAATGCTTAGGCTGGGAAGCTACCTGCTAATACTCAAGAGCCAAGCAAGTACTTCCCCAAACCTTTCCACTATTTTGAAAGACAGAAGATCAAGGCTGAAGAATTAAAGAAGAAAGCTCAAAAATGGAAAAATCCAGCTGAGGTTGCTGAACCTTCTGTGCAGGCTAAAATCAAGTCTGGCAAAGGAATAGTTATTAAGGAGCCTAGTCAGTAATAGGATTGCTAAGTTTATGGAATAGAATAATGTACTAATTTGTTTCTTTTGTTCTATAAGAAATTCATGTAAACCAAAGTTTTTCTGATTAATGAAATCTGTTTCAGTATTAAGTGTTTGTTGTTTACAATGATTATGTGATAACCTGCTCTGAAATGTTTTTACTTCTATTATAATTTTGTTTTATCTTAAGAGATGTATATCTTTGACTAAGAGTTATGACTTCTCCAAATAGGGGGAGATTGTTGGGTATATTGGAAAATGTGTACTAGATTTGGAGAAGCCATAACTTAGTCAATGATATGCATCAATTTGAATTTGATGGGAGTTTGAGTTTCATTGTGCAGGTTTAAGTATTTGAAGGAAAATTTTCTAAGTACAAGTGTCGACACTTGTGAAGAAACTATGTCGACACTCAGGAAACTTGTGTCGACACTCAAGCAAGCTGTGTCGACACACAGGCAAATTGTGTCGACACTCAGGGAAGTTGTGTCGACACCCTGAATTTGTGTCGACACTTATAAAGAAGCTGTGTCGACACGCAAAGCTTTGTCGACACCTAAAGAAGCAGTTGTGTCGACATCCAGAAATGTGTTGACATCTGAAGAAGGACTTGTGTCAACACTTAAAACTGAAGCCATGTCGACATTCAGGAGATATGTTGACACCTGAAGCAATTGTTTTGACACACAGGACTTGTGTCAACACACCAACTCTCAAAAGGCTGTGTCGAGTTCAGAAGTAATTGTGTCAACACACAGGACTTGTATCGACACACACTCAACTCCATTTGACAAACACTCAACATCAACTGTCTGCAATAGAAATGTCGAGACAAGAAGCGGTTGTGTCGACACACAGGACTTGTGTCAACACATACAACATAAGTAGTGTCGAGAAGCAGAAGTATGACTATGTCGACACTTGGAGTAATTGTGTCGACACCATGAAGACTTGTGTCGACACTTAGTCTATATGTGTCGACACATGTGAAGCAGTCTGCTGAGTGTTGTACGCTGAGTTGAAAAGACATTGAATAACCTGGTGATGTGACTGGTGACTTGATAGCTGTCATAACTAGCCGGTCTGACACCACTGTCAGAACTGTCAGAAGTTTGTTATGGACCGGATTAGCCGGTAACCATGAAGCAAGATCTATATAAGAGACAGATCGGAAATGACAATCGAGAATAGATGAACAAAAAATATGAGGCATTAATAAGAAGAATTCAGACAGATCAATGGTTGTCTGCAAAAAAGATTCAGAGTTCCATCTGAATTTAAGGAAGAAGCTGATTGAAGATCATCTTCATCAACAGAGTAGATCCACCTTATTTTGTTCTAATAAAAAAGCTTTGAAAAGCTAAGTCAGGTTGGATCAGAAGGATCAGTCAATCCAAGAACTGATCAAGAAGACAACATCAACAGAGAAATCTAGCTGGTGAAGTTTTCAGTTACTCTTTACTCACAAATTCTTGTAGGATCTACTGTTATATCCTAGTTGTAAGCCTAAAATTATAAAGGCTGAGGTAGTGTTGTGTGCCTGAGGTAGGACTTGTGGAAAGTCTGAGTTGTAAGCCTAATTATAAAAGTTGAGGTAGGGCTGAGGCCTGAGGTAGGATTCTGGAGAAGAATCTGAGGTAGGACTTGTGTTAAGTCTGAGGTGTAGGAACCATCTTTGGTTCTGAGATTGTAAGATCTTAGGATCTGAGCCAGAGGAAAGAAGGTAGGTTGAATCCAGTTATCTGTTGGATAGGCGAAGGGAGAAAGTGGGTGTACCAATATCTTGGGGAACAACTATAAGTCTGGTGTTTACTGTGATGTGTTTATTTTTGTAGATTGATTAATCTGTGCTGAAATAAGTCTTATAACTGTTTGCCTAAGAATTAAAAAGACATAAATAGATTAGAACCTATTCACCCCCCCCCCCCTCTAGGTGTTTAGGCTCTTGAAATAAAGTATTTCCCCAATTTTCATTATTGTTCAAGGAGTTTTACTAACCTATTCTAGCACTAAAATGTTTGTGCCCTAAACTAGGGTTAGGGTTTTGTGGGGTCTACCCTTTCCCAAATCCCCTAATATTTTTACCAGAGGGTTTTAGCTACCCTAGAACCCTCCCTACAAATTTTCAAGCTCATACAAGATCTTTTGCCCTCATGCCCTTCACAAGGCACAAAAGCCCTTCCTTAGGGTTTGGCCTTAGATCTTAGGCCAAATATATTCCAATCTACCCCATCTTCCATGGAGAGGTGTTAAAAGCCATGCCAAGTCAGTGGCCCCAATTTCAACCTCTATTGAGGTAATTTGGTCACACAAAGCCCAAGGTGCACTTTTAGACCAAAATACCCTTATTATGCAAGGCTAAGGTTTGCATGTTTTCGATTCAAACCATCTCCAAATGAGATGAAAGTTTAACCAGAGCTTTAAAATGACTTCATGCACCACCTACCAAAATTTGGATGAGTTTGGAGTTCATCTGACCCCTAAATTAATTTACCCTAGAGAAATTAAATTATTTCCAAAACTATCGAAATATTGTTCCCAAAAATTTACATTTTCGGTCAAGATCTAGAAATAAACTTGGGTGACTCTCTGCCAAAATTTCAAGTCAATTGGACCAGAGATGAGGTGTGGGCACCCATTTTAATTTCTGACTAATCATAGGTATAGACCCCACCAAAATGAGTGCTCTGGTAAAATCAGGCACCCAAATTGGTTCAAACAAATTTTGAATTAAACTAGACCCGTAGGGCTACAATTTGTGTGTTGACCATTTCCTCTGAATTAGCCTCTAGATATTTTTAAAAATTAAAAACATTAAATACACTATATGTGACAGGAATTATTAAAATGTATATTATAAACCTATAGTTTAAAATCATTCCAGCACGAATCTTGGCGCAGCTTTTAACGGCATCTGGTTGTCTTCTACCTCCAGCCGACGGTCCCGATTCAATCCGCCTGGGCCTTCTTCCAGCCGTTGCCACCGGCCATCCGACTTCCTCCTCGGCCGGCCACCGCCACCACCACCTTCGTTGAGGTGGTGGGTGTCGCCAGGCGGCGGCACAGCCGCCATAGGGCCCTATTCCGGCGAACCCGACATGAGTAAAAACACAGAAAAACCAGGAAAATTTCAAATTGGATCGGTCTCAATTGAACCCGAACCTTGTCCCTAATAATTTCTATGAACTACCCATGGAAGGAGTGGAAGACCTGTGTGGGTGGCTGTAGCCTTGCCAATCGCCGGATTGGCATGGTGGTGGTGGTGGTCGGGTTTCTGCAACAACACAGTGAACACCCTTGGGTCCTTCTGGAAAAGTGTGGGAATCAATCCTTGGAGTCCAGTGAAGCTTTTAAGAGGGAGAATTGAGGTGTTAGGTGGTTGTAGGCTGCATTGCCGTTGGAGGCCCTCTTAGTCAAAAATTTCGGCCATAGTAGGTGGGGGATGAAGCATGGCTAAAACCAGTCAATGACCAGCTGGTTGAAATGGGCTTGCATTCCTTGTCCTAGTGAAATGAATGGAGGGGATTGGGAAGGGGGAGGATGAGCTCAAACTCTTCCCCCTTTTTTTCTTCTCTTTCTCTCTCCTCCCTTTTGAAGATTTTATCTCTCCTACTCACCAAGCCTGAAATTTGGCTTCTACCTAACCTAATGGCAGCCCACATGCTCATTTCATCTACAAATACAAGATTGGCCCAAGTGAATTGGGCTTGAGCTTGAGTTAGCTCATTTGGGCTAGCTTGACCTAAACCTTGAATATGGTTGACCTTAGTCAATTTGGTGTTTGAGGTTGCCCCTAATGGGTCCTTGGTGACCCATTTGCCTCCCTTAAGGTCTAGGTGGGGTTGACTTGGCCCTTAGAGGTCACTTGACCCTTAACATGGGCACTTTGACCACTTTAGGGCTAGAGTTGACTTTGGTCAACATAGCCTTTTTGGTTGACCCCAATGGGTCCTTGGTGACCCATTGGCCACTCACTAGGGTTAGGAAGGTATGTGTGGGGTCCACTTTTCTAAGGGAAGGTCAGTTGACCCTATGTAGGTCAAGTTGACCTATTTAGGGTTAGAGTGTACTTTGGTCAACTTAACCACTTTGACTGCCCTTCATGGGTCCTTAGTTACCCTTTGACTCCACTTTAGGTCTAGGAAGGCCTTGGTAGGGTTATTTGGGCTTTACTATGGCACACTGCCCTTAGTTAGGGAACCTTGCCAAATTTAGGCCTATAGTGGTTATAGGTCATCTTGGCCGCCCTATACCTATCCAATGGACCCCTAGGGCTCTAATAGACCTTACAATGGGTTGATGAGACCATGGTGGGGTCTTGAAGTCTTGGTGAAACCCCATTGTCATCGTAAACTAGGGTTCAAAAATTTACTATTTACAGACCAAAGTGGTCTCACCTACATTCCTAGGTTCACTTGGCCTTCTTGGGCTTCCTAGGGTTTTATCATGACCTATTCATGACAAAACTACTTCTAGGGGTCTAGTTGTTTGAGGGATGTTACAAATACCAATATATAAACAAAAAATTTTGTCCTCGAAATTCTAGTAAGGCCCACGGGGTTTCAAATATGGAAAGTAAATTGTAACATCCTGAGAGGTTGTGAGTAATACCTGACCAAAAAACTCCGGGTACCTCTGTCGCATCAGGTCCTAAGGCTCCCATGTGTGCTCCTCTCGCCCATTATTCCTCCACAGGACCTTGACCAATGGAACCATCTTGCGGCATAAGACTCATATTCCCTTGTCGTCAATCCGGACCAGTTCCAAGTGAACTGACCGATCAGATGCTACCGGCCCATCTGTGGTCGTAATCTGCTACTCCTGGCATAATAGAACCCTCCTAAGAGAGGATGCATGGAACACGTCGTACAGACTTGCCAGCTCCGGTGGCAGCTCCAGCCTGTATTCCAAGGGACCGATCCGCTCCCGGATCCTATAAGGCCCCATATATCTTGGGTTGAGCTTCTTCTTCCGACCGCGTACCCGTGAAACCCCATACATTGGTCAGATCTTCAAGAACACCTGGTCCCCCACCCGGAACTCCATCTGACGGTGTCGAGCATCGTAATACTTAGCCTGTCGGCTCTATGCCTCTAGCATCCTATCCCGTATCATTCTCACCTGAGCCTCGGTGTCCGCGACAAACTCCAAACCCAAAGTCTTCAGATCCTCGTCCTGTATCCATGACAGCGGAGTCCTACACCTCCATCTGTATAGGGCATCATAAGGAGCCATCCTTATGCTGGACTGGTAGCTGTTATTACATGAGAACTCGATTAGTGGCAACAGCTTCACCCAAGGCTCACTGCGATCCAATATGCAAAGTCGCAGTAAATCTTCCAGAGTTCGATTGGTGCGTTCCGTCTGCCCATCAGTCTGGGGATGAAACGATGTACTGGATGTTAGCCGAGTGCCCAAATAAGTCTGTACTGATCTCCACTCCATGGATGTAAATAGTCCATCCCGGTCCAATACAATCGACCTAGGTACGCCATGATATCGGATGAATTGCTCCACAAACTTCCGAACTAACACACCAACTGAGTCATCCTTCCTGATGGGAATAAATCTGGCTACCTTCATCAGCCGGTCGACGATCACCCAGATCGAATCGTTCCCCGTCCGAGATCGGGGAAGTCCATGTATAAAGTCCTTGGCGATATCATCGAACTTCCACTCCAGCACTGGTCGTGGCTGCAATAATCCTGCGGGGTTTCTGCACTCTGCTTTCACCAATTAGTATACCTCGCAATGCGTCACCAAATACGTAATGTCCTTCATGCCTGTCCAGTACATCGTTCTCTTCAAGTCCGTTGTCATCTTGGTGATCCCCGGATGCACTGAGTATCTGCTATAGTGAGCCTCTGCCATGATGTCCTCTCGAATCTGGCCTCCTGCCGGTATATAAACCTTGCCTCAGAAACATAGTAGTCCGTCTCTCAACGAGTAATCCCCTATCGTGCCTTCCTCCAAGGCACTAAATATCGGTTCTGCCCTCGCATCCAGCCTCTGCCCGTCCCTGATGCGATCTCGAATACCATCGGTGGCAACCATCGATCCTAGATACTCCTTATACAATTCTGGATCGTCCTCGGACACTAAGGATATCTGCATCTCCTTAAACGTTTTTACCAACTCTAAGTCCATCAGCTGTGGGACTACTCCTGATGTATTCGCTCTCCGGCTCAAAGTGTCTGCCACAATGTTTGCATTCCCGGGATGGTAATGCATGGTGTACTGGTAGTCGGACAAAAACTCCACCCTACGTCTTTGCCAGATATCACTACTAGAAAAATGGCTTTTAGCCACGGGTTTTTTTGCCACGGGGGAAAAAAGTGGCTAATACTGAAGTATTAGCCACGGTTCCTATTTCGTGGCTAATAAGCTAGTATTTTTCCACGGATGACTAATCCGTGGCAAAAAACCCGACTTTTTTCCACGGTTTGCCTATTTCGTGGCTAATAATCTAGTATAAGCCACGGAAGCCTAATCCGTGGCAAAATGTCGGGTTTTTTTTAGTCTCACACCGCCAATAAAAAACTTGATTTGGGGTTTATATAGCTCATTAAAAATTATTGTTTGAAATAAAATCGGTGGCGGCGGCGGCCGGGCGGTGGCGGCGGCCGGGCAGCGGCGGTGGCGGCGGGGGGGCGGCGATGGTGGTCGGGCGGCGACGGTCGGGCGGCGGCAGTGGCGGAGGCCGGGCGGCGGAGGGCAGCCGAATATTTTTTATGTTAGGTTTATTACAAGCCCTTTAGCCACGACAATTGAACCGTGGCAAATGAGGAACTTTTAGCCACGGCAATTGAACCGTGGCTAATAACTTATTAACCACGGATTCATCATGGCTAATACTATTAGCCATGCTCGCATTGCCCACGCCCATTTGCTGTGGGTAGGCCGTGGCTAATAGTTATTAGCCATGGTTTTGGACTTTTAGCCACGGAAATCTGCTGTGGCTAAAAGTCTGTTTTTTAGTAGTGTGTTCAACTCCTTCTGTGTGTCCACATACTTCAGATTTTTATGATTTGAGAATATGTCGCAGTGCACACCATATAAATAGTGTCGCCAGATCTTTAGCGTAAAAACAACTGCCCCCATCTCCAAATCGTGCACCGGGTAATTCTGCTCTTGTTTCTTCAGCTGACAGGAAGTATAGGCTATTACGTGCCCGTTTTGCATCAGAACGGCACCCATCTCCTGATAGGAAGAATCTGTATACACCTGGAATCCTTCCTTCCCTGATGGAAGAGCAAGGATGGGAGCCGAAGTAAGTCAGCCCTTCAGCTCCAGAAAGGCAGACTAGCATCGTGGCGACCAAATGAAAGGAGACTCCTTCGTCAGGGATGTGAGAGGGAAAGCAATCTGAGAGAACCCTTCTACGAACTTCCGGTAATAACCGGCAAGTCCTAAGAAACTCCGAACATCCGTGGCCATCTTTAGCGGTGGCCAATCCCGTACTGCTTAGACTTTCGCCGGATCTACCGCCAAACCCGCTCCACTGATAATATGGCCCAAAAATGCCCGGGGGCCAAAAGAAATGAGGGTTTAAACACTCAATCCTAGCCTTAACCCTAGCATGGAGAGATCTGAGTCGTTAGATCCAAAAATAAGGAAATGAACGGTTGTGATTTGACCTAAATATAAACTTCATGGGCCGAACACGGCTTGCGACACGCCCGTGTCCAAGGCCGTGTTCCTCAATCGACACCAAAACCATTGCATCCCGAAAAGGACATGGGCACTCGACATGCCTGTGTCAGGCTCGACATGCCTGTGTCATCCAGTACACGCCCGTGTATCGGGGCATGTTCCTCAATCGACACAGGTCCAAAATGACCAGAGCACGACACGGCCATGTGACACGCCCGTGTAACATGTCGTGTGCTAGACACACCCTGGGACACACCCGTGTCCCAGGCCGTGTAGCTCCCTCAGCAAAAACCTGCAAACTTCCCGAGCAGTACACGGCCAATGACACGCCCATGTGTCAGGCCATGTGCCCTCACTCAACGATCGTTGAGTGGAAAGCTTTGAGTGGCTGACACGCCCTAGGACACGCCCGTTTCCCAGGCCGTGTTCACTTCCCTGACGACCGCTGACTATAATTTTGTCGACCACACGACCATCGTCGAACCCGAGCACGACACGCCCTGGGACACGCCCGTGTCCCAAGCTGTGTCACCTCTACCAAATCCCAGATTTGGCTCAAAACACCACCCGTCACAGTCCCTGCCGTCTGAACTCCGGTACTAGACTGCCCGATCTCCTAACATGCCGACCTCCGGGGCTGCTCCTCCATGCTGGGCTCCATGGTCCCCTAAAATGATGTGGTTCGAAAACCGTTAGTCTAAAAGACTAAGTCCTATAATCCCCCGCCCCTTCCCCCATGGATCCTAAGCACCGAGCGGGGAGAAGGAAAGGAGAGGACATGAAAGTGGAGAATAACAAATAAGCAGATGGCGACGGAACTAATCTAGCAGTTCTAAAGTATATAAGACAGTAATAAAGGCACGAAAAAACTGAATAAGAAAGTAACCTTAACTTATATGAAATCGCATAAGGTAAGGGATCTTTTGCAGGTCTCCTATCGTATAAAAAGTCTCATACCGATTTATACGATAGGGTGTCGGTTTTTCAGCAAGCATAAATATGTAATACTGAATGAAAACCTTAACTTATAAGCATGCTCGCACGAACTTATAAACCAAAGAGTCATTTTGCAGGGCTTAGTGTATAAAGCGTCTCATACCACTTATACAATAGGTGTCGGGTTATATGCAATGATTATGCTATGAAATATAATTATGCCATGGCGTGAACATGCAAGTGCAACTCACCCACTCGACTCTGAGTACACAGACCTTTAGTTCCCCCTTTCTGGAGCCGAACCTCCCAGGATACCTCCGTAGTGGCAAACAGAAGCGATGGGTTGGTCCTCGCTCACCTCTAAACCGGTAATTGCACTACCAGTCAGACCTATCGTATCCTCAATGCTGCTGCACTAACCGGAGCTCCTGCGTACTCTTGTCGGCTGGCGCACCGGACTTTATTTGGCCATGTGCTAAACCACACTTGCCGAGTTAACGTGTTGGCGTTGGTGCATCGACCCTCCAATACCGAAGACCCGCCACCTTATATTTTATGCAAATGCAACCTTATGTATCAGCTACCGAGCCCAAGCTCTTCGGACCATACCATTTGTCATAAACAACAACCGAGTCAGAGCTCGTCGGGCCAACCTACTCATCACCAAAACTAGTGGGCTTATTACCCGAGTGACCTAACCTATCTCCCCGAGACATCGAGGTGTGAGAAGGTGAAACCCTAGATTTACTAGTTACACTTGCATTTCCATTTTGCCTACGTTTTTGGTTTAGCCCAGGCCTGCCCAAGGTATTCCCCGAGAAGGGCTCTCGAGGGCACAAGGAGCTACGATGGGCTGAAGCCCAAGGCTCCCTTTCGCAAGGCACTTAATCTTATTAGTTAATACCCAACTCCTAGTCCCTTAAATGTTGCATTGGATCTAACCCTAGTGTATTTGACACTTCCTTTCTTACAGGTAAGACGATCTTTCGTCGACCCCAAGCACCACAAAACACTAACCAATCCAAGCCTCTGCTCATCCTACTTCCAATGATAAACTCATTTTTATTTATCTAAACCAGCAAACCACTAATCCCAACTCATGTGCCCAGATTTATACTCCAACATAATTTTTGCAATTATTTTACTATACGTAGACCACTTAAGCTATATGATATGTAAAATGGGAGGTACACCAAATAATTACCCAGTGCTCCAATAATAATTATTAGAGGGCTATTATGACCTTTGTGGCCTAAATCCAGAAATACACAATTTTCCTATTTATCTGATAATTTATTTAATTATTCTACTAGCCAAAAATCCCAAGTTTGAACATGAAGTACCAATTTCAGACAAGATAATATTCCACCAAATTTATGTTAAATACAATATGAATATTTAACTTAAAATCTAAAGTCTCCCAAATTTTTCAGCAAGGTTTAAGCCCATAATTTTAATTTTAAATATATCCCACAATAAATCATCTTAAGAGATAAGTACAGCAATAATACTTCCAAAAATTCAGAGAAAATTCAAGGATGATTGTAATGACATATAAATGTTATTGGCTAAGTTTCATAATTTATTAGTAAGTAATGAGCTTTAAGCAAATTATTGAACATTTTTTCCAAGTTAATGAGCTTGTAAAGTAGGCACTACTAAAATGTGTTCAAAAATTCTAATAAAATTCATACATGACTAAGAAGGTTTGAAACTCCCTCTGCCAAATTTTCATGACCTTCCAATGGGCAGCGGGATCATAAGGAACAAATGACTAATTAGGGCAATCTCATGAGTTACAAAGAAAGTGCTAAGAATATTGATCTAAAAATCCCAATTAAATTATCAGAGGTTCAATCTATCCTTATGACAATACTACCCAATTTTCATTATTGTTCAAGGAGTTTTACTAACCTATTCTAGCACTAAAATATTTGTGCCCTAAACTAGGGTTAGGGTTTTATGGGGCCTACACTTTCCCAAATCCCCTAATATTTTTACCAGAGGGTTTTAGCTACCCTAGAACCCTCCCTACAAATTTTCAAGCTCATATAAGGTCTTTTTCCATCATGCCCTTCACAAGGCACAAAAGTCCTTCTTAGGGTTTGGCCTTAGATCTTAGGCCAAATCTATTCCAATCTACCCCATATTCCATGGGGAGGTGTTAAAAGCCATGCCAAGTCAGTGGCCCCAATTTCAATCTCTATTGAGGTGATTTGGTCACAAAAAGCCCAAGGTGCACTTTTAGACCAAAATACCCTTATTATGCAAGGCTAAGGTTTGCATGTTTTCTATTCAAACCATCTCCAAATAAGATGAAATTTTAACCAGAGCTTTATAATGACCCATGCACCACCTACCAAAATTTGGATAAGTTTGGAGTTCATCTGACTCCAAAATTAATTTACCCTAGAGAAATTAAATTATTTAAAAATTATAGAAAATTGTTCCCAAAAATTTCCATTTTTGGGCAGGATCTAGATATGGCCTAGGGTGACTCTCTTTCAAAATTTCAAGTCAATTGGACCAGAGATGAGGTGTCAGCACCCATTTTAATTTCTGCCTAACCATAGGTATAGACCCCCACCAAAATGAGGGCCCTGGTCAAACCAGGCACCCAAATTGGTTCAAACTAATTTTGAATTCAAGTAGACCCATAGGTCTACAATTTATGTGTTGACAATTTCCTCTAAATTAGCCTCTATGTATTTTTAAAAATTAAAAACATTAAATACACTATATATGACATGAATTATTAAAATGTATATTATAAACCTATGGTTTAAAATAATTCCAGCACGAATCTTTGCGCAACTTTTAACGGCATCCGGTTGTCTTCTACCTCCAACCGACGGTCCTGATTCAATTCGCCTTGTCCTTCTTCCAGCCGCTGCCACCGGCCATCCGGCCACCTCCCCGGCAGGCCACTGCCACCACCACCTCCGTTGAGGTGGTGGCTGTCTCCAAGCGGCGGCACAGCCGCCAGAGGGCCCTATTCCGGCGAACCCGACATGTGTAAAAACACAGAAAAACCAGGAAAATTTCAAATTGGATCGGGCTTAATTGAACCCGAACCTTGGCCCTAATAATTTCTATGAACTACCCATGGAAGAAGGAGTGGAGGAGGACCTGTGTTGGTGGTTGTAGCCTTGCTGATCGCCGGATTGGCATGGTGGTGGTGGTGGTGGTCGGGTTTCTGCAATAACACAGTGAACACCCTTGGCTCCTTCTGGAAAAGTGTGGGAATCAATCTTTGGAGTCCAGTGAAGCTTTTAAGAGGGAGAATTGAGGTGTTAGGTGGTTGTAGGCTGCATTGCAGTTGGAGGCCCTCTTAGTCAAAAAATTCAGCCATGGTAGGTGGGGGATGAAGAATGGCTAAAACCAGTCAATGACCAGCTGGTTGAAATGGGCTTGCATTCCTTGTCCTAGTGAAATGAATGGAGGGGGTTGGGAAGGGGGAGGATAAGCCCAAAGTGTTCCCCCCCTTTTTTTATTCTCTTTCTCTCTCCTCCCTTTTGAATATTTTCTCTCTCCTACTCACCAAGCCTGAAATTTGGCTTCTACCTAACCCAATGGCAGCCCACATGCTCATTTCATCTACCAATACAAGGTTGGCCCAAGTGAATTGGGCTTGAGCTTGAGTTAGCTCATTTGGGCTAGCTTGACCTAAACCTTGATTATGATTGACCTTAGTCAATTTGGTCTTTGAGGTTGCCCCTAATGGGTCCTTGGTGACCCATTTGTCTCCCCTAAAGTCTAGGTGGGGTTGACTTGGCCCTTGGAGGTCACTTGACCCTTAACATGGGCACTTTGACCACTTTAGGGCTAGAGTTGACTTTCGTCAACTTAGCCTTTTTGGTTGACCCAAATGGGTCCTTGGTGACCCATTTGCCTCTCACTAGGGTTAGGAATGTATGTGTGGGGTCCACTTGGCTAAGGGAAGGTCAGTTGACCCTATGTAGGTCAGGTTGACCCATTTAGGGTTAGAGTTGACTTTGGTCAACTTAACCACTTTGACTGCCCTCTATGGGTCCTTAGTGACCCTTTGACTCCACTTTAGGTATTGGAAGGCCTTGGTATAGTTATTTGGGCTTTACTAGGGCACACTGCCCTTAGTTAGGGAACCTTGCCCAATTTAGGCCTAGAGTGGTTATAGGTCATCGTGGCCACCCTATACCTATCCAATTGACCCCTAGGGCTCTAATGGATCTTACAATGGGTTGATGAGACCATGGTGGGGTCTTGAAGTCTTGGTGAAACCCCATGGTCATCTTAAACTATGGTTCAAAAATTTTCTGTTTACAGACCACAGTGGTCTCACCTACATTCCTAGGTTCACTTGGCCTTCTTGGGCTTCCTAGGGTTTTGTCATGACCTAGTCATGACAATACTACTTCTAGGGGTCTAGTTTTTTAAGGGATGTTACACCTATGATGTTGTGTTTATTCATTATATTGCTTGTTTTGCTAACAAGTGCAGGGAATGAGCTTTGCCGCCCCGAGACTTGGGGGCGGAATTATTATAATTTGGTCAGCTTTAGCTGACCGTTATTCTTGTTTGCCACCGTTGCGGTGATTTGTGCTTGCAGGTGTTGTGGAGCCAAGCGGCAAATAGCAGACCAAGGCCCAAGTTGATGAGCCGGCCCTCGAAGGCCTCGTTTGTTTACTTATTTACTTCATGTGTGGCCGGCCTGCGAGCCAAAGTTTGTAAAACACTATTTATTTAAGTGAACTGTTGTAAGGCCATAAGGCCAGTACATTTGTGTATTTTGTACTTCATTCCTACTGGGTTTTGTTAGTGGACATTCGTGCTTATGCTGGGTTCTTTCTCTTACAACTTAATAAAATTGCTTCTGCTAGATGCTCTGTGTAAGACATTGTGTTTGGAAGAATAGTTTCATTGAGTAACCCACCAGTCTGTCTGTGGTATATGGCATCGGGCCCCAGCCGGACCTACTGCTATATGATATGTGACGGATAGGGATGTTACATCTCAATCATCAAAAAGAGGGGAATCTTGCGGAGGAGGGTCATCGGTGAGGTGGTGGCCTTTGCGTTGAGAGCGGAGAAGGAAGGTGAAGGAGACACTCCAATCCGGGTAGTTGGGACCGATGAGTTTGGAAACGGTTCCAAGGTTGCCCGAAGGAGTAGGAGGAGTGGGAGTAGGAGCGGTAGCAGGAGTAGTGGAGGTAGAGATATTGGAGGTTGTCATAGAAGAGAGCAGAGAGAAGAATAAGTTACGCTGCTAAAGAAGAGGTCACGACGACTAACTAGCAGGAGCGACTAGAAAAGGAGGCCGCACAAAGGAGAACAGGTCGCGGCGACTTAGGATCAGGTCGCGGCGACTAAAGAGCAGGAGAGGCTAGAAAAGGAGGCTGCGCTAAGGAGAACAGGTAGCGGCGACTTAGGAATAGGTTGCGGCGACTAAAGAGCGGGAGCGGCTAGAAAGGAGGGGCAGAGAGGTCGCTCACACAAGGGAAGAAAGAAACCGCGCGAACAGGGTGCGACAAGAGAAGAAACAAGTCGCGATAATAAGTCGCAAGAAGAGGAACAAGCCGCGTGGACAGAGAGGCTCAAAAATCAGGAGGAAAAGATCGAGTCCTCTGATACCATGTGCGAACAGAAAACAAGATACCGAAAAATTGGAGTAACAAAATTTTTATTATCCAAAAAGGTATCTATTACAAAGGTATAACCTCTCTTTTATAGAATGGAGGAGAGAAGAGATATTACAAATAAGCAATGTGGGACCAATAATTACATGAACACAAAACTGTACAAGCCGCACAAGCCGCGCGGTTAGCCTAACCGCACGGCCACTACAATGTGGAGGACAAGTGGGCAATATCCCCAAGCCGCCATAGACAAGACGCCAGATCGCTCGCCAGACACCAGCCAGCAACATCTCAGCACCAAGCCGCTGGGAGAAGCCTCCAGACCGCCAGACCGCCCGGTCTCCAACCCGGCTACCAAATCGCTGGGACAAGGCACCAGACTGCCAGACCGCCAAACCGCCCTGTCTCAAATCGCCAGACTGCCCGGTCTCAACATCCATGTACACCAAAGCCTTGGGAATAATTTATCACCACTCCCTACATTCATCAAAAAATTAATGAGCCAAGGGAATAACCTGATACATTGCCCAGGAGATAAAAAGAGAAGGTAGTGGCCCAAGCCATGCCTCTGAGAACCTTTATGATCAGTCCTATCACAAGAGCTAATTTGATGCGAGAAGACCTTCCACCCTAATCCTGATTATTGTAAGTGAACAATGGTCCTTAAAATATGAGACCAATAAGTTAGTTAGAGCTGATGGAGTCGCAATACTCTTA
Source organism: Platanthera zijinensis (assembly GCA_039513925.1). Taxonomy (NCBI): domain Eukaryota; kingdom Viridiplantae; phylum Streptophyta; class Magnoliopsida; order Asparagales; family Orchidaceae; genus Platanthera; species Platanthera zijinensis. The sequence continues at coordinate 132,886,776 of CM077080.1, read as the reverse complement.
AGGCTCTGTTTGGCACAGTGGTGGAAGTCATAAACATGGGGTTAAATTGTCATTTGTTAATGTCCACCTAAGAAACTTCATCCACTTTTCTGTTCAAACAAATGATGTTTGTTAGGTGATCCTTAACAAATGACGTTTTAACCCATGCATTTACGATTGCCACCACCGTGCCAAACGGAGCATTACACGACTGCAAATATGGTGAACTGACAACCTCCACACCTTTCTTCAGCTGAAATGACACCATTGAAGTTCTCACAATGGAGAGACCTTCAGAAAAGATAGTGGCATAGTCCTAAAGAATCATTCTACGAACCTTTGTACACATCTCACACATGCACATAGATTACTAATTGTTTGGAAAAATGGTACTCACAACCAACTGTTCAAGAGTGAACACAACACTCTCCATAACTCTTCCAGAATTTAAACCATAAAACTTGAACCTAAAAAACCCCTAGAGTTCTTTTACATCAATCAGTACCTAAAAATGTCAAAAACACCAGTTTTACTCCTAAAGATTGTCTTTCAACATAAGTTGTTATGCACATGCCTGGAAAAGCTATCCGTCAGCTTGCAACACGTACCCGAACTACATTCATGCAACCCTGCACCCAATAACATTTTAACCAAAACATTTTACCTCAGTGATCACAAAAGCTGACATGAAATGTAATGTTCCCGTCCATCAAATAGCATATAACAGAAGGTTCAGCTGGGGCCCGACATCATATACTACGAACTGTCAAAAGAGTTACTAATTGAGACCGAAACCCAAATACACGCATCCTATCACAGAGTGCATTCTAGCGGAAGTACTTTAAAGGTTAACAGGAACTCAACCAACTGAATGTCCACTAACATAAAAGTAGGAATGAATAAACAAATACACAAATAGTATTGGTCTTAAGGCCTTTTATTGATCAACTCAAATTAAAATGTCTTGCATACATCGGCACCCGGGCCGGCCACACATAAACAATAAAATAAACGGGAAATACACTTTGGTATTCAAGGGCCAGCATAGCAATCCTGGGCTCCGGCCCGCTATTTCCCACTTGGCTCGGCTACACCTGCATAAAAAATTCCACCGCGCGGTGGCAAACAATATCAACGGTCAGCATTAGCTGACCAAATTAAAACGACCCCACCCCTCACTTGTGGTGGCAATGCTCCTTCCATGCAGGCATTAGTTTAAACATATATTGGCAATCAAAACATTCAACTTAAGCACCATTCTCCACAGACGTTAGCGCAAATGCCCAACGTCCCGTGCTCTCAGGGCACACTCTTGGTGCACAGGACCACAAGGGTCGCACCACTGTTCTCTATGACGATCAACAATGTTTGACCTTTCAGTCTCACAGGGCCAAGGCTAGAGACAACGCCCCTATGCCTACGACCAGGTCATGTAATTTACACTTTGACTCACTCCAGGTCGAACGGAATAAGGGAGGGTACAGTTCAGCCACATCTAGTGCTCAAATCATCCAGCTCGCAGGCCTAACGCGGGTCAGCATCCCCTTTCAATTTTCTGTATGATCTATAACCCCGTTAAGATCCTAGGCTAGCACTCATGACTACCAAAGCTGAGCAAATTAATCTCACGCTCCACAAACTGGCCCCCAGGTCTTTGAGAGACAGGCACCCACGGCCTCGAGGTCTCACAAGACAGACCTCACAAAAATACCCACAGGTCTCCTAGAGACATGCTTCATCAAACAGCCACAAGGTTTCCAAGAAATAGGCCTCAACACACCCCGCGACTCCGAAATTTACGCGATAACCACGGAGTCTTCTCCGACATACAAAACATACAAACATCACTAATCCAGACCAACCTGTCTGAATGGGCTTCACACAGCATGCTTATTCTGTACTTCGATTCCGGATCTAAATGCAAAACTAACGAGGAAACACGGATCTACCCGTCAGGAGAACCACTTCCACGTTTTCATGGAGTGTCTACCCTCTAATGCCAAAAAGAAAGGACTTCACATGTCAGAGGAAGAGGATCGTTACCCTAGAATTCTGCTTCGGTGCCATAGAAGAGATTCTATCCGGATGAACACGACCGCTACGGCTTTGCCTCTGTAGATCTGAACTCGCCTCGCGAATCCGAGCTATGAATCTTAAACGGCGGTGGGATCTCCTCTCTACAGCGCTGCTTCTCCTCCTCCAAACGTCCAGACAAAGGTTCTTAAACTCCAAAAGAATGACGTGAAAACAGCCAAACAAACACTAAAAACAGAGCTACTATTGCGGGGTAACTAGATACCATCGCGTGGTACCTTTAATCAACGTGTCGTTTCGTGTGCCACCGCTCAAGCCCTCCAATCACAGGCCAACACATGGCCACGACATTACAGCTTCGCTATCGCCACATGATAGGATGCAAACTGTAACGTCCCTGATTTTCTGATCATATTATTTGATTTGGTATCGTCATATTTATGACGTCAAGGCATTACTTTTTATGTTATGTTGACGGCGCTGCACCGTTAGTGCATTTTTGCGTCCATTCGGTTTGTTTGACCAGATTCATGGGATTTTGATTTGGATTGAATGTTTTTCCTTGATTGAAAGGGATGAAGTTTTGAGGTTTGGACTTGTCTAGTTTTATTGCAATCCGAGCATTTTGGGTCTCGGCGCGTGTTTGGATCTTTGTGAAGATTTTTGTTTGTGTAAGTATTTGATGATAGTGTCTCAAGAATGGTGCGTCAGATTCTAGGGTTGTTTTCGCTGTCTAATTCGTTTTATTTTGACGTGCGTTCGGGCACTGTCTAGGGTCGACAAAGCGTCGAGCGATGTTAAACGATCGGCGAATTGGGCGTTGGACGATTGTCGTTCAGTGTTGTGTTCGACAAAATCCGACAGGAAAACATCGAGCTGGGTTGAGTTCGACGAAATCCGAACGGAAAACGTCGAACTGGGTTGAGTTCGATGAAATCCGAACGGAAAATATCGAACTGGGTTGAGTTCGATGAAATCCGAACGGTAAACATCAAACTGGGTTGAGTTCAACGAAATCCGAACGGAAAACATCGAATTGAGTTGAGTTCGATGAAATCTGAATGGAAAACATAGAACTGGGTTGAGTTCGACGAAATCCGAATGGAAAAGGTCGAACAGGGTTGAGTTCGAGGAAATCCGAACGGAAAACGTCGAACTGTTCGACGAAATCCGAGCGGAAATCGTCGAACTGAGTTGCGTTGGACGAAATTTCGACGAAATAGTGTTGATCTTCTCTGTTGTCTCGAGAAGCCATATTTCTCTCGAGAAGTGCTCCTGGTGTTCTCGAGAAGCCCTTCTGTTGTCTCGAGAAGTCCTTCTATTGTTCTCGAGAAATACGTCTGCCTGTTCCCGAGAGGTCCCTTTCTGTTCTCGAGTAATTCTTCCCTAGTACTCGAGTAATCCATATCTTCATCTCAGGAATATCGGTTCAGCCGACCCCGGTTCATTCTTCTAAAAGTACAGATTTTTATATAATATTTATTATATATATAAATACTCTACATCTTCATCCTCTGCCATTTAGGCCAAACTACTGTTCTTTTTCCCGAACCGAAGCGGCGTGAGCAAGAGAGAGAAAGTTTGTTTTCGTGAACCTTCCGGTGGCCGCCGACGGTGCTCTAGTGCTCCAAATCTTGAACCGATCATAGATCCTGAAAGCTCTCAGCGAGAGCTTTGTCATTGTGGTAAAATCTTCCACATTTCTTGAGATTTTATCGTTAGGGTTTTTGTCCCTAACTTCTATTTTGGTCGTTTTGTTCAGATTTCGACTTCTCCCGTCTTCCTTAGTCCCGATCTACGACAAGGAGCGATTTGGAGAGTTTTTCCGGCAAAATCAAGGCAAGTGGTGGTTTCAATCCCCTCTTTCCTTCTTTCTCCTGAATTGCTGAAATTTTCTAACTTCTTTTGTTGTTATCGTTAATAGCTTGCTGATTATAGTGTTGTCTTAAATCCTTTGTTCAAAGCACACTTGTATTATCATGTTCTTGATTTTGCTAATCAAACCTTGTATAGTGGTTTATGTTTTGATGATGAGATTGAATCTTGCTCTTTTACCCGTCCTTTAACTATTATGTAGGACGTGTTTGAGTTTATCTAGGATTGTAAATCCTTTCTAAAGGTTGATCGACTGTTTCATAATCTAAAAATGTCTAGTAGAATCTGATGTTCCCAGTCTTGAGATATATCATGATTCTCTTGTTTGCGGGAGTTAGTTGGCGTATCCACCTCCGCATTGTTTTGAGACTTATTAGTACCTTGTGGAACTCTATCGGGTGTTTGGGCGTCTGCAGTGAATGGTGGAGTGTATGAGTCTCCCCCGCAGTTAGACGGATATTATATCTGTGAGGGTGTGTTTAGATGAGTGACCACCTCGGCCGTGTTTTTGGGTAGAGTTGACCACATGTGGCTAATAGGGTTATTTTGATATTCTTGCTTATGATTTAATCATGCTTTCCACCTTTTTAGCCTTGTGCATCTGGATGTATTTTGATGTGCATGACGTTTCACGTAAGTTCTATTTACTGATTCTTTTGTACTTTAATTCAGTACTTCTGGTCTTGGGTTGGTACCCCTTTTGACCTTTGTTTACTTTTTTTGGCTTACTTTTCTGCCACCGCTTGTACCTTCTTGCTGAAGTGTTCTGTGTTTGGAATGCCTTAGGTCCGGAGCTTTAGCAAGGTAGTGGAGCTGGTTTTTGGGATTTCTTGGGTAGCAGTGTTGGTTGTGGTCTTCACCTCGCTATTGCGAGGTAGTTTGTTGTTTCAGTTTGCTTTACTTAGCTCAGGCATACTTTTGTTTAATATGGAATTCGTGTCAGATTGTTGACGCCCACAGGGTTGTTGATTTTGGATACTTGCTAGCTGCTAGTTTTTTTCTTTGTGATGAATTGGATTACTTGCTCTTTGGGATGATTTATGCTAGGAATGCATGTTAGGTTATTTTCAAGTATAAAATCTACTATTATTACTTCATGCATTGCATATTTTAAAACTCTAACCCATTATATTTAGCGACCGTAAAAGATATTTGTACTACTATTATAAACCTAGAGTCTTGCATACCATGAGTTATTCCCTGGGAACGTTTGCACTCATGTAGGATGTGTAATCTCTTAAATGAAGTATTTTTCCGCAGCGTATAAACTATTTTTTTCGTGGACTTGATGATCTACTAAGCCAAGGGATACGGTTAAATGCTTAACTTAAATTTGATTTTCACTAAATCACTAAAAGATCTCTCTTTTGTGTCAAGTAGGAGTTTTGCCTGAGCTTCCGCAGTTATCCCCTGCTGACGTGACATCATGACGCGCATTTTCCCTTACTCTGATATTTCCCTTCTTGCGGGGAAAATGCGGGTTATGACAGTTTGTATCAGAGGGAAGTTGGTTTGACAAGTTGGTCAAACCAGCCACCCTTGTAGATTTGATTTCCTTCTTTCATTGCATACACACACTGATGTGCCATCAGTACGTCTTAGCCGAAGCATAGTCACTACACTCATAGCATGATAAGAAGTATACGGGGCATATATGTAGTATGGGATGCATAATATGTGTTTGTATATGGATCCACCATAGGTGGCAACATGTGACGGTTATGTAGTATGGGATGCATAACCACCATTACATGGGTGCCCATTAACACATTTTACTTTCTCGTTGCATGCGACGTTATGTAGTACAGGATGCATAACATTTCAAGTGTACGCCGCTCATAGCATGCACTAAGGCCTTTTTAGAATGCATAGCACTGCATACATAGCATATCATCCCATAAGCACGCGTGCTAAGTTAAGGTTTACATGATGACACATGTACACACATGATTTTAAATAAGAATAAAGAATCCATGCATTCATATCATAGGCACATGAGTCACTAGGATGGGAGGATATCATCCTAATAAGATATGGTATCATTTGTAAAATCCCAGAGCAAGTTTGCAGTATAATCAAGTGTCTTTTAAGTGTGGTCTGAACTAAGTTGTGTGGCCTAGTCGTAATCTAGGATTTTGATGAGTTGTTCGTTGCCTTTTTAGAAATACCTTCGAAGCGTCCCGCGACGAGGTCGACTCCCAAGTCGGAGGGTGAGTCACCAGGTGCGTAGAGCAATGCGATGATCAAGAGTCTGCATCATAGTAATTTAGCTCTGTCGATACATTTAGTTGCGATGCAATTACAGATTCAGTCCTTATTGTCTGTCGCTCCAGCGCAGCAACCCTTAGTGCAAGATCTTGTCGTGGGTCAAGTCGTACCCATTACTCCTGCTCCTCTGGTGCCCCCCGGTGACGCTACCACCAGATATGAATTTTATCTCGCATTTCCAGCGATTGGGACCTCCCACTAACAACGGGAGAGCCGACTTTATGGTTCTAGATGATTGGATCATCGTTATAGAAGAGATGTTCTCGTATTCGGGGATTGCAGAAGCCTAGAAGGTAATGATTGCAGCCTATCAGCTAAAAGGACTGGCAAAGAGTTGGTGGATTTGGGAGATGGAGAGCCTGAATGAAGGATGCTCGTGGGAATCTTTTAAGAAGATGTTACTAAAAAAATTTCTACCATCGGTCAAGCAGGACCGCTTGATGAATAATTTCCTACATCTGAAGCAGAGACAGCTCACGGTGAGTGAATATGAGATTGAATTTATTAAGTTGAGCTCCTGATTTGGTATCTTCAGAGGAGGGAAGAGTAAAATGTTTCCTTGGAGGACTAAGAAGCGATGTTCAGCAGTGGACATGCGCTTATAAAGTTGAAAGTTATGCTGAGGCAGTGGAAGCCGCTCTAAAAGTCGAGGCGATTTAAAACGCCAAGAACCGAGGTGCTGCGGAGAGAAAAGAGAAGAGGAAAGGTGTTTAGGATGGAAGCTCTAGGGCATCTGGCCCTTCTTCAAAGAATAAAAGTGGAGAGATATGTAGCTTCTGTGGTCGGTCTGGCAACAAATATTATAAGGAACATATTATAAGGCACAAAGCTTTTACCACCTCAATCAGTTTGAGAGGTGCAGAGTTTGGGATTTGGTTCCTAAACCCCAAAGACTATCCAGTCATTGGAACCAAATGGGTCTTCAGAAATAAACTGCATGCTGAAGGAAATATTATAAGGAACAAAGCAAGGCTAGTGGCTCAAGGCTATTCACAGGAGGAAGGAATAGATTATGATCATACATTTGCTCTAGTGGCAAGGCTTGAGGCTATAAGGATTTTCTTAGCCTATGCAGCCTATAAAAGATTCAAAGTCTACCAGATGGATGTAAAGAGTGCTTTCCTAAATGGAGAATTAAAAGAGGAAGTGTATGTGGAGCAACCACCAGGTTTTATCTCTCCAACTCATCCTTCTTATGTCTTTAGATTGCATAAAGCTCTCTATGGTTTAAAGCAAGCTCCAAGAGCTTGGTATGAGACCTTAGCTAGCTTTCTTATAGAGCATAAGTTTTTTAGGGTCATAGTAGATAGGACTCTTTTTATTAGGCATCATAAAAATAAAATTTTGTTAGTTCAAATATATGTAGATGATATTATTTTTTGCTCTACTGATCCCAAACTATGCAAAAGATTTCCTGATCTAATGCATTCAAAGTTTGAGATGAGTAGCATGGGTGAACTTTCATACTTCCTTAGTCTCCAAGTGAAGCAATCACCTAATGGTATCTTCATCTCCCAATCCAAGTATGTTAAGGAGCTTGTTAAAAGATTTGGGATGTGTGATGCCACAGCAATGAAAACACTTATGGCTGCTAATGCTGTGATTGATTCTGATGAACATGGCAAGCCTGTTGATCAGAAAACTTATAGGGCTATTGTTGGGACTCTATTATATCTCACAGCAAGTAGGTCTGACATAATATTTGCCACATGTATTTGTGTTAGGTTCCAAGTGAACCCTAAAGAATCTCATTATATTTTATTAAAAAGGATTTTGAGATATATAAAGGGTTGTCCAAGTCTAAGACTCCTATATCCATCAGAGTCAGAATTTGATTTAACTGGATTTTCTGATGCTGACTATGCTGGATGTAGAGTGGACAGGAAGAGCACATCAGGAACTTTCCAGTTTCTTGGTGATCAGCTTGTGTCCTGGTTTTGTAAGAAGCAAACCTCTGTGTCCACATCAACTGCTGAAGCTGAATACATAGTTGTAGGTAGCTGCTGTTCACAGATTTTGTGGATACAAAATCAATTGCTGGATTATGGTCTCAACTTAAATAATTCAACTATATTTTGTGATAGTACTAGTGCAATATCTATTGCACAAAATCCAGTGCATTATAATTAGACCAAGCATATAGAAATTATACATTATTTCATTAGAGATTGTGTAGACAAGAAGAAATTAATCTTGTCTTTATCTCTACTAATTTACAAATAGCAGACATCTTCACCAAGTCATTGGATGAGAAGAAACATATGTTCTTCTTAAATTAGCTAGGTATGATAAATGGGGAAGAATTAACTTAATTTTTGTCTATGGTCGACGATTTGACACAGTTCGCCGAACGGAGATCGACGATCTGTGAACTCTTCGTGAAGATTTCGTCGAACGGAGATCGATAAACACTTCTTAGTGAAACAGATTTCGTCGAACGGAGATCAACGATCCCTACTTCATCTAGTACTTTGTCGAATGGCGATCGACGATTTATTCTTGTTCTTCAGACTGTGATCGATGAACTCATTTATTAATAAAATATTTCATCGAACTCAGATCGAAGATTTTTTTCTTTTCTTTGGACTGACATCGTCTTTTCATCTTCTAAAAACCATATTACTAGGTTTTTGACGAAATCTATCTCGCGCTTTCAGTTCTCTTTGCACTTGATCGTTGTTTCTTTCTTTGCAGGAAAACCTCCATGGCGATTCTGGCGGTCGTTCTCTCCGCAATGAAATTTGATGCAGGCTTTGACATCGATTTGGAATCATTCAGGCACACTGATCAAGTCTTCAAGGATATACTGAAATTGTTTAAGGAGACGCATTTACAGAAGTTCATGACAACAAGAATCAAACTTCCAGTGCTCGAGATCAAGGAATGGGTTTATTCGTCCTCATTTCATGACGCCCAAACCCTTATCAGCACCATTGCAGGACAACGGGTCACTTTTACTCCTATAATTTTGTCTAAAAATTTTTGGTTTCATTAATGGAGAAGATAATATAGAGATGAACAGTGATGAATTTTCCAATATGCTGGCTGCGATGGGTCACTCCGCTAGAAACCCTAGCAAGCTATTGAAGAAGGACTTATCTGTTGAATATAAGTTCCTTGTTGATATTGTTAGTAAAGTCTTGTTGGGCAAGAACACTGCACATGACTATATCACAAGGCATCAGTTTCTTGTGATGAGTGCCTTAGTGAATAGAAAATCAATCAACTGGAGTATTTTGTTGTTTGATTTGATAAAGAAGAAGAATAATAAAAGAGAAGTTAGCTTTGGACGGGTACTAGGGCTTTTCCTCAGGGAAAAGTGCCCTCAGCTGTTGGTCTCCCAGACCATTTTTATTAATGCTTCAAAGAGGTTAACATCAGCCCTCTTTAGCAAATGGGAGAGGACCATTGTAAAGCCTTCCAGGGCCTCCTCTTCATCCAGGACCTCTGAGGACATAAGGACTGAAACAGTCACTCCCCAACCTGATGTAGAGGCTCCAGTCCCTCCTCCTCCCTCTTCTAGACTACCTTCTCCTCATGAAATTCCATCCACAACATTTGTTTCCACCCAGATATCACCTTCTTTCACTCTCATCACAACACCTACACCATCTCCATCTCCAACACACACTCCACCACCATCTCCACAGCATAATGACATTCCAATTGACATCCCTCAAACTGTCACCCCTCCAGTCATCACCACACTTTTCTTACCACCATCTATCCTCCAACTCCATCTACCACCTTCAACATATGCACTTCTTGTGGTAACACAACCACATCTTTTCCATCCTCATCATCTGATCCCACATCCACCATCATTTCTCTACGAACTCCCACCATCAAATCTCTAATAGAGACTGTAATTGCACCTCTAATTTCTTCCATCAATGCTCTCTCTTCTCAACTTGCTACCTCTACTGGTCCCTCCTCATTCAGGAGCCTGGCCTCAGGAATTCCTGATACCAGGCAGGGGGAGATGTTCTATAATGAGGTCCCCTTTCCAACAGTAGCAGCAGTTTGTGAAGCAGCAGCAATAGTTGTAAATATGGATACAGCAGTTACAGAACTTGTAAATACAGATACAGAGTTGTCAGTTTTTCTTGAGGCAGATTTTTTAGCATTTGATATTGAGATTGTAGAGCCTCAGGCTGCACCATTCTTTTTCCTAGTCCCTTCTTTGGACTTAGCTAATTTGTTAAGAGATTTTGATATTCTTTATCATTCTCTTCCTATTCCTGAGCAAATTTTTTTCTAGGGCTATAACATGTTATACTTCCCCTATCAGCTCAGAGATTATAGATCAAATTAGATGTAGCTTTGTAGAACCTTTAGTTTCCCCTTCAAGACTAGAGGATGAGCCAAAGGCTTTCTCTGCTCCAACTTTTGGTTGGGCAGAATCTCCTCTTCCAAATATGGATCATCTTTTTGAGGAAGATATGATTACAGAGGCAGAGGGTCTTCCAATGCCAGAAGCTGAAGTTCAAGTTTCAGAGAAAGTTCCAGTTCAGAGTGTATCTTTTAGAGAGATCTTGTCTGCAGATCAACTGAAGAGGATTGATGCTTTGTATGACAATCCTGTAAGTGAATCCAGTGAATATAAATAATGATTCAGATGATTCAGAGGATACTAAGTCTAAGAAGAGAAAGTTTCAAAAAAAAGGCTGTTTCTCATGCAACAACAGTGCAACCACCTAATCCTAAGAAAGACATTCCATATTATATCTTGTATAATATTCCTCTAACTCCAACTACTCCCTACTGGATGAAGCTTTCAAAGAATCGGATGAAAGCACAAAAGAAGAAGAAGAAGTTTGGATCTGCTCCCACTAAGAAATTTATAGTGATTCCCCTAAACTTGGGTACATCCACTCTTCTACCACCCTGGTAGGAATCCACTACAGGTTTTTGATCAGGTTCCCTGTCACCAACAAGTTTTTGCTCAGGTGTCCTGTCAACACAAGATCTATTTGAAGGGAGATCTCACAACCCTTTAGTCTTTTGATCAGGTGCCCAAAAACCAAGCTAAGTCTTTTGATGAGGATACTTAAGAACCAGGTGGTAAACTTTTAAAGGGATTTGAAATCATGTGTACAGTGGGGGTGAAAAATGTGATATTGTCTTCTCTTTCTCAAACAGTTGAGAAGACTTTAGTGGATTGCTTGATGTTGTCAAAGCTCCCCCTGAGATAATTATTATTTAGGAATTTGTTGGAAGCTTTGTAGGGTATAGATCTTCTTTGATGATCTCCAAAAGCTTTTAGACTGATTGTGTTTTGATGTCTCTTAAAAGCTTGGAGAAGAGTTTTAGATGATGAAGACTGTATGAGTATGCAGACTGAATATCTTTTTATGTCTGCTTGTGACCCTTTGTCAATTCTATAACTTCTTGTCTTCAATCTTTTTTAAAAAAAACTCTTGTATATTTCCTGCAGAAATTCTGTCTCTAAATTTGAACTCTACTACTTGATTGACTATTGAAATCTTTGAACTCGGACAAACGGCTAGAAGGGAAATAAATTGATTCCTTAACTATCCCAGTTATTAAGTTGAATATTGACTCTGTGAAATCCATTCATTAATGCTACCAATGAACGGCTATATTCATAAGAATATATGCATTTAATTACTCAGAGAAATATAGGCAATAATATATTATATAAGCCTTGGTCAATCCGGAAATTAACTGCAGAAAATAGAAATAATGAACTGACAGATTTCGTCGATCAGAGATCAAAGATCGTCGAACTCAATCCTCTCTTTCGTCGAGTTGAGCCCCAAGAACTATGAACTGAGTTAATGCTGTCCATTCTGGGCTCAAAGTTCGTCGAACTGAGATAGTTGTTCGTCGAACTCAATAACTGATAGGAGATCAGAGTTCGTCGAACTCAGTTAAACTGTTGTCGATCTCAACTTCAGAAAAGAAACTTTGAGATCGTCGAACTGAGAACAAATATCGTCGAACTCCATTCAGATTTTGTCGAACGACTTCTTCAACATAGAAAAATCTGTCTTGTTCTGAAATCTTCAGTCTTCTGAGGGATTGGTCCAATCAAATTGACTTGTTGACCTACCCTAAGATCTAATAAAGACCTATGACCCTAGACTATACATTGTGGGTCAATCTATGCAATCCTAATAGTGAACCTAGCCCAAATCAACCCTAAAATAGGTGGGGTTCCAACAGTCTGGCCACCCTTATGAAAGGTGTTTCAAAAGGACTAGCACTCTAAAGCAGCAGTACGTGCTCGCCATCCAAGGTGCACCCAAAGGAGATCTGGTGTGCACATTCTGTTCAAGAAAGGGGCATGATGTGAGTCGTTGTTGGTCGAAGGATAAGTCTTGCTTCTAGTGCGGGCAGAAGGGGCATCTGAAGTCTTCATGCCCCAAGGCTCAATCCCCACTACAGCCTGCTCTGCTTCAGGCTCTGCCGCCGCCGCCAAACAAGGACAAAGGGAAAGTAAAGCTAAATGTAGTGACCAGAGAGGAAGCTCAGACCTCTACCCAAGTTATATCAGGTCAGATTCTAGTTTAATTTTTACTCTCCTTTATTTGCCCTAGTTTTCGTTCATTCAGTTATGTATGTTACGGTTTTAGGGGAGTTTAAGGTGAAGAATATGTGGGCATGCGTTCTTTTCGATTCGAGTGCCACCCATTCCTTTGTAGCGCGGAGTTTCGTAGATTAACATCGTTTGAACCTGGATCAATTAGGAGATTCCTTCAACATCAAGTTCCCCTCCGGAGATCTGGTGATATCAAATCAAGGAGTTCTGAGATGCCCCATTTGTCTGGGTGATTTCCTAGCCTTTGCGGATCTGATGGTGTTGGATCTTGCGGATTTTGATGTGATTTTGTGCATGGATTGGTTGTCCAATTATGATGTGGTAATCCAGTGCAAGGCAAAGCGACTAGACTTCAAGATATACAACAGCCAACCCATTAGTGTCTATGGTTTTTAGGACAAGGGTTCCCTCATTATTTCTGCGGTACGTGCTTGTTGTGCTATAGAGTCTAGTTGTGAGGCGTATCTTGTTTCTATTTCTGCTCTGGAAATAGCTTTTGTTGCACCATATCTTGAGGATATCTCGGTGACGCGAGAGTTTCCGGATGTCTTTCCTGATAGCCTTCTAGGACTTCCTTCTGAGAGAGAGGTGGAGTTTGTGATAGACCTCGAGCCAGGTACTCGCCCTATCGCTAAGGCACCGTACTGTATGGCTCTACATGAGTTAGAAAAGTTACGCACTCAGCTAAATGAGTTGCTGTAGTGTGGCTTTATTAGGCCGAGTTCTTCTCTGTGGGGTGCTCCTATTTTTTTTGTAAAGAAGAAAGACGGTTCCATGAGGCTCTGTATATATTACCGAGAGTCAAATAACGTAACCATCAAGAACAGATATCTGTTGCCTCGGATTGATGATCTATTTGATCAGTTGTGGGGATGCACTGTATTTTCAAAGATTGACCTTCGTTCAGGCTACCACCAGTTGAGGGTTCTTAAGGTTGATATACCACAGACGGATTTTCGTTCCCGACACAAGCATTTTGAGTTCTTGGTGATGTCCTTTACTTTAACAAATGCTCCATCTGCTTTTATGGACTTAATGAATAGAGTGTTCAAGGATTTCTTGGACCACTTCATGGTCGTGTTCTTAGATGATGTTCTCGTGTATTCCCGCAGTGTTGAGGAGCATGCGCAACACTTGCGCTTAGTGTTGTAAACCCTGAGGGAGCACAAACTCAATGACAAGCTGAGTAAGTGTGAATTCTAGTTACCCCAAGTGTCCTTTCTGGGCCATGTTTTGGACAAGGACGGTATTTCCGTAGACCCTACAAAAATTTCTGCTATGATGGAATGGAAGAGACCCTCCACACCTAAGGAGATTAGGAGCTTCTTAGGTCTGGCCGGCTATTATAAAAGATTCATGGAAGGGTTCTCTGTGTTGTCTGCACCTCTAACTAGACTTACACAGAAGAACATTGCGTTCATTTGGAGCTATAAGTGTGAAGAAGCTTTCCAAGAATTGAAGAAGAGATTGTGTACTGCCCCAGTTTTGACTTTGCCTACCGAAGGAGTTGAGTACGATGTGTATGTGGATGCATCACACATTGGACTTGGTTGTGTCTTGATGCAAGAAGGAAAGGTGATCGCGTACTGTGCCTGCTAATTTGGAAGCAGAAGAGCCCTCTTGGATTTCCCTTACCAGAGTGCACCAGAAGGATGATCCTGCTTTGTTACATCTCCGAAATAGAACTGAGAAGGGAGAGCTATCTGATTTTTCTCTGGATGAGTTAGATACTCTGAAATATCGGGGTAGATTTTGTATCCCCGCTTTTGGTGTTATTCGGGCTAAAATTTGTAATGAAGCTCATGGTTCCAGTGTTGCCTATTATCCTGGTTGCACCAAAATGTATAAAGATCTAAAGCAAATCATTTGATGGTCGGGTATGAAGAATGATATAGAAAAGTTTGTGTCAGAATGTTATACGTGTCAGCATGTTAAGGCTGCCCACAGAAGGCTTGGTGGTAAACTGACACCGCTTGATATTCCAAGTTGGAAGTGGGAGAGTATTTCGATGGATTTCATTACCGGGTTACCAAAATCTCCTCGTGGGCACGATTCTGTTTGGGTGAGAGTTGATAGACTGATTAAATGTGCTCACTTTATTCCGTTTAAGATTGGGTATTCTATGAAGAAGATAACTGAGTTATATCTCGATGAAGTCATAAGGTTACATGGAGTTCCTATTAGCATTGTATCGGATCGAGACTCTAGATTTACATCTCGTTTTTGGAAGAGCTTACAAGAGGGGTTGGGTACCGATTTAAGGTATTATACCGCCTATCATCTACAGACAAATGGTCAGACGAAAAGGATAAATCAGATCGTGTAAGATATGATCAGGTGGTATATATTGGATCATGGTGGTTCTTGGGATGAACGCCTCAGACTCATGGAATTTGCATACAATAATAGTTATCAAGAGAGTCTGCAGATGGCCCCGTTTTAGGCCTTGTATGGAAGGCGTTGTAGGACACCTTTGTTTTTGGCAGAGGTTTGTGAGAGAGCGTTGCTAGGTCCTGAAGCCCTTGAAGAGATTAATTGTGATGTGACTCATATTCAAGAGAAGCTCCGTATAACGTCAGAGCATTATGAGAAATAAGCTAATCGACGAAGGGTCGATCTGGAGTTCGCTGTTGGGGACTTTGTTTTTCTGAAAGTCTCTCTGTGTCAGGTGTTAAAAGGTTGGGAAGGAACGATAAGTTAGACCCCCGTTATGTGGTACCTTTTCAAATTCTTGAGCGCATCGGAGTGTAAGATTATAGACTGGATTTGCCTGCTACCTTCCCTGGTGTCCATGATGTGTTCCATGTGAGCTAGTTGCGGAAGTGTGTTCGTAGTGATCATCAAGTCCTTAACTAGGTAACTCAGATTCAGCCCAACCTTTTGTATGTGGAAGAACCTGTCCGTGTTTTGAAATCTCAAGATCGAGTGTTATGAAGAAAGACCATCTCCATGGTCAAGGTTCTTCTGAGAAATCAAGACGTCGAGAGCGGGATGTGGGAATTGGAGTCAGTGATGAGGGAATCTCATCCGCACCACTTCTCTTAGTTTCTAGTATGTCTCCATGCTTTTGGCAGTGTTTGATTTTCTTGTTTTGTTTTGATTTTGGAGTTGTGTTAAGTTTCGGGATGAAACTTTTTTTAGGGAGAATGACTGTAACGCCCCCGATTTTCTGATCATATTATTTGATTTGGCATCGTCATATTTATGACGTCAAGACATTACTTTTTACGTTATGTTGACGGCGCTGCACCGTTAGTGCATTTTTGCGTCCGTTGGGTTTGTTTGACCAGATTCATGGGATTTTGATTTGGATTGAATGTTTTTTCTTGACTGAAAGGGATGATGTTTTGAGGTTTGGACTTGTCCAATTTTATTCTGATCCGAGCATTTTGGGTCTCGGCGCGTGTTTGGATCTTTGTGAAGATTTTGGCTTGTGTAAGCATTTCATGATAGTGTCTCAGGAATGGTGCGTCGGATTCTAGGGTTGTTTTCGTTATCTAATTCATTTTATTATGACGTATGTTCGGGCGCTGTCTAGGGTCGACGAAGCATCGAGCGGCGTTCAACGATCGGCGAACTGGGCGTTCGACGATCGTCGTTCAGTGTTGCGTTTGACGAAATCCGTCCAGAAAACATCGAGCTGGGTTGAGTTCGATGAAATCCGAATGGAAAATGTCGAACTAGGTTGAGTTCGATGAAATTTGAACAGAAAACGCCGAACTGGGTTGAATTCGATGAAATCCGAACGGAAAACGTCGAACTAGGTTGAGTTCGACGAAATCTGAACGGAAAACATCGAACTGGGTTGAGTTCGACGAAATCCGAACGGAAAATGTCGAATTGGGTTGAGTTCGACGAAATCCGAACGGAAAATGTCGAACTGGGTTGAGTTCAACGAAATCCAAACGAAAAACGTCGAACTGTGTTGAGTTCGACGAAATCCGAACGGAAATCATCGAACTGGGTTGAGTTCGACTAAATCCGAGTAGATATCGTCGAACTGAGTTGCGTTCGATGAAATTTCGACGAAACGGTGTTGATCTTCTCTGTTGTCTCGAGAAGTCCCGTTTCTCTCAAGAAGTGCTCCTGGTGTTCTCGAGAAGCCCTTCTATTGTCTCGAGAAGTCCTTCTATCGTTCTTGAGAAATCCTATTGAAAGTCAGGGATAGATCTATCTTAACTCTAGAGGGGGGTGAATAGAGTATTTAAATACTTTGATTAATTTTTACAGCGGATTAAAATAAGTGATAAGTATGTGTATAAAGAGAAATGAAAACAAAGACAATCACAGCACATAGAAATAAACAATAGAGCAATCCAGACGATACAAAGAATTTATAGTTGTTCCCCTAAACATGGGTACATCGACTCTTCTATCACACTGGTAGGAATCCACTACAGGTTTTTGAGGAGCCCTGCCACTATAGGTTTTTGCTCAGGTGCCCTGTCACCACAAGATCTATTTCAAGGGAGATCTCATAACCCTTTGAGCTTTTGACCAGGTGCTCAAAAACCAAACCAAGTCTTTTGATCAGGAGACTTGACAACCAAAAGGAATAACTTTTGAAGGGAGTTAAGAAACCCTTTGTACAGTGGTGAAAGAAAGTAAAGATGGTGTCTTCTCTATCAACAATCAGAGAGAAGACTAGTGGATTTTGTTGTTGTCAAAGCTCCCCCTGAGATGTAGAAGAGTTCAGGAGAATGAGAGCTTTGTTCAGGGGGTAGGTTTTCAGATTTAGGATTGATCTTCAAGAAACTTTTAGACTGATGAAGTTTTTCTGTCTTGAAATTCCTGAAGAAAAACTGAAGAAGACTGAAGATGTATTTGAGCAGTGTTCTTCTTTTAGTTTTCTGTATATACAATTCAAAATGCTTCCGTATTTTCTGTTGAGTATTATCTCTTTTTAATCTTCTAAAAGAAAGTCTTTTATATTCCTTGAAGAAAATCGACTTTTAAATTTTGAATCCAATCCTTGATTGACTGCAAAAAATCTGGAAGACTGAACGGCTAGAATTGTCTTAAATGAATTCCCTAACTATCTCTGGAAATAAGCCAAGTAATAACTCTGTGAAATACCATAATTAATGCTGTCATGGAACGACTATATTCTTGATAATATAAGCATTAATTATCAGAGTATTACTTCATAAATATAATCAAATAAATTGAATGTCGAACTGAGAAACTGAAGAGGGAAAATGACAAACAAAACCTGACAGAAAATAGTCGACCTCAGGAAGAATTTCGTCGACCAGAACTCCAAGTTTGTCGAGCTGAGAAATCTCCTTCATCGAGCTGAGCTCAGCGATCATGAACTGAAAAGCACTACCAATCTGAGCTCCAAGTTCGTCGATCAGAGAAAGACTTTCGTCGGCTGAACTTTTGATATGAGATCAGAAATCGTCGACCTCAGCTGGAGTTTCGTCGAGCTCAACTCAGAGAAGGAACTCTGAGTTCGTCGATCGGAGATCGACGATCATCGAGCTGAGTTCAGCTATTAATCGAGCAGAAATTCTGAAGTCTTTAACACTGCTTGTCTCTATGTTCTTGAGTCTCTAAAGTCTTCTGAAGGCAGGTTCAAAGGCTAACCTAATAATACTAACCTTAACCTTAGAAAAACAAATGACCATAGACTATACATGATGGGTCAACAAACCTAATAGTGAAACTAGCCCAAATCAACCCTAAATAAGGTGGGGTTCCAACAATCTCCCCCTATTTGGGTGAGGTCACTATGAACAATAAAAAGAAAAATTACAAAGCATAAAATAATATCTGACAGAATCATAAAGTTTCAGCAGATATAAACAATAGTACCTTTTGACAAATATACAACAAAATAACAGTTAAGATTAAAAGCAGAAAATGAAGAACCATCAAATTTACTTTGAGGAATCATGAGAAGTTCTAGTAGAAGATTTGGTGAAGATAATTTCTCTGTTAGGATCAACTGCTTGCTGCTTTGACATCTTTAAATCTTTAGCTCCAAGAATTGTGACAGAGGCAGCTCTTGAAACAACTACTTCAGGATGCAGAGACATATAAGTATCAACATTAAAAAGATTTTGTACCTGATACTTTTCAAGTTGTTTCTTCCTGTAAGAGGACATTATTGTAAATTGAGAAGTGTCTTGTCCTTCTTTTGCTTTCCTGATTTGGGACAATCCTATCAGTTCTTTAAACCTAGCCATCCTAGAGTTAGGATCCATCTCTGGATCACACATTGGGTGCAGAGGCCTTTCAGGACTAGATTTGTCTTGCTGATTTGATTCAGATGATTTCTGTTGACTGCTTTACCTTTGGTACTAATGTTGTCTGCTATTGCTGGAACTGTGCTGCTGTCTGCTATAAGAAGATATGGAATGTTGAGAAGATGTAGACTTTGGAGCTTGAGAAACACTTCCAGAGGATCCAGCTGCTGGAGGAGGAGGAGGGCCTCTCCTGAATGGAGGTGGAGGAGAGTACCTCCTGCTCTTCTTCCTTGCTTTCAATTCTTTTTTAGAATATCTCATCCAGTTAGGGCAGTCTGGAGTGAGCTTTATATTATGCAAAATATAGTATGGAGTATCAGCAGATGGATTGGGCTTTGGAGCAGCCTTAGGAAGAGCCTTTTTCTTAGCCTTTCTTTTCTTGGAGCTTGTATCCTTAGAATCATCAAAGTCTTCATCATCATCATCAGAAGAAGAAGTTGTTGGATTATCATATAGAGCATGAATCTGTTTCAGCATATCATCAGTGAGAATTGGATGAGCCTGAGGCTGTTCTTGAATTACAGGCTCTGCAGAAACTTCTGAAACAACTTGATCCTGAATAGAATCATTTTTCTCTTCCATATCAGCAAACATTATCTCATCCAGATCAGGCATGGGAGACTCAGCCCATCTAAAGGTTGGAGGGGAAAAGGCCTTTGGCTCTGAATCAATTTGTGGCTCTATAACAGTATCAGATACTAAAAAACTTGTCCTAAGTTTTTCCAAAACTTCAGGACTTATAGCAGATGAATAACAAACTATAGCTTTAGACATATCTGGAGCTGAACCAGCAAAAACTGGTAGAATGTTGTTATATACTGAATCAAAAGAATGTAGCAAAGAAGCTAAATCAACAGTGGGATTTATGATGAAATCAACAATAATATTTATTTTTGTATCTACAAAAGCAAGAATCTTTGTATCTTCATCCATAATCTCAATGATTTCTACTAGAAGATCTGCATCTGGAACAGCTGCTATTGCTGGAGCTTCTTCATTGAACATCTCCCCCTAGCTGGTTTCAGAAAGTCCTGAAGTCAGGACCCCAGAAGAAGGGACAGAGGAGAGAGCAGCAATTTGGGCAAAAAGAGTGGAGATGGAAGTAGAGAGAGGAGCAATAGCCTCAGCTATTAGCTACTTAAGAGTAGGAGAGATGAATTTGAGGACATCTTTTGCTATGCCAGAAAAGTTTAGGTAGAGAGGTTCAAGAGAAGAAGGGGTATATGTGGATTGATGACCATAGTTGGAACAGATGGACTTGGCTTGAGGGAAATCTGATTGAAGGAATTTTGGAAATGATGATGGAGTGTTTGATGGAATGTTGGTAGGGATATCTTCCTGGATGGGAGAATGAATTGGAGAGTGTTGTGGACATGGTTGAGGAGATTGAGATGACCGCAAATTGAAGTTTTGTTGAGAGGAGGTTGATGGAATGTCAGCAATGTGAGATGGAATAGGAGATTAAGGAGGTGGAGATGGTGGTGTATCCTCATTGATATGAATATGTGATGATGGTTGAGATGGAGATACTGGATGAATGGAAGTTGTTGGAGGGGATTTGATGAAGGAAATGTTGAATAAGGTGGAGATGGAGGATTTACAGGAGAGAGAGTAGGAACTTCTTCATGAGGTGGGGAAGTGGTTGAACCAGTCCTTGTGTTCTCAGAAGCTATTCTGGAAGAGGAGGCCCGAGAGGGCTTGGGAATGGTCATCTCCCATCTGCCAAACAGGGCAGAATAAAGCCTCTTTGAGGCATTGATAAAAGTACTCTGAGAGACTAATAGAGTTAGAGCCTTTTCCTGCAGAAATATGCCAAGAATCCTTCCAAAACATACATTCTTCTTACTAATTTTCCTCTTTATCAAATCAAAAGGAACACTTCCCCAGTTAACTGATTTCTGATTAACTAGGGCACACATCAAGTTGAACTGGTGCCTAGTGATATGATCATGCGCAGAGTGCTTGCCTAACAACACTTTGCCTACAATATCAGCCAAAAATCTATATTCGATAGACAAATTCTTCTTCAGAAGATGGTTAGGGTTTCCTGCATTATGCCCTAACCTATCTAGCATCTCATCAAATTCTGCTAGACAGTTCTATCTCATCATCTCCACTCACAAAACCAAAAATTTCAGTCAGAATCTCGGGAGAAGGAGGAATTGGATTACCAGAGATCAAGCCAATAACAACTTGCGAGTCCTGAATCTGTGCCGAGAAAACCCATTCTTTAATCACTTGGACTGGTAGCTTGATCCTGGTAGTCATGAGAGACTGCAGATTTGAACTTTCAAAAAGTTTCAGAATATCTTGGAAAATCTGATCAGTATGAGAAAAAGATTCCAAGTCTATGTCGAATCCGGCGTCGAACTTCATGTTTGCAAGGAGTGCTGGAGAAATCGTCATTACTCTGTAAAAACAAACAATAAAAGATCAAGTGCAGAAGGGAATTGGAAAGCGCGGGATGGAGTTCGATGAGAACCTATATATAAGGTTTTAGAAGGTGAACCGACGAACTCTGTCCAGCGAAATGAAAAACTTCGAGCTCAGGTCGACGAAAATACCCATAAAGAGATAAAAAGTCGTCGACCTAAGTTAGAAGAGCGGGAAAACAGAGCGTCGATCTCCGTTCGACGAAATATTTTCAGAAATAAATTCATCGATCTCTATCCGACGAAAAAAATTCACAAAGAGATTTTGTCGATCTCCGTTCGATGAAAAACTCTAGAAGAGTTCACAGATCGTCAAAAAGTGATCAATTCTTTGTGACCTTAGACAGAAATCAAATTTGGCCTTCTCCATTAATCATGTCTTGCTTATTTAGGAAAAATAGATGTTTCTTCTCATCTAATGGTTTAGTGAAGATGTCTGCACTTTATAAATCAGTAGAGATAAAGACAAGTTTAATTTTCTTTTTGTCCACACAATCTCTAATGAAATTATGTCTAATTTCTATATGTTTGGTCCTACTATGATGCACTGGATTTTGTGCAATGGAAATTGCACGGGTACTATCACAAAATATAGTTAAATTACTTAGATTGTAACCATAATCCAGGAGTTGGTTTTGAATCCACAAAATTTGTGAACAACAACTGACAGCTGTAATGTATTCAGCTTTTGTAGTTGAGGTGGACACAGATGTTTATTTCTTACAAAACCAAGACACAAGCCTATCACCAAGGAATTGGTAAGTTCCTGATGTGCTTTTCATGTCAACTCTACATCCAGCAAAGTCAGCATCTGAGAATCTAGTTAATTCAAATTCTGACTCAGTTGGATACCAGAGTCCTAGATTTGGGCAACCCTTTATATATCTTAAAATTCTTTTTAGGAAAATAAGATGAGATTCTTTCGGGTTCACTTGGAACCTAACACAAAAGAATGTAGCAAACATTATATCTGGCCTACTAGCTATGAGATACAACAAGGACCCAACAATAGCCCTATATGTTTTCTGATCAACTAGCATGCCCTGTTTATCAGAATCAATCACAGCATTGGAAGTCATGGGTGTTTTCATAGCTGAGGCATCAGACATCCCAAATATTTTAACTAGCTCCTTAGCATATTTAGATTGGGAGATGAAAATGCCATCAGAGGATTGCATCACTTGAAGACCAAGGAAGTATGAAAGCTCACCCATGTTACTCATCTCAAACTTGGAATGCATCAGGTCAGAAAACCTTTTGCATAATTGGAATCAGTAGAGCCAAAAATGATGTCATCTATATATATTTGTACTAACAAAATTTCATTTTTATGAAGCCTAAAAAATAAAGTCATATCAACAATGCCCCTAGAGAACTTATGCTCTAAAAGAAAGCTAACTAGGGTCTCATACCAAGCTCTTGGAGCTTGCTTTAAACCATAGAGAGTTTTATGTAATTTGAAAACAAAATAGGGATGACTTGGAGAGATAAAACCTGGTGGTTGCTCCACATAGACTTCCTCTTTGAGTTCACCATTTAAGAAAGCACTCTTGACATCCATCTGGTAGACTTTGAACTTTTTGTAGGCTGCATAAGCAAGGAATATCCTGATAGCTTCCAACCTTGAAATAGGGGAAAAGGTTTGATCATAATCAATTCCTTCCACTTGTGAGTATCCTTGTGCTACTAGTCTTGCTTTGTTCCTTATAATAGCTCCTTGTGCATCCAATTTGTTTCTAAATACCCATTTAGTTCCAATGACTGGGTAGTCTTTGGGTCTTGGAACTAAATCAAAAACTCTGCATCTCTCAAATTGATTGAGCTCCTCTTGCATTATAATAATCCAGTGGGGATCTTGCTCTGTATCTTTTATGGATTGGGGATCAAGTTGAGATATAAAGCAAGCATGCATCAAGTCTTGGTTGAGTTGGTGCCTTGTTTGCACACCAACTGACATGTCTCCAATCACTTGAGATATATGATGATCTTTAAGTGTGATAAGATCAGTAGGAGGAGTTAGTTCATCAACAGCTTAGGGAATTAATTCCTCTTGTGGAATTAAGTTAGTTGTTGTTGGTTTAACTATTCCAATAGCTTCTTCTTCACTCTCTTCATCAACTTGTGGAGAGGGATGTGATATAACCTCTTGGGTGAGGTTTAAATCATCCAATTTCTCACACAGTTGGGGTACCTGCAATAAATCTCTGGTAGAAGAATCCTTCTCCTTATGAAACATGTTAGCTTCATCAAAAGATATATGAACAGATTCTTCCATTTTCAAAGTTGATTTATTAAATACCCTATAGGCATTGCTGACTTGGGAATATCTAAGAAAAATTCCCTTTACATCTTTGGCTTCAAACTTTCTAAGATGTTTCTTGTTATTATTGTGTATGTAATATCTACAACCAAAAACTCTAAGATAATCTATTTTAGGTTGCTTCCCTTTAAGCAATTCATAGAAAGTCTTGCCCTTAAGTTTATGTATTAGACTCCTATTCAGAACATAGTTTGTTGTGCTTACAGCCTCTGCCCAAAAGGATAGGGGCAAGTAAGCATATGCAAGCAATGTCCCTGTAGATTCAATTAGAGTTCTATTTTTCCTTTCTACTACCCCATTTTGTTGAGGAGTTCTAGGAGCAGAGAAGTAATGTCTGATACCTTCCTTCTCACAGAATTCTTGCATGAGAATAGAATCAAACTCAGTGCCATGATCACTTCTGATCAATGGAACTAGAGTAGCATACTCAATCTGAATGCTCTTAAGAAAGTCTGTAAGAACTTTGAATTTATCTGACTTATTTCTCAAAAAGAACACCCAAGTGAATATAGAGAAGTAATCAACAATAACTAAAGTATAGGATTTCCCTCCCAAGCTATGTACTGCAATGGGTCCAAAAAGATCCATATATAGCAAGTACAGAATCCTAGGTGAATCACTCTTATTAATAGATTTAAAGCTATTTTTAGTTTGCTCGCTTAATTGACAATCCCTGCAGAGACTTTCCTTCTTGTAGGGACCGAAAGGCAATCCTCTAACAAGAATGTCCCTAGATAATTTAGTAATATTTTTAAGGTTAACATGTCTTAATCTTTTATGCCATAAATCATTATTATTTCTAATCTGATTGAATAAGCAAATTTCTGAACTAGCTGACTTGAAATTAACCACATAAAAATTTCCTGGTCTAAGTCCAGTTAAAACAGTTTTGTTATCTATTAAAGTAATAATACAGGAAGATTTGTTAAAGGATACCTGATAACCTTCATAACATAACTGGCTTATGGATATCAGGTTGCGTTTTAGACCACTCACATAAGCTACCTTCCTGAAGGTGACAGCTCAAACTTTAACATTCACATAGCTTTCGTTTGACCATAGTTGGAGTCTCCAAAGATCACCTTTGGTCCAAGCTTTGACTTGTAGTTCGTTAATTTGTCCTTGTTTCCTGTCATATGCTTTGAGCATCCACTATCCAAGTACCACTATTCCTCTATGGTAGGATAGTTATGTACCTGCAAGAAAAGAAATTAGCTATTCTTGACCCAGGTAACCTTGGGTCCTTGATTCTTCTCAAATTTAAAACTAGAAATATAAGAGAACTCTGGTTGATTCTTATATCCTAGAGGATGAAATTTTCTAGGTGGGATTATACATTTGGTAAAGGGATTAATAGATGATTTAGGATAATTAAAATTTCTGGAAGAATTTAAGTTTCTGTTAAAATTATCTGAGTTCGACGAATTCCAGTAAGTTCGTCGATCTGCGTTCGACGAATAGGAATGATTTCGTCGAACTCCGCTTAGAGAATGAAAGTATTCATTTACTGTGCCCAAATTTCGTCGATCGTGGTTCAATGATCCATATAAATTTCGTCGATCACAGTTACACGATTTATTATATATAAAATCTGCGTTCATAGTTTGTCGATCTGAGTTCGACGAACCATATACATTTCGTCGATCTGAGTTCGACGAAAAATGTTGAACATTGTTTTTATTGAAATTTTTATTTTTCCTTTTCTTTTGTTTGGGTTCTTGAAATACTTCAATTTGTTGGTTATTGTCTTCTAATTTTTTTTGCCCTTTTCTGATATGAATTTGATAGGTGTTGAAAGTGTTGGAACACCCTAGTTTGGATTTGGGTCAGGATCACTATGTCTTTAGGACTATTAGATTGACCATCCATGTATAGCTAAGGGTCATAGGATGTGCTAAGTCAGAGGCTCTCAGAGAATGAAGAAATCAGCCAAGAGAAATCAGTCAAGAGAAAAATTCAGAATTCAACCTTGGCGTCGAGCTCAGATCGACGAGATGAGTTCAGGCGTCGAGCTGATATCGACGATCTTTGAGCTCAGGTCCACGAGGCGTCGAACTCCGTTCGACGATCTCTGAGCTCAGATCGACGTTTTCTGTCCCAGACCAGCTCCAATATCTCTGAGCTCAGATCGACGATAGTTGAGCTCAGATCGACGATCATCTTGTTGAGATCGACGATTTCTGCCATCACACTGAACGCAAGTTCCCAGGCAAATTTTCAAGATATTCTTGGTCCAATCAAAGTGAGCTGTTCATATTCCAACACAGCTTTATTTCAGGACAGTTATAAGAATGCATTTATGGAGATTATAGCTGTTGGAAGTAACTAAGAGGCAGCAATAATAAATGCAAGAATTCAAATGACCATTGGCCTCCTATCAAAATATATACACAGAGAATAACATAGAGAATAAGAAGAAGATAGAGAATAAGAAGAAGAGAGAGAATAGTGGAAAGAAGAAAGTAGTACAGGAATCAGAGTTCCAGGAAGAACTCAACATCACCTGTACAGCCAGTGCTCTTCTCAGATCTGATGTTCCAGGAAGCCTGAAGAGACAACTACTCTACATCAGTCTGAAGGCTTACTGGAAGATCAACATCATCAAGGCTTCATCATTCACACTCCAAGACAACTCACATTTCAGCCTTTGCTGATATCATCATTTGCTGGAGAAGTCTTTTATTGAAGACCTATCACCCTTTGCAAAGCTTCCACTCCTGAACCTCTGCTAATCTCAGGGGGAGCTTTGACAACATCATCAAAATTCACTTGTGCTTCTCTTTGAGTGTTGAACAGAGAAGACAACATCAACTCTCCTTTCCCCACTGTAAAAGGGTTCTTGAACTCCCTTCAAAAGTTCTGAATCTGGTTCTGAGAGCCTTGTCAAAACTCAGTGGTGGCAAGACACCTTATCAAAAAATCTAGATTTGGTTTTTGAGCACCTTATCAAAAGCTCATTGGTGCCCAGGACACCTGATCAACTCATCCTGTAGTGGATTCCAACCTAGTGTGGTAGAAGAGTGGATGTACCCAAGTTTAGGGGAACCACTATAAAATTCTTGTGTTGTCATGTTTGCCTTTATTCCTTTTCTCTATTATTCTTGTTGTGTGTTTGCTCTAATCTCTAGGATAGATCTCCCTTTCAATTGGTATCAGAGGGAGGTTGGTTATTCAACAACCAGATCTTCACTGGTTTGGTTGTTTATACAGGCTAACACCTGAACTAAAAGATCTCTTTTGATCCATCCTAGTTAGATTAATTATTTCACATTGCAAGAATATGGAATATTCTAGCACCAGACCTCCTAAGTGCAACATAAACAAATTTGCACTTTGGAAGACAAGAATTAAGTCATTTATGGACAATATTGATGAAGAAATATTTAATGTCATTATGACAGGTCTCTCAACCTCAGCAACAACAACTAAAAGGGCTAGGCTAGCTGATGCCAGAGCCATGAATATCCTAGCACAGTCATTATCTGATGACTTGTTCCAGGAAGTTGTTGAATGCTCAACAGCTAAGGAGATATGGGATTCTCTTCATCAAATGGCTTCTGAACTAGTGGATGGAACAACAGAAAGAAGCCACAACATCTTATTTGAAGGAGGAGAATCAGTATCCCTAGATGTTATTTGGGATGTATCAGATGATGAATCATCATTTGAAGATGAAGAGGAGGAATCAAGGGCCAAAAAATTCTGCTTAATGGCCATCAATACTTCATGCAGCAGTTTAGAGGCTAAACAAACAGAAGGAAAATCAAAACCTGAAAAGGATCGGGTATTATCTAACTTTGTTTTCAGTTCAGTTAACTTAGAACTTTAATTTTGCTGCCAAGATTCAATAAAACCTGAGGAGGAAACAAAACTTCTCAAAGGAATGTTTTCAGAATATATTCAAAGGAAGAAGAAACATTTTAATCAACGAAATGAGTTCAGATCGTCGAACTCAGATCGATGATCCTATATAAAATCGTCGAACTCAGATCGACGATCCTATATAAAATCGTCGAACTCAGATCGACGATCCTATAAAAAACCGTTGAACTCAGTCTGCTCTTTCATAAATTTGATTTATAATTATAAGGATAAACTATTTAAAATATTTTCAAATCCTTCTTCTATTTGGAACAAATTTATTAGGAAACATCTTTTCTTAAGGCTGCTTCTATCTTTTTGATATCTTGTTCAAAATTATGTTAGGACTTCTGTATGAGAATTCTCTGTCAGATAACTTTATATTTCTTATAGATCTTTTTCTAAATTCATCTAGATTGAGTCATCTACTCTAGTTGCATTGGTCAGCAGTGATCGTGGCACTGAGTTTGAATCTCTTCTGATGAAAAGAAATTCTATAGGAAGGAAGATATCAGACTTTGTTCTTCAAATTCAGAACCCTAAATAAAATTTGCTGGACAAATATCATTTTTTTGCTAACATATCCTTTTCAAGGAGAGAGCAATCTCTACCATAGCTTTTCTACAGGTACCAACAATCACAGTCCCTGCATCAACATAGGGGGAAATTGTAAAGTCCCTGCATCAACATAGGGGGAAATTGTAAATCCAGCAGCAGTCAATTTTAACAACAGCAGAATGCAAGCAGCAGTCAGTTTTTAACAGCAATAGAAGATAGCATTGGAAAGCTTTTCTTTTTATATCTTATGCTTTGTAATATTTATTGTAATATTTTCATTTTCATGTAAATAGTAATCCTAACCCAAATAGAGGGAGATTGTTGGAACACCCTAGTTTGGATTTGGGTCAGGATCACTATGTCTTTAGGACTATTAGATTGACCCATCCATGTATAGCTAAGGGTCAAAGGATGTGCTAAGTCTGAGGCTCTCAGAGATTGAAGAAATCAGCCAAGAGAAATCAGTCAAGAGAAAAATTCAGAATTCAACCTTGGCGTCGAGCTCAGATCGACGAGATGAGTTCAGGCGTCGAGCTGAGATCGACAATCTCTGAGCTCAGGTCCACGAGGCGTCGAACTCCGTTCGACGATCTCCGAGCTCAGATCGACGTTTTCTGTCCCAGACCAGCTCCAATATCTCTGAGCTCAGATCGACGATAGTTGAGCTCAGATCGACGATCATCTTGTTGAGATCGACGATTTCTGCCATCATACTGAACGCAAGTTCCCAGGCAAATTTTCAGGATATTCTTGGTCCAATCAAAGTGAGCTGTTCATATTCCAACACAGCTTTATTTCAGGACAGTTACAAGAATGCATTTATGGAGATTATAGCCGTTGGAAGTAACTAAGAGGCAGCAATAATAAATGCAAGAATTCAAATGACCATTGGCCTCCTATAAGAATATATACACAGAGAATAACATAGAGAATAAGAAGAAGATAGAGAATAAGAAGAAGAGAGAGAATAGTGGAAAGAAGAAAGTAGTACAGGAATCAGAGTTCCAGGAAGAACTCAACATCACCTGTACAGCCAGTGCTCTTCTCAGATCTGATGTTCCAGGAAGCCTGAAGAGACAACTACTCTACATCAGTCTGAAGGCTTACTAGAAGATCAACATCATCAAGGCTTCATCATTCACACTCCAAGACAACTCACATTTCAGCCTTTGCTGAAATCATCATTTGCTGGAGCAGTCTTTTATTGAAGACCTATCACCCTTTGCAAAGTTTCCACTCCTGAACCTCTGCTAATCTCAGGGGGAGCTTTGACAACATCATCAAAATCCACTTGTGCTTCTCTTTGAGTGTTGAACAGAGAAGACAACATCAACTCTCCTTTCCCCACTGTAAAAGGGTTCTTGAACTCCCTTTAAAAGTTCTGAATCTGGTTCTGAGAGCCTTGTCAAAACTCAGTGGTGGCAAGACACCTTATCAAAAAATCTAGATTTGGTTTTTGAGCACATTATCAAAAGCTCATTGGTGCCCAGGACACCTGATCAACTCATCCTGCAGTGGATTCCTACCTAGGGTGGTAGAAGAGTGGATGTACCCAAGTTTAGGGGAACCACTATAAAATTCTTGTGTTGTCTGGTTTGCCTTTATTCCTTTTCTCTATTATTCTTGCTATGTGTTTGCTCTAATCTCTAGAATAAAATTTTTATTTTTCCTTTTCTTTTGTTTGGGTTCTTGAAATACTTCAATTTGTTTGTTATTGTCTTCTAATTTTTTTTGCCCTTTTCTGATATGAATTTGATAGGTGTTGAAAGAATATTTTTCATAAGTATTGGTGGCTGACTAGATGAAGCTCCTAAGCCTAATTTACTATTAAGCCTAGCATTTACTGTGATGGTTATGTCCATTAATTTAATACTTCTCCCATTTAGGGATTCTTCAAATTGTTTAGCCTCATTTAGTTCAGTTTTTAAATAAATAATTTATTTAGAAGCTCTATCTAGTTCATTGTTTAGTTTTATGTTTTCAGAAAACAAGTTATCAAATTCAATTTGTTTATCTCTAAGATGTTTGATTTCCTTCTCAGAACTAATTATATCATTACATAACAGTTTGAATTTAGCTTTAAAATGATCAGAATTGAAATCAAAACAGGTTATTACCTGATCCTCTTCTGACTCTGATTCTTCTGTTGATTCATCAGCTGTTGAATGACTGCATGAAGCATCAATTGCCATCAGGCAAATCTCTCTGGGGTTTGCCTCTTCTTCATCCTCACTGGAGCTGGAAGATGAAGACTGTTCTTCAGACTCACTTCAAGTCTCAGCAACAAAGCTTTTTTCCTTCTTCTTGTACTTGCTGGAAGAAGGCTTGTTGTAGTGCTTCTTGTATTCCTTCTCTTTTCTTTTATCCTTCATTTGGGCCTCTGGACACTCTGGAAGAATGTGTCTTGGCTTCCTGCAACCATAGCAGACAACTTCCTTAGTAGGAGTCTTGTCATACCTTAGCTTATCTTCATTCCTTGTTGATCTTCTTCTGAAATCCTTCTTAGCCATTTTGTAAAATATCTTGGCTAAGAGACTCATCAACTCTTCATTTGCTGGTAGAGTTTCTGATTCTTTAGATGCCTTGAAGAAAATGCTTTGCTCCTTCCTTCCTGAGGTAGGAGTCTTCTATTCAGCTGCTTCTCTAGTCTTGATAAGCTGCTCATGAGACTTGAGCTTGCCTAGCGAAGACTCAGTAGAGAATTCATTTAGGCTTCTGGCCTCCTTGATTGGCCAGAACCTAGAGTCCCATGTGCTAGGGAAGCACATAAGGATCTTATCATTGATCTCAGTCAGTGATATGTTCTTGTCCAGGTTCTTCAGCTCATTGATGATCAAGCTGAGTCTATTGTACATGTAAGCCACTGACTCTGATTCTTCTTTCTTGAAGTTCTCATATTGGGAAATGAGATGAGATCTTCTATCTTTTCTTTCATTAGCTGATCCTGCTACCATTTGGTCAAGAGAATCCCAAATGGCCTTTGTTGATGTACACTTAGCAACCTTCTAGAAAATGTCATCTGACATTGTTTGTGCCAGAATGTTCATTGCTTTGACATCAGCAACCTTTGCTTTCTTCTGTGCCTCAGTCCACTCAGGTGGTGGAACTGCACTGGTGCTTGTAGATGTTATTGCAAGAGTAGGGGGCCTGTTAAAATGGAATTGTAGATATCTTTATCAACTGAATTAATATATAACCAAATCCTTGTCTTCTAAAGTGCAAACTTGTTAAGGTTGCACAATGGAGGTCTGGTGCTTGAATATTCTTTATTTTGTGCCATGATATAAAAAAGGCACTAGACAAAATAAGATCTATCAAAGATCTTTTGGTTCAGGTGTTAGCCTGTGAAACCAAATAACCTTACCCTCTAATACCAATTGAAAGTGAGGGATAGATCTTTCTTAACTCTAGAGGGGGGTGAATAGAGTATTTAAAAACTTTGATTAATTTTTAAAGCGGATTAAAATAAGTGATAAGTATATGTACAAAGAGAAATGAAAACAAAGACAATCACAGCACACAGAAAGAAAATAATAGAGCAATCCAGACGACACAAAGAATTTATAGTGGTTCCCCTAAACTTGGGTACATCCACTCTTCTACCACCCTAGTAGGAATCAACTATAGGTTTTTGATCAGGTTCCCTGCCACCACAGGTTTTTGCTCAGGTGCCCTATAACCATAAGATCTATTTCAAGGGAGATCTCACAACCCTTTGAGCTTTTGACCAGGTGCCCAAAAACTAAACCAAGTCTTTTGATCAGAAGATTTGACAACCAAAAATAATAACTTTTGAAGGGATTTAAGAAACCCTTTGTATAGTGGTGAAAGAAAGTAAAGATGGTGTCTTCTCTGTAAACAATCAGAGAGAAAACTAGTGGATGTTGCTATTGTCAAAGCTCCCTCTGAGATGTATAAGAGTTTAGGAGAATGAGAGCCTTGTTCAGGGTGTAGGCCTTCAGATTTAGGATCGATCTTCAAGAAACATTTAGACTGATGAAGTTTTTCTGTCTCTTGAAATTCCTGAAGGAAAACTGAAGAAGACTGAAGATGTATTTGAGCTATGTTCTTCTTTCAGTTTTTTGTATATACAATTCAAAATGCTTCTATATTTTTTGTTGAGTATTATCTCTTTTTAATCTTCTAAAAGAAAGTCTTTTATATTCCTTGAAGAAAATCAACTTTTGAATTTTGAATCCAATCCTTGATTGACTGCAGAAAATCTGGAAGACTGAACGGCTAGAATTGTCTTAAATGAATTCCCTAACTGTCTCTGGAAATAAGCCAAGTAATAACTCTGTGAAATACCATAATTAATGATGTCATGGAACGGCTATATTCTTGAGAGTATAAGCATTAATTATCAGAGTATTACTGCTTAAATATAATCAAATAATTTGGTAGTGTCACTGAGAAACTGAAGAGGGAAAACGTCGAACAGAACCTGACAGAAAATAGTCGACCTCAGGAAGAATTTCGTCGACCTGAACTCCAAGTTCGTCGAGCTGATAAATCTCCTTTGTCGAGTTGAGCTCAGTGATCAAGAACTGAAAAGCACTGCCAATCTGAGCTCCAAGTTCGTCGAACAGAGAAAGACTTTCATCGAGCTGAACTTCTAATATGAGATCAGAAATCGTCGACCTCAGCTGGACTTTCGTCGAGCTCAACTCAGAGAAGGAACTCTGAGTTCGTCGATCGGAGATCGATGATCGTCGAGCTGAGTTCAGCTATCGTCGAGCAGAAATTCTGAAGTCTTTAACACTACTTGTCTCTAAGTTCTTGAGTCTCTGAAGTCTTCTGAAGTCAGGTTCAAAGGCTAATTTAATAAGACTAACCTTAACCTTAGAAAAACAAATGACCATAGACTATATATGATGGGTTAACAAACCTAAGAGTGAACCTAGCCCAAATTAACCCTAAACAAGGTGGGGTTCCAACACCTATTATTCTCGAGAAATGCGTCTACCTGTTCCCGAGAGGTCCCTTTCTATTCTCGAGTAATTCTTCCCTAGTACTCGAGAAACCCATATCTTCATCTCGGGAATATCGGTTCAGCCGACCCCGGTTCATTCTTCTAAGAGTATAGATTTTTATATAATATTTATTATATATATATATATATAAATACTCTACTTCTTCATCCTCTGTCATTTAGACCGAACTACTATTCTTTTTCCCGAACCAAAGCGGCGTGAGCAAGAGAGAGAAAGTTTATTTTGGTGAACCTTCTAGTGACAGCCGACGGTGCTCTAGTGCTCCAAATCTTTAACCAATCATAGATCCTGAAAGCTCTCAGCGAGAGCTTCGTCATCATGAAAAAATCTTCCTCATTTTTTGAGATTTTCTCATTAGGGTTTTTTGCCCAACTTCTACTTCTGTCGTTTTGTTCAGATTTCGACTTCCCCCATCTTCCTTAGTCCTGATCTACGACAAGGAGCGATTTGGAGAGTTTTTCCAGCAAAATCAAGGCAAGTGGTGGTTTCACACCCTCTTCCATTCTTTCTCCCGAACTGCTAAAAATTTTTAACTTCTTTTGTCATTATCGTCAATAGCTTGCTGATTATAGTGTTGTCTTAAATCCTTTGTTCAAAACACACTTGTATTATCATGTTCTGGATTTCGTTAATCAAACCTTGTATAATGGTTTATGTTTTGATGATGAGATTTAATCTTGATCGGCAATTTCTTAATCTAGAAATGTCTAGTAGAATCCGATATGCCAAGTCTTGAGATATATCATGATTCTCTTTGAAAGTGAGGGATAGATAGACTTTGCTCTAGAGGGGGGTGAATAGAGTATAAATAATTTGTTTAGTTTTATTGCGGAATTAAATAAATGATACTTATATAATAGAGGGAAAGACAGATAAACTATCACAGCACACCACAACACAAAAAGAAAACACAAAGCATCCAGACGACACAAGAAATTTTATAGTGGTTCCCCAAATCTGGGTACATCCACTCTTTTACCACCCAGGTAGGAATCTACTACAGGTTTTTGTTCAGGTGCTCTGCCACCACAAGATCTCTTTCAGGTAGATCTAGAGACCCTTTGAGATTTTGATCAGGAGCCCAAAATCCAATAGGTTTTTTTCAGGTGCCCTATCACCAAGAGTTCACTTTTGAAGGGAGAGATAACCCTGTACAAATGGAGGTAAAAGGAAAAATTAAAAGAAATCTTCTCTTTCTCAATCAAGTGAGAAGACTATGTGGATTGAAGAGAATGTCCAAGCTCCCCCTGAGATGTAGAATTGATTCAGGAAGAGGAAATTTGGCCCTGGGTGTAGGTCTTCAAAAAATTGTAGTAGAGCTTTCTTAGATCTGAAGACTGAAAAAGATTTGAGCTCTTTTTAAATCCTTGAAGCTTGAGGAATGAAGAAGACTCAAGAGAGATTTTTGAAAAGGTTCTCCTTCTTCCTTATTACAGCAGAGCAACAATCCTTGAGAGTAAGAGTAATAATAATAATCAGTCTTGCTGATGAAAAGTTTCTGTATATATATATCATTTGACTGTCTGTCTGATTGTTCTCTTGTATATCCTTATTATATTCTGAATTATAAATTCAGTCAGAATAAAAAACGGCAAGAATTTGAATTCCCTGGACAATGCATAATATTCTGCAATACTTTAGGAGCCCAAACGGCTAAAAATGATGGCAACATAAATGCACTTCCATATCTGCCTTCATAAAATATGCTAAAGAAATATTCTGTGAATACCATAATTAATGCTTCAAGAAATACGGCTATCAGCCTTGGGAATAACAACATTAATTATCAGAATATATTTGCCTTTAAAAATTGATCATTAATAAAAAATAAATACTTTTGACCGATCTGAAAAACTCATAACTGAAAGCAGCATAAAATTGTAGAGCCCAGTTCAGAGATCGTCGAGCTGAGTTAAGAGATCGTTGACCTGAGAACAGCTATCGTAGAACAGAGATTACTTCTAAGAAAACCAAATCGTCGACCAGAGCTCTTAGATCGTCGAGCTCAGTTCAGAGTACAAGACTCTGAGATCGTCGATGGGAGATCGACGATTGTCGAGCTGAGTTCGACTATAGTCGAACTAATATAGAAAATCCACATAAACTTTCTGAGTTTAAGTCTGAGTCCACTGCAATGCTGGTCTGCACAAACCTGACCTAAAAGGACCTAACTTAGACTAGACCAAGACCCTGGCTATACATGGGGGTCAAGACATCCTAAGAGTGAACCTAGCACAAATCCAAACAAGGGTTCCAACAATCTCCCTCTATTTGTGTGAGGTCACTCAAAAACAAAACTTAAAAGCAATAGAAATATAAAGACCATAAATATTTGTAGGGATGAAATAACATCAGCAGATATGTTAGAGCAATGCATTGTACATAATCAGTTTAAGCAATAAAACATAACAGAGTACAAACTACAATTTATCAGAAGGACCATAGGAGGGTTTAGAGAAGATTATCTTTCTGGTAGGATCTGGTACATCCTTCTTAGAAGTCATCAGGTCTTGTCCACCAAGAAATGTCTGAGTGCTTGTCCTGGGCACAATTGCTTCTGGATGCAATGTCATATAATCAGCTGGATAGAAAACCTTCTTGCTAACTTGGAGTTTATCCAGCTCTTTTTCTCTGTAGGAGGACATTGTAGTAAACCTAGAAGGATCTTCTCCTTCTTCTACAGCTTTTCTAATCTGTGAAAGACCAATCAATTCTTGAATCCTGGCCATCCTAAAGTTAGGATCAACTTCTTGTTCAATAGGTGGTTGATCATCTTGAGGTGGCAACACTGAAACTGCTTTGAACTGAGTGGATTGAGTAAGAAAGCTTGTTGTACTATGCTGATCATCACTCTGAGAATAAAGGGATCTTGGAGGAGTAGCATCACTATACTTTCCCTTGGGCTTGTGAGACTCATCATGTCTTCTGGACTGATAGGTGGCTGTCTTTTGAACTTTGGGTAGAACTTTCTATTGTTGAGGAGGAGAGAAGGAGGGTTTATGATATATAACTTCTTTGACTTGTTCTGTGGAACTCTGATTTCTTTGTTGTTGACTGCTTCCTTTGGACTGAGATCTGGATGATCTATCATGCCTTTGATATGACCTAGTGAAGGAGGAAGGCTTGGAAGATGAATCAGAAGCTTGAGGAGCAACCCTAGAAGCACCAGTAGCAGGAGGAGGAGGAGGAGGACCTCTTCTGAACTTTTGAGGAGGAGGTGAATATCTCTTGCTCTTCTTCCTGGCTTTTTGCTAATTTTTAGATAACCACATCCAGCTTTCCATGCCTGGATATGGTGTGATTCCTTTCAAAATGTAATAAGGAGTATCATTTGTATTGTCTGGCTTGGGTGCAACCTTAGGAGGAGCCTTTCTTTTCTTTGATATTTTCTTTTTCTTGGAATTAGAATCCTCTGAATCATCATCCTCATCATCACAGATGAATCAGGAGGATTGTCATACAATTTATTTATTTCCTGTGTTTGTTTGTCAGCAATCTTTTTAGCAGCCTTCTCTTTGGCTTCTTCCTAAATATCAAGTGCAATAAGATCATCTAGAGAGGGAAGAGGACTATCATCTATTGGATAGGAGGGTCCAATAGGACTTGGAACTGGATCAATATCCATAGAGGAAATTTCAGCAATAGGAGCACTTGGCTCACAAAAGTTTATTAAACTTGTCTCTAGGGCTGAACTCAAATTTCTGGCAGCCACTAGATGAATCAGTTCATCAATAATTAAGAGAGCATCTAGCTCATCCTTATCTTCAATAAATGACATAGGCTCAACAGCCATAGGAGATGGCATATATGTACACATGTAACTGTCTGAATTTCTGTACACATTGGAACTGATTTGATCTGCAAGAGATGTTCAACAGCTGAGGGGCTCATTGGTCTGGTATAACAGACTATGGCCTTGGAAGTATACAAATCAACTGGAGGCAGAACTGTTTTAAGCATAGAAAAAGAATGCAAAAGAATTTGAAGATCAATGGTGGGATTGATGAAACAATCACCACTAGAGATGGTAGGTAATGACACATCAGTGTCCTCATCTGAAGTCAGCAAGTCTGAATATAAAACTATATCTGCACAGAATTTCTGAAAAGCTTCTTCTTCCTGCACTGCTGGAGGAGACTGATCTTAAAGTTCTGCTGAGGCTGAACCTGCTGCATCTTCATTGGACATCTCCCCCTGCTTAGTTTCAGTGAGAACTGGAACCAGGCCCCTAGATGAAGAAGGGACAGTGGAAGCAGCAAGGGAAGCAGATAGAGTTGATATAGAGAGAGCAATAGGTGAAATAGCCTCTGCTATTAAGGTTTTGAGAGTTGGAGTGATGAGCTCTAGAAGATGAGAAAGAAAAGAGGGATCAACTTGAAGAAACTCAGTTGGAGTCTAAGTTGAGACAGAATAAAGAAAGGGAGGAGGAGTGAAATCAGTCATGATTTCATCCTGAATAGGTGAGTTTCTGGGAGAGTTTAGAGGGGAATTGAGTGGAGAATTTGGTGGAGTGGCTTCAATGTTGATGGGTGAATCATTTTGACGGGAAGGGGATGAGTGTGGTGAGAGTAGGTCAAAATTTGGAAAAGATATGGTCTGGAGGTTTTGAGATTCAATAGGATGGAGGGGAAGTGGTGACTGAGTAGGAGAAGAGATGATAGTTGGGGATGAAGTAGAGGTTTGAATCACAGTAGTAGGGATAGAAGAGACTCTGGGGATGACTGGGGAAGCTGGAGGAGGAGGAGTAGGAACTTCTTCATTAGGGTGAGGAGTGGTTGTTATTGCCCTTGTGTCCTCAGATAAGTTTGAGGAAGTTCTAGCCTTGGAGGGCTTTTGAATTGTCTTCTCCCACTTCCCAAACAAGGAGGAGTCCAATCTATTGCTGGCATTGTTGGCTATGGTTGAAGAAACCAACAGCTCTAGAGCTTTCTTCTGAAGGAAGATTCCCAGAATCCTTCCTAGACAGACTTATTTCTTACTGTTCTTTCTCTTAATTAAATCAAAGAACAATCCAGCCCAGTCTATGGAATTTTTATTAACTAAGACATACATAATGGCAAACTGTTGCCTGTTTATATTGTCATGCACTGAATGCTTACCCAGCAGCACCTTGCCCACTAAATCAGCAAGAAACTTAAAAGCAACAGATAAATTTTTCTTTAAAAGCTTAGATGGGATTCCCTCAGCATGACCCATCTCTAATAACATCCTGCTATACTCAGAGCTATCCTGTTCCAGCTCATCTGTTCCATTTTTCAACTCAAAAATTTCAGTAAGAATCACAGGGTTTAGAGTCACCTGCTGTCCTGAGATGGATCTGATCATTGAACCGTCATCAGTTGAAGAAGAGAAAACTCATTCTTTGTTTTCTGTGACAGATAACTTTATCCTTGTAGTCATGAACTTCTTCAAGCCCTGATCATCACATAACTATACATTTCTTTAAAAATAGGATCACAGTGACTGAATGATTCGAAGACGACATCGAAGCCAGTGTCGAACTTAATCGCTGAAAGAACAGCTGGAGAAATCGCCATGGAAAACCTGTAGACTGAAGAGAGAAGAGATCACGAGCAAAGGGAAATTATGAAAGCGCGGGATAGAGATCGAAGAGAAACCTACATATAGGTTTTTGGAATATGAAAAGACGATCTCTGTCCGACGACAAAATCACAAACATCGATCTTAGGTCAACGATTAATTTGGAAATAAATAGTATCGTTGGTCTCAAATTTTAGTAGCGTAAATTGATAGTCGAGCTTAGGTCGACGATTAATTTACTGAAGCAAAGTCGTCGAACTCCGGTCGACGATTTTTGTCATCACACAGAGTTGTCGTCGAGCT
Organism: Platanthera zijinensis; assembly: GCA_039513925.1. Lineage (NCBI taxonomy): Eukaryota > Viridiplantae > Streptophyta > Magnoliopsida > Asparagales > Orchidaceae > Platanthera > Platanthera zijinensis. The sequence continues at coordinate 132,847,795 of CM077080.1, read as the reverse complement.
CAGGTCGACGATTTAGCTCAAGATAAGTTCGAAGATCGTCGATCTCTGTTCGACGATCGTTGATCAAATCTTTACAAAGACAAAATTCAATTTTAATCCATTCCATTTATCATTCCAAGCTGATTCAAAAATAATAGATGTTTTTGCTCATCCAAAGGCTTGGTAAAAATATCTTCTCTTTGAAAATCAGTGGGGATAAACTTGAGATTAATCTTGTTTTTGTCTATACAATCTCTAAGAAAATGATGTCTTATTTCTATATGCATGGTCCTAGAAGGCAAGACTGGATTTTGTGCAATTGATATGTCACTGGTATGATCACAAAATATGGTGGTATTTTTGAGAGAGTAACCATAATCCAGTAGTTGATTTTGAATCCACAAGATCTGTGAGCAGCAACTACCAGCTGTTATATATTCATCTTCTGCAGTTGATGTAGACATAAAAGATTGTTTCTTGCAAAACAGGGATACTAACCTATCACCCAGGAACTGACAAGTTCCTGAAGTACTTTTTCTGTCAACTCTGCATCCAGCATAGTAAGCATCAGAATATCCAGATAATTCAAATTATGACTCTATAGGATACCAAAGTCCTAGATTAGGACAGCCCTTTAAATATCTTAAAATTCTCTTAAGGAGAATTAAATGAGATTCTTTAGGGTTGATTTGAAATCTAGCACAAAGACATGTTGCAAATATTATATCAGGTCTACTTGCAGTAAGATATAATAGGGACCCAACAATGGCCCTATAATTTTTTTGATCAACAGGTTTACCCTTTTCATCAGAATCAATTACTGCATTAAAAGCCATGGGTGTCTTCATAGCTGAGGCATCATCCATCCAAAACCTTTTTATTAATTCCTTAGCATACTTGGACTGAGATATGAAGATGTCATCAGGAGCTTGCTTCACTTGAAGACCAAGGAAGTAAGAAAGTTCACCCATGCTACTCATTTCAAACTTGGAGTGCATCCGGTCAGAAAACCTTTTGCAAAGTTTAGAATCAGTAGATCCAAATATAATATCATCAACATATACTTAAACTAATAGAAACTTATCATGATGATGTCTTATAAATAAAGTCTTATCTACAATGCCTCTAGAAAATTTATGTTCTAAAAGAAAGTTAGCTAGGGTTTCATACCAAGCTCTTGGAGCTTGCTTTAGACCAAAGAGAGCCTTATGCAGTTTGAAAACATAAGAGGGACTGGTTGAAGAGATAAAACCTGGTGGTTGTTCCACATATACTTCTTCCTTGAGTTCCCCATTGAGAAAAGCACTTTTGACATCCATTTGATATACCTTGAATTTCTTGTGAGCAGCATAAGCCAAGACAATTCGGATAGCTTCAAGCCTTGCAACAGGTGCAAAGGTCTGATCATAATCAATACCTTCTTCTTGCATGTACCCTTGTGCCACTAGTCTTGATTTGTTCCTGACAACTATTCCTTGAGTATCCAATTTATTCCTGAAGACCCATTTAGTTCCAATAACTAGATGTCATTTGGGTCTAGGAACCAAGTTCCAAACTTTGCATCTCTCAAACTGATTGAGCTCCTCTTGCATTGCAATAATCCAGTGAGGATCTTGCTCAGCATCTTTAATGGATGAGGGCTCTATTTGAGATAGGAAGCAGGCATGCATCACATCTTAGTTAAGTTGATGTCTTGTCTGCACACCCACTGACATGTCTCCTATCACTTGAGATATGGGATGATCTCTAAGTGTAACATAGTCAGGAGGTGGAGTTTGTTCAACACCATCAGCATTATGAACCAATTCCTCTTGTGGAATTAAGTTTGTTGTTGGAGGGGCTTCAGCAATTTCCAGAGATTCTTCTTCACTGTCTTCATCTATTTGTGGAGATGGATGAGATATCACCTTCTGAGTGAGATTTAGATCATCCAACTTTTTACATAGATTTGGTACCTGCAAATAATTACTGGTAGAAACTTCCTTCTCCTTGTAAAACATATTAGCTTCATCAAATGTAACATGTATTGATTCTTCAATTTTCAGAGATGATTTATTGAAAACCCTATATGTCTTGCTAACTTGGGAATATCCTAGAAAGATCCCCATTGTAGCTTTGGCTTCAAACTTTCTAAGATAATCTTTGTTATTATTGTGTATGTAATAGATACAACCAAAAATTCTAAAGTAATCTATTTTAGGTTTCTTCCCTTTGAGTAATTCATAAGGAGTTTTTCCCTTAAGTTTGTGTATCAAACTTCTATTCAGGACATAATTTGTTGTGCTTATAGCTTCTGCCCAATAGGATAGAGGTATGTGAGCATCAGCAATCAATGTGCCTGCAGTTTCAATGAGTGTTCTATTTTTCATTTCAACTACCCCATTTTGTTGAGGAGTTCTGGGAGCAGAGAAACAGTGTCTGATACCTTCCTTCTCACAGAATTCTTGCATAGGAAGAGATTCAAACTCAGTGCCATGATCACTTCTGATCAATGCAACTGGAGTAGAGTACTCAATCTCTATGCATTTTAGAAAATCTGTAAGAACTTTGAAGTTATCAGACTTATTTCTCAAGAAGAAAACCCAAGAGAACCTAGAGAAGTCATCTACAACAACTAAAGTATAAAACTTCCCTCCCAGGCTTTGTACAGCAATTGGTTCAAAAAGGTCAAAATGAAGCAGATATAAAATCCTAGGTGAATCACTCTGATTAACTGATTTAAAACTATTTTTAGTTTGCTTGCCTTCTTGACAAGCCTTACAAAGGCTTTCCTTCTTGTAGGGGCAAGAGGGCAATCCTCTAACAAGGTTGTCCCTAGATAACCTAGCAATGTTTCTAAGATTTACATGTCCTAGCCTATTATGCCACAAGGTATTGTTATTGTTAACCTGGTTGAACAAGCAAATTTCTGAACAGGAAGAATTGAAATCAACTAAGTAAATATTGTCTAACCTCATACCTGATAACACAATATTACTATCTAAAGAAATATTACATTTTGATTTAGTGAAACATACCTCATAATCTGCATCACATAGCTGACCTATGGATATCAAGTTATGTTTCAGGCCACTTACATATGCCACTTTCCTGAATGTGACAACTCCAAGTGTAAATTCTCCATATCCTTCTGTCTGACCAAAGCTTGAGTCTCCAAATATAACTTTTGGACCTAGCTTTGCCTTGAAGTTACTCAGATTTGCCTTGTTTCCTGTCATGTGCTTGGAGCACCCACTATCCAGATACCACTTATCCTGTATGGTAGGATAGGTCTTTACCTGCAAAATAACAACTCATATATTTTGGACCCTGGTAACCTTGGGTCCTGCCTTCTTTTCATACTTAAAGCTTGAAATATAAGAGTATTCAGGTTGACTTTTATAGCCTAAGGGATGAAATCTCCTAGGTGGGATTATCCAGTTAGTTAAGGGATGGAAAGGTTTGGAGTTAGAGTTCTTATAGAAATTTCTGTTGAAATTATAATTTTGATAAAATTGCTCTGGATTTGACGATTTATGTTGAGATCGTCGATCTGCGTTCGACGACCAGCATTGATATCATCGATCTTGGTTTTCAGAATAATAGTGGTTATTATCTGGGTTCCACGATCGTCGATCTCTGTTAGACGATACATAATGATATCGTCGATCCCCATTTGCAGAGTGTTTAAACTCAATCTCTGGGTTCTGAGATCGTCGATCGTCGTTCGGTGAATAATGCTGAGATCGTCGATCTTGGTTCGAAGATTTTTGTTCTGACTTAGCTTTTTGTTTTTCTTTATTTATCTCAACTTGTTTTAACATTTTGTTTACTGTTTTAATTTGTTCCGTATTTTTCTTTCCTTTATCTGAAATAAATTTTATAGGTTGTGAAAGATGGTTTTTCTGAATAATAGGTGGTTCACTGGATGATGCACCTAATCCTAACTTGCTTCCATTAAGTCTAGCATTAAGTGTACTGGTAATTTCTACTAGTTGTTTAATTCTACCATTCAGTGATTCCTCTAGGTGTTTTGCTTTACTCAATTCAATTTTCAGAAAATTGAATTATTCATTACACAAATCTATTTCATTTTTCAATTTGAGATTTTCGGATACTAAGCTATCATAGTTAAGTTGTTTATCTCTGAGAAGTTTGATTTCCTTCTCAGATCTAATTAGATCACTTCACATAGATTTAAAATCATGTTTAAATTCTTCAAAAGTAAAATCAAAGTCTTCCAATACCTGATCACAATTTGAACATTCTTCAGATTCTCCTTCTTCTGAAACATGTCCTGAAGCATTGATGGCCATCAAGCAAATTTTTTTGGTCTTTGCTTCTTCTTCATCTTCACTAGAACTGGAGGAAGATGATTCTTCAGTGTCACTCCATGTTTCTGCAACAAACCTTCTCTCCTTTTTCTTGTGCTTGTAAGAGGATGGTTTGCTGGAGTGTTTCTTGGAGTCTTTCTCCTTTCTCCTTTCTTTGTGCTTGTTTTCTGGACAATCTGAAAGAATATGTTTAGATTTCCTGGAACCAAAACAGATAACCTTTTAAGAAGGAGTTTTGTTATATCTTGGTTTATCATCACTTCTTGATCATTTCCTTCTGAATTTTTTCTCCCCATCTTGAAGAATCTCTTTGCAAAGAGACTCATCAGCTCTTCATTTGATGGAGAAGTTTTTGATTCTTCTAAAGCTTTGAAAGCAATATTTTGCCCCTTCCTAGTTGGTGTAGCAGTCTTTTGTTGTTCAGCTTCTCTTGTCTTTAGCAGCTATTCATAGGATTTCAGCTTTCCTAGAACTGATTCTGTAGTCATTTCATGAGTGCTTCTGGTCTCTCTGATAGGCCAGATTCTAGAGTCCCATGAGCTGGGAAAGCACATGAAAATCTTGTCATTTAATTCTGTGACTGAGATGTCTTTGTAAAGTATTTTCAGCTCATTAACAATGATGCTGAGTCTGTTGTACATCTCAGAAACTTGTTCAATTTCTTCCTTTTTAAAATTCTCATACTAGGAGATGAGATGAGCTCTCATGTCCTTCCTTTCATCTGCTGATCCTGCAACCATCTGGTTTAAGTAATCCCAGATAGCCTTAGCTGATTCACATTCAGCTACCTTCTGAAATATGTCATCAGACACTGTTTGTGGCAGTATGTTCATGGCTTTTGCATCAGTAATCTTTGCTTTCTTGTATGCATCATTATAGTCTGGAGGAGGTACTACAGTCATGTCTATGGAAGTACTTGGTGGGGTAGCTGGTGGAGGTACTCTTGTTAAGATAAAAGCATAAATATCTTCATCAATAGAATTCATATAGAGTCTGATTCTTGCCTTCCAGATTCGAAACTTTTGCAAGTTACAAACTGGAGGTCTGGTGCTTGCAAAATCCTTGTACTGTGTCAAGGTATAATAGAAAAATAGTAGAGTAAAAAAGAATATCTATCAGAGATCTTAGGTTCAGGTGTAAGCCTGTACAACCTTAAAAACCTCCCTCTGATACCAATTGAAAGTGAGGGATAGATAGACTTTACTCTAAAGGGGGGGTGAATAGAGTATAAAAAATTTGTGTAGTTTTATTGCGGAATTAAATTAATGATACTTATATAATAGAGGGAAAGACAGATAAACTATCACAGCACACCACAGCACAAAAAGAAAACACAAAGCATCCAGACGACACAAGAAATTTTATAGTGGTTCCCCAAATCTGGGTACATCCACTCTTCTACCACCCAGGTAGGAATCTGTTGGTACCCTAGTTTGGATTTGTGTTAAGTCCTCTCAATTAGTTTCTTGACCCATGATTTATCTATTGTCAAAGGTTAGTTGTTAGGTTAGACTCCCTCAATTGTAGAGTTGTTGCTTATCCAGATGAAAATCTGGCTAAGTTGTTTTTGGCTCGACTATAGTCGAACGTCGCTCGACTTTCGTCTATCAACCGATCGACTATCGTCTATCAGTTGGTCGACTATCGTCAGTCAGCAGATCGTCTATCTCTGTGATAGTTCAACTATCTTTAAGCTCGACTATCTGTTGTGATAGTTCGGCTATCTGTCTTGATAGCTCAACTATCTTATAGCTCGACTATCTGTTCTGATAGGTCGACTATCTGCTCTGTAGTTAGGTCGACGATCTCTGTGGTTAGGTCGACGATCTCTGTGGTTCGGTCGACGATCTCTGTGGATCGTTCGACGTTCGTTTGTCTGCTTTTAGAGATATTATATTCCTTTTCTTCTGTGATTTATTTCTTATTTATCTGGCATATTTTATTAAAGATTGTTTCATTGATTTTATGCTTGCATCTCCAGGCAATCTTTGCCCCATTCTTTTTGCATAAGTCAAGCTCTACTCTGACAAAGTCTTTTGTCTTATTAGTTGACATATCTTTTCTACTTTATCTGTCATGCTGTCCTTTATAGCCGTTAGACACAAAAGTCTTCTCTGGCCGTAAAGAGTTTGGTCTAATGTGACTTTCTCTAGTATTCTTTTATCAGATTGGATATGCAGCTTCTCAGAAAGCTTTATCCCTTTATAGGATGTCTTTCTGCAGGATATATTTTTGTATTGTGCTATTTGCAGCCCAGATTGCAGATCTCAGAAGAAGACAAAGAATTAGAGCCGTTACAAAGGCTAATATATAAAGAGCTCTTTTGAAAGAAGTTTCAACACACATATATATAGATAGAGAGATATACTCACAGACACCAAGTCTGGTTGACACAGATATTCATATATAGATTCAAAAGAAGAAGATACAGCTCTCAGATCATTTTACATTCAACTGAGAAGAACTACTTTCTTCAGCATTCTTCTTCAAATCCTGAGTTCATCCTGCTTCCAGGAACATTCACACTCAGTGCCTCAACAAGAAGAAAAAGAAGAAAGAAAAGCTGATTGAAGAAGAACAATCATTTCTCATCAAGAGTCTTCTTCAAGCTATACCTTCAAGAACTTCAAGACAACAGATTATATCTGTCAAGAGTTTAGAAGAGTTCCTGCACTTTGAAGCAAGACTTCTTCCTAGATATTCTCTAAGCTAGGGGTAGCCTTGATTCCTTAGAGCTTTCTAGCTCTGTGCAATCCACTTGCTTCTCTAATCTTGTTTTACAATAGAGAAGACATTCTAACTCTCTCACCCTCCTATATAAAAGGTTATTACTCCCTTCAAAAGTGAACCTTGGTGGCAGGGCACCTGATCAAAAACTTGTGTTGGATTTTGAGCTCCTGATCAAAAGCTCAAAGGGTCTACTTGATCTATCTTAACCAGATCAGTTAGTGGCAGGGCACCTGAACAAAAACCTGTAGTGGATTCCTACCAAGGTGGTAGAAGAGTGGATGTACCTATTTAGAGGGAACCACTATAAACCTCTTGTGTTGTCTGTGTTGCTTACTTTAATTATTGCACTGTGGCTGTGATTAGAACTAACTAGGACTACTAGTTGTTGTGATAGGACTAAAGCTGAAACTGTAATTACAGTTAGCTTTCTCTTGTGCACCCCACTTTGTGTTAGGCTTTAGGGTTTCAAATATCTATAAACTCTTTCCGCAAACTAACTCTAAGGGAGTTGAGTAGAAGCTCAAATTTTTAAATACTCTATTCACCCCCCCCCCCCTCTAGAGTTGTATATATCCTCACTTTCAGAATCCACTACAGGTTTTTGTTCAGGTGTCCTGCCACCACAAGATCTCTTTCAGGTAGATCTAGAGACCCTTTGAGCTTTTGATTAGGAGCCCAAAATCCAATAGGTTTTTGTTCAGGTGCCCTATCACCAAGAGTTCACTTTTGAAGGGAGAGATAACCCTGTACAAATGGAGGTAAAAGGAAAAAAATTAAAAGAAATCTTCTCTTTCTCAATCAAGTGAGAAGACTATCTGGATTGAAGAGAATGTCCAAGCTCCCCCTGAGATGTAGAATTGATTCAGGAAGAGGAAACTTGGCCCTGGGTGTAGGTCTTCAAAAAATTGTAGTAGAGCTTTCTTATATCTGAAGACTGAAAAAGATTTGAGCTCTTTTTAAATCCTTGAAGCCTGAGAAATGAAGAAGACTCAAGAGAGATTTTTAAAAAGGTTCTCCTTCTTCCTTATTACAACAGAGCAACAATCCTTGAGAGTAAGAGTAATAATAATAATCAGTCTTGCTGAATAAAAGTTTATGTATATATATATCCTTTGACTGTCTGTCTGATTGTTCTCTTGTATATCCTTATTATATTCTGAATTATAAATTCAGTCAGAAAAAAAAAACGACAGGAATTTGAATTTCCTGGACAGTGCATAATATTCTGCAATACTTTAGGAGCCTAAACGGCTAGAAACGCTAGCAACATAAATACACTTCCATATCTGCCTTCATAAAATATGCTAAAGAAATATTCTATGAATACCATAATTAATGCTTCTAAAAATACGGCTATCATCCTTGGGAATAACAACATTAATTATCAGAATATATTTGCCTTTAAAAAATTGATCATTAACCAAAAATAAATACTTCTGACCGATCTGAAAAACTCATAACTAAAAGCAGCATAAAATCGTAGAGCCCAGTTCAGAGATCGTCGAGCTGAGTTAAGAGATCGTCGACCTGAGAACAGCTATCGTAGAACAGAGATTACTTCTGAGAAAACCAAATCGTCGACCTGAGCTCGTAGATCGTCGAGCTTAGTTCAGAGTACAAGACTTTGAGATCGTCAATGGGAGATCGACGATTGTCGAACTGAGTTCGACTATAGTCAAACTGATATAGAAAATCCACATAAACTTTCTGAGTCTAAGTCTGAGTTCACTGCAATGCCGGTCTGCACAAACCTGACCTAAAAAGACCTAACTTAGACTAGACCAAGACCCTAGCTATACACGGGGGTAAAGACATCCTAAGAGTGAACCTAGCACAAATCCAAACAAGGGTTCCAACACTCTTGTTTGCGGGAGTTAGTGGGCGTATCCACCTCTGCATTATTTTGAGACTTATTAGTACCTTGTGGAACTCTACCGGGTGTTTAGGCGTCTGCGGTGAATGGTGGAGTGTATGAGTCTCCCCCACAGTTAGACGGATATTATATCTGTGAGGGTGTGTCCAGATGAGTGACCACCTCGCCCATGTTTTTGGGTAGAGTTGACCACATGTGGCTAATAAGGTTGTTGTGATATTCTTGCTTATGATTTAATCATGCTTTCCACCTTTTTAGCCTTGTGCATCTGGTGTATTTTGATGTGTGTGATGTTTCACGTAAGTTCTATTTACAGATTCTTTTGTAATTTACTTCGGTACTTCTGGCCTTCGGTTGGTACCCCTTTTGACATTTGTTTACTTTTTTTGGCTTACTTTTCTGTCACTGCTTGTACCTTCTTTGTGAGGTGTTCTGTGTTTGGAATGCCTCAGGTCCAGAGCTTTAGCAGGTAGTGGAGCTGGTTTTTGGGAGTTCTTGGGCAGCAGTGTTGGCTGTGGTCTTCACCTCGTCGTTGCGAGGTAGTTTGTTGTTTCAATTTGCTTTACTTAGCTCAGACATACTTTTGTTTTATGTGGGTTCGTGACAGATTGTTGACGCCCACAGGGTTGTTGATTTTGTATACTTGCTAGCTGCTAGTTGTTTTCTTTGTGATGAAATTGACTACTTGTTTTCTGGGATGATTTATGCTAGAAATGCATGTTAGGTATTTTCAAGTATAAAATCTATTATTATTACTTTATGCATTGCATATTTTAAAACTCTAACCCATTATATTTAGCGACCGTAAAAGCTATTTGTACTACTATTATAAATCTAGAGTCTTGCATACCATGAGTTGTTCCCTGGGAAACATTTGCACTCATGTAGGATGTGTAATCTCTTAAATGAAGTATTTTTCCGCAGCATATAAACTATTTTTCTTTCGTGGACTTGATTAGCCACCAAGCCGAGGGATACGGTTAAATACTTAACTTAAATTTGATTTTCTCTAAATCACTTAAAGATCTCTCTTTTATGTGAAGTAGGAGTTTTGTCTGAGCATCCGCAGTTATCTCATGCTTACGTGGCATTATAACGCGCATTTTCCCTTACTCTGATATACCCCTTCTTACGAAAAAAATGCGGGTTGTGACACTAACGCCTCGCAGTAGCTAGCGACGATTACGACACGATCTCTCCTGCTACCGTCGCGCAATAGTTACTACCGCCACGCGGTAGAAACCCGAGAGCTTCGACAAATAAATTGTCAAGCTACCGCATGCGGTATCTCTACCACGTGGCAATAGCTTCCCGAGAGCTCGACCAAATAAATGGCTAACGCCGCGCGATAACAACATACCGTCGCGTGGTGACTAGGAGTTGAGTAAACTCGCCTTACTCAACGCTCTCGACGTCTGACGCTACCACCACGCGATATCATCCTAACATCGTGCGGTAACCAAAGCGTCGAGTCAACTCGCCTTACTCGACAATATCGATGCCTGGTGCTAGCACAGCGCGGTATTGGCCTACCTCCGCGCGGTACCCTCTTTTCCTTCCTACAAAAACTTAGGGTGTTACAAATCTCCCCCACTTAATGAATTTCGTCCTGAAATTACATATTGTACGAAAACGAAAGAGTATCAATACTATAAAAGTATACCTCAAACGAAAAGCTTGGGGAACCCCGCCTTCATGGTTTGTTCACGCTCCCATGACAGCTCCTCTCAGCCACAGTTGTCCCAACGGATCTTGACCATCCTGATAGACTTATTGCAATTGCTTAACTTCTGAGTCTTCAATATGAATGGGATTGACCTTCGTTATCAACCCACCATCAATCGATACCTGATCCACTGCAACCACCTGCGTAGGCTCTTTCACCATCTTCCGTAACACAGATATGTGGAATACGTCATGAAGACCACTAAGTTCTGTTGAAAGCTTCAAACAATAAGAGGCTTCACCAGCGCGCTCCAAAACCTCAAACGACCCAAGGTATCTCGGACTTAATTTTTTCAGTCGTCGAATCCTTGACACACCCTTGAACAGTTTGATTTTCAGGTAAACACAATCTCCCAAAGTGAACTCCACATTTTTGTGCTTGGCATTGTAATATTTAGCATGTCTATCCTGCGCTATCAACAGCCGCTCCCTGATTGTTCGAACAATAGAGGTCGCATCCTCAACTTCCTTCCGATTATACAACTTTGACTCGCTCGTCTCCAACCATGACAACAGAGTACGGCACTTTTTACCATATAGGGCCTTGAAGGGCGCCATTTGAATGCTTGCCTTGTAGCTATTATTGTAAGCGAAATCGATCATATACAAGTGATCCTCCCACTTTTTCCAGAAATCTAGGACGCACATACAAAGCATGTCCTCCATTGTCATGTTTACCCTCTCGGTCTAATCATCTGTCTGCGAATGAAAGGTCGTACTGAACTTCAGTCTGGTACCCATCAGTTGATATACCAGTCTCCATTCATTAGACATGAAGCACCCATCTCGGTCACTCACGATGCTACGGGGCACACCATGCAGTCGAACAATATTATCCACATACAATTTTGCCAGTTTCTCAACCGAATCGTCCTTCCTATTTGGGATGAAGTGTGACACTTTCATCAAATGATCAACGATCACCCAGATGGCGTCGTTTCCCTTCTGCGATCTCGGCAAACCATGCATGAAATCCATAGATATGTCGTCGAACTTCCATTCCGTTATAGACAAAGACTTCAAAAATCCACCGGGCTTCTGACATTCAGCCTTCACCAAGGAACAAGTCTGACACTTTGCTGCATATAGTGTTATGTCCTTTTTCAGCCCTGGCCACCAGAACAGCTTTTTCACGTCTTTATGCATCTTCGTGCTCCCTGGGTGAATCGAGTACTTGGTATAATGAGCCTCGTACATTAATTCTTCCCGTATTTTACCCACCTTTGGGATGCATAAACGACTGTTCTTCCACAACAGCCCATTATCAACAATAAACAAGGTATTTGAACCTTCCAAAGACTCAGCCATGTAGCATTTCATGCAGTCGTCCAAATCCAAAGCCTACCGAATCCGATCAGCGAGGTCATATTGTACCTCTACCCAATTCAAATGTGCTTCAGCACTAGACCTCATATCAACACAAGAGATCTTAAGGCCTCCAAATCTCGAATGAGACGTTCGTCATGTATAAGTAACCAATTGGCCTGCGCGGGAGCCCTATGACTTAGCGAATCCGCAACCGCATTACCCTTACCATGGACATAATGTATATTAAAGGTGTAGTCCCCAAGGAACTCCATCCACCTTCGCTGACGCATATTTAAGTCCTTCTGATCTAACAAATACTTTAAGCTCTTATGATCTGTGTAAATGTCGACCTTCACGTCGTATAAGTAGTTCCTCCAGAGCTTCAGCACGAATATCACGGCCGCCAAATACAAGTCATGGACCGGATAATTTCTCTCATGCACCTTCAACTAGAGCGAACCATAAGCTAATACTCTCTCATACTGTAACAAAACACAGCCTAAGCTGCTTCCTGAAGCGTCGTTCGAAATCTCAAAGCCTTCTGTCATACATGGCGAGCATAGAATGAGCGTCGTGGTCAGAAGACTTTTCAATTCTTCGAAAGCTTGCACGCACGCTGGCGACCAAACAAACTTCTGATCCTTCCTTGTCAGGGTCGTGAGACGTAAGGCTATCCACGAGAAGTTCTCCATGAAGCGTTTGTAGTAACTGGCAAGTCCTAGAAAACTCCAGACTTCCGCCACAGAAGACAACACAGGCTACTCCTGAATTATAACAACCATTGTCGGATCCACCGCGATACCCTCACCACCTGACAATATGATCAAGGAACGCCACAGAAGATAGCCAAAACTCACATTTAGAAAACTTGGCGTACAACTGATTACTCCTCAAAGTCTCTAGAACGTAAGTGCTCCACATGATCATCCTCGGACTGGGAGTACACCAGGATATCATCGATGAACACTATCACAAACCGATCCAAATACTCCTTGAACGTCTTATTCATTAAGTTCATAAACACGGATGGCGCATTAATCAGCCCGAAAGGCATGACAGTGAACTCATAATGCCCATATCGTGTACTGAACGTCATCTTGGGAATATCACTTTTCCTGATTCTCAGCTGATAATATCCAAACTTCAAGTCTAACTTCGAATACACAATCGACCCAACTAGCTGATCGAATAGATCATTGATCCTCGGAATCGGGTACTTGTTCTTCTCTGTTAGTTTGTTCAATTCCCGATAATCGATACATAGCCGCAGACTTCCGTCCTTCTTCTTCACAAAGAGGATCGGGGTGCTCTAAGGTGACGAACTTGGACGCACAAACCCCTGCTCTATCAATTCTTGAAGATGCGCCTTCAATTCTACCATCTCTCTCGGTGTTAAGCGATAAGGAGACCGCGATACCGGCTTGGCACATGACACCAACTCAATGGTGAACTCGATCTCTGTCTAAGGTGGGGCTTCAGGGAGATCTTCGGGAAACACGTCGGCAAACTCCGATACCACTAGGATACTGACCAAACCAGGCTTGAGCTTCTTAGCCTCCAATAGGGTGTAGAACAACTCCGCCCCCTCATGAATTGCTTTAACCACTTGGAGAGCAGACATCAGCGTCTTGCTCGATCCCTTCAGACCAGAGAAAGTAGTTTCTTGGCTTGTATTCAACCCCAGTTTAACAGTCTTCGAACTACAATCGATGAACGCAAGCTGCTCGGAGAGCCAATCCATGCCGAAGATCACGTCAAACTATACTATCAGTAGTAGTGATGCTTCCAAGTCAAAAGTTTGGCTTCCTATCAGTACTTTTGTAACATCCCATTTCCGGCTAGACCCCTAGGAGTCGGTTGGTCGAGTCAGAACCCCAGGGAGCACAAAAAGGTGAAAATAAATCGATTGAGTTTTCGGGTCAAGGGTTGGTCACGCCCGTGACCGACCCGTCACGCCCGTGACTTGGGCGTGACTACTTCGACGATCGTCGATCTCCACGAGACGATCGTCGAACGTGCTGACGGGCATGTCACGCCCGTGACCAAGGAGTCACGCCCGTGACTAGGGGCGTGACCCCATCGACGATCGTCGATCGCCGTCAGACGATCGTCGAGCTTGCGACCCGGGCATGTCACGCCCGTGACATGAGTGTCACGCCCGTGACCTAGGGCGTGACCAGCCTTCGACGATCGTCGATCTTAATTCGACGATCGTCGACCCAGAATGGGCTTCCCGGCCTGTCACGCCCGTGACCCAAGGTGTCACGCCCGTGACCATCCATCGACGATCGTCGATCTCAGTTCGACGATCGTCGAACCCAGAACTGGCTAACCGAGCCTGTCACGCCCGTGACCCATGTGTCACGCCCGTGACCAAGGCCGAAACGACAGCCAGGTTGGAAATTTTGGTAACCGACGCCATAATAAATTCTGACTGTGGGGATGAAAAATCAAGAGTATTTATGGGTCGTTCCCTACTTTAATTATGTTAGTAATTAAGGAAAAGTGGGTCCAATAGGAAACTGCCACCTGGCAAGCACCTCTTCATTTCCAACTTTTCAACTGCCATTCGGCATAACCGAAACGTCATAAGAATGTGATTAATGGCCGCCAACGTTTCATCTCCAACGTTTCACCCTTTCCCCTCCCCATTTCCTCATCTATAAAAGATTCCTGAGTGCAAGAGGAAAAGGTTACACTCCCTCAACTGTTCAGACTTTCTCCTTGCTGTTGAAGAAATTCCGGCGACGCCACCACCGCGCAAATGGCTTCCCGACGCTCTGCACGCCTTCAACCCGCGAACAAGGTCCTCCCCTCCCTCTTCTTCTGCGGATAGATCTTAGGAATCGTTAGGAGAGATATCGGGCTCAAAAGAGCCAGATCGGGTGAGCGTAATGGTGGTTTTCCGAAAATATCATGGTGGCGGGTTCGCCGGAAACCGCCTCTCCGGCGGCCGTGCCGCCGCCCGACGATGGCCCTCGCCTCAACGGAGGTGGTGGTGGTGGTGGCCGGCCAGGGAGATGGCCGGATGGCCGGGAAATAGTTTAGAAAAGCTACAGGATATTAGGTTTTCAGGCTCTGGTTTCGGGCTGTAGAAGAAGATGAACAGTGTCTTCTATTTAGATTTTATTTTTAAATCAATTTCTGAATGAGATATCGGTCATGTTAAATATTTTGGGAAAAATACCTAGAGGCTCCTACGGGAAAAATGATCAACATAGGAAAGGTAGCCTTGAAGTCTAGTTTTATTCAAAATTAATTTCATTCAATTTGTATTCCTGGTTAGACCACAGCACCCTTTTTGGTGAGGTCTATCCAGAGGGCTGCCTTGACCTTAGAAAAATTCCCCACTCCAATCCAGTCGTCCAAACGACTTGAAATTTGGGATGTGGTCTAATCTTATATATATCTAGGTGCTATCCAAAAATGAGAATTTTTGGAGAATATTTTTCTATAGTTTTTAGAAAAATTCAATAATCCTAACCGAATTTAATTAGGTGGTTAAATAATTTCCAAACCCTCCCAAATTTTGGTGAGTGGTCCCTGGGTTCACCATAAGGTTCGGTATAAGTTTTCATCTCTTTTGGAGATGGTTTGGTTTAGAATTGATCAACCCTAAGTTTCGCCCTAATATTAAAAGTGCACTTTTGAAGTTTGAGTGGTGAGATCACCTCAACAGAGGCTGAGATTTTTACCTCTGGCTAGTAATGTTCTCTAGCACCCCCTCATGGAGTTTGAGGTGGAACGGGATAAGTTTACCCTAAGGACCAAGGCCAAACCCTAAGGATGGGTCTTGGTGGTTTGTGAAGGTCATGGGGTCAAATGACCTCGGATTGACCCGAGATTGGGCGATGAGAACCATAGGGCTAATATTGTTCTCTGGATGAAATCTTAGTAGATTTGGAGATCGTTGGGATATCTAAAAACCTAACCCTAGTTTAGGGCGCAAAACTTGTAGAGATAGGAAATGACACCAAATCACATTGAAAAGTGATGAAAATTGGGTAGAGTGGATTATAGGGGTAGTACAAGCTCTGGATAATTTTCTATGAATTTTATGATCACTATTTTGGGTACTTCTTTAATGAATTAGTAGTTGCATGATTTGCTTAGAAAATTTATTAGAGAGTACAAACTTCCTGGAAACTTGATGAAATTTAGGCAGAGAACCTTTATTATGATTTCAAAACTCTGTGAATTTTTATGGGATTTTTAGAAGCTTAATTCTAGGGCTTGCTTTATTAAGTATTATTTATCATAGATATTGGATTAAATCTATTTTGGTGCTTAGCAAGCTGATAAAATCATGATTCTTTGCACAATGACCTTTTCTGTATCATACTACTGATTAGTAATTTTTCTATAATTTTCCTTCGGGTGATTTCAGTACTTCCTTCATTACGTCGAATTAACGTGATTATATTGGATAAATTATTTAGAGGCTAAATGCTTCCTGTAAAATTCTGAGAATTTGTATTTGAGGTTATCTTGCTGTTATTTAATGAACATAATTTTTGGGTGGCCATTACTTAAGAATATCTTGTAGATCATGTTTAAAATTACCCATGGCCAATCTTTGGGAAAAATTAAATAAATATCAGATTAATTAGGAAAATTATAAATTCCTGGATTTAAGCTAATTAAGTCATGATAGTCCTCCAGTAAACATTATAGGAGATTTGGAAGATAACTTGGAGTACCTCCCCTTGTGTACCACATATAGCTTAGGATGGTCTGCATTTAGTAAAACCACGGAATTCTGATAATCGATGGTTGGTAGGGCAAATTTAGAATGAGTTCATTATTAGAGGTCAGGATAAGTAGAATGAGGGACTGGTTAGGATAAGAGAGTACGGGAACGACGAAAGATCGTCCGTCCCGGGAGGAAGAGGAAGAGTCTTAATACGCTAGGGTTAGATTCATTATAACATTAAAAGGGGATTGGGTAAAGGGTAGACAACCAATAATAATAAGTGCCTTGCGAAAGGGAACTTCGGGCCGTAATGCACCGTCTTGGTTCCTAGTGCCCCTTGAGAACCCTTCACGGGGTATACCGGGGGCAGTCCTGGGCTAACGTAAACCATAGGAGTAATGAAATTAAAAGAGCAACTAGTACAACTAGGGTTGCACACACCCACTCCCCGGTAGTTAGGAAAGTAGAATTACAGGATTACTTGCCATCAGACAGTAGCTCTGAAGGTAGATGCACGGACAATACTGTCCGGGGGGCCGCGGGCTCGAGGGTTGGAGTACGGAGAAAGGTGGTGGGTCATCGGTACTAGGCGATCGATCACACCGACAGCGGTACGATGACTCGGAGAAAAGTCTGGAGGGTACATCCAGCAGCAGTACGCGGATACTCTAGGTTGTGTTCTTCTAGGGGCGTACGGAAGGGCTAGGCCTGGTAGTGTGGTTACCCGCCTAGGAGTGGGGGGCCCGACCCACTGTCTCCGTTTGCCACTACGGAGGTTCTTGGGGGTGAAGCTAGCCTCCCGAACAGGGGGAACTAAAGGTCTGTGCGCATAGAGTCGTGTGCGTGGGTTGCACTTGCATGAATCATGGCATAGCATATCACAACACTCATATTTGCATACAACCGACACCCCAACGTATAAATTGGTATGGGACTTTTTATACGATGGGAGCCTTGCAAAAGATCCCTTAACTTATAAGTTTGTATGGGCATTCATATAAGTTAAGGTTACTTACATACTTACTTACTTGTGCTTACTTACTATTCTCTGGCTGTCTTTTATACAATTTGCTATATATTAATTGTTCTACCTATTACAACATTTATACTGTCCACCTGATATACTTTGCTAGTTAGGTCCACCGTCACTTGCTTGACTACTCTCCACTTTTGTAGCTTCCCTTTCCTCCTCTCCGCCCGGTGCTTAAGAGCCGTGGTGGGAGGGGTAGGGGATGATAGGGCTTAGTCTTTATGACTAATGGTTTTCGAACCAAACATTACAGGAGCTCCGGATGGGAGACAGGGACCAGCACCAGCGGAGTACGGTGCGCATGGAGGTGGGACAGTCTAGCACCGGTGCACCTGCGACCAGCTCCGTGAGTGATTAGCATTTTCTTAGCTTCCGCGATGAGAGACTTGTAGTGAGGACTCTGATGTACCGGGCATGAGCCCTTTTATTTCCAGACTATTTATACTCTGATGATTTTCTGTGGACACTCCCTTCGTGGAGTTTTATTTTATGTGATATTCTCTTTTAGTGGACTTGCTTCTCTCTTGCTTGCTATATATTGCGATCGAAAAGGCCGGCAGAATCGGCGCGTTGTAGTGGCAACCTTCCCGGGTGCGAAGGTGTCACCGCAAAGCGGCGGTTCTGGGCATAAGACCCCGGTGGTTGAAAAAGAAAAAAAAAAGGGGGGTCTTACAAGTGGTATTAGAGGGGGGTCTTACAAGTGGTATCAGAGCAAACCTCGATCATAAAGAGAAGTAGTCCACAAAAACCTTGGGCCACCCCCGTGCGAGCTTAGTTTGCGGACAAACTAGCAGCGGAAGCAGTGGTGGGCCCATAAGGAAATCACATGTGAAAGTCCATCATAACTCTTCTTAAATTCCATTCATTTCGCTCGCTAACAAATGGAAATTTTGCTTGTAGCCTGCGACGAACCCTACATCGCAGCAGGGGACACCTCAAGCTCCGGATGTGGTCCCGACTCCGCCAGCACCCGTTCCGTTCCAGCAGACGGAGATGGGGCAAACACTGACGGCCATCCTGGAGGCCTTCAGAGCTCAGCAAGCCCCGGCCCCACAGCCAAACCCCGGGCCAATTGGATGACGGTCTTCCGAGGACTTTCCCCTCCATCCTACCAGGGGACGGAGTCCGCAGTACGTACGGAGGAGTGGTTGGACACCATTTATGAGATGTTGGCAGGGATTCGATGCCCCACGGAGGAGGCAGTCGCTTTGACAGTCTCCTGCTTAGAGTCACACGGAAAGAGATGGTGGAAGTCTCAGCTGGACACCACCTTTGCGGGGATGGACTGTGCTGATATTACCTGGGAGGAGTTCAGAGCAGCGCTCTTGGGACATTTTGTACCTCAGTCGGCGAGAGATGACCTGGAGGATAGATTCCTGCGGTTGAGGCAGGGGAACAGGACCGTGGTGGAGTACTATCAGGAGTTCACTCACCTGGCCCGTTATGCGGACGCTTACCAGTTAGACGATGCTGGCTACGCCCGGAGGTTTTATAAGGGGCTGCAGGATGACATGAGGCAGGCCCTCCTTTTTGTTTCAGAGGGGAGTCTGGCCAGGATTCTGGAGATGGCTAAGAAGAGAGAGGCGGATCAGCTCACAGTGAAGAATCGGAAGAGACCGGCTGATGATTCAGTGATTGGAGGTCGTAGAGACCGTCCTCGGGGCCAGGTTATTGGAGAGAGAAGGAACGGGGATCAGCCCCGTCAAGAGTTTGGGCAGGAGCAGAGGACTCAGGGGATATTGGCTCCCCAGCCTATACAGATGCTGGAGATGCCAAGGACGGCAGGGCAGCCACCGGTATGCTATCAGTGCAACCAGCCGGGCATATCAAGCGGAACTGCCCTGTGGGGCGAGCACCACCACCAGCACATCAGGGCGCTCCACCTCCCCGACAGTTTGGCGGACGAGGACAGGACCGAGGACGGGGATTCCAGGATCGAGGTCGTAGGCCAGAGAGAGAGCAGGTGTATGCTCTAGACCTGACACAGCCCCGGGACCCGGAGCAGGTTATCACAGGTATGGCAGCACTTTTAAATTTTCTTCATATAAACTACTATTTTAGTCGTAACCTGCTTAGAAATTTAAGAGAAGATGAACTGCAACAAAAATACTAAGACACTTAATTACCCCAGGCATAGTTTTCGTTAGCGGCAAGCCCGCTCACACCCTCTTTGACACCGGTGCGTCGCAATCATTCGTGTCGGAGGAGTTTGTGAAAGGACTGGCAGGAGTGCAGCCATTCACCGGGAAGATGATGAGGGTGCGCCTACCCGATGGATCGGAGATATTGACCTCTACTCATTGTGATATGGAAGCAAGGATCGGCGGAAAGGCGTTTGAGGCACCCGCGACGGTTTTGAGGATGCCAGATTACGATCTGATTCTGGGCATGACCTGGCTGTATTGGAACCATGCCCAGATCGATTGCGTGGCGAAAAGGATCACCGTGCGGCACGGTGACTCCTTCATTGTTATCGAAGGTATTATATCAGCACCCCGTACTTTACTATCATCTATACAGGCCGTTAAGGCCCACCTGCAGGGGGAAGAGGTTTATCAGATCCTCTTTGAGGCGGTCGTAGCCAAGGACTCCATTGCAGATATTCCAGTGGTGCGGGACTTCGCCGACGTGTTTCCAGAGAAGCTTCCAGGGTTACCCCCGCACCGAGAGAGGGACTTTCAGATTCAGCTCGTACCGGGGGCTAAGCCGGTATCCAGAGCTCCCTATCGAATGGCCCCAAAGGAGTTGGTCGAATTCCGGAGTCAGCTTCAGGAGTTAGTGGAGGCCGGGTTCGTGCGGCCTAGCTCATCACCGTGGGGAGCTCCGGTGCTGTTCGTTAAGAAGAAAGACGGGACCCTCCGACTGTGCATAGATTACCGGGCTCTGAACAGGTTGACGGTCCGGAACACTTATCCCTTACCACGGATAGATGAACTTTTTGACCAACTGGAAGGAGCCCATTGGTTCTCAAAGCTGGATCTGAGGTCAGGATACTACCAGCTTCGCATTCGGGAGGAGGACATCCCGAAGACGGCGTTCAGCAGCAGATACGGATTGTACGAGTTTACCGTGATGCCGTTCGGGCTCACGAATGCACCCTCCGCATTCATGACTTTGATGAATCGGGTGTTCGAGGAGTACCTGGATGTCTTCGTCATTGTATTCATCGACGACATCCTCATCTATTCAAGGACGGAGGAGGAGCACGCGAGACATCTAGCCTTGACCTTGGAGAAGCTGCGTGAGCACGAGATGTATGCCAAGTACAGCAAGTGCCAGTTCTGGCTAAAGGAGGTGGCCTTTCTGGGTCATGTCATCAGTGGAGCAGGTCTGGCAGTGGATCCGGCAAAGATCCAGGCAGTACGGGATTGGCCACCACTAAAGTCGGCCACGGAGGTTCGAAGTTTCTTGGGACTTGCCGGTTACTACCGGAAGTTCGTAAAGGGGTTCTCTCAGATTGCCCTTCCTCTTACGTCTCTGACGAAGAAGGAGTCCCCTTTTATTTGGACGCCGCGATGCGAATCTGCCTTCCAGGAGCTGAAGGATCGTCTCACCTCGGCCCCCATCCTTGCTCTCCCATCAGGGAGGGAGGGATTCCAGGTATATGCAGATGCTTCCTATCAGGGGATGGGCGCCGTCCTTATGCAGGATGGGCACGTAATCGCCTATGCCTCCCGTCAGTTGAAGCAGCACGAACAGAACTACCCCGTGCACGACTTGGAGATGGGGGCAGTCATTTTTGCCCTTAAGATCTGGCGGCACTATCTCTACGGGGTACATTGTGATATCTTCTCCGACCACAAGAATCTGAAGTACGTCGACACCCAGAAGGAGTTAAACATCAGGCAGAGACGCTGGGTGGAGTTTCTTTCGGACTACCAGT
Organism: Platanthera zijinensis; assembly: GCA_039513925.1. Classification (NCBI taxonomy): domain Eukaryota; kingdom Viridiplantae; phylum Streptophyta; class Magnoliopsida; order Asparagales; family Orchidaceae; genus Platanthera; species Platanthera zijinensis. The sequence continues at coordinate 132,826,261 of CM077080.1, read as the reverse complement.
ATACCATGCACTACCATCCGGGGAAGGCGAACGTGGTTGCGGATGCTCTAAGCCGGAGAGCGAATACGACTGGAGTAGGCCCGCAGCTGATGGCCTTGGAGTTGATTAGATCATTCGAGGAGATGCAGATTTCGCTAGTATCTGAGGATGACCCGGAGCTGTACATGGAGTACTTGGGGTCGATGGCTACTACAGATGACATCCGAGACCGCATCAGAGATGGGCAGAAGCTGGACGAGAGAGCTGAGCCGATATTCCGGGCCTTGGAGGAAGGCACGACAGGAGATTACACTTTGAGGGATGGGCTTCTGTGTTTCCGGGGCAGAGTCTACATACCAGCAGGAGGACGGATCCGGGAGGACATTTTGGAGGAAGCTCACTGCAGTCGGTATTCGGTACACCCGGGGATCACCAAGATGGTAAAGGATTTAAAGAGGACGATGTACTGGCCGGGTATGAAGAAAGATATTACATATTTTGTGACGCATTGTGAGGCCTGCCAGCTCGTGAAGGCGGAGTGTAGGAACCCGGCAGGATTGCTGCAGCCGCTTCCAGTGCCGGAGTGGAAGTTTGAGGATATAGCCATGGACTTTATACATGGGCTACCTAGATCCCGTGCGGGGAACGACTCGATCTGGGTGATAGTGGATAGGCTGACAAAGGTAGCCAGATTCATCCCAGTGGCGAAGGACACACCGGTCAGAGTATTGGTACGGAGGTTCATCGAGCAGTTTGTGCGTTATCATGGAGTGCCCAAGACTATCGTTTCGGATCGGGATGGGCGGTTTACATCCAGGGAATGGAGGTCAGTCCAGGCCCATCTGGGTTCTCGGTTGACTTTCAGCACAGCTTTCCACCCTCAGACCGACGGACAGACAGAGCGCACAAACCGTACACTAGAGGATCTGCTACGACTGTGTATTTTGGACCGTGGCGAGCCTTGGGAGAGATTGCTGCCACTGGTCGAGTTTTCGTACAACAACGCTCATCAGTCCAGCATAGGCATGGCTCCATACGAAGCGTTGTACGGAAGAAGGTGCAGAACCCCACTATCATGGGTTCAGGATGAGGATCCGCAGGCACTGGGCTCGGAGTTTGTGGGAGATACAGATGCTCAGATTAGGTTGATCCGAGACAGGATGTTGGAAGCCCAGAGTAGACAGGCGAAATACTACGATGCGAGGCATCGTCAAGTGGAGTTCCAGGTGGGGGACCGAGTTTTCTTGAAGATACGGCCGATGCACGGAGTCTCGCGGGTTCGTGGGCGGAGGAAGCTCAGTCCAAGATATATGGGGCCCTACAGGATCCTGGAGCGGATCGGCCCCTTAGCCTATAGACTGGAACTACCGCCGGAATTAGCGGGATTGCATGACGTCTTCCACGTCTCCTCACTTCGGAGGGCTCTGCTACGCCCTGAGCAGCTGATTCCCTCGGCAGATGGCCCGGTGGCCTCGGATCGGTCAGTCAACGTGGAGCCTATCAGGATTGACGATACGGCAGTGCGGGTCTTGCGGAGGAAGAAGGTCCCGTTAGTCAAGGTTCTGTGGAACAATCATGGGCAGGAGGAGCATACATGGGAGCCACAGGACTTGATGCGGCAAAAATATCCGGAACTTTTCCGTCAGGTATGCCTCAAACCCCTCTGGACGATCAATTTGCCTTCCTGTTTTAAACCAATGGAATTGAAATTTCAAGAATAGGGGCTAATCTTTTGTTTATTGGGGTGTATATACCTAGTTAGGTGGGCGAATTAACCTTAGATTCGAAACCGCACAAGCAAACGTAACGTAGGGAGGTAATCATTCGGTTCTCATGGGATGTTACAAGTTTATTTTCCCGATTTAAGTCCCGTAGGCTTAACCTTGATTTCGGGGACGAAATCTTTGTTTTGTTTATTGGGATTTGTAACATCCCATTTCCGGCTAGACCCCTAGGAGTCGGTTGGTCGAGTCAGAACCCCAGGGAGCACAAAAAGGTGAAAATAAATCGATTGAGTTTTCGGGTCAAGGGTTGGTCACGCCCGTGACCGACCCGTCACGCCCGTGACTTGGGCGTGACTACTTCGACGATCGTCGATCTCCACGAGACGATCGTCGAACGTGCTGACGGGGCATGTCACGCCCGTGACCAAGGAGTCACGCCCGTGACTAGGGGCGTGACCCCATCGACGATCGTCGATCGCCGTCAGACGATCGTCGAGCTTGCGGCCCGGGCATGTCACGCCCGTGACATGAGTGTCACGCCCGTGACCTAGGGCGTGACCAGCCTTCGACGATCGTCGATCTTAATTCGACGATCGTCGACCCAGAATGGGCTTCCCGGGCCTGTCACGCCCGTGACCCAAGGTGTCACGCCCGTGACCATCCATCGACGATCGTCGATCTCAGTTCGACGATCGTCGAACCCAGAACTGGCTAACCGAGCCTGTCACGCCCGTGACCCATGTGTCACGCCCGTGACCAAGGCCGAAACGACAGCCAGGTTGGAAATTTTGGTAACCGACGCCATAATAAATTCTGACTGTGGGGATGAAAAATCAAGAGTATTTATGGGTCGTTCCCTACTTTAATTATGTTAGTAATTAAGGAAAAGTGGGTCCAATAGGAAACTGCCACCTGGCAAGCACCTCTTCATTTCCAACTTTTCAACTGCCATTCGGCATAACCGAAACGTCATAAGAATGTGATTAATGGCCGCCAACATTTCATCTCCAACGTTTCACCCTTTCCCCTCCCCATTTCCTCATCTATAAAAGATTCCTGAGTGCAAGAGGAAAAGGTTACACTCCCTCAACTGTTCAGACTTTCTCCTTGCTGTTGAAGAAATTCCGGCGACGCCACCACCGCGCAAATGGCTTCCCGACGCTCTGCACGCCTTCAACCCGCGAACAAGGTCCTCCCCTCCCTCTTCTTCTGCGGATAGATCTTAGGAATCGTTAGGAGAGATATCGGGCTCAAAAGAGCCAGATCGGGTGAGCGTAATGGTGGTTTTCCGAAAATATCATGGTGGCGGGTTCGCCGGAAACCGCCTCTCCGGCGGCCGTGCCGCCGCCCGACGATGGCCCTCGCCTCAACGGAGGTGGTGGTGGTGGTGGCCGGCCAGGGAGATGGCCGGATGGCCGGGAAATAGTTTAGAAAAGCTACAGGATATTAGGTTTTCAGGCTCTGGTTTCGGGCTGTAGAAGAAGATGAACAGTGTCTTCTATTTAGATTTTATTTTTAAATCAATTTCTGAATGAGATATCGGTCATGTTAAATATTTTGGGAAAAATACCTAGAGGCTCCTACGGGAAAAATGATCAACATAGGAAAGGTAGCCCTTGAAGTCTAGTTTTATTCAAAATTAATTTCATTCAATTTGTATTCCTGGTTAGACCACAGCACCCTTTTTGGTGAGGTCTATCCAGAGGGCTGCCTTGACCTTAGAAAAATTCCCCACTCCAATCCAGTCGTCCAAACGACTTGAAATTTGGGATGTGGTCTAATCTTATATATATCTAGGTGCTATCCAAAAATGAGAATTTTTGGAGAATATTTTTCTATAGTTTTTAGAAAAATTCAATAATCCTAACCGAATTTAATTAGGTGGTTAAATAATTTCCAAACCCTCCCAAATTTTGGTGAGTGGTCCCTGGGTTCACCATAAGGTTCGGTATAAGTTTTCATCTCTTTTGGAGATGGTTTGGTTTAGAATTGATCAACCCTAAGTTTCGCCCTAATATTAAAAGTGCACTTTTGAAGTTTGAGTGGTGAGATCACCTCAACAGAGGCAGAGATTTTTACCTCTGGCTAGTAATGTTCTCTAGCACCCCCTCATGGAGTTTGAGGTGGAACGGGATAAGTTTACCCTAAGGACCAAGGCCAAACCCTAAGGATGGGTCTTGGTGGTTTGTGAAGGTCATGGGGTCAAATGACCTCGGATTGACCCGAGATTGGGCGATGAGAACCATAGGGCTAATATTGTTCTCTGGATGAAATCTTAGTAGATTTGGAGATCGTTGGGATATCTAAAAACCTAACCCTAGTTTAGGGCGCAAAACTTGTAGAGATAGGAAATGACACCAAATCACATTGAAAAGTGATGAAAATTGGGTAGAGTGGATTATAGGGGTAGTACAAGCTCTGGATAATTTTCTATGAATTTTATGATCACTATTTTGGGTACTTCTTTAATGAATTAGTAGTTGCATGATTTGCTTAGAAAATTTATTAGAGAGTACAAACTTCCTGGAAACTTGATGAAATTTAGGCAGAGAACCTTTATTATGATTTCAAAACTCTGTGAATTTTTATGGGATTTTTAGAAGCTTAATTCTAGGGCTTGCTTTATTAAGTATTATTTATCATAGATATTGGATTAAATCTATTTTGGTGCTTAGCAAGCTGATAAAATCATGATTCTTTGCACAATGACCTTTTCTGTATCATACTACTGATTAGTAATTTTTCTATAATTTTCCTTCGGGTGATTTCAGTACTTCCTTCATTACGTCGAATTAACGTGATTATATTGGATAAATTATTTAGAGGCTAAATGCTTCCTGTAAAATTCTGAGAATTTGTATTTGAGGTTATCTTGCTGTTATTTAATGAACATAATTTTTGGGTGGCCATTACTTAAGAATATCTTGTAGATCATGTTTAAAATTACCCATGGCCAATCTTTGGGAAAAATTAAATAAATATCAGATTAATTAGGAAAATTATAAATTCCTGGATTTAAGCTAATTAAGTCATGATAGTCCTCCAGTAAACATTATAGGAGATTTGGAAGATAACTTGGAGTACCTCCCCTTGTGTACCACATATAGCTTAGGATGGTCTGCATTTAGTAAAACCACGGAATTCTGATAATCGATGGTTGGTAGGGCAAATTTAGAATGAGTTCATTATTAGAGGTCAGGATAAGTAGAATGAGGGACTGGTTAGGACAAGAGAGTACGGGAACGACGAAAGATCGTCCGTCCCGGGAGGAAGAGGAAGAGTCTTAATACGCTAGGGTTAGATTCATTATAACATTAAAAGGGGATTGGGTAAAGGGTAGACAACCAATAATAATAAGTGCCTTGCGAAAGGGAACTTCGGGCCGTAATGCACCGTCTTGGTTCCTAGTGCCCCTTGAGAACCCTTCACGGGGTATACCGGGGGCAGTCCTGGGCTAACGTAAACCATAGGAGTAATGAAATTAAAAGAGCAACTAGTACAACTAGGGTTGCACACACCCACTCCCCGGTAGTTAGGAAAGTAGAATTACAGGATTACTTGCCATCAGACAGTAGCTCTGAAGGTAGATGCACGGACAATACTGTCCGGGGGGCCGCGGGCTCGAGGGTTGGAGTACGGAGAAAGGTGGTGGGTCATCGGTACTAGGCGATCGATCACACCGACAGCGGTACGATGACTCGGAGAAAAGTCTGGAGGGTACATCCAGCAGCAGTACGCGGATACTCTAGGTTGTGTTCTTCTAGGGGCGTACGGAAGGGCTAGGCCTGGTAGTGTGGTTACCCGCCTAGGAGTGGGGGGCCCGACCCACTGTCTCCGTTTGCCACTACGGAGGTTCTTGGGGGTGAAGCTAGCCTCCCGAACAGGGGGAACTAAAGGTCTGTGCGCATAGAGTCGTGTGCGTGGGTTGCACTTGCATGAATCATGGCATAGCATATCACAACACTCATATTTGCATACAACCGACACCCCAACGTATAAATTGGTATGGGACTTTTTATACGATGGGAGCCTTGCAAAAGATCCCTTAACTTATAAGTTTGTATGGGCATTCATATAAGTTAAGGTTACTTACATACTTACTTACTTGTGCTTACTTACTATTCTCTGGCTGTCTTTTATACAATTTGCTATATATTAATTGTTCTACCTATTACAACATTTATACTGTCCACCTGATATACTTTGCTAGTTAGGTCCACCGTCACTTGCTTGACTACTCTCCACTTTTGTAGCTTCCCTTTCCTCCTCTCCGCCCGGTGCTTAAGAGCCGTGGTGGGAGGGGTAGGGGATGATAGGGCTTAGTCTTTATGACTAATGGTTTTCGAACCAAACATTACAGGAGCTCCGGATGGGAGACAGGGACCAGCACCAGCGGAGTACGGTGCGCATGGAGGTGGGACAGTCTAGCACCGGTGCACCTGCGACCAGCTCCGTGAGTGATTAGCATTTTCTTAGCTTCCGCGATGAGAGACTTGTAGTGAGGACTCTGATGTACCGGGCATGAGCCCTTTTATTTCCAGACTATTTATACTCTGATGATTTTCTGTGGACACTCCCTTCGTGGAGTTTTATTTTATGTGATATTCTCTTTTAGTGGACTTGCTTCTCTCTTGCTTGCTATATATTGCGATCGAAAAGGCCGGCAGAATCGGCGCGTTGTAGTGGCAACCTTCCCGGGTGCGAAGGTGTCACCGCAAAGCGGCGGTTCTGGGCATAAGACCCCGGTGGTTGAAAAAGAAAAAAAAAGGGGGGGTCTTACAACTTTAACGCAACAGACTCAATCCGCACGCATCGAACACCCATTAGGTAGAAGCACATCCAATCTATCCTTAGCCACAGAAGAGGAAACTCTGATACGTGACATGAAGTCCTCGGATAGGAAAGAGTGTGAAGCTCCTATAACAAACAGTGCTCGAGCTGGATAGTCCATAACCACAACAAAGCCTAAAACAAGACAGTCATACGACCCAAGCATAAGACGCAAGGTATGCAAAGTATTATGGATAAAATCTAACACATACTTGTCACCACATCGCCTTGCTTGACGGCCTCCTATTGGCCCAGGTTGTAGACTCTTGGTTGTGTTAGAGCTTGATGGGATGCGATTTACTCCACCGCCTTCCCTTTTTCAGCATACAATGCTCCTGCTTTTTTTTTTCTGATTTGCAACTCCAACAGTTGCGGGCTATATGTCCCGGTTTGCCACAGTTATAACAAAGATTTGGGCCGCCTCGCCCAGGAGATGCTCCAGAAGTAACCAACGAAGAAGCCGGTCCAGAAGACTTGGCCTTCTTGTTCCACCTTCGGTACCCAGACTTCGGCGAACTTGGAACTTTAAAGTCTGACCTCTTCACCGCTGAGTCCTCATCTTGAACTCTCTTCAGATCCTTCTCCAGAGATCGGGTTGTATTGACCAAGACTAGAAAGCCCTGCGTCATAGGACCTGAGAGTAGCAACCTCAGATCGTCACACAGTCCTTCGTAGAACCGGTTGGTCTTACGCTCCTCATCAGTAAAAGTGGAGCCAGAATAACGCCCCAATCTCGTGAACTCATGAAGGTAGTCGTCTACGCTTATCTCTCCATGAGTCAGTCTCTGGAACTGATTCTCTAAAGCTATTTTTTGCGCTAACGGGATGAACTGTGCCAGAAATAGTCTTGAGAACTCCTCCATCCAGATGTTAGAAAGTTGCCTCCCAGCGAAGTGATGTAGCTCTATCCCCTCCCACCATAACCTTGCTTCATTATCCAGAAGGAAAGTGGCTATCGTAACCTTCTGCCACTCCTTAGTCTCTATTACGAACATGACTCTCTTAACCCTGGAAAGTCAATCCTCGACTTGCGTTGGGGTCTCAGTCCCCAAAAACACTGATGAATTACAACTCATCACGTGCTTTAGTTGTTTCTCAGTTGCTCTCCTCTGCACTACGGGCTCTGCCGCTACTTGATCTGCCACTATAGGTTCCGCTACGCCAAGTGGTACATGACCTAATCTAGGAGCAGGAGGCTGCACTTGCCTCCCTGGTTGGGCATTGATCATAGCGAACACCGCTTCAGCTACCATACGAATGGTTTCAGCAGAAGGAGGGGTTGCAGGCGCGTCATTGGGCGCACTACTCTCTGCAAAGTGTTGACGTTGTGACTGTTCTGCACCACTCCTAGTCACCTATAATCGTGAAACACACAATTATGTGACAACCAATTGCCAAAAAGCAATCATAGGAACACACAGGTTCCTCAAACATGTATTGTCATTCCTAAGTGGACATTCATGGGTTCTTTTATGTTACAACGATAACGCGCATACATGTGCTCACCACCCCTTAAAACAATTCGACCATGAATTCGAATAAGGAAGCCCGACACCAGAGTCTGATACCAACTTTGTAACATCCTCGTCCGTCACATAACATATAACAGAAGGTCCGGCCGGGGCCCGACGCCATATACTACGAACAGTCAAAGAGTTACTAATTGAGACCAAAACCCAAATACACGCATAATATCACAGAGTGCATTCTAGCGGAAGTACTTTAAAGGTTAACAAGAACCCAACCAACTGAATGTTAACTAACATAAAAATAGGAATGAATAAACAAATACACAAATAGTCTTGGCCTTACAAACTTACATTGATCAACTCCAATTAAAATGTCTTGCATACATCGACACGCAGTCCAGCCACAAATGAACAATAAAATAAACGGGTAATTCGCTTTGGCCTTCAAGGGCCAGCTTATCAATCCTAGAATCCAGTCCGTTATTTCTTGCCTGGCTCGGCTACACCTGCACGAAACATTCCACCGCGTGATGGCAAACAATATCAACGATCAACATTAGCTGACCAAATTATAATGACCCCACCCCTCACTCGGGGTGACGGTGCTCCTTCCCTGCAGGCATTAGTTTAAACATATATTGACAATCAAAATGTGCAACTAAAGCACCATTCGCCACAGACGTTGGCGCAAACGCCCAACGCCTCTTGCTCTCAGGGCACACTCTTGGTGCACAAGACCACAAGGGTTGCACCACCGTTCCCTATGACGATCAACAACGTTTGACCTTTCAGTCTCACGGGGCCAAGGCCAGATACAACGCCCCTATGGCTTCGACCAAGTCATGTGATTTACACTTTGACTCACTCCAGGTCGAACGACATAGGGGAGGGTACAGTTCAGCCACATCCCGTGCTCAAATCGTCCGGCTCGCAGGCCTAATGCGAGTCAGCATCCCCTTTCCCTTTTTTGCATGATCAATAACCCCGTTAGAATCCTAGGCTAACACTCATGGCTACCAAAGCTGAGCAAATTAATCTCACACTCCACAAACTAGGCCCCAGGTATTCGAGAGATAGGAACCCACGGCCCCCAAGTCTTACAAGACAGGCCTCACAAAAATAGCCTACAGGTCTCCCAGAGACAGGCTTCATCAAATGGCCACAAGGTTTCCAAGAAACAGGCCTCAACACACCCCGTGACTCCAAAATTTACACGATAACCACGGAGTCTTCTCCGGCATACAAAACATACAAACATCACCAATCCAGACCAACCTGTCTGGATGGGCTTCACACAGCATACATATTCTGTAATTCAATTCCGGATCTAAATACAAAACTAACGGAGGAATAAACGGATCTACCCATCGGGAGAACCACTTCCACGTTTTCGTGAAGTGTCTACCCTCAAATGCCAAAATGAAAGGACTTCACATGTCCAAGGAAGAAGATTATTACCCTAGAAGTCAGCTTCGAAGTCATGGAAGAGATTCGAGTCGGATGAACACGACTGCTACGGCTTTGCCTCCGTAGATCCGAACTCGCCTCGCAAATCCGAGCTCTGAATCTCAAATGGCAGCGGGATCTCCTCTCTCCGGCGCTGCTTCTCCTCCTCCAAACGTCCAGCCCAAGGTTCTCAAACTCCAAAAGAATGAAGTGAAAACGGCCAAATCAACACTAAAAACAGAGCTACCGTTGCGCGGTAACTATTTACCACAGCGCGGTACCGTTAATCAACGCCTCGTTTCGTGTGCCACCGCCCAGGCCCTCCAATCACAGGCCGATACGTGGTCACGTCATTACAGCTTCACTATCGCCGCGCGATAGGATGTTAACGCCTCGCGGTAGCTAGCGACGGTTATGACACGACGCTCCTGCTACCGCCGCGTGATAGTTAGTACTGTCGCGCGGTAAAAACCCGAGAGTTTCGACAAATAAATTGTCAAGCTACCGCATGCGGTATCTCTACCGCTGGGTGATAAATTCCAGAGAGATCAGCCAAACAAATTGCTAACACCGCACGATAATAACATACCGCCACGCGGTAGACTAGGCGTTGAGTCACCTCGCCTCACTCAACACTCTCGACGCTACCGCCACACGGTATCAGCCTACCGTCGCGTAGTAACCAAAGCATTGAGTCAACTCGCCTTACTCGGCGCTCTCGATGCCTAGCGCTACCGCGGGACGGTATTGGCCTACCGCCGCACAATACCCTATTTTCCTGCCGACAAAAACTTGGGGTGTTACATGAAACATAAGCACCCACATGGAACATAATAAATTGTCCCTTCACCAACAATTATTTGCATGATATTTCTTACAAACTCAGCTTGAAATGTGAATAAGATATGCTCACGCATAAACATTGAAAATAGGCAAATGGCTTTAACTCCGTAAAACCTTTTAAACTTGCTCCACATAACGAGAAAAAATTAAAATCAAAATGAAAAAAAAAAACATTTTTTATATATAGCAAACCCCACTATAGTGGGATAAAGGTGTGAGTGTTGTTGGATATTTTCTATATATAAGCAACAAAATGAGCAGAAAGCACGTGAGATTGTTCAAGCATATAACACTTTGCATGATGATAACTGATAGGCTACTAATACGAATAAGACGTACGTAGATGGAACCTAGATTCAAGTTTAGAACTAACACATCTGTATATAAGTAGACGATCCCATACCAAGTCCAGTAAACAACAACTACATAGAAGACTATGACATTGATCTACTACACTTGTCAACAAAATTCATCAGACACTTTCAAAAGTAGTGCCTCACCATTTCAAGACCTCGTCTCTCCCCCTGCTCCCTACCACCCATAAAACCTAGAAGTAGATGGTGATTGACTACTTTTGGGTCACAAAGTAACACTGAGGCAGCCGGCTGCTATCTATTTGAGTCCCGAACCGATCATGGATTTGTTGCCTTCCAGCATCAAATTTTGATCTGATTTCAGGTCCTAGGAGATTGCTAAGCAAGGAGTTCCTATCTGCGAGCAGCAAGCGTGTGGAAAGCTTTCGGCACATGGCCTTGAATACCCGTGATATCTCAGTCAGTCCACTGGCACCAACAGCTCGAGCAGCATTTTCATTTTTCTCAAAAGGATCTTCAATCTAAATGAGTAAGGTATTTGATTGCAACGGTCAAATTGTCATCTTAAAAGCAAAAAAAAGGAAATTCATTTAAATACAAGGCTTACAAGAAGGGTCTGAAATTTACGCATCCATCTGATTTTGCTGTTGTTAATAGGTTCCCATTTTCCAGTGTATGTGCAGATGACATAATCTGACGCCAGAGTATCAAGCCCAGAAAACTATATTAAAAAAAGGCCATGAGTAAAGCTTGTGAACATAATAAGTATTAACTGTACAGGAAAATTAGAGGTAAGTTAGGGTGGTCCCCGACGAGACCCAATCACTGTTTTAAATGTTCTTTGACATGTCTGCCGACGTGTCGCTTTTATGGGTAATTTTTCTAAAAAATCGTTTGTCCTTTCATAAAATAAAAATTGATATAAATCACGGACGCTAAGACAAATTCCAAACAAAAAAGAAAAAACATCAGAACATTGAAAAAAAAAGGTAAACAAAGTAAAATACAATACTAGCAAGAAAATCAGAAATATACGTGTATCAATTTTTATGAGTCAAAGATAGCAAGACAGACAAGTAAATGAGTCAAACAGAAACAACTAGAATTATTAGTCTACTTCGGAGTATAGTATATATCCGTTCATGTAATAACATAAGTTGTAACCAATGAAATGTGTAGGTGTTTTTATTTGATACACATGATTCATGTTTCAGATGGATTCAAGTTCAAATTTAAGACTTATCAGAGGTTCAAGTTCAGATTACAAGACTTATCAGAGATTCAAGTTCAGGAGATGCATCAATTAAACCCTACCTTTCAAGGTTCGCTTATGAAAATAATGAATAAAATGATTTATAGTTAAGTGATTCATAGTGTATAAAGACATGCTACAAATATAACGATTAAAGTATCCAAGATTAAAATTCATAAACATAAGACAGGATGTATGAAATTAAATTCAATATTTACAAGCGAGAATGATCTCTCTACTTGCCTTAAGGCTGAATCCAACAGTAGCGGCTAAGCGGCGCAAGAAAAATTAAGAAACCTAATTTAAACTTGTTCAAGCACAAACATAGACGATATTTGGTTTAACGAAAACCCTACGCTGGGACATTCATTTAACAACACAATATCTAAATAAAATGGGGAGTTTAGAAAATTACCTTCCCTCAAAGGTGACGGTAGAGGAGATACCACAAATAATTGGAAATTTAGTGGCGCTTAGGTTACAAAAACCCTAAATCGGAGAGGGTTAAGTGGCGCAATCAAATGAAATCCTTTCCTTTATTTTTATTTTTAGGTTGTTACATTTGGTATCGGACAGACTTGAGCTTCCAAAGATAAATTATCTTATAATTTTCACATATTTTGGTATTAAATTATCTTATAATTTATCTTTAGAAGCTCAACCTCCCTCTGATACCAAATGTAACAACCTAAAAATAAAAATAAAAGAAAGGATTTCATTTGATTGCGCCGCTTAGCCCTTTAAGGTTTTTGTAACCTAAGCATCGCCAAATTCCCGATTCTTCGTAGTATCTCCTCTCCCCTCATCTTTGAGAGAAGGTAATTTGCTAACCGCCCCCCCCCCCATTTTATTTAGAATTTATATTGTTAAATGCATGTCTCTGTTAAATTAAATAGCGTCTATGATTGTCCTTAAACATGTTTAAATTAGGTATCTAAATTTTGCTTAATCCACTTAGCCGCTACCAGGCTTGGCCAAAAAGCCTGATCGGGTCGGGCTTGGCCCGGCCCGGTCGGGCCCGGGTTTTTTACCAACCGGGCTCGACCCGGGCCCAATTTGAACCGGGCTGGGCCGGGCTCGGACCAGCCTGAATACAAAAGGCGGGATTTTAATCCCGCCTATTAGTCGTGTCCAAAAAGACCGGGCCCGGAAAGCCCGTCCGGGCCCGGCCCGGAAAAAGCCCGGCTAGGCCCAGCCCGGCAGAAGCCCGAGTTTGGGACCTTACCGGGCCCCACTTTTAGCCAAGTGCCCGGCCCGTGCCGGGCAAAGCCCGGGCGCCGGGCTAGCCCGAGCCCGGCACCCGAGCTTGGTGAAATCCCGCCAATCAGGCGGGATTTTAATCCCGCCTGATTTCAGGCGGGATTTAATCCCGCCTGATTTCAGGCGGGATTTAATCCCGCCTGATTATAGGCGGGATTAAATCCCGCCTGAACAGGAACAGACGGGATTTAATCCCTCCTGATCAGGAACAGGCGGGATTTAATCCCGCCTGAACAGGAACAGGCGGGATTTAATCCCGCCTGAAATTTCAGGCCGGGCCTGGCCCGGCCCGGGCCGGCCTGAAGGGCCTTACCGGGCTCCTTTTTTGTGGGGGAGCCCGAGCCCGACCCGGCCCGGTAGATAAAAAGCCCGGGACGAGCCAGGTTGGCAAAAAGCCCGGGCCCAATCAGGCCCGGCCCGGGCTGGCCCGATTGGGCTTTTTGCGCACGACTACCGCTTATGATTAGGCGGGATTAAAATCCCGCCTTAATCTCACCTAATCATAGGCGGGATTAAATCCCACCTATGATTAGGCGGGATTTTAATCCCGCCTAATAAAGGATTAAAATCCCGCCTAATTAGGCGGGAATAAAATCCTGCCTATGATTAGGCGGGATTTAATCCCGCCAATGATTAGGCGGGATTTAATCCCGCCTATGATTAGGCGGGATTTTTAATCCCGCCTGGCGGGATTTTTAATCCCGCCTGGCGGGATTTTTAATCCCGCCTGGCGGGATTTTTAATCCCGCCTGGCGGGATTTTTAATCCCGCCTGGCGGGATTTTTAATCCCGCCTGGCGGGATTTTAGGCGGAATGAAAAATCCCACCTGGCGGGATTTCTGCTTAGCCCGGTGTCGAGCTCAGGCTAGCCCGGCACCCGGGCCGGGCAACCGGCAAAAATGGGGGCTCGGTAAGGGCCCCAAGCCCGATCTTAGCCCGGGCCGGGCTATTTCCAGGTCGTGCCTAGCCGGGCTTTTGCCAGGCCGAGCCCGGGCAGGCTTTTCGGGCCCTGGCTATTTGCCCACGACTAGCCGGTACTAACAGATTCAGGCTTAAAACAAGTAGAGAGACCCCCCTCGCTTGCAAACATTGAATTTAATTTCATACACCACATCTTATGTTTATGAATTTTACTCTTTGATACCTAAATCATTATATTTGTAGCATGTCTTGATAAGATAGGAATCACTAAAATATAAATCATTTAATTCATTAATGTTATAAGCGAACCTTGAAAGATAGAGTATAATTGATGCAACTACTGAACTTGAATCTCTGATAAGTCTTGAAATCTGAACTTAAATCTCTAATAAGTCTTAAATTTGAACTTGAATTCGTCTGAAACATGAATCACGTGTATCAAATAAAAACACTTACACATATCATTGGTACAACTTATGTCATCACATGAACGAATATATGGTATACTCCGGAGTAGACTAATAATTCTAGTTGTTTCTACTTGACACATTTACTTGTCATTCTTTCTAGAGTTGACTCGTAAAAATTGATACACGTACATTTCTGATTCCCATGCTAATATTCTATTTTACTTTGTTTACATTTTTTTTAATGTTTTGAGGTTATTTTCTTTTTTTTTGAAATTTGTCTTATCGCACATGACTGTGCTGCCTGTTACCTGAGCCTGATCTGCGTCAACTTCTTGTATTTCTGGAGGTTTATTTTATTTCTTGCTACGTCAGAATTTATGTTGTATTTCTTTTACGGTCGAATTTTGTTTATTATATAATAGTTATGATCAGTAATTTTAATGTATCATGGACAACTACTTGGCTAAATAAATTATGTACTGGAATCTTGATATTATTGCATGTTCATTTATTTGGGATTTTATTGCATAAAATTTATATCTGAACTGTGCGACATGAGTTTTATCAAAATACATGTGCATTTAACTTTTCACTGCTACACTCTAAACAGTCCTGCACAAAAAGACTGCCGGTCCGGTCCAGGACGGGTCTTTTAAAAGACCGGTCTTTTGGCCGACCGGTCCTGCTCAAACCAGTCCCGGTTCGGGACCGGTTTTCCTCTTTTGAGGAGGACTGGTTGGGACCGGCAGACTGGTCCCAGACCGGTCCCAGATCGGTCCCAGACCGATTTTTTTATTAGTACTCTGCTATTCTGAATCGATTGCAGTCCTCTTTTTTATTAGATTTTGTATGAATGTTGTCTAGAATCAAGTTTTGGCTATAATCTCATCTAGGTTGATGAAAATGGAGAAAATTATAGTCCAAAACATATGAATACGAGCGCATAACCGGTCTAATTAACAGACTTTTACCGGTCTTTTACCGGTCCCGGTCCCGGTCCGGGACCAGTCTTTGGTGGAAAAGGGGGGACCTCTAGGGACCCCTGGGACCGGTCCAGGACCGGTCCGGTCCCGGACCGGTCTTAACCGGTCCCTAGCCAATCCTAACCGGTCCGGTCCCAACAGGACCGGTTTTTTTGTGCACCACTAACTCTAAACCTTTCACATAAAAATATGTATTTTTCACTGAATTATTTATTTTCAGCCTAATAATACTAAATCAGTTCCCGTCTAACAGACATGAAATTTCTTTCCCCTATGTCTGTGGCATCACGACCCACCCGAAGAGCACTCTGATCTTTGTTTTTAGACGGGTCGTGACAGTTGGTATAAGAGGGAAGTTGAGCTTCTAAAGATAAATTGTCATATAATTTTCACATATTTTAAATTTTATTATACAAATATATATGCATGTATTATTCATTCACTCGCACTACACTCATAAGCAAGAGTAGTATGCACATGAATATTAAGGGGTTATGGGTAAACTTAACATTTATGTGTATATAAATTTTTATTAGGATATACACAACTTGCGAATATTAAATGGATAAGGGCAATTTAATATTTTCAAGTGCGAAGACATTAAAAACATAATATGCATGACATGTTAAGCGATAGGGGCACTTAACATGACATGTATATCCATTCATGAGCATTCTTAAGAATGCATTTTAGACACAATTGTATTGCATGCATAGCATAACTTATTGCACAAGTGTTAAGCTAAGAGCAACAGATGATGATTGTACACACATGGATTTACAAATTATTTGTCATTGCACGTGATTTCATTGTTGCATTTGCATGATCATTACTTAGAGTTGTCCAATGAAAATGTAGTAATTATTACATGATTTAGGTATCCAAAAGTAATTAAGTGTTAGAACTTCTAGTCTCAATCCTTTCTATTCTGTTCGGCTATCAATCTTACCTGATTTTCTTGTACATCTTTCTAGATGGCTCCTAAGTGGTTGAATCGCAAGCAGGCTACCTCTTCTGCGGGAGGAGCTTCTGGAGATGCCACTACCTAGTTTCTGAGGCAGATTCTGGATCGTCTCACTCGCCTAGGAGAGGAACGTCGAACTCCTGATCCAACCACTAGTTCCGGCCGTGTAGGGACAGCTAGAGTAGAAATCACTGTTGCCCCTCTTGGAGCCACCCCTCCTACATCTGATCCAAGAACCAACTCTCCTTCCATCAACCCGGTGTCCCTGCCCGTGTCAAATCTGACTGTTCCTCCTGTAGCGATGACAGAGACTTTGGCACTCAAGAGACTAAAGCCGCCAACTTTCAACAGTGATCGTGATTACTTCGTCATCTCTGATTGGCTCTCCTAGAAGGAGAATCACTTTGAGTATGCTGGAGTTCTGGAGGCTCAGAAAGTTCTTCTTGCGGCCTACCAGCTGACCGAGGATGCTTACACCTGATGGCTTCAGCACAGCAATCTCCCTAATTCTGGCACCAAAACCTGAGGACAATTCAAGGAATCTATCTCGGAAAAGTTTCCCTCTTCTATGGAGCGAGACGAGCTAGCGAGAAGTTCTTGTCCCTCCACCAGCCCAACAGGACAGTGACCGATTTAAAAAAAGAGTTCGCATGCCCATCCCTACTTGCTATGGAATTTGTGTCAGACGCGTCTAAGAAGATTAGCCGTTTCATGAAGGCACTCTGTCATGATTTCCTCCAGCATAAAGTAGTTCATGTTGCCACCACCTACCACGAGACTGTAGGAGCTGCCTTGCAAGTGGAAGCTATTGAGCTGGATTGTACAGCCAAGAAGATTCAACATGATTCTAGCAATGTCGCCACCTCTGAACAGAAACGAAAGGGTGCTCCATCTCAGGAGCAAGGCCACAAGTATAAAGAGGTGTGTGCCTTTTTTCATAAGGTGGGTCATGTCGCGCAAGTCTATCGCACCATCCTGAAGAAGGAGAAGAGAGTTGTTCCTGCACAGCAATCTAAGTTGATGCTTGACGCTACCTCCGCCGTCTATGCTTACTGCAAGAAGTTAGGTCACTTGCTGAAGGACTACCGTCGTAAGCAGAATGTCTGCTACAGATGTGGTCTAGTTGGGCACCATATCTAAGAATATCCTATGAAGAAGCTCAATTCTCGCTCAGCCTCTGCAAGCTGTTTTAGGAGCTCAGGAGAAAGGCAAAGTTGTGGTGAACGTCATCTTTCAGGGCAAGGTACTTGCATCCACCGATGTCATCTCTGGTATGTAATACGTTATTTTTAAATTTTTGCATCTAAAATTGTGTCTTAATATCGAACAATCATGAGTTGCGTCTGTAATTTTCATTTCTAGGGAGATTTAGGGTTCAGAATAAGTTGACGTAGATTATTTTTGATTTCGGTGCATCTCATTCCATTATCGCACGTCATATTGTGGATCTTCATCGTTGGTCTACTTTGTCACTTGAGATCCCTTCTGAGATCTCTATGTCTGGTCATCTACACCTTTCAAATATGTCTCAATTGTTCAATTTTGTTTGGTGAACTACGAGTCTCAGCCGACCTCATTGTTCTGGATATGACAGAGTTCGATGTAATCTTGGGCATGAATTGATTGATTGCGTATAGAACAAAACTGGACTGTATGATAAAGAGAGTCAATCTCAGCATCGATGGCAAGGACGACAACGTTCATGTTCAGACCAGCAGCCACATGAAAGTAATTTTTATTGTGTTCATCACTCGTCTTATTAGTCAAGGATATCCTACTTGTTTTGTATATGCTTCTCTTTCGGATTCTTCCTCTGCTCAACTTGAATCCATCCCGATTATTTCTGAGTTTCCTGACATTTTTCCTACCGAATTGCCTAGAATGCCTACTGATCGAGATGTGGAGTTCTCCGTTGATGTAAAGCCAAGAATGTAACATCCCGACTTTTATTGGGTCACTAGAACCCTAGTGGACCCAATAAAAGTGATTTGAACATCTACCCGAGACTCATAAGGGGTAGGAGATGACCTTATTTTGGGGATTTCGAGCTAATGAGCTCTGATTCGAGTTCTGTTTGTTGCATTGAATTCGTATAACCGGTACGAGTGCAACCAAACTCGTTTTGCTGCAAACTGAAGTCATATGGAGAATATGGCCGTTTTGAGTATTGTAGCGCGCCACGACGCGCAGTAGTTGGATATTAAGCTAGAGAACTCTAACATGAGTTCTGTCGATTCCTATGGTCTCGTATAGTTAATACGAGTGCGTTGGAACTCGTTCCGTTGAATTCTGAGATCATATGGTGGATATGACCGTTACACGTAGAACGTAACAAATACGAGAAATTTGGATATTGAGCTAGAGAACTCCGATTTGAGTTCTGTCAGTTCTTATGGCTTTGTATAGTCAATACGAGTGCGTTGGAACTTGTTCCGTTGAGTTCCGAAGTCATATGGTGGATATGACCATTCCTCATAAAACGTCGCGAAAACGAGATTTTTGAATATCAAGCTAAGAAACTCCAATCTGAGTTATGTCAGTTCCTAAGAATTCGAATAGTCGATACAAACACAATAGAACTCTTTGCGTCGAAATCCGAAGCCTAACGACGAATATGACCATTTTGAGTTCCGTAGCGCGTTGCGACGCGCAATTTTTGAATATTGGGCAAATGAACTCAGATTTGACCTAAGTCAGTTGCGTTGGATTCGTATGATCAATACGAGGTCAACGGAGTTCGTTCCAATCAACTCTGATAACGGGAGGTCAACATCGGTCAAAACGAGCATTATAGTGCATCGGAAAGCGTGCGCACACCGATATTTCTAAAATACCCTAACTTTGGCACGTCACTTGACGACTTTGACAAAATTTGACCTTGACCCATATGGGGGACCACCCCACAGTTGACTTGGTACAACCTCCCTAAAAATTTGAGTTTTCATTAAGAAATTCTAATTTTTAAGTTACCCCACTTGAGCCCCATCACCAAGACCATCATGGGCCTTCTTATGAGCTCTGATTTTCATGTAGGCAGCCAAGGAAGATGGGCTTTTGGGCCAAAGCAAGGAGGGAGCCAATCCTAAGCCTCCACCTACCCTCATCCTCTCCCCAAGCCAAGCTCCAACCAATGGGAGGCTTACACCCTGATTGTACCTCTCCAATGGAGGGCTGACATGTGCCTCATACAGCTGGGGAGTTAACCCTACAAGGGTTGGCTAACCTCACCTCTTGGTTTGCTTAACCAAGAAGAAAAAGAAGGGGTAGGGGCCTACCCTTCCTATAAAAAAAGCTCCTGCCTCTGGAGAAGACTCATTCCTCTTCCCCATCTCCAGTCGACCCCAGCCACCACCTCGTCGGAGCCCGACCTCGCCGGAATTCCCCCACCCAAGCTCCACCACCCTCCACCACCATTAATGGCGGATCTCGCCGGAAGCCGCTTAAGACCTCGAAACAGGTGGAAACCATCTCCTCTCCTCCCTCTCGAACTTCTGGACGTTTCACATGTAGCCTCCGGCGGTCGGGGCACCGTAGTCGTTCCCCCCTCTCCACCGTGCAAAAATAAAAAAAATAGCTCCGGCAATGGCCGGCGGCGGCAGGCCAACGGACCACCGTCGGAGGGAGCGCCCACCACCGGGAAGTCGGTGGGGGGCGGAGACATGGCCGGCCGGCGGCGGGGAAGGCCCATGATGGGCGGTTTCAGTACAGGCTCGGGAGGGAGATGATATATATATATATATATACAATTTTATAAATTTTTATAAAATTATAATTAAAAAGGGGTTTTGATTTTTCTGAAGCTAAACTAGAGGCCTGATGAAAAAGTATCGAACATAAAAAATGTTCTTTTTTGTGTCAGCTATACCTCAAAAAAATTGAAGATTTTTCAGACACTATTTGGTATTTTTAAAAATTAAAATAGTGTTTATTTGGCTAATTTGGGGGACCTAAAATACTCCTAAAAATCTGATAAAATTCTCAGTAATAGTTGGAGCCCTTATGCATGCTCTATAAAGATTTGGAGATTTTTGGTTATGCTTTAATATTTTTTAAGCATTTAAAGTGGTGGTTTTCACCTTTGAAAATTAATAGAGGCCAATTTTCCCGATCAAAATCTCATAAAATCTCATGGATGATTTATATTTACCAAAGGCATGCCACGATAAAATTTGATAAATTTTCGAGCATTCCTACTATTTTGAGATTTTAAATCATGTTCGAGGTTAATTTAAAGATTGTTATATACAAAATCTTCCGATTAAAATATCTTATATCTTTATAAGAAATTCTTGGGGTTAAATACATAGTTTGGAAATATACGAGGAATTTTGAGGCATTCCTGATATTTTAATATATTGATTTAGTCGAGCATATTTTAAAGATGTTAGAGGTTATGTAAGACCTCAAAATAATTTAAAATAATCAGAACGTATTTTAAATATTGTTAGAGGTTATGTAAGATCTCGAAGCGATGAAAATTATATTGAGGAACATGTATTTTATATTTAAACTCACTGCCGTAGTTTGGTGATTTGAAATACGACTTATTTTTTAATATAAAAATAAGGGTTTGTTCGAGCCTTAATGAATTATTGAAGTTCAATCGGGTCTCGAAATAACTCGAGAAACTCTTGAGGTTTATGTTTTGGCGAATTCAACATCGAGTTCTGTTTTCCTTAATTTCTGACTCTTTGTTGCATAAAAGAGGTTTAAATCGGAAGAAAATGATATTAAGCTTAACATAGAAACATGATTCGCCCTGATGCGAGCAATTAAGGTTAAGAGATGGTGCTTAACCTCATGCGGATATTTGGCCCTCAGTAATCCTTATAACGAGGAGCAAGTTATTATAATAAAGTGATAATCCCTAAATATATGTCTGATTAAGCCGTGATTAAGAGGTGCAATTGAACTTAATATCGGATATTAATAATGGATGAAACTCAAAAGAAGCTTTCTAAGATTAGAAATGGAACTGAACTTGTCTCATAAGAACGGAGATGGAACTGAACTTGCCTCCCGAGAACGGAGATGGAACTGAACTTGCCTCCTGAGAATGGAGATGGAACTGAACTTACCTCCTGAGAACGGAGATAGAACTGAACTTGCCTCCTGAGAACGGAGACGGAACTGAAGCCTCATGAATGGAGTGATTGGACTACTAACCATTTCTTTATGATTTATTCTAGTCTTTCACTGGTTCAGTTCCTTTATTTATTTCGGTTCGTTTCTTTTTTTCAATACTTCAGTCTCGTACTGGTCCTGCTTATTTACTTTCAGTTCAGTTCATTTTTTTTAGTACTACTTCAGTACTGTACTGGTCAAGTTCATTTTATTACTTTAATTATAGTTCTTTCTATTCAGTACTACTCCAGTCTCGTACTGGTCTAATTTATTTCAGCACTTTACTTCAATGCCTTTACAGTTCAGCATTTCATTACTGCAATTCATACTTTACTTCAGTACTTAGTTTTGCAGTCTATTTCAGTAGTATATTTACTTACCGCTCTTAATTATGCAATTTACTGATTTTACATTTCTAGTTCGAGTCCTGCTCTGACGATCGGTTGGCTTTTGGTAGAGTGTTTGTTGGGGATAACCAAGAGTTGAGTTATTCCTTCAGGGTTAGCCCTTAATAATGTGCTCTCACGCTTATTGCGCACCTTGCATGAAGTTGAGCAGCATGTTGATTCGAGAAGGCCGCTTGCCCGAATTATTTCATGTCAAGTATGGCAAGCCGCCGCAGATCAAAATTATGAAAGTTACTTATTTATTGAAATGCTTGTGAATTGTTTCGGCAAAAAGTGGTGGGTCGGTCATGCCCATAGATCGTACATACCGGTGTGGGAAGGTTGACCACTCAAGGCGACGGGGAGATGCATACCACGGGTGACCGGTCGTTATGTTTTTCCCCGCTGGGTTTCCTCCGCTGGTCGGCCAAAATGTTGAATCGTCGGATGTCGCTTACATCCAAGAGTACACATAGTTGTACGTTGGGGCCCGGGTAGTGCGGTACGTCCACACCCAGAAGTGGCAGGACTGGCCACTGTCACTGACGGCCACATCAGTGAGGCCCGTGGAATTCGCTACCCTGCTGGAAGAGAAGCGGTCCAATCTATGTCGACATAGTGGGTGTGCACAGTTTTGAATGTCTGCGATGTGTGCGCGGCTTTGAATGTCTGTGGTGTGTGCGCAGCTTTGAATGTCTGCGATGTGTGCGCAGCTTTGAATGTCTGCAGCGTGTTGGCAGGTGTGAATACCTGCGGTGTGAATACGGGTTGTGAATACCTGTTGTGCTGACAGCTAGTGGAGCTTTTGTCATAACTGATATATAATGATGCTGCTATTCCAGTTATACTGTGATGCACCTCCTTTTAATGGTTGCTCCTAACTTATATATGAAATGTTATACTAACTCTCTTTTGCTTCGGCTATTGTTGATAGTGTTGAGGCTCACTCTCGTCCCCAAGTTTAGGGATCTTGGGGAGGAGGTGTGAATCCACTTAGTCATGTGGCTAATGGTCATTTAAATAACCATTCAAAGGAGATGAAGCAGCATGAGGCCCAAATAGCGCGTGACAGCATACCTATCTTAGAGCCGACACGAGCAGAAGCACCAGTCTCAACTCCAGTACTTAGAGATTTGAGCCCTTAGCATGGTAAAAGCAGATAGTGTTGTAGTTTTTTTTAGCCTGATGAGCCGCATGTATAAACTTATGACTACGGCCTTTGTTATATATATAAATTAATTTCGGATATACTTCCGTTGTAATCTGATGTGATGTGATGAGTTTCCATAGCCTGACAGGGCGATCATTCTACGCTTGGTGAGTGGGTTGTTGCCACATGGAAAGCGTAGGGTTGCCGTCTTGGGTGGTAAGACCCATCTCTGACCCGACCCGATCTAAGGTTGGGGGGAGGGTCTTACAATTGGATAAGAGCATTCATGATCCGTCCATGTGGGAAGTCTCGGAATCCTTTTGTCCCTCGCTTCGTTCCTTGGTTTGGGATGAACCATGCAGCGAAAGCCTGGAAGACCCGATAAGGTTAAATTTAAAGATTCTAGACTACACGTTTACATACCCATGCACACTCGTTTCCAATTTGGTTAGCTTTTGCAAATTCCCCTACTTTGAAACTCCTGACTCCTCTAGATATCGGAGTCGAGTAACAGAGGATCTTCCTCAAGAAATCAACACCGCCCTCTGACTCTACCACCTACTCCCGCAGTTCCCTTTAATGAGACAAAGTCGGGACAAACTCTCGCAACCATATTGGGCACGTTTCAGACTGTTATTGGACAGCAGTAACAGCAAGTCGTTCACAGATCAGACATGTTAACGACCTTCCGATGGTTAAGACCTCATATTTACCGAGGTGTTGAGACGATGATGCAAATAGAGGAATGAATAGAAAGAGTCGAGGAACTGCTAGAAGGGATGAGATGCCCAGGAGTATTTGCAGTTCCCTTGGTGGTGACGCTACTTGAGGGATTTGCCCGCGACTAGAGACGGGCAGTTATTCGTTCCACTTTTGATTGCCCATATCTCTTGCCACAACATTGCCACCCACGCTGTCCCCTTGGAAATGGGAAAAATTCTCTAAGGTGTTCCGGAACACTTCATACCTGAAGCCGATCGAGCTGAGTTGCAGGAGTGCTTCCTGCAAATTCGTCAAGGAAATAATATGGTACCGGAGTACCAGAGAGAATTCATCTACTTAGCCCGTTTTACGGGGATGCTTGCAGTAACTGATAAAGACAAGGCCGTTAGGTTTATCGAGGGCTGCGTGATGACCTCCGACGGGCTTTGATTATGATTGCCAATATCTCTTACCACAACATTGCCACCCACGCTGTCTCTTTGGAAATGGACCAACTGACGGCCACACAACAGTGAAGAAGGCATGTAGAGGCCCCTTGAGGATGGGAGGGGGAGGCGTTCCCTCGACGACAGTCTCGAGATCGAAGACAGAGTCATTGCCACCAACCATAACGACAAGTACGGCAACCCCGATAGTAGTCAGTGCAAGCACTACTACCCCGCTAGTAACATAACAGACACCCCGATCAGCATCCCAGCCAACATCAATAGTGCAACGAGATGTTCCCTTCACAGGAAACTGTTTTTTGTGTCATCAGCCCTGACACATTCGAGCTTTTTGCCCGCAGGCCACGAGTAGGCTGGGATTAGGAGCGGTGCAAGGAGCAGTGATGACGAATAGAGAACGAAAACGACGAGGCCATAAAGTCCGGCCAGGCAGTAGGGACCCGCCAAGGAATGGCAGATACGCACCACTAGAGGCCTATACCCCAGATTTGTAACAAGGACCATCCTCAGACGTGGTAATTGGTGTAAATTTCTAATCGTCCTCGTTGTTCTCTTATCTAGTTGATGATGTTTTGTATATCAATATAGTTATAGTGTGCGAACTTTCAGAGTTACTTATGGTAGAAGGTATTCCCTCCGTCTCGTATATAACTTTAACTTCAGTACATACCGCAAAGTCAGTAGGGCAAAGAAACGAGATATTTTGAAACGGAGAATAAACCTAAGTACTCGCTAAGGTTTCGGTTATTCGGGACTTTTTGGATGTTTTCCCAAACCACTCCCAGGGTTGCACCGTAATGGGAGGTGTACTTCTAAATTGAGCTTGAGCCTGGAACTCAATCGGTGTTCCGAGTAACATTTTTTGAATGGCCCAAAGGAATTAGGGGAACCCAAAATTCAGCTTCAGGAGCCGATCGATGCAGGATGCATCCGTCCGAATTTTTTGCCGTGGAAAGCCCTGGGATTATTTGTCAAAAGAAGGACGGATCATTCCGTCTATATACATCGACTTCGGGGAGCTTAACAAGCTCACCGATCAGAACACATACACTCTACCAAGGATTGATGAGTTGTTTGATCAGTTACAAGGCACGTCTGTCTCTTCCAAGATGGACTTAAGATCTGGTTACTATCAGCCTCAGATACGGGAAGAGGATATTCTCAAGATAGCTTTTAGCTTTCATTATGGCCTCAACGAGTCCTTGGTGATGTCGTTTAGGCTCACCAACGCACCATCCGCCTTCGTGGAGTTGATAAACAAGGCGTTCGAACCGTTCCTGGACCGCCTCGTGATCGTCTTCAATCTACTTGAGAACCAAGGCAGACTACTCTAGACAGTATGTTTAATGGACGTCGGAGTGCGAGGCTGCGAATTGAAGAATCGTTTGACTTCTCCCCCAATTTTTATGGTCCCCTCAGGAACCGAAGGGTTCCAGATTTACACCGATGCATTCTTGAATGGGTTAGGAATTGCATCAAGGTAATCGCTTACGCACCTCGGCATTTAAAGACGCATGAGCTGAACTACTCGGCCCACTAACTAGAGTTGGGCACGATAGTCTTTTCCCTTCAAGTTCTGGGGGCATTATCTATACAAAGTTAGGTGCGAGATTTTTCTCCAGTCATAAAAGCCTGAGGTATGTCTTTACCCAGAAGAAGTGGAACCTCTAGCAGCGCCGGTGGCTGGAATTCTTGTATGACTACGACTTTGCTCTCCAGTACCACCTCGGGAAGGCTAACAGGGTTGCAGGTACATTAAGTCGTCAACCCTCAATAGTCGGGAGCTGGATGGGGCGCATGATGATCTGCATGATGGTATTTTGCAGTTTAGACATTGTGTTTCATTCCCTTTACCAGGAGGATTCGAGAAGAAATTCTTCGTGAGGCACACCAGTCGAGGTACTCCATTTATCCTGGTGTAGTTAAAATGTATGTCGACCTACGCAGGACCATATACTGTCCAGAGATGAAAAGAGGTATCACCAACTTTGTTGCACAATATCAGACCTATCAAAGGGTCAAGGCTGAATTCCGCAACCCAGGAGCCTTGATGCAGCCCCTACCGATACCAAAATGGAAATTTGATGACATCTTTATGGACTTTGTCCACGGCTTGTCTCGGTCCCGTGATGGATACGACTCCATATAGGTCGTTGTGGATCGACTTACAAATGTGGCTCGGTTCATACCGAACCGTCAGAGTGATGATGTGGGTGTCTTGGCCAGGCTTTTCATAGAGCAGGTAGTCCGATTCCATGGAGTGTCAAAGTCCATCATGTCTGACCGTGATGGCGTTTCACTTCAAAAGAGTGGAGAAGGGTGCAGGTTTACTTGAGAACCAAAATTGACTTTCGGAACTGCTTTCCACCCCAGACATACAGTCAAGCAGAAATGACGAATCGGACAATGGAGGATCTTCTTCGACTTGCTTAGTGGAGCACAACGAGCCTCGAGAAGAGTTGTTATCACTGGTGGAAATTTTCTTATAATAATAGCTTTCAGGCCAATTTTAAGATGGCACCGTATGAGGCACTGTATGGAAGACGTTGTCGGACCCCATTGTCATGGGCCCAGGATGAAACCCTGAAGCCATGGGAGTGGCTTATATTGATGACACTAAGGCAGCGATACGGCTAATCCAGGATCAGATGCGGGAAGCGCAGAGCCGGCAGGCTAAATATTACAATGTGCGACACCAACCGATGGAGTTTAGCGTGAGAGAAATGATATTTTTCCCCATGCATGGTATCTCCCGGTTGAAGAAGTAGAAGAATCTGGATCCCGGCAATTTGGGCCCCTATCAGGTCATGATAGAGCGCGTTGACCCAGTTGTGTATCGATTAGCCCTGCCCCCAGAGTTAGGAAATCTTCATTATATTTTTCACGTTCCTTCGTTGAGGCGAGTTTTCGACAACTAGATGAACAACTTCATACACTGTCAGTACCGCTGCAGTCGGACAGATCCATCCAGTTAAAACCAGTGAAGATAATGGACTTGAAGGCGAAAAACTTGCAAAAAAAGACTTTATCAATGGTCAAGATCATGTGATTAAACTGCGGACGAGACGAGAACATGTGGGAACTAGAGACCCTCGTCCGAGAAAGCACCCCGAGCTCTTTCCCCAGGTATGTTGCGTTTACCCCCTACTTTAAGCAAATTTTCGGGGACGAAAATTCTCTTATTTTTATTAGATTGTAGCATCCCAAATTTTATTGGGTCACTAAAACCCTAGTGGACCCAATAAAAGTGATTTGAACCTCTACCCGAGACTCAGAAGCGGTAGGAGATGACCCTATTTTGGGGATTTCGAGCTAATGAGCTCTGATTCGAGTTCTGTTTGTTACTTTGGACTCGTATAACCGGTACGAGTGCAACCAAACTCGTTTCGTTGCAAAATGAGGTCATATGGAGAATATGAACGTTTTGAGTATTGTAGCGTGCCACGACACGCAGTAGTTGGATATTAAGCTAGAGAACTCTGACTTGTGTTCTGTCGATTCTTATGGTCTCGTATAGTTAATACAAGTGCGTTGGAACTCATTTCGTTGAGTTCCGAGGTCATATGGTGGATATGACTGTTGCTCGTAGAACGTAGCAAATACGAGAAATTTGGATATTGAGCTAGAAAACTCTGATTTGAGTTCCGTCAAATCTTATGGCCATGTATAGTCAATACGAGTGCGTTGGAACTCGTTCCGTTGAATTCTGGAGTCATATGGTGGATATGACATTCCTCGTAAAACGTCGCGAAAACGAGATTTTTGAATATCATGCTAGGAAACTCCGATCTGAGTTCTATTAGTTCCTATGAATTCGTATAGTCGATACAAACACATTAGAACTCGTTGCGTCGAAATCCAAAGCCTAACGACGAATATGACCATTTTGAGTTCCGTAGGGCATTGCGACGCACAATTTTTGAATATTGGGCAAATGAACTCAGATTTGACCCCAGTGAGTTGCGTTGGATTCGTATGATCAATACGAGGTCAACGGAGTTCGTTCCAGTCAACTCTGGTAAAGGAAGGTCAACATCGGTCAAAAAGAGCATTATGGTGCACCAAAAAGCGTGCGCACACCGATATTACTAAAATACTCCAACTTTGGCACGTCACTTGACGACTTTGACAAAATTTGACCTTGACCCATATGGGGGACCCACCCCATAGTTGACTTGGTCAAACCTCCCTAAAAAATTGAATTTTCATTAAGAATTTCTAATTTTCAAGTTACCCCACTTGAGCGCCATCACCAAGACCATCATGGGCCTTCTAATGGGCTCTGATTTTCATGTAGGCAGCCAAGGAAGATGGGCTTTTGGGCCAAAGTAGGGAGGGAGCAAATCCTAAGCCTCCACCTACCCCTATCCTCTCCCCAAGCCAAACTCCAACCAATGGAAAGCTTACACCCTGATTGTACCTTTCCAATGGATGACTGACATGTGCCCCATACAGTTGGGGAGTTAACCCCACAAGGGTTGGCTAACCTCACCTCTTGGTTTGCTTAACAAAGAAGAAGAAGAAGGGGTAGTGGCCTTCCCTTCCTATAAATAGAGCTCCTTCATCTGGAGAAGCCTCATTTCTCTTCCCCATCTCCAGTCGACCCCAGCCACCATCTCGTCGGAGCCCGACCTTGCCGGAATTCCCCCACCAGAGCTCCACCACCCTCCATCACCATTAATGGCAGATCTCGCCGGAAGCCGCTAAAGACCTCGAAACAGGTGGAAACCATCTCCTCTCCTCCCTCTCAAACTTCTGGATGCTTCGCATGTAGCCTCTGGCGGCCGGAGCGTCGCCGCCGTTCCCCCCACTCCACCGTGCAAAAATTAAAAAAAGCTAGCTCCGGCGATTGTCGGCGGCGGTAGGCCGCCGGACCACCGCTGGAGGGAGCGCCCACCACCGGGAAGTCGGTGGGGGCGGAGACATGGCCGGCCGGCGGGGAAGGCCCGTGATGGGCGGTTTCGATACAGGCTCAGGAGGGAGATGAAATATATATATATTTTTTTATAATTTTATAAATTTTTATAAAATTATAATTAAAAAAGGCTTTGATTTTTCTGAGACTAAACTAGAGGCCTGATGAAAAAGTTTTGAACATAAAAATGTTTTTTTGGTGTCAGTTATATCTCATAAAAATTGAATATTTTTCAGACACTATTTGGTATTTTTAAAAATTAAAATAGTGTTTTTTGGCTAATTTGGGGGACCTAAAATACTCCTAAAAATCTGATAAAATTCTCAGTGATAGCTGGAGCACTTATGCATGCTCTATAAAGATTTGGAGATTTTTGGTTATGCTTTGATATTTTTCAAGCATTTAAAGTTGTGGTTTTCACTTTTGAAAATTAATAGAGGCCAATTTTCCCGATCAAAATCTCGTAAAATCTCATGAATGATTTATATTTACTAAAGGCATGTCACGATGAAATTTGAGAAATTTTCGAGCATTCCTACTATTTTTAAGATTTTAAATCATGCTCGAGATTAATTTAAAATTTGTTATATACAAAATTTTCCGATTAAAATATCTTTTATCTTTATAAGAAATTCTTGGGGTTAAATACATGGTTTGGACATATACGAGGAATTTTGAGGCATTCCTGGCATTTTAATATATTGATTTAGCCGAGCTTTTTTTAAAGATGTTAGAGCTTATATAAGACCTCAAAATGATTTAAAATAATCAGATCGTATTTTAAATATTGTTAGAGGTTGTGTAAGACCTCGAATCGATGAGAATTATTTTGAAGAACATGTATTTTACATTTAAACTCACTGCCGTAGTTTGGTGATTTGAAATACGGCTTATTTTTAAATATAAAAATAAGAATTTGTTCGAGGCTTAATGAATTATTGAAGCTCAATCAGATCTCGAAATAACTCAAGGAACTCTTGAGGTTTATGTTTTGGCGAACTCAACCTCGAGTTCTGGTTTCCTTAATTTCTGACTCTTTATTGCATAAAAGAGGTTTAAATCGAAAGAGAATGATATTGAGCTTAACATAGAAACTTGATTCGCCCTTATGCGAGCAATTGAGGTTAAGAGATGGTGTTAAATCTCATGCGGATATTTGTCCCTTAGTAATCCTAATAACGAGGAGCAAGTTATTATAATAAGGTGGTAATCCCTAAATATATATCTGATTAAGTCATGATTAAGAGGCGCAACTGAACTTAATATCGGACATTAATAATGGGTGAAACCGAAAAGAAGCTTTCTAAGATTAGAAATGGAACTGACTTGTCTCCTAAGAACGGAGATGGAACTGAACTTTCCTCCCGAGAACGGAGATGGAACTGAACTTCCCTCCCGAGAATGCAGATGGAACTGAACTTGCCTCCTGAGAACGGAGATGGAACTGAACTTGACTCCTGAGAACGGAGATGGAACTGAACTTGGCTTAGGAGAACGGAGACGGAACTGAAGCCTTCTGAATAGAGTAATTGGACTACTAACTATTTTTTTTATGATTTATTCGAGTCTTGCACTGATCCAATTCCTTTATTTATTTCAGTTCAGTTCTTTCTTTTCAGTACTACAGTCTCGTACTGGTCCTCATTTACTTTCATTTCAGTTCAATTCATTTTAGTACTACTCCAGTCCTGTACTGGTCAAGATCCTTTCAGTACTTTAATTACAGTTCTTTTTATTCAGCACTACTCCAGTCTCGTACTTGTCTAATTTATTTCAGCACTTTAATGTCTTTACAGTTAAGCATTTCATTACTGCAATTCGTACTTTACTTCAGTACTTAGTTTTGCAGTCTATTTCAGCAGCATATTTACTTACCGCTCTAATTTATGCAATTTACTATTTTTGCATTTCTAGTTCGGGTCCTGCTCTGACGAGCGGTTGGCTTTTGGTATAGCGTTAGTTGGGGATAACTGAGAGTTGAGTTATTCCTCTAGGGTTAGTCCTAAATAATGTACTTCCACGCTTATTGCACTCCTTGTATGAAGTTGAGCAGCATGTTGATTCGAGAAGGCCGCTTGCCCGAATTATTTCATGTCGAGTAGGGCAAGCCGCCGCAGACCCAAATTGTGCAAGTTACTTATCTATTGAAATGCTTGTGAATTGCTTGTGGTAAAAAGTGGCGGGTCGGTAATGCCCATAGACCGTACGTACCGGTGTGGGAAGGTTGACGACTCAAGGCGACGGGGAGATACGTACCACGGGTGATCGGTTGTTATGTTTTTCCCCGTTGTGTTTCCTCCGCTGGTCGGCCAAAATGTTGAATCGTCAGATGTCGCTTATATCCAAGAGTACACATGGTTGTACGTTGGGGCCTGGGTAGTACGGTACGCCCACACCCAAAAGTGTCAGGACTGGCCACTGTCACCAACGGCCACATCGATGAGGCCCGCAGGGTTCGCTACCCTGCTGGAAGAGAAGCGGTCCAATCTATGTCGACATAATGGGTGTGCACAGGTTTGAATGCCTGCGATGTGTAAAAGGCTTTGAATGTTTGGGATGTGTGCGCGACTTTGAATGTCTGCGATGTGTGCGTGGCTTTGAATGCATGCGGTGTGTTGGCAGGTTTGAATACCTGCGGTGTGAATACGGGTTGTGAATACCTGTTGTGCTAATAGCTAGTGGAGCTTTTGTTATGACTGATATATAATGATGTTGCTATTCGAGTTATACTGTGATGCATCTCCTTTTAATTGTTGCTCCTAACTTATATATGAAATGATGTATTAACTCTCTTTTGCTTCGGCTATTGTTGATAGTGTTGAGACTCACTCTCGTCCCCAAGTTTAGGGATCTTGGGGAGGAGGTGTGAATCCACTTAGTCCTGTGACTAACGATTATTTAAATAACCATTCACAGGAGATGAAGCAGCGTGAGGCCCAAATTGCGTGTGACAGCATACCTGTCTTAGAGCCGACACGAGCAGAAGCACCAGTCTCATCTCCAGTCCTTAGAGATGTGATCCCTTAGCTTGGTAAAAGCAGAGAGAGTGTTGTAGTTTTCTTTAGCCTGATGGGTCGTATGTATAAACTTATTACTACGGCTTTTGTTATATATATAAATTAATTTCTGATGTACTTCCGCTATGATCTGATGTGATGTGATGAGTTTTCATAGCCTGACAGGATGATCATTCTACGTTTGGTAAGTGGGTTATTGTCACATAGAAAGCGTAGGGTGGCCATCTTGGGCGGTAAGACCCGTCTCTGACCCGACCCAATCGAAGGTTGCGGGGAGGGTCTTACATAGAATGGGCCCCATATCTAAAACTCTGTGTTGTATGGCCCGGTACGAACTAGAAGAGCATAAATCACAATTGGATGAATTGCTTGAGCGTGGGTACATTCGTCCTAGCTCTTCAACTTGGGGAACCCCCGTTTTCTTCGTAAAAAGGAAGGATGATTCAATGAGACTGTGTGTTGATTATCGGGGTCTAAACAAGGTGACAGTTAAGAATAAGTATCCTCTTTCGCGCGTGGATGATCTATTTGATCAGCTCAAAGGTAGTACCGTCTTTTTCAAGATAGATCTAAGATTGGTTTACCATCAGCTGAAGATCAAAGAATCTGACATTCCCGGGACTGCCTTCAGAACTCGATATAGGCAATTTGAATTCTGACTAATGCACGGTCTGCTTTTATGGATATGATGAACCGTATCTACCGTGAATATCTAGATAAATTCATCATCATATTCATTGATGATATTCAAGTCTTTTCCAAGGCTCATAATGATCATGTTGTCCATCATAGACTCACTCTCTTCATTCTTCGTCAAAATCAACTCTATGCCAAGATGGCGAAATGAGAGTTCTGGTTGGATTGTGTTGCTTTCTTGGGCATGTCATTTTAGGAGATGGACTTTTCGTTGATCCTGACAAGATTTCTACAGTTATGGACTGGAAGCGACCTTCAACCCCTACTGAAATTTGCAGTTTCCTTGGATTGACTGGCTACTACCGACGTTCCGTCAAAGATTTTTCCTTTCTTGTTGCTTTTATGACAAAACTAAATCAAAAGCATGCTAGATTTGAGTAGTCAAATCAGTTTGAGCAGGCCTTCTTGGAATTGAAGCAATATTTGTGTTTGATGCCAGAATTAGCTCTTCTTTCAAAGGGGACAGATTTTGCAGTTTAAACTGTAGCTTTCAAAGTTGGATTGGGTTGTGTTTTGATGCAAGATTATCGTGTTATCGTTTATGAGTCAAGACAGTTGAAAGTTCATGACGCAACTACCTCACTCATGATTTGGAATTCACTGTAGTAGTATTTGCATTGAAACTTTGGCGACATCTCTATGGCGTGAAGTGACGCATCTACACTGACCATCAGAATATGAAGTATATCTTGTTCAGAAGGATCTCAATATTTGTCAGAGGCGATGGATCGAATTCATAGCAGATTATTACTTGCAGCTCATGTATGATCCCAGTAAAGCCAATTCGATGGCAGATGCGTTGAGTCGACAAGCTTCTGTTTCCTCTTGTGCACCCATGTCAGCTACTTTGTAGTCTTGATTGATGACCTCGAACGGATAGACATATTCATCTCACTCGAGGGTCAAGAAAAGGTTTCTGGCCAGTTATGGGTAGAACAGATGAAAGATTTTCAAACATCTGATCATATACTCCAGCGCATTCATGAAAAGGTTGAACTTGGGGCTCTTCCGGATTTCTCTATCTCTGACGATGTTTTGCGTTTTCGAGGTCACCTCTGTATCATTGATGTTCCTGAATCGCTTGATCGTATATGTCGCGAAGCTCATGAATCTCGCACATCTGATAATCTGTGCAATAATAAGATCTATCATGACTTGAAGCAATTGTGTGGTGGTCTAATATGAAGAATCACATTACCCGCTTCATCTCTCAATGTTTGACGTGCCAGAAGGTGAACGCTCGGTGTCAGCATCCTGGTGTCTTTTGCAACCTTTGTCGATCACTGAATGGAAGTAGGAAAACATTTGTATGGACACCATCACTGGTTTGCCCCATACTCTGAAAGTGCATGATGCGATTTGCGTCATAGTTGATTGTATGACTAAAGTGGCTCACTTCATCCCGTATAAGAATGTTCATTCCACCGAGAAGATGGTTTGGATCTATGTATTAGAAATTATTAGACTCCACGAAATTCCTTTGTAGATTGTTTCAGATCGCGACTCGAGATTTGTGTCACATTTCTGGAAAGACTTCTAGCAAGCTTTGGGCACCGAACTCAACCTGAGCACTACTTACCATCCGACGACTGATGGCCAGACCAAAAGGTTTAATAAGATACTTGAAGACATGCTTCGATGCAATATTTTGGATTATAAGGGAGCATAAGATGAGCACTTACTTTTGTTTTAATTCGCCTACAACAATAGCTATCAAGAAAGTCTCAAAATGGCCCCCTTCGAAGCATTATACGGGCGACGTTGTAGGACACCCTCTATTGGCCGGAAGTAGGTGAAAAGGTTGTTTTGGGACCTGAGTTAATTCAGGAAATTAAAGAAGCTACAAGGAAGACACGACTTCAGCTCAGCCATGTCATCGAGAGGCAGGGAAAGTATACAAACAAGCGTCGCCGTCCGTTAGAATTTGTTGTAGGTGATCAAGTGTTCTTGAAGGTTTCCTCTTCTCCCGGGGTGAAACGGTTTGGTCGAGATCACAAGCTTAGCCAGAGGTTCGTAGGACCGTATACTATCTCAGAGCATGTCAGAGGATCTGTATATCGTCTTGAGCTACCTATTAATTTGGTCGGTATTCACAATGTCTTCCATGTTAGTCAACTTGAAAGTACATCAGTGATCCTAACCGCGTAATTGAAGAAATTCTTGGAATTCATAAAGCCTATCTGTCATATATGGTTGAAACCACTAGGATCGTGGAGTATCAAGTATGCAAGCATCGAAAGAGAATCATTCATATGGTCAAAGTGCTTTGGATGCATGGCAAGTCTGAGGAGTGCACTTGGGAACATGAATCTGACATACGTAGCAAAAATCTACAACTTTTCTCTTGATATTGGTAAGGCTCTTGACTTCTGCTCCTTTCTGTTTCAATATATTTATAGTTAGCTTCAATTACTTGATTTGCAAATCTTGTTGGAATGAATAACATCTGAATCTTCGACATAAGAGACCCCAGTCAGAAAATACTCAGAAGTTTCGGGACGAAACTTCCTAAATGGGAGAGAATATAACAATTTAAAAATAAAAGAAAAGATTTCATTTGATTAATTCAATTGGAGGGGCATTTTTGTACATAACCAAATTAGGTTCTCTAATTCTAAACCAGCGTCCCGCCCTTATATTTCACGTATTGTGTTCAGCGTTGGTCTACCGCTCCTGCAATCCTTCTTCCGCATGCACAGCTCTCCCGATTCTGCCGCATCCCGCCTCTCGCTGCTCCCATTCCTCCTGATTCTGGCAGCTGCTCCTTCCTCTCCCCAAGCCGACGCCCCCTGCTTTCCCCCTTGCTCCAGAGATGGCAACCTCCTCTCCAAGAGCGGAAATCTCATCTCCAGAGCCGGTGGTTCTTCTTCCTCCTCAAAGGGAAACAACATCTTCTCCCTTTTCTCTTCCTCAGACCAACAACAATGACATCCCTCCTCTCCTAAAGTCGGTAGCCCACTTCCTCTTCATTTAGGCCGAATTTTGCAAGAGAGACAACTAGAGTTTCCTCCCCTCTCCTCCTTGGGTTCGGATTTGACTTCCTTTGGGTAAGATTCTTCCCCCATCACCCTTAATTAGTTTTTTTTTAATCCCTGATGATTTATTCGTGCTCCAAATTGCGTATAATTTTGCGATTCAAGATTTTTGCCCTCTTATAATCGCCTAACCCTTTGTAATTTTGATTTTCAGCGCCGCTCAACGGATCATTAATGGGATCTCTCCAAAGCCCTCCCTGATTTAGGGTTTCCGTAACCTAAGCGCCGTCAAATCCCTGATTCTTCGTAGTATCTGCTCTCCCCCTACCTTTGAGGGAAGGTAATTTGTTAAATACCCCCCATTTTATTTAGATTTTGTATTGTTAAATGCATGTCCCAGCTGTTCAAATATTTTAGATCCATGCCAAGTTATAAAGGAGGCTGGAAGTAGTCTCGCCTACAAGGATGCTTAGTACTCGCCAATAAGAAGAAGAATCCTAGCCTAGCGTTCTCACCTACGAGAAAGAAAATAGTTCTCGCCAGCGAGAAAAATATGATCCGGGAAGTCTGTTCGGTAAGGAAAGCCCACAGAACATTCCAAAAGAGGCTAGAACCTCTCACATTCATCCAGAGGTTCAGGCAGCCCGAGGGAAAACAAGCTGACCAAAGGGCAGCGCTAAAGCCTATAAATAGCCCCAATTCCATAGCAAAAAGGGGGCGGGCTTAGAAGTAGGGGGCGGGCTTAGAAGTAGGGGGTCATCGAGTTTTTGTTACTTCCTTCGCCAAACCTGCGAGTACCCCTCAGAACTCATTGACTCGCTGGATAAACCCAGAACTCTTAGAATCCCTCTCTTTTCCCACTTAACTCATGCAATCGAACTCCTAGGGACTGAAGGTGTAAACAGTTTAACACGCGACCTTCAGATCACTAGGTGATTGACGAAATCACAGCTGAGATGGCAAGACAAAACTCTATATACGGATTGCCTGAGGGATCTCGCAGCCAAGACGAACCAGTAACTCGAGTCGAATTCAATCGAATGATGGATATACTTATTCGCTTATCAGAAAAGGTCGAAGGTGAGGAGGCGATAATGTCAACTACAAGGGGTAACCGACGGGGCTCAGAACCATCTCCTCCCAGAAGTGTGGAAGGAGAATTCGCCAGAGGGGCAAGAGCGGTATAAAAAAGACACGAATAAGAGCCCGTGAAAATTGGACTACGACTCATCCCTCCGGGCAGCAGAAGGGGAATTCACCCGAAAAGGGCGAGAAAATTCTCAAAAACCGTTCGATAAGTAATCGTGAGAACACGACTACGGTCTTGTAGCGTGCTCCAGTGAAGAAGAAAATGAGTCTTCTCCCTTTACAGACGAAGTTCGTTGGTCTTCAGTCCCAAATGGCTTTCGAGAACCCCACCTGCCGAGATTTACGGGACTAGAGGACCCATCTTATCATTTGCAGGCTTTCGAGTCGCAACCTCAATGAGGGCATTGACCGACGCAATTCGCTGCAAATTGTTAGTTACAACCTTTGATGGGAAAGCCCGGGAATGGTTCTATAAGCTTCCTTCCCGATCAATTCATTCCTTTTGGGATCTTCAAAGAGATTTACTCTTGAGGTTCGCCACTTCGAAAAAGAGGGAAAACGGTCCATCCGCCCTCTTCAACATTAAGCAAAGGCCCGATGAATCTTTAGGAAACTATATCGATGGATTTCAGGAAAAAATACACGGGATCCACGATGTGGAAACTGATTGGTACAAAGTCGCACTGACATGTTGGTTACAACAAGGTCTTTTTAAGTTAGAAGTGGAAAAGAACAGTATATCTAATATATTTACTATCGGATTGAATAATAGTGTCAATAATGGTTAGAATCTGCACTTACTTTTACCTGGCTTGACCATTACCACATTCATTTTAATTATGAGGCCATCAAAAGCAAATAAAAATTAAAATAAAATATCAATGTTCTGAATGTTTGTTTCACAGATTAATGAATGTGATTGAAAAGATGACATGCACTGTATTCTGGCATTTCTATCACTGTTTTAAGCTTTAAATTTTAATTTCATCAACTAGCTTCTAACATGCAGATGAATAGCAAAATTACTAATTTTAATTCCTCTGACAGAATTCCTACCTTCACCGAACAATAAAATTGGAATTGACTTCAATTCAAATTCCTAGAGGAATTAAAATTTGTTCAAATTCAATTCCTTTCTCACAATTCCTGCAAACGAACGAAGCCTCAAACATTTTATTTTCACACAAAAAACAATGAATAATATTGTAAAAAAAATGTGTGCTTGATTCTATCTTTCTAAAACAAATTTGTATCTCCATGGGAACACAATTTTCTTATATAAAATAAAAATGGAAATGTGTGGGTATACTCAAATATGTCTCTCTCCATGCCCAAAATTGACAAAACATAAAATATCAGTATCTAACTTTTTTCAATACTTATCATGTCTCCATGTTGTGTATAGTATTATCATGCCCACACATTCATGGGGATCTAGTTCTAAGTTCCAAATTAGAGTTGAATTGGAATATCAAGCCATGCATTATTCTTAGTATTATACACGTTTCAATGTAATGAGGTAGATAATGCCACTTCAGTAATTTTTGGTCTCCTAAGGTAGGAATGGTGTTAATGATAATGATTCTATTTTTTCATTTCTTTTGAATTGGTATCAGAGCATAACCCAAAACCACGTGTTCACTGATTTTGCCCACCACCCCAGATCCAATCGTCACACGCCTCTCCAAATCCCATGCGTCTCTCCGATCTCTGTGACCCGCTTCCCAAACCCCTATTGACCTCGTCTGAGGTGTTCTACGTGCTTGGCATCTGCGTTGAGCCTGTCCAATATAAGCACAAATGTCTGGGATGTTTTTTTCTCAAAAGATCTCGACTCTTGTTTCTGACCTAGGTTGTGTCTTCTAACTCTCTTTTTGACCTAGAACACTCCTTTCGGCTCTCTCACATCTTTTTCTTGATCTGGCCAATGGTTACCCGATTTCCTTCTCAACTACATGGCTACCGGAGTCGTCTCATGAATTCCTCAACATGCTGCCCTATCTAACAAATGATGATTTAGGGTGGTGTGATGTGTTACGGTGGTTGTTTAATATTCTTGTTTCTTGTTCTCTTGTTCTCATTCGGGTCGTGTTTTCATTGAGGGACTGTTCAGTTTCATCGCCCAGTGTTCATGTGCCACAAATGAGCGACTCTTAGAAGACTCATAGTCACTTAGGCTGGCTGAAAAACACAATCATGCCATTGGATAGGACCAACTACCTTGAATGGTCGCACATTGCTCAATATACTATACATAGCCACAAGTTGTATGGTCATATAGATGGGACTGTGAATGAGCCACCCAAGACTAATTCGTCGTGGAGGAAGTGGGAATTTGATAACTCCTTGGTAGTCTCATGGCATCTTCACTCTGTCACCTATGATATATCTGAGTTATATGCTTACGGATTCTGCCTGCGTGATCTGGACATGTGCACATGATACCTACTCACAGATCGATAACTCTACCCAAGTGCATGAACTCATTGAATACTTGAACTGGACCAAGGATCCATGAATGTTATCTCTTATTTTTCTAAGTTTGAGTTGTATAGAGAAGTGGATTGCTTTGAGCATTTTACTCTTGTATGGACTACAAATGTCATTCAATTGAAGAAAAAGGAAGACTTTTACAAAGTCCATGTGTTCTTGATGGAGTTGAACATGAAGTTTGACACCATGCACACTCACGTTCTCCATCGCTCTCGGCTCCCCTCCCTCAGGAAGACGTTCAACATGGACTTGGGTGATGAAGACTGATGGAGATCACAAAATTCAAGCATGACTAGTGATCATTCACCCGTGACTATTTTTGTTCGTGGAACACCAGACACTTTTGCCCTTCAATGTGATCACTATGGCAAGAGAAGCCACCTTCATGAGTCTTGCTTCAGATTACATACTCACTTTGTCACACCTGGTAGGAGAACAAAAGGGCGTGTCTGAGCCCCAGATAAGGTGGTACTCGACGTTCAGGTTCATGATCAGAGGATGCAGCTTATAAAATCGAACTCCACGAGGAATCTTCTATAACTACATGATTTTCTAATGTCTTCTCTAATAATGAGCTCAATGCACTCAGGTGTCTGCTACAATCTCAGAGCGATTCATCTTCTGGTTCCTCCTACACGGTATATCAAGTTCACATACTACTTCCATCAGCTCATCTAAATGGATCATTAACTTATTTTTTATTGGATCGTCTTCAAGTTTTTTTCTTACACTTCTTTATCTGATGTGACAGTGATTTTTGCAACAGCTCCTTGTCCCCCATTGTGGGCAAGGGCCAAATCACATCCTCCCTATCTCTTATACATATGCTCTACTTCTCTCGTTTCCTCATAATTTACTTTTCAATAGTAATTACAAGATCCTTCAATTGTTAAGTAGCTTTTTCATGATTGTTGTATTTTCCAAGATATCTGCGTAGGAGACAAAACATTGGTAGTGATAGGAATCGTGCAGGCTTATACTTATTCGACCAGAGTCTACCTTCTCAGAATCTCTCATCGACTACCAGTTATAGTCTCACTATTGAGGATGCTCAACATTGGCACCATTGCCTTAGATATTTGTCTCATGTTTATCTTTTAGAATTATTTGTCTTTTGTTTCTACAATTAAACATTTATCATGTAACATCTATGAATTTTTTAAGCACGTTTTCCATTGTTTTTCTAGTATCTCATCTCCTAGTTTTCTTTCGTTTGATGAAATATATTTTAATGTTAGGGGTTCTTCCACTGTCTAATCTCTAACTGAATTTTGTTGGTTTGTTACGTTTATTAATTAATTTTTCGCACCACATAAGTTTATCTTACAAAAAATACTAAAGACTTAGATTGTTTTCAAGTATTTCATAAAATGGAGGTAAATCAATTCATGTGTATAATATGTGTCTTTCACAGTGATAATGGAGGGAAGTATGATGATCGTGAGGTGTTTGAGTCTTACCACATTAATCATGATATTATCTATCAAACTACTTGTGTGCACATCTCCACTCAAAATGGTATAATTAAACGAAAAAAATACTTGAAGTTGTTTGTTGCCTACTCACCACCGTGCAGCTTCATAAGCCCGAGGTGTTATCATTATAACTACAGTTCATCTTATCAATCATCTCCCGTCTGGAGTAATTGGCTATACTGCTATAGTCTGGCTATCCACCCGCTAATTGGTTCATACATCACCCCTTCCACCATATGTTTTTGGGTGTTTGTTTTGTACACATTCATCAATGTGCTTAAAGATGTATTTTGCTTGGTTATTCCTCTACTATAAGGAGATATCGAAGTTATCATCCTACGACACGTCATGTCATTTGTACCATGAATGTCTCCTTTCGTGAGGGGGGTTCTATTTTCTTAGTCCGACTTATTCCATTTGTCAAGGGGAGATAAGTGATACTAGTGACCTTGTCATCGTGTGAGAGGAAATTCATGTGTGATATTTAGCTTCCTATTACACCTCTCTCTCCCACTGTATCTCCCATCCAAGAGATATTGCAGGCGCATGATTTTGCTCCTCGGTATCCAATATCTAATATTCCCATTGTCTATCAGTGCAAACATACAGGTGTACAAAAAGCCTAGGTTCTTATTCAGCTCTCTAATGCATGTCTCAAACTTAAACTCTAGAGATAATTTTCATCTTCCTATTTCCCTTTTGAAAGGTAAAAGGGTTTGTATTAATCTCCTATCTTAAACTATGTTTCTTATTTCTTACACAAGAAAATTTGGTTTTCAATACCTATTTTTCCTTATTTGTTACTTAAAAGAATTGGCAAGATGCACTGAGGATACCTGAATGGAAGAAAGCTATGGAGGATGTCTGCCTTTGACAAGAATCATACATGGAAAATTTCGCAACTTCCTCAGGGTAAGAGGGTTGTTGGATCAAAGTGAATATTCTCTGTGAAGTAGAACCCAAATGCCTTAGTAGAACATTATAAGGCGAACTTGGACGCCCAACGATATACTCAAACCAAAGGGGTAAACTATTAGGAAATGTTTGCCCATATTGTAGAGATGGACTCTATTTGAGTTTTATCATCCTTTGCAACTTGTCTAGATTGGGAATTTCACCAATTCGACTTGAAGAATGTCTTCCTCCATGAGGAGTTGCATGAAGAAGTGTATATGAAATTCCCTCCTACATTCATAAGAAAGGGTCAAGGAATGGTCTAGCATTTACGGAATCATTACATGGCTTGGAACAGTCTCTCGGCACCTGCTTTAGAAGATTCTACAATTCATAACTAAGTTTGGCTATAAGCAAGAATAGTCAGATCACACTATGTTTGTGAAAAGGCAAGATCAATAAAAATTTTGTTCTCGTTAAATATGTGGATGGTATTGTGGACCCAGGAGATAAAAGTGAGGAGAATGTTGTTCTCAAAACTCATTTGATCAAGGAATTTGAGGTCAAAGATCTAGGGAAATTGAGATATTTTCTAGGGATTGAAATTACAAGCTTAGTAATTAAAGGCGCAAAGGGCAAGGTTGTCAGGATCGAGATCCTAGATGGGATCGTTTTGAGATTGGATCGGATCGAATCGTAGAATCGGATCGGATCGGATCGTAAAATCGGATCGGATCGGATCGTAAAATCGGATCGAGGATCACAAGATCCTACAACATTCATAAATTAAGACTAAAAAAATAAAATTGAATTTTGTATCCTTAAATTACATGCTCAATTAATAAAAAAATCAATCAATTGAGTGAATAACTATATTAAATTTTTATGAATAACTAAATCAAAAGATAATATCATACTAAGTTCAATTTCAGTTTCAGATAAGACACCCAATGTTTACTAACAATAAAAACAAATCTGAACTGG
Source organism: Platanthera zijinensis (assembly GCA_039513925.1). Classification (NCBI taxonomy): domain Eukaryota; kingdom Viridiplantae; phylum Streptophyta; class Magnoliopsida; order Asparagales; family Orchidaceae; genus Platanthera; species Platanthera zijinensis. Next base: position 132,783,499 of record CM077080.1, on the reverse strand, counting down.
AAGAGACAGAAGAAGCCTCTCTTGGCCTCTATTTACAGTCGGCAATCAACACTTGGGATGTAGTAAAGCAGCAAGATATGATTCTGTGATGGGGTACAAAGGCGGGATTGGGATAATGCTAAACAATGAGTTATGGGCATTTGACCGATTGAATGGAGTCAGGATAGGGTTGGACATATTTCTAGTTACCTTTGATCATACCGGTAGAATCGGGTCAGGATCGCGATCCTAAAGATCCTAAGATCTGGATCGCGATCCTAGTCGTAGATGTGGCGATTTAGATTCTAGGTAAGATCAGGATCGATTTACAAAATATGGATCGTAAAATCGTAAGATCCTACGATCTGGATCGCGATCCTGATAACCAGTGATGTAGGGGTATCCTACGGGTGCACAAAACCTACAAAGTTATATGGTAGTACAAAGGTGGCACACTAATCTAAACCTAAATGCAATGTAATCGTCGAGATCTCGACAAATAAATTTGAGCAATGAGAATTCTAACTCCACGCAAATATTTAAAAATTGAAAACAGTTAATTAATTTTGACAATTTATAATGGCTTCCTCCACTCAGAGGGCCAAAGCAAAGCGCGCGGCGAATGTCACCTCCTGCAAATTATTAGCGTACTAAAGACAATTTCTAATAGCAAGAATCGCAGCAAAATATAGTAATCCACTAAATGAAAATGTCAATTCAAATAATCCAATACCACAATAACTCACAAAGTAGAGGGATGAACCGAGACACTGAAGAATTTGGATCCGGAAGTGTAGATCGGCGATCGGAGGCGGAGCCGTCGGCGAGACAACAATTGCACTGACTGTCCTTGGAGGTAAACGGTGAGATCGGACAAGAAAATAGTGGATCCGGCCACGTATAAGTAGATCTGGGCCGGGGAAGGGTAGATCCGATGTGTAAGAGCGGATTTGGGCTAATATGGTAATAAGAGTAGAAGGAAACGACGGATCGGGGGCTGAAGTTCTCAGATCTAGATTGATCTTGAGAATAGGGGTTGTTTGGTAGTGGATCCACGGAAGGGGATGGAGGTGGTTGTCGGCTAGGGTTAAAGGAGACTAGGATGGAGGTGCGGCAAGAGAGGAGGGGCGGCTGATGGTTGGAGGGTCATAGGGAGGTGGCGTTCCTATAGCAAGGAGGAGGGGCGGCGGTTAGGGGGCACGGCGGGCTGGCGGTGAACGGTTGTCGGCCTGCAGGAAAACAGCCGACCGGCTGTGTTTGAGCACTGGTTTGGGGGGGCTGCAGTGGTGGGAATGGGGGTTTGAAGGGTGGAAAACAAAGGCAAGGGTAGGGGGTACCTTGGGGGGAAGAACAAGCACCTAGGAGTCGTCACATAGGGTTCCACGGCGTCGGCACCGGGGATGGATCGCTGGAATCCGGGAATGAAGTTCTCCAAATTCTGCAATAGCCTCATTTCATCCCCTACACATCTATTTATAAGAAAAGATCAACTAGGGCATCCCCATCAACGACTATGATTGGCCGGTGGGGTCGGCCACAAAATACATGAAAATAAAACAAAAAAAAAACTAATATATGTTTTTGACTCATGGCGACGTGTCGGACGCAAACGCAGAGTCGGATCGGCGATCCGATCAAGCATTCCTGCGCGAATAAATAAACGTGGGTCCCGCCTTACGGCGAACCCCTCCAGGTGCATGATTTGATGGATCCTCGTCAACTCCCCCAGACTGAAAAGCCTTCATCTCCGATGAGTGGAGATGATCGTACTGAGGTCGAAGTCCAAGGGCGAGTCGATCAAGCTCTGTCGGTAATATCCAAGTGTCGTCTGCGTCGGGACGGCCCTGCCAATATACCAAGTAGTGGCATCGCGGTCCGTCCGTGGTGGGAACAAACTGATGGGATCTGATCTTTGTGATGCACTCATCTCTCATCTATCGAAAGGTGGATCCCGGTGCGATCGGTGGTGTCGGTGGTGAAACCAAGGAAGACGAGTCCCCAGGTGGGTGGGTGGTAGTACGGGGTGGGTTGTGGTGGCCAACAGACGTAGGTGGGGTCAGAGAGTGGTAAGGCAACGAAAGCGGGGGTGGCAGCGGTTCGGCATCTCCACTACTAGGGTCCACATACTCGTGAGGCTCATAGTACGGCGTCAGATCCTAGACATTAAACACCGGGTGAATTCCCATACTAGCCAGGATATCGACCCGGTAGGCATTTATCCTAATACGACTAATAATAGAGTACAGATCCATTCGCCTGGCGCTTAATTTTTTGCAGGCCCCAAGGGGACCTCTCTGGGCGGACTCGCACCATTACTTTCTCGCCTTCACTAAATGATTGTTCTCGTTTTTGCTTATCTGCATGGGTTTTATAATTTTCATTGCTCATTATTATTCGTCGGCGAACCGAATCATGCAACTCATGCAAATGTTGTGCAAATGACTCAGCAGACTTACTAGGGCGCGACTCTAAAGGACTCGGGACGAGGCCGATGGGTTTCCTAGGGTCGTATCCTGATACTACATGAAATGGACTCAACCCGGTGGACCTATTGACTGAGCTATTGTAGGCGAACTCTGCAATCGAAAGATCTAAGTCTCAGCTACCCACATGCAATCCAACTAGACACCGCAAAAGATTTCCTAAGCTCCTGTTCACTTCTCCAGTATGCCCGTCCGTCTGGGGATGATATGTCGAGGAGAACCTAAGAAGGGTACCAATCTTATGACACAGGGTCTTCAAGAAGTAACTCATAAACCTCACATCGCGGTCTGACACGATCGACTTAAGTAAGCCAAGCAAACGAAAAACATCCCTCATGAAGATAGATGCAGTGTGGGTCGCATCGCCATCTTACGGCAAGCGATAAAGTGTGCCATCTTCGAAAAAGGATCGACCACCACGAAGATGGAATCGTGTTTTTGTAGAGTGCGGGGAAGTTCGAGAACAAAATCCATGCTAATGTCCGCCCAAGGGCAGTGGGGAACAGATAAAGGCATGTACAGACCCGTGTTCTCAGATCGGTGAGGAATAGATCGGGGGCTGAAATTCTCAAATCTAGATTGATCTTGAGAATAGGGGTTGTTTGGTAGTGGATCCACGGAAGGGGATGGAGGTTGTTGTCGGCTAGGGTTAAAGGAGACTTGGATGGAGGTGCGGCAAGAGAGGAGGGGGCGGCTGATAGTTGGAGGGCGGTAGGGGGGTGGCGTTCATGTAGCAAGGAGGGGGCGGCGGTAAGGGGGGACGGCGGGATGGCGGTGGCCGGTTGTCGGCCTGCAGGAAAACAGCCGACCGGCTGTGTTTGGGCGCTGGTTTGGGGGGGCTGTAGCGGAGGGAATAGGGGTTTGAAGGGTGGAAAATGAAGAAAAGGGTAGGGGGTACCTTGAGGGGAAGAACGAGCAACTAGGAGTCATCACCTAGGGTTCCACGGCATCGGCACCGGGGAGGGATCGCTGGAATCCGGGAATGAAGTTCTCTAAATTCTGCAATGGCCAGTTTTCAGTCCCTACACATCTATTTATAAGAAAAGAACAACTAAGGCATCCTCATGGCCACAAAATACATGAAAATAAAACAAAAATAATAAACTAATATATATTTTTGACTCGCGGCGACGTGTCGGACACAACCGCGGAGACGGATCGGCGATCCGATCAAGCCTTCCTGCATGAATAAATGAAAGTGGGTCCCGCCTTGCGGCGAACCCCTCCAGGTGCATGATTTGATGGATCCCCATCAAATGGTCTTGGAGCCTAGGATTAAGGCACAGTCGCGCACCTGACGTAGTCAAGGCGCAACCACATTCATTTTAAATAATCAGCATCAAACATCACTTCATCTTCTTGATCAGAATCTTCATCTATTCTACTCATTAATATTTCATTATTATCATTTATATATTTTAGAAAATAGAATCAATATGGTCACTTGCAACATATCAAAGTCTCAACACTCGATTATATTTCACAAACATTAAATCATGCAAAAAATATTAAGTTCTTATATCATTTCTTTATTTATTTAAAAAATATATTTACAACAAAAATCGCACTCAGGCGCACCTTTTATGCTCCATGAGCGTAGAAAAAGGCCCACGAAGGTGCAAACCTCTGAGCCTGGTGAGCCTTGATCCTTAGGCGCGCGCGCTTTTAACAACATAGATTGCAAGTTCTAATAAGGGCGAGTTCATTTCTCAACGGTAATATGATATATCTCTTCTGGAAGAAACATAGATGCTTAGTTGTGTGGATACTCCTATTGAGGTCAACCACAATATCAATAAGGATAGATATGTGATAGAGTAAATGTGTCAAGCTAACATAGATTAATTGGAATATTTATATATCTATCTCACTCACGTTTTGTACATATATTGTGGGCATATTGAGCAGACATACGCATGCCCCAAGAGTTCGACACGAAGAGGTGCCCGTCGTGTTTTAAGATACCTGAAGAAGTCTATTGTACATGGACTTAAGTCACCATGAACAACCACTTAAAGTTTTAAAGTCTACATATGTGGACTAGGCAGGAAGCCTAGATGATAAAAAAATCTACCCCTAGCTAATATACCTTGGTGGGGATAATATGGTAACCCTGAGGAGCAAGAAGTAAAATGTGGTGCCAAGATCTAAAGTGGAGACAGAATACCAGGTCATGTCTCGAGGCCTCCACGTAGGCTTGAAGTTGACATTTATTCTGTAGAACATGGGGATCCTTGATATGACCAAGGTTGTCATCAACATAGCCCATAACTCTATCAAAAATGATAGAACCAAGTATGTTGAAGTGAGCAGACATTTAACCAAAGATCATCAAGACAAAGAGAATGTTGTCATTCATTTTATTCTTCCAAAGACCAGCTGACGAATGTGTTCACCAAAGGTCATAGTTGTGAAGTGATTACTAACGATATATTCAAGATGGGAATGATAGAATTTTTCATTCGACTCAAGGGGGTGAGTTGAATTGGCATATCAAGTATTCTATTATTATTTGTATTATATATGTTTCAATGTAATGAGATAGATAGGCACTTTAGTCATTCTTAGTTTCAGTTTCTCCTAACTCATGCATATGTATGGGTAGAAGTAGTGTGCATGTTATTAAAGGCGCACCGAAGCGCACTGGGGCCCTGGATCTTAGACACAAGCCGCAGGAGCGTGCCTAAGGCATGTGAGGCGCAAAAATGGTGAAAAAGTAAAATCAGTGAATTGGAAGCCCAATTCATGGAAAATCAACGAATTGAGCACCCAATTAACTGAAATTCAGTGAATTTGGCGCCCAATTCATGAAAAATCAGCGAATTGGGCGCCAAATTAGCTGAATTACTCGCAAAATTTCAGCAAATTGGGTGCCTAGGTGCGCCTTAGGTGAGCCTAGGTGCGCCTTAGGTGAGCCTAGGCACGCCTCAGACACTTCACCCACCTATGCATTACTGAGGCGCAATGGAGTGCGCCCAGTGAGCTCGGCACCTCAGACGCGCGCTTTGATGACACAGAGTAGTGTTGAAGATTATGATTCTATTTTTTCCTTTTTTTTATTTATGCCTCCTGTATACACTTCAAACTTTTGTGAGGACTCCGTAGGCATGGTCAATCATGCCTCTTAAAAATAGATTCAAAATAATATGATTTGTGTCTTCAACATACCAAAGAAGTTAAGAGTTAGAGAAAGAGTCGACTTAATTACAAGTTCCATAATGGGTTAATTTTGGTTGAACACTTGGTAACTATTGGCTAATTATGGGTTAAATAGCTCATAATAGAAGCCCAAAACACTCCCATGTGGGTTGCATTTTCAGTCTCATATTTGCTGACATATAGTATATGTCGCTCGAATTGGAAGATTTTTATAAGAAACTCTAAAGTGGTTTTGATGCCTAAATCACCCCCACTTTGTATATCTAGCTCTACACCTTTCAAGATCCACAAATCCTCACAAATTCGCTCATAGCCCATTTGGTCGTAAGGAATTGGAATTCGGAATTGGAATTATGGCATTAGTAATTCAATTCCCGTGTTCGAGTGGAGGTAATGCACGCGGAATTGGAGTATGGCCAATTTCAAGGGTTTTCATATTAAGTTGCGCCCAATTCTTAGGGGTAAACCCATGATTTCGTGGATTTTGAAGGAGCGCCCTATCCCGACGAACGAATCGCACGAAACTTCCTCGTGGAACTCATCTGGTCGCCGGTAAACCAATGTTCGCCTCCTCTTTCTTCTTCCACTTCTTCTTTCACCTTCTTTTCTTCCCCTTCTTCTTTCACCCTACATTCTTCCCCTTACAGTTCCGCCCGGATATCATCTTCTTCATTTTCTCTTCACCTTCGCCTCCCTCTTTCTTTTTCTCTTCTTCTTCCACTCCTCATTCTGCCCCTTTCTCTTTTTCTTCTTACTCCATTCCCCTAATTCCTTTTCTTCCTCTTCTTGCTATGCTCACTGCATTTTGTTCTTTGGTTGTGTATACATGGTGTTTAGGAAAGAGTTTGAGTTTTTATTTGTGTATACATGGTGTTTAGGAAAGAGTTTGAGTTTTTATTTATTTTGTTCAGTACGGACCCATGGTTTTTCCCCTGCCCTTTCCGTGTGATCATATGTTAAACCTTGACGATGGAAAAGTAGGGCACAGGTGAATTACTTCGGATTTATATACTTTCTAATCACAAATATGAGTTCTTTTATATCCCTCAAACTTAGGAAAATATTATTTTGGGGAGAATATTTCATGGCAGATGTAACAAAACTAAGCGATCTCTATTGTAACCACAGGAAACTGAGCTCTCTAAGATGCTTTGGTGCATCCAGATCGGTTCGAAGTACCAAATGGTAAATATTGTGAATTTTTAGTTGAGTAAACAAAAAAAAATTTGATAAACGTTTAATTTATAAATGTGTACGTAAATATTAACTTGTGGATGTGAGGTACACAAATGGTTCAGGATTTCTTGTCTCATATCGTTCAACACGACTTTGCATGGAGACCCTCTAAATATATCATGTTGGGCAAAGTGGTATGGCTATTGTTGGTGGAATAAATGTTCGGATTATTCATTAAAGAGAAGACTCCCTCCTAAATATAGGAGGCGAATGCACAAGGGAAATATAGCATGAGGGAAATAAATGTAATTCTAACACTCCCTCTCAAGTTGTGTGTATGATATACTTGCACATAATCTTTTTGAATGCAGTCTGACTTAAACCTTTGGTGAGAACATCCGCAAGATGTTGATCTGAAGGAACAAATGGTGGGCTCACAACTACTCTTTCTATATTCTCCTTGATGAAGTGGCGATCAACCTCTACATGCTTTGTGCGGTCATGTTGGACGGGATTTTGAGCAATGTAAATGGCGGCTTTGCTATAGCAGTAAAGTCTTACGGGGTCTTTGCTCTTCATGCCAAGATCGTTCAAAAGAGATTTAATCCACGGTCCTTCGCAAAGCCCATGTGTCATAGCTCTAAATTTTGCCTTTGAACTTAACCTGGCAACCACATGTTAATTTTTTCTCAACGTTACAAATTACCACCAACAAAAGAAGAATAACCAGAGGTGCACCTCTGGTCATCAACTGAACCAGTCCAATCAGCATCACTATAAACTTCAACAGTCAGTTCTTTGCCCGCGGAGAACAGGATACCCCTTCTAGGAGAGGACTTGAGATACTAAAGAATATGGTAGGCTACTTCTAAGTGACGTGTTCTGGGAGAATGCATGAACTGACAGATCACGCCCATGGCATATGAAATATCTGGACGAGTATGTGATAAATAGATAAGGCGACCAACCAGTCTTTGAAATCAAGCAATATCAGCAACCACCTCCCCATCATCACTACCCAAGCTGTGGTTGACTTCAATTGGGGTGTAAGCAGGTCTGCATCCACACAACTGGAGCAAATCAAGGATATACTTCCTCTGAGATATGAATATAACATGTTTCAATCGAGCGACCTCAATTCCTATAAAGTATCTGAGATTTTCTAGGTCTTTTACTTCAAACTCCATTGTCAGTCATTGTTTCAGAGTCTGGATTTCTTCAGTATCATCACCCATGATAATAATATCATCCACATACACAATAAGAGCAGTAAGTCTCCCATGGTTGATGGTTGTGTCTTACAAATGAAGTGTGATCATCATTGCTCTGGGAGTATCTAAATGTGACCATAACTCTATGAAATCTCTCAAATCAGGCCCGAGGAGACTATTTTTAGTCATATAAGGCTTTCTTCAACCTGCATACCTTTCCCCCAGGTCCTGTCAATTTAAGACCAGGTGGTAACGACATGTAGACTTCTTCTTTCAGGTCCCCATGAAGAAACACATTTTTCACATCTAACTGAGTAAAAGGCCACCCTTTGCAGGCAGCACAAGAGAGCAAAACTCTTATAGAATTTATTTTCGTCAGAGGGGCAAAGGTTTCTTGATAGTCAATCCCCATGATCTAGGTGTAGCCCCTAGCCACCAACCGAGCCTTGTACAGCTCAACAACACCTTTATAGTTCTGCTTGACGAAGAAAACTCATTTACATCCCAACTACAGTCTTGCCAAGTGGCAAGGGGACCAAGTCCCAAGTGCAATTATTTTCCAGGGCCAGCATCTCCTCACACATAGCATCCTGCCACTTTTGGTGAGCAATAGCATCCTACCAAGTTGAGGAGATAGAAATGGAGGAAAGAGAGACAATAAAGATCTCAATGTGAGCAAGATAATAAGTTGTAGGACACAAAGTGCGACCTCGGATATTGGGTAGAGTTACCTTGAGAGCCCAAAGAAGGGTCTGATGTTGGAGGGGTGGCCTGAGAGATGCTGATATACCTAGACCCCTTTTCCGCCGAGTACACACTTGTAAAGGAGGAGCGGACACAAGAGCACACACAGGAGGAGTAGGCACATGAGCGGTCACAGGAGGAGTGGGGATAGACACCGTAGGAGGAATAGAAAGAGGAAGAGAACCGACTTCCATCGGGTGAGACTCCCCCAGAAATGAGCACTCGTAGTAGGACTCATACTCCGGAAATGTGACGTCCATAGTAACAAAGGTCATTCTGCAAGGTGGATGGAAGCATTTATATCCTTTTTGTGTAGGAGAATACCCAATAAAGATACACTTGAGGGTACGACGATCAAGCTTGGACGTGGGAAGGCAGAGGAGAGCGGCCAATAATCTGAACATTGATGGGATCATGGTCACGATGAAGACCATGAAGAAACTCAAAGATCTGATTACGTTCCTCCCGAGCACAGAACAACACCTCATTCTCAGGGGAGGCGAGAATAAGCGAATCGAAATGATCATACTCTTGGTAAAGCTGGGTAAACTCCAAGTAGTAGGCAACGGGAGGACGATCCCCTAGGCGTAAAAGAAAAATCCTTTACCGCAACTGAAACATCTGAGCCGCATTGCCCCGACAAGAATAGATAATCTCGACACACTTTCAAATGTCGGTTGCAGTGTCCAGGAAGAGATAGTTGTGGGCAATAGACTCCTGCATAGAGTTGATCAGCCAGGACATAACCAATGAGTTCTCGGAGTCTCACAGTGGCCAATTTGGAGAGGAAGGAGTAGGCGCCCTAGTAGTACCACTTAGGTAGCAAAACAAACGGTGGCTCTTGAGGGACAAAGTAAGAGAGCGAGTCCACGGAAGATAATCTGTTTCATCCAACTTAATAGTAGTAATCTGAGGAGTCCCGTGATCATGTGGGGCACGAAGAGATCCAATAGAAGGCAGAGAATCCGGAGGTGCACTACCACCGGAGGAGACATCTGGAGTTTCACCATTTCCGACATCATAGGCGAGTGAAAAGAGCAACACCAGGTTGCGAACTAAGAGAAATCTCACTCATAGAAAGAGGAGAAGTCCAGAGAAGCACAATTACGCAAGGAGAGGAAGAGCCATCCTTACACGGAGGGGAAACGAATGTTGGAGAAGCATTCACAGCATAAATCTGGCGCCAACGATATATTCAGGAAGCCATACGAAGAGAAGACTAGCGCCGACCGGCGCTTGCTGAGAAAGAAAAGAAGGACGGACCGACCGGCACTGCTGTAAGAGGAAGAGGCGGGCGCTTGCTGGGAGAGGAAGAGGCGCAGAACCAGAGCTTGCTAACGGAAGGGAAGCTCGTGGGAGAGACGCTCGCTTGCTGGTGGAACGAAGCAGGAGCGGGACGAAATGGCGACCGGCGGAAGCAAGAACGCGCAAACGAAGGGGCTAGGGCACCAAGAGTGTTGGAACCAAAATTTGATTCCACTGAGAGTTCGGACCCGAGGGAGTAGCTAACACCTATTTCTCCCGAACTTGACCCCCTGACCAGCCGCTCGAAACTAGGAAAACTGGCCCTAGGCTACAGCACGAAGGTCCCTCCTCTAAACGGGAAGATCTCAGAGTGTTTCCCCTCCTTAGCCAGTACTGAGCTAAGACTACCTCAGAGAGCGCTATAAGACCTGAGAATGAGAAAAACCTGCCCTCTGAGGTACCTTTGTGGGTCTATTTATAGATTTCTGAGTTTGTTCTGCCAACAGCATTGCTCGGTTATCCTAAAAAGCTATATGCAGCCCAAATGGATCTGCCAACAGCGTAACTCCGCTGTTCTGAGGAGCTAAATACAGACCTCTAAGGGTATCTATGTAATTTTGCCTATGGACCCCACTGGGCGGGTGCCCCCTGAAGGCACCACTCGCCTAAAGGGCGAGTGTTGGGTGAGCCCGACACTCGCCTCCACGGTTCCCTAAAAGGGCGGATGCGAGATCAATATGTCACTCGCCTATATGGGCGAGAGGCTTCCCGCTTGCTAGGGGCGGGACCCTTCCCGCCCTTTATGGGTAGGGACCCTCTCATTCCTCCTGGGCGAGTGCGGGTCTGCTTACCCCACTCGCCCACTTTGGCCCTCTTGGACCTGAATGCCTTGCAAAGCCCTGAACTTTTCGGAAGGGTCCACTCAACGAATACGGGGTTGTACAAAGAGCATGGACTCTGATACCATGTTGGTGGAGAAAAATTTTTGGATTATGCATTAAAGAGAAGGCTCCCTCCTAAATATAGGAGGGGAATACACAAAGGGCAATATAGTAACACATGAGAGAAATAAATGTAATTCTAACAGCTATGATTTTATAAGTTTCTACCATTATTTTTATACTCTACAAATTTAAATTCCTAATATCAATTTCATCATGCAGCCGAATAGCATAATTTGCTAATTCTGATTCCTGTTATGGAAAACCATCCTGCAGCCAAATAGCAACATTGAAAATTTGAAATTCAGCAAAAAATCCAATTCCTGCAGGAATTGAAATTCAGCCAAAATTCAATTCTTGTGGGAATTGGAGTTGGATGAAATTCAATTCTGCAATTCCAATTCCTACTATTCGAACAGACCCTCAAAGAGTTTATTTTCACACAAAATGAGCGAATGAAAAAGTATTTGTAAAACATATTTTTTATCTGAATGCAGGGAAATATTATATCTTTCTAACACATGTTTTTATCTACAAGGTAATAAATGTCTTTATATAAATACATGCAGAAATGTATGTGCGGGTATATACTTAGATATTTCTCTACAACCAAAGACCTAAACTACGTTTATCCTACTACTCTGAGGACTCTAGAGGCATGGTCAATAATGCCTTCTAAAAATAGATTCAAGAAAGTATGATTAGCGCCTTCAACAGACTGATTGGAGTGTTACCTTGTCAAAGAAAGAAGTTAAGAGCTCAGAAAGAGAACTTTGGTTTCTGCGGCTGGAAATTTTGGACCTATAACTCTCAAAATTTGCAGAATAGGAAGCCTCAATGTGCCTCAAAGTATTGCCCCCTTCATGTGAAAACATTAAATCTATCAACAAACTTTATAGTTGCTTACAAGAACAAATAACAATCTTCTGGCAAAGATTGGAAAAAGAAGCAGCCAACCTTAAAAAAGAAGTTACCAATATAATTTTTTGATTATGTTCATTCAAAACAGTTATCTCCAAATAAATAGAGAGAAATATTCCAGCTATCAAGAATTTCTGGAGTAAATTCATAATAATATAATAGAAAAGGCAGACAGTGTGCATATACCTTTCACACCATCAACAATGTTTCCCTCGTATAATTCCTTAAGTGGTGGAAGAATTGCAGGTGTGCATGTCTGATATGTAAGGAAGTGAAGCTTTAAAACAAAACCTTGATCTGATTGGTTGGTAAAATTGAAAAATATAAAAGGGTAGAGATAAACCTGGAAGTGGAAGATAATCAGGAGACAAAGTGAATATGAATTCAAAGTCCCAGTTTTCGGGTCATTAATATGTTGTGCCTTTGCCCATTCTTTGATCTGTTGAAGAATATAATAGTATGAAATATAAGTTGTTCCTAAATATCAAGCAGATCAATAAATAAAGTCACTATCTTACACAAATAAAGTCACTGTCTCACACAAAAACTATACCACTAAAACAAATTCACAGAACCGCTTGTCTGTGTTGCTGATCCAACGAAGGATACATGATTTGACATAGCCAGCATGATTGTTGATAGAGATATCGCAAGATATCTTGCAACACTTGCTCGTATACACAAGAAGGGGCACTCTAGCCCTAACAAATTCAACATTATTAGCAACACCTGGAAAACAGTAGTTATAATCAGATATTACGAGCAAGCAACAATATTCTTTGGAAAAAACTAGAGAAACCTCACAGAATTGACTTCAAATGAATGGTGATTATAAAAGAGGACTACATTACTGAATAATAAGGAGAATTGGAGAAAAGAAGAAAGAAAAGTATATTGCCAATTTCTTGGAGTTACAATATGTATATAACAGAGCTATCAAATTAGTAACCTTAAATCCCAATATACTGGCATGGATCATATATGTGACTGTTAGAAAGCATTTTTATAAACATAACCAATAAGAGAAAAACAGAAAATAAAATGCACTTCACAACCGATTTAAAGCTAACTTTGCGGTATAAGAAATTATTTAAGGTTTCAAAAGATAATTGAAAAGGTTCAAGAAAGAAAAAAACATCAGAAATACTAAAACTGATCTCCACTAAAATCAAACGATTCAATTCAATTGCAAACAAAACTACTGGCAAGGAAAACAACTAATAATAAATAGTTGAATATGCATTTTATGCAGAGTCAAAAAGTAAACAATACAATGATAAGAGGCAGAAAAAATTTAAAACAATAAAAAACATACGCTCTCTTCAAGCATCATGAAAGAAGAAAATATAACTAGAAGAGAGTTATTGATAGGGATCACCCTTCTAGCACGAGTATTTGCCCAATGGGTCCCGCACGGGTCTATTCTCGTAGGAGGTATTGATCAAGTCGTCGTCTGGATGATCCGAGTCCACAGTTACGTCCGGAGTGCCGTTCAAACATTTCAATGTTTTTTGTATGTACTATTTATCCCAAATCACGAACGGCCAAGCATTGTATTCCCTCTAAGTTGGTTTATAATATATATGAGGGTGGTGGCTGGTTTGACTGTTTCATCTTAAAAAAAAACAACTCGAAATCCAGCGACCGCTCGTGGTGTGATGGTGTCGACTCCACAAACCCAAGGTGCCAACTCCTTGGATTTCTTGCACTGTATTCCCTCTACCCTAGACTGTCGTCGCCCTTTTCTTCCTCTCCAACCGGCGCATGCTGCATCGCTCAACTGTTGTTGCACTATATACCTCCATTCCACTGCCGCCAACCCAGTCCGTCATCAAAAATACTCCCCCTTCCAGCAGCTGTCTGCCATCAGCCCGACCTATATCCTACGCCTCCACTGCCAAGATCTCCCCTTCCAATCACCTCCACCCCTCATCCCAGCTTTCTGCTACCCTTACCTTACCATTCAGCCGCTGTTAAACGGTTTCCAGCTCGCTGCCATCCATAACCCCCATCCAACTACCGCAAATTCACCCTTCCATCCACAGCCCCATCAAGCCACCGCCAACATCATTCTGATGATCATCAGATCACGTTGGCGGCGCCTATGCCCCGCCGCCCTCCTACGCCCTGCCACCCCAAAGTTGTGAGAATCACTTGTTCGGTTTGATTTTATTCTCTACTGTAGTATGGTTTTGGAAATTTATATGATTGTGGGTACTTTGTTATGTTAGTGTATTCCTCTTGAGATTGCACGTTCCTTGCAGGATTCACGCTTTATTGCATCTCCTTAACAGTCCTCCGAGTAGAGGAAAGTCAAAACTAATTGCTTTATTGAATTATTTAATCTCGCATTCTGATTAATTGTGTGAGTTTTATTTATGATTATTATTTACAATTCAATGCTGGATCACTCATTGCATAGACGTAACATCCTACGGTTTGATTTCCCCAGAACTACACCTAGGGTTGCATTTGTTAAATTTCATCCTCATAGTCTACCCTGCGTCAAATTTCGTTTAGAACCCAAGGTTTGGGACCTTTTATGCTATGTAGTGGTAGGTTATTTAGACCATCTATGTCTAACACTACTGTCACGGACAAAAAGGAGACAAGCTCAAATTCAGCATAACGCCTGCAGAGTTCCAACAATTTGTGCTATATCGATTTGACAGTTTCGGGAATCAGTTTGAGGAACCTTGTCATGATGTCGCTGAGATGAATGGTAGGATTGAGAATCTAGAAATCTGAGGGAACCAACACACTAGGACAACCTTCCCGATGGGGACAATGACATTCCCCTTGCCCTGAACAATGTCCTAGACATCTTCCCCCTCCTCCTAAGCGGCGTAATAGAGATTCTCCCCATCGGGATCTTGCCCTTTGAGGCAAAATCTCGAGCACACTCTTGAGAGTCACCGGGGCTCCACTTATGTAAAGCATCCCCCTCACCATGACGGGCCCCACCCGACGCCACAAGGTCAGAGAGATCGCAATCCTCCGCCAGCTCACCAGGAATATGATAGGGAGGAATACTATAATGATTATCAGGAGCCCTATATAGGTGGCCCACGTTCTAACAATGACATTAACCGACACATCCACATCAACACTCCCTCCTTTGAAGGTCGTCTGGACCCGAAGGCCTTTAGTGTCCAATCATTGGATATGGATCATTATTTTTAGTGATACGACATAAGCGACGAGCGATGTGTTTGGCTTGCTAAGATGAAATGCATGGACAGACAAAATTTTTTTGGACGAGCTTAGAGAGGTCACTGGACAGAGAGAGTTATTATCTCATCACCCAATGGACTAACATTAAGCAGTGGTCGAAGAAAAAATAAATTCCTGCCTCATATAAGAACCAGCTTCTCGAGTAATTATATGTCAGCGACAGGGGACACTCTCTGTCATCGAGTATATGTTTTGTTTTAATGTGCTTATAGCGAGGAGTGACATAGTTGAAGAGACTAATGCTACTATGTCCTGTTTTTGGGCAAGCCTGCGAGCAGATATACATAAGGAGTTGATCCCTCATTCAATAGAGACTATAGAGGTGTTTAAACTCACATTAATGTACAAGTTGTACCTTAGCTCATCAGATCCGAGACAGGCCACCACACGACCTGACAGCTAGACCTTTAGGAAACCTACCCAGGTCGTGGCTGCTACTTTGGTGCCTCATTATGCACATGCGAACACAAAAGGCAAAGAGGTCACCCCGACCACGCCCAAGCCAGGAGGCATCTGATGCACCATGCAGAGCAACAAGGAAAACTTGTTTTCTTCTCATGCATTTATTTTCTACAAGTGTGTTTCAATTGTGTCTGGTCATGCGGCTTTTTCCATATGTTGCATTTTGGTTTTGGCTTATTGGCCTGACCAGCCAATACGTGATAATTATTTATATGAAGTGCTTAGGTCATAAACACACTAAATGTGATTATTAAAATGAAACAATGTTGTGAAACCTATGCATACAAGATCGTCATGAATATAATTAATCAACTCCTACGCAATGGTATAATGAAATCTAATTTTTATCACTTGCAATTTATGCAATCACTTAGCAATAAAGGTAATGAAATGAAATATAGTACGCTATATAATTAAGTGCATTAAACAAAAATGCGTAGCATTCTTTGATTCAGCCACGTGTCGCATTGTTGCCTACATTCTCAGTAATGCGCTAGAATTGCTTTAAATGAAATTACAGACTCTTGATTGTGTGGTTGACATGAACTAAACCACCCTGATATTGTGCTCACTGTTTTAGTAAACTAAAACAGATATTGTCCATGACCACCGCAAGGGGAGAGTAAGACAGGATCAACTCGGCAGCAGAAGGTCGGTAATAGGATCAACTCAGCAGCAGAAGGTCGGTAATAGGATCAACTCGGCAGTAGAAGGTCGGTAACAGGATCAGCTCGACAGCGAGAGTTTAGGAGGAGCAGCTCCGGGATTAGCTCGGTATCAAGAGCTCGGGAACAGCAGCTTAGGTAGCAAGAGTACGGAAACAAGAGCAACTCGCTAGAAAGAGCTTGACAACAGGAGAAATTCACTAAAAAGGCACCAGCAACAGGAGCAACTCGCCCGAAAGAGCTCGGCAACAGGAGCAACTTGCCCGAAAGAGTTTGACAACAGGAGTAACTCGCCAGAAAGAGCTCGACAATAGGAGCAGCTAGCCAGAAAGAGCACGACAGAAGGAGCTCAGCAGGACCAGCTTGGAGATCGGCAGAGAGGCTCGGCAGAAAGATCACGGCAGCACGCGCTCGACACAGGAAAGCTCGGTATAGGAGCTCAGTAAAAGGCAGGGTAAATGAGCATGCAACCATAGTTTGCTTCTTGCTTCACCTGGTGATAAGATGTCCACCAAAGTATATGTAGAAACCACTCGCGAATCGGTGGTCATCAAGGGGTCAGCATCAGAGTAAGGCACAAGAGACAAGGAGGGAGAGGGCTTATACAAAAGTCTTTATCCTAGAGCAGTTTTCAGGTACTGAAGAATACACACAATTGCATGGAGATAGGAGATCTGTAGAGCATGCATGAAATGATTAACCACCCCAACAGCAAAGGATATATCAGGTCTTGCAATTATATGATAGCTTGTCCACCATTCGACGATAGTACTCTGGGTTAGAGAGGAGAAAATCAGAGTCAGAAGCATTATTACAGAGCTTATGGTTGGCATACATGGTATGTCAGTAGGCATATATCCAGAATAGTCAGCGTCATGAAGAAGGTCAAGACAGTATTTTTGTTGGCCCCAAGTCCATCATCTGAAGTTTGGATGTCAGGTGCTTCTTGACCATTATGGTACCATTAAAATCATCGCTTGTGATGAGGATATCATGGACATATACCAAAAGTATCACTGTGCATGTTGAGCGATGTTGGGTGAATAGATAGGTCAATCGAGCTTTGAGTGAAGCCAACATCGCGAATGACCCGACTAAACTTATCAAATCCAGCCCGTGGAGATTGTTTGAGACCACAAAGAGATTTCTTTATGTAAGAAACAAGAGACTTTCCCGTGGTATCCTAACCGAGAGGTTACTGCATATAAACATTCTCAGCGAGGTCACCATTCAGTAAAGCATTTTTGATGTCTAATTGATGCAACGACCAATGTCGATGAACAGCAAAAGAGATCAAGACAAGAACAATCTTCAACTTTGCAATAGGTGAGAATGTCTCCTCATAGTCGAGGTTGTGTTGTTAAGTGAATCTTCGGGCAACTAGGAGAGCTTTCAGACGTCCTATCAGGTTAGTGCTTCACAGTGAAGAGACATTTACCCACAACAGGAGTATGGTCAGAATAAAGAGAAACAAGGTCCTACGAGTGATTAGCCCAAAGTGCGGCCATTCCTCATCCATGGTGGCCCGCCACCCTGAATACTGAAGAGCCTCCTGCAGAGAAGAAAGGGTGGAAGTACATGAGAAAGAGTTCGCAAACCAATGAAGAAGTGGAGATAAGCGATGTAGCGAAACATAATTTGGCATAGGTTGAGCAATGGATGTCGAGGAAGGATCAGTGGCAGACGGAGTATCAACAGGTAAGGCGGCTCTCATAATCAAGTAAACAGAGGACCTCGTCACGTATATACATGAAGAGGAGGAGGTAGCGAGGGGAGAGGCACAGGCGAGGGGTGGGAAGCAAAGGAGTGTCGGATGTGGTTGGCACATGAGGTTGTGTAGGGCTAGGTGTGGAATGCAAGGAGGTGTCGAATTTGTGGAACAGCTGATGTTCATTGAAGGACATCAGCGAAAGAGTTTCCAAGTAGAGGGAGAGCAACAGATGTACCCCATCTGTGTGCGAGAATAGCCAACAAGTATACACCAAGTAGCACGTGGAGCCAACTTGACCACGACGGCGCCAAGGTGGTGGACATAGCAGACGCAACCAAAGATGTGAGGTGTCAAGGAAAAGGGGGAGATGGAGGGGAGGAGAATGGAAAATGGCGTCGCAAAGTTTAGAATAAAGGAGTGCATGTGGTTAATGAGTTAGCATGCAGTAAAGACTGTGAAATTCCAGTAAATGGAAGGAACGTGCATTTGGAACATGAGCGACCAAGCAATTTCGAGGAGGTGGTGATTTTTGTGCTCGGCCACGCAATTTTGTTGTAGTGTATAAGGACAGGAGGTTTGGTGAACAATGTCCAGCTCATCACATGTGTCCTGAAAACCGTGACTAGTATATTCATGCGCACTATCTGCGCGAAGAATTTTTAGTGTCTACAAGAACTGGGTCCTAATTTCGGCAAGAAACGAGCGGAAGATGCGGAGTAACACAGAGCGGTCACGCATTGTATATAGCCATGTTAGGCGAGAGTGATCATCAATTAAAGTAACAAAATAGCGATCACTAGAGACACTAGTTGATTTCAGAATGCACTAAATCAGACGGAGCAGCGCTCCCAGTACAATGTGGAGAATAAGTAGAACGATGATGCAGTAAAGACAAGATTCACAATGAAAAAAAATCAAGGAGAGCTCGCTTGAGGATAGGAAGAGGTGCATGACAAAGACGCCAACGCAAGTCGGTGGATGTGACGGAGGAGAGAGTCGAGGAGGGGAGATACAGACTATACAGCCCATTGGATAAGCTACCCCAACCAATGACATTAGGATCCCATCGATCATGCATGACAAAGGAAGAAGAAGAAAACATGATTAGACAATCATGATCTTTAGTTAAATGACTGACAGACATAAAATGAAACTGACAGTCAGGAACATGATGGGCAAAACAGAGAGGAGTAAAAGGCACATCATTAGAGCCGCAAACAGGGGTGGTATCACGATTCGCGGTCATGATAAACATCGTAGATGGTGCATTCGAATACGGAGAAGGTTGGTGAGGGGAGATGTGGTAGGTGGCCTCAGAGTCTACACAATCCACACCGGGTTGTGGAAGAATATGAGATACCACCAAAGGAGGTAGTGAAAGTCTTTAATTCCAAGGTAGCTAAACACCTAGAGGGGGGTGAATAGATTTTCTAGTCTTTTAAGATTTTCTTTAACTTGGTGTGTTGTGAATTAGCTAGGTTAGCTTGCTTTCAAGACAATCCACAAAAGCACGCATAATATTTATAGTGGTTCTCCAGATTATGAGTACGTCCACTGTCCCTCACCTTTTAAAAGCTTGTTAGACAAGGCCCTTCTCCAAAACTCGGCTCCTAAGAGATTACAACCAAATTCCGCAGGATCTCTCAGTCTCCTCCAAGACCTACAACTCAGGAATAAGGCCCTACCTCAGAGCAAGCTTGCTCCTACAACTCAGTGATCAAAAGACCACATACCTCAGACTTGAATACAAGTCCTACAGCTCAGGCTATGGAGGTTAGCCCTACAACTCAGAGAGAAAAACTCTCCTACAACTCAGATCTGTTAAGATCCTACCTCAGGCCAAAGGCCCAACCTTAGACACATAGGTCCTACACTCAGATCAACAAATGATCTTATCTCAGCCTTTATAAATCAGGCCTAAAACTCAGATCCAAAAGGATCCTACAGCTCAGATCCAAGAATGGATCCTACAGAAAGAAAGGAGTTTGTTGTTGTTGAATTGACACCAGAGAAATATCTATGTGACTGTCTTCCTGGACTGAGTTATCTCAGCCCTAACTTTCTTCACAGCAACAGAAATAAGATCTTCAGTAAGTAGTTGTCAGTGTTGGAAGAAACTCAGAAACAAGTTTCTGATCTTGTTGTTGATTTGCTTTTCAATCAGCTAACCTGGAATGCAGAAACCAGATGGCTCTGCTCCTTTATCAGAATCTTATTTGAACTTGTTGTAGCAGAAGAAATAAGCTACAGCTAACTTGCTGGAACTTTTGGAACAGCTTGCTGAACTTTTAGGTTTCAAGCTCGGCAACAATTGCGAGTAAGATGAAGTTCAGCCGCCTCTTTTCACAATGAATAAAACCCTAAAAGTTATCTTGCATCCGCCGAACTTGTCCTTTTTATCTTCAGCCATCTAACGGCTATATGACCCGTGGGCTCCACTGAAGTTGTTGGCTGCAACTTGGCTTTTACAGAAAAAGTCTTCCTGTAGACCTGCGGCGCTATTTGTCCTATTCTGTAGCTTTCCTGCAACTAATTTGAATCATGTTGACTTTTGCTGACGTCAGCATTTGTGAACTTAGCCAAATTCTCAGATTAAATCCATGCGTTGAGTGCGTTGAGTGAATGATCTTCACTCAACGCCTCTGGACATAGCCAATTTTTCTGCCTTGCTTAGCCGTTGAGTGTGTTGAGTGAACTGGCTTCACTCAACGCCTCTGGACTTAGCTGCAACTTTCTTTATCTGTTAGGCGTTGAGAGCGTTGAGTGAACTAGCTTAACTCAATGCCTCTAGACTTAGCTGCAACTATCTTTATCTGCTAGGCATTGAGAGCGTTGAGTGAGCATTCATCACTCAATGCTTTTGTCCTTAGCCGCTTTTCTGGAGTCTGCCAGCTTGCTGAGGAATTGAGAGCGTTGAGTGAGCTGTCCTTACTCAACGCATCTGGACTTAGACAGATTTTTCTGTCCATCTTTCCTTGAGCTTTGACATCACACGACGCTTTCTTCTCTGACGCTGAATGAGCTGTATTCACTCGATGCTTCTGGACTTAGCCAGAATTCTTGACAGATCATCAACTGCTTTGATTGCTTGAGCTTGTCTCAACGCTTCTTGGTATATGGCGTTGAGTGAACTGGCTTCACTCAACGCCTGTGGATTTAGCCACATTTTCTTCCTTGCTAATGCTGAAGCTTTGACAGACTCAGCTATACTCGACGTCTTTTGATATATGGCGTTGAGTGAACTATCTTCATTCAACGCCTGTAGACTTAGCCGTAGAATTGTTTTGCAGACTGCTGGGCTTTGACTGTTCACACCTTACTCAGCGCTTTTTGGCATCTGGCGTTAAGTGAACTGGCTCCACTCAACGTCTGTGGACATAGGCGATTTTCAGCCTTTCCAGCATCCTTCTTTGACATCT
The DNA here is from genome assembly GCA_039513925.1 of Platanthera zijinensis. Lineage (NCBI taxonomy): Eukaryota > Viridiplantae > Streptophyta > Magnoliopsida > Asparagales > Orchidaceae > Platanthera > Platanthera zijinensis. The sequence continues at coordinate 132,762,149 of CM077080.1, read as the reverse complement.
GGCGTTGAGTGAACTGGCTTCACTCAACGTCTGCGAACTTAGACAGATTTCTGTCTCTCTACTTCTCTACCTTATGACTACCTGTCACAACAACTCAGAATACCTGTCCAATCAATGTGACAAGGACCAACCTGCATGAACTTGAATATACATCAAATACAACTATGTGTAAACCATTGACTTGTTTGACTTCTACAAATCTGGGACATTGTGAGCAATGGACCCAACAATCTCCCACTATTTGAAAAATTCAAAATCCTCAACCAAAATTCTGAGTGAATGATATACACTAACAAGAGAACAATAGTATCAAGTTATAGGTTACCACACTTTCCTTGCCTGCAGGGTGATCATCATCACTTCCTGCTCCCCCTGTTTTGCTGTTGTCTAGCTTTGATCATTTCCTTGATCATTTCCCCTTGATCATTTCCTTGATCATTTCTTTCTCCTCCCCCTTTTTGACTTTTGTAAATAGTCAGGGAGGTGCTGGCCTATGATTATATTCTCCCCCTTTTTGAGTTCAGATAATCAACTGTTGTAGTAGCTTGCTCCTTCTATACATGAGGTTGAATCTATCTCTGCAAGTGCTGGACTTGCTCCCCCTCAACTGAAGTATTTTTATCATCTTCCTGGTAGATACTTTAGTCTATTCCAGTCTGGATAGCACTTGAACCAGTTCAAAAATCTCCATACCAATGAAGGTCTTTTCCACCTGCAAGAAGTAGTATAACCTGCAATAAAAACAACACAAGGAGCAACTGAAGTTATATCAAGTTCAACATGCCCAACTCAAACTTGAAGGTGTTGAACTTTGCTTCATCCAGTGACTTAGTGAAACTATCAGCCACTTGCTTGTCTATAGGGACAAACTAAAGACTGATATCTTCACATTCCACATGCTCCCTAATGAAATGATACTTAATCTCAATGTGCTTAGTCCTGCTATGAGAGACAGTATTCCTAGCAATTAAGATTGCACTAGTAGAATCACAGTACAAAGGAGTTCACTTATCTGGAGGTTATAGTCCTGGAGCTGATGCTGGATCCACAGCAACTGTGCACAGCAGCTAGCTGCTGAGATATACTCTGACTCAGCTGTTGAGATTACAACACTGGTCTGTTTCTTGCTGTTCCAAGTACTTGTCTTCCTCCCAAGAACTGACAGGTGTCTGAAGTGCTCTTCCTGTCCTCTTTGTAGCCTACAAAATCTGCATCTGAATAGTTTGTTAGTTCAAAATCCCTATTTTTATGGTACCATAGGCCAAGATCTGGTGTACCCTTAAGATACTTCAAAATCCTCTTAGCAACAGAGTAGTGAGATTCTTTAGGGCTAGAATGATACCTAGTACAAATACATGTAGCATACATGATGTATGGCCTATTTGTAGTAAGATATAGAAGGGAGTCAATTATCGCTCTATACAAGGTTTCATCAACAGGTTTCCCTGTCTCATCTTTGCCTATAATCATACTTGACCTCATGGGAGTTTTCATGGTGGAGGCATTCTTCATACCAATTTTTTGATCAACTCTGTGGTAAACTTAGACTGGGATATGGATAATCCATCTTCAGTCTGTCTTACTTGGAGGCCCAAGAAGAACTTAATTCCATTCATACTGCTCATCTCAAACTTTTCTTGCATAAGTTTGGCAAACTTCCTGCAAAAGTTATCATTAGTAAATCAAAAGATTATGTCATCTACATAAATCTAGAAAGATGATCTTGCCCTTAGATTCTTTTAGGAATAGGGTCTTGCCTATCTTCCGCCTTGAGAATTTGTTCTCAATGAGGAAGCTAGACAATTTCTCATACCATGCTCTAGGGGCTTGCTTCGGCCCATATAGAGCTTTCCTAAGTCTATAAACAGAATCAGGTGAATTAGGAACAACAAAACCTGAAGGCTGCTCAACATAAACTTCTTCTTTTAAGTCACCATTCAGGAAGGCTGACTTCGCATCCATCTGGTAGACTTTAAATCCTTTGAATGCAGCATATGCAAGGAAGAGTCTGATGGCATTCAATCTTGTTACATGGGCAAAGGTTTGATCAAAGTCAAAACCCTCTTTTTGTCTGTACCCCTTAGCTATTAGTCTAGTCTTGTTCTTAATTATAATGTCATTTTCATCAAGTTTATTCATGTACATCCACTTGACTCCAATGACATTATGTCTTTGTGGTCTGGGAACTAGCTTCCAGACCTTACACCTCTTAAACTGGTTCAATTCCTCTTGCATTGCTACAATCCAGAACTGATCTATGTTGGTTTCTTCAAATCTCTTGGGCTCAACCTGTGATAGGAAACTTGCCTACATTGTTGTATTAAGGCTCTTGCTTCTTATCACCACTCTTTGGTTTGCATCACCAATAATCTGGTGTCTTGGATGATCTCTTAGATGCTTGACAATTGGAGACAATCTTCTTCCAGCATCAACTTCAGTGGCAACATATTGCTGATCTTCATCCACTTCAGTTGAGCCTTGCCCTTCTTCTGGAATATCCACTCCATCTTGAACTAATGGAGGAGCATCTTTGATGGTTAGTTTATCCATCATCAGCTCTGTACCTGCAGTGCTAGAAGAGGAGCTTGGCAGCTCACTATTAATCATGATAGACACATCAAAAACTACATGTACAGACTCTTCTACAACTTGGCTTTTCAAGTTGTAGTTCCTATAGACTTTATTGTGATTGCTGTACCCAACAAAAATCTCATCAAAGGACTTGACAGCAAACTTATTCACATATGACTTATCATTATGAAGCACATTGCATTTGCTACCAAAGATCCTGAGATAGCCCAGGTTTGGTTTTCTGCCCTTCAACATCTCATAGGAGTCTTCTTGTGGCTCTTGGTGATAGAGGCTCTGTTAAGGATATGACATGCAGTATTTACTATTTCAGCCCAAAAATGTTCTGGGAAAGATGTATCACTTAGAAGGGTCCTTCCAGCCTCTATGAGAGTTCTATTTTTCTTCTCAACAATCTCATTTTGCTGGGGTTTTTTGGAGAAGAAAATTCTTGATGAATCACATGCTCTTCATAGAACTTTGTCATGCTATCAGACTGGAATTCAGTCTCATGGTCACTTCTGATTTTGACCACAGTTTTGTTAAACTCATTCATAATTTGCTTGACAAAATTTATTAAGATATCAAAGATTTCATTCTTTTTCTTAAGAAAAAACACTCAAGCAAACCTAGAATAGTCATCAACCACCACAAGAGTGTAGACTTTCCTACCGAGACTATAAACTGGTATAGGACCAAATAAGTCCATATGCAAGAGGTATAAACACCTCACAGAGTCTTTGGTCTCAATGCCCTTGAAGGAAGCTTTGGTCTGCTTGCCCTTTTGGCATGCTGAGCAAATGCCTTTCTTGGTGCATTTCATCTTGGGAGCATTCCTAACTAGCTCTTCACTAAAGAGTTTGTCAATAGTCTTATAATTCAAAAAAGTTGTTCTCTTATGTCATTGTACACAATATGAAACTTTCTCATTTACAACTAGATAAATAGAAGAGTCTTTATTAAGACAAAGGAAATTTAAGCAATAAACATTTTCACTCCTAGTGTTTGTCAAGATGATATCTTGGTTACTTGACCTCTTAATCTGGTACTCATCCTTGTGGAAGGAAATGACATATTCAAGATCACATAATTGGCTTATGCTTATGAGGTTGTGTTGCAACTGAAAGTCTTTAATGAAAAGGTAGCTAAACACCTAGAGGGGGGTGAATAGGTTTTCTAGTCTTTTAAGATTTTCTTTAACTTGGTGTATTGTGAGTTAGCTAGGTTAGCTTGCTTTCAAGACACTCCACAAAAGCGCACACAATATTTATAGTGGTTCCCCGGATTATGGGTATGTTCATTGTCCCTCACCTTTCTAACAGCTTGTTAGACAAGACCCTTCTCCAGAACTCGGCTCCTAAGAGCTTACAACCCAGATCCCGTAGGATCTCTCAGTCTCTTCCAAGACCTACAACTCAGGCACAAGGCCCTACCTCAGAGCAAGCTTGCTCCTACAACTATGTGATCAAAAGACCACCTACCTCAGACTTGAACACAAGTCCTACAGCTCAGGCTATGGAGGTTAGCCCTACAACTCATAGAGTAAAACTCTCCAAAAGCTCAGATCTGATAAAATCCTACCTCAAGCCAAAGGCCCTACCCCAGGCACACAGGCCCTACACTCAGATCAACAAATGATCTTACTTCAGCCTTTATAAATCAGGCCTACAACTCAGATCCAAAAAGGATCCTACAGCTCAGATCCAAGAATGGATCCTATAGAAAGAACATTTGGTTTGTTGTTGTGGTAGATTTGACATCAGAGAAATTTCTCTATGCATGTCTTCCTGGACTGAGTTTACCTTAGCCCTACCTTCTTCTCAGCAACAAGAAAATGAATTCTTCAGTAGATTGTTGCTTGTGCTGGAAGTATCACAAAAACCAAATTCTCTGAACTTGTTGTTGAAGACAAAGGAGTAGACAGTTCTTTTTCGTCTTCAAACAGTTAATCTTGACTGCAGAAAATTGAAGTCACTGCTTCTTCTTCTTTCTCAGAAAAACTTTTCTGAACTTGCTGTAGCTGATGAAAATAGCTACAGCTAACTTGAGGAACTTTTAGATTGATTGATTCAACTTCTTGCTTCAAGCACGGCAACAATGGCGATGAAGATGAACTTCAGCAGCAACTTTTCGAAATGAATAATACCCTAAATTTTTTGTTCCATCTCTCGATCATGACTCTTTTATCTTCCGCTGATTAACGGCTCCAAGAAGCACTGGGGACAACCTATAGTTGTTGGTTGTAACTTGCTTTAGCAGTAATAGTCGTACAGTATGCATGTGGCGCCGTTTGTCGTGTACTGTAGACTTCCCGGAACATTTAAAATCTTGCAATGGACTTAGTCAAATTCAAACAATTTTATTATAGGGGTTGAGTGAGCAACCTTCACTCAACGCCAAAACACTTACACAGATTTTTTGTCACTAGGTGTTGAGTAAGTTTGACTCAACGCCAAAACACTTAGACAGATTTTCTGTCACTGGACGTTGAGTGAATAAGCTTGACTCAACGTCAAAACACTTAGACAGATTTTCGGTCACTGGGCGTTGAGTGAATAAGTTTGACTCAACGCGACAGATTTTTTGTCACAAGGCGTTGAGTGAATAAGTTTGACTCAACGCCAACACATTTAGACAGTTTTCTGTCACTAGGCATTGAGTGAGTAAGCTTAACTCAACGCAAAAACACTTAGCCAATAATTCTATTATGGAAGCGTTGAGAGCGTTGAGTGAGCCTTCCTCACTCAACGCTTTTGTACTTAGACAGATTTTTCTTTCTTTCCTCTTTAAGCTTTGACTGTGTGAGCTTGTCTCAGCGATTTCTTCTTTGGGCATCGAGTGAATTGGCTTCACTCGACGCATCTAGACAATCGATTTTTCAGTTTGCCAATGTTGAGGCTTTGCAGACTCAGCTATATTTGACGCCTCTTGTTATATGGCGTTGAGTGAACTGCCTTCACTGAACGCCTGTGGACTTAGCTGCAGAATTGCTTTGCAGACTGCTGGGCTTTGACTGTCCACACCTTACTCAGCGCTTTTTGACATCTGGCGTTGAGTGAACTGACTTCACTCAACGCCTGTGGACTTAGGCGATTTTCAGTTTTCCAGCATCCTTCTTTGACATCTGGTGTTGAGTGAACTGCCTTCACTCAACGTCTGTGGACTTAGGCAGATTTCTGTCTCTCCACTTTTCTACCTTGTGACTACCTATCACAACCATTTGGAATACTTGTCCAATCAATGTGATAAGAACCAACCTGCATGCATGAACTTGAACATACACTAAATACAACTATGTGTATACCATTGACTTGTTTGACTTCTACAAATCTGGGATATTGTGAGCAATGGACCCAACAATCTCCCCATATTTGAAAAAGTCAAAACCCTCAAACAAGATTCTGAGTCAATGATATACACTAACATATGCAGCAATAAAACATTAAATTGGAAAACTTATAACAAGAGAACAAGAGTATCAAATTATAGGTTACCACACTTTCCTTTCCTGCAGGGCGATCATCATCACTTCCTGCTCCCCCTATTTTGTTGGTGTCTGACCTTGATCATTTCCTTGATCATTTCCTTCTCCTCCCCATTTTTAACTTCTGTAAAAAGTCAGGGAGGTGTTGGCCTCTGATTATCTTCTCCCCCTTTTTGAGTTCAAATAATCAACTGTTACAGCTGCTAGCTCCTTCTCTACAAGAAGCTGAATCTATCTCTACAAGTGCTGGACTTGCTCTCCCTCAACTGAAGCATCTTTTATCATCCTTCCTGGTAGACACTTTAGTCTATTCCAGTATGGATAGCACTTGAACCACTTGAAAAATCTGCATACCACTGAAGGTCTTTTCCACCTGCAAGAAGTAGTACAACATGCAACAAAAACAACACAAAGAGCAACTGAAGCTATACCAAGTTCAACATACTGAACTCAAACTTGAAGGTGTTGAACTTTGCTTCATCCAATGGCTTAGTGAAGAAGACAGCCACTTGCTTGTCTGTCGGGACAAACTCAAGACTGATATCTTCGCATTCCACATGCTCCCTAATGAAATGATACATAATCTCAATGTGTTTAGTCCTGCTATGAGAGATGAGATTCCTAGCAATTGAGATTGCACTAGTAAAATCAAAGTACAAAGGAGTTCTACTTATCTGAAGGTTATAGTCCTGGAGCTGATGCTGGATCCACAGCAACTGTGTACAGCAACTACCTGCTGAGATGTACTCTGACTCAATTGTTGAGAATGCATCACTGGTCTGCTTCTTGCTGCTCCAAAACACTTGTCTTCCTCTCAAGAACTCACAGGTGTCTGAAGTGATCTTCTTGTCCTCTTTGCATCCTGCAAAATCTGCATCTGAATAGCCTGTTAGTTCAAAATCCATATTTCTAGGGTACCATAGGTCAAGATCTGGTGTGTCCTTAAGATACCTCAAAATCCTCTTAGCAGCAGAGTAGTAAGATTCTTTAGGGTTAGCCTGATACGTAGCACAAACACATGTAACATATATGATATCTGGCCTACTTACAGTAAGATGTAGAAGGGAGTCTATTATCCCTCTATACAAAGTTTCATCAACAGTTTCCCCGCATCATCTTTGTCTATAAGCATACTTGACCCCATGGGAATTTTCATGGTTGAGAAATTCTTTATACAAAACTTTTTGATCAACTCCCTAGTAAACATAGACTGCGATATGGATAATCCATCTTCAGTCTGTCTTACTTGGAGACCTAAGAAAACTTAAGTTCACTCATACTGCTCATCTCAAACTTCTCTTGCATAAGTTTGACAAACTTCCTACAAAATTTGTCATCAGTAGATCCAAACATTAAGTCATCTATATAAATCTGGACTATGATGATCTTGTCTTTAGATTCCCTTAAGAATAGGGTCTTGTTTATCTTCCCCCTTGAGAATTTGTTCTCAATTAGGAAGCTTGACAATGTCTCATACCATGTTCTAGGGACTTGCTTCAGCCCATATAGAGCTTTCATAAGTCTATAAACAGAATCAGGTGAGTTAGGAACAACAAAACCTGGAGGCTACTCAATATAAACTTCTTCCTTTAAGTCACCATTCAGAAAAGCTGACTTCACATCTATCTGGTAGACTTTAAATCATTTGAATGCAACATATACAAGGAAGAGTCTCATGGCTTCCAATCTTGCTACAGGGGCAAATGTTTGATCAAAGTCAATACCCTTTTCTTGTATGTACCTCTTAGCATCTAGCCTAGCCTTATTATTGATTATAATGTCATTTTCATCAAGTTTATTCATGTAAATCCACTTGACTCCAATGACATTATGTCTTTATGGTCTGGGAACCAGCTTCCAGACCTTATACCTCTTAAACTTGTTCAATTCCTCTTGCATTGCTACAATCCAGAACTGATCTATATTAGCCTCTTCAAATCTCTTGCGTTCAATCTATGGCAGGAAACTTGCATACATTGTTGTATTAAGGCTCTTGCTTCTTGTCACCACTCCTTGATTTACATCACCAATAATCTGGTGACTTAGATGATTTATTAGATGTCTGATAGCTGGAGGCAATCTTCTTTCAGCATCAGCTTCAGTAGCAGCTTCTTGCTGATCTTCATCCACTTCAAGTGTGTCTTGCAGTTCTTCTGGAATATTCACTCCATCTTGGATTACTGGAGCAACTTCCTTAATGGTTATCTTGTCCATCATCAGCTCTGTACCTGCAGTGCTAGAAGAGAAGCTTGCCAGCTCACTGTTAATCATGCTAGACTCATCAAAGACTACATGTACAGACTCTTCTACAACTTGACTCTTCAAGTTGTAGATCTTATAGGCCTTACTATGATTGTTGTACCGAACAAAAATCTCATTATAGGACTTAGCAACAAATTTAGTCACATAGGACTTACCATTATGAAGCACATAGCACTTGCTACAAAAGATCCTGAGATAGCCCAAGTTTGATTTTCTGTCCTTCAAGATCTCATAGAGAGTCTCTTGGTGATAGAGGCTCTGTTAAGGACATGACATACAGTATTTACTGCCTCAGTCAAGAAATATTCTGGGAGAGATGTGTCACTTAGCAAGATCCTTCCATACTCTATTAGAGTTCTACTTTTCCTATCAACAATCCCATTTTGTTGGGGTGTTCTTGGAGAAGAAAATTCTTGATGAATCTCTTGTTCTTCACAGAAATTTGTCATGTTTTCAGATTGAAATTCAGTCTCATTGTCACTTCTGATTTTGATCATAGTACTGTCTAGCTCATTATGAATTTATTTGACAAATTTCTTGAAGACATCAAGGGTTTCAGACTTTTCTTGAGAAAGAAAACCCAAGCAAACCTAGAATAGTCATCAACCACCACAAGGGTGTAGACTTTCCTACCTATACTATGAACTGGCATAGGACCAAACAAGTCCATATGCAAGAGGTATAAGAACCTCACAGAATCTTTGGTCTCAATGCCTTTGAAGGAAGATTTGGTCTGCGTGCCCTTTTGACATGCTGAGCAACTGACTTCCTTAGAGCATTTCATCTTGGGATCATTCCTAACTAGCTCTTCACTAAAAAGCTTGTCAATAGTCTTATAATTCAAATGAGCTAGTCTCTTGTGTCATTGTACACAATATGAGACTTTTTCATTTGGAACTAGACAAATAGGAGAGTCTTTATTAAGACAAAGGAAATTTAAGGAATAAACTTTTCCACTCCTTGTGTCTGTCAAAATGACCTCTTGGTCACTTGACCTCTTAATCTGGCGCTTATCCTTGTGGAAGTAAATGACATAGTCAAGATCACATAGTTGGCTTATGCTTATGAGGTTGTGTTGCAACCCCTCAACATAAGCCACTTTTGAGATTGTGACTATGTCATTGCCTCTTGTCACTCCTCTATCTGAACCACCAAAGATAACATTGGGTCCATCTTTCACTGGAGTGTACTCCTTTAAGTTGCTCCTTGTTCCAGTCATGTGCCTGAAACAACCACTGTCCAAGTACCATATATGGGTATGGACACTTGAATTAACCTGCATCACATAATTTACCTTACCTTAGGACCTCAATACTTATTGGGTCCTAGGTTCTGATTAGTCTGAAACACAAACTGTCTTCCTACAGAATTTCTGACAGGGAGACTAACCTTTGCTCTCGGCACACTTGTATTGTGTCATCAAACTAGGGCAAAATGCGCCACCTTACCACAGCACCAACACTCATGGATATTATATCTTCTTTTTTATGCAGGTCCTGCAGTTTGGTTAACTGCTGACTGAACAGAAGGAAGAGGTGCAGCAGCCTTCTTCAAGTTCTTTTCAGTAACGATCTGACTGAAGGTAAGTCTTCCAGCAGGCTTCCTTGGCTGGCTCTGACCTCCATTTGCAGCAGTCTTCTTTGCAGATAACATGATGTTTATAGCATCAGAGATAGCTAGATTTGGCATGTTAACAGACTTACCCTTGGTCTGAACCTTTGCTGGATGGGCTTGAGTGAAGGCAACTGCCTTGTTCTTGAGAGTAGGGGCTGGGGTACCAAAAACAAATGGTCCAGGATATGTCATTTGAATTTCCTCATGGGGAGTCTTAAAGGCACTCATTCCCCTACTATACCTTCCACCATAGCTGTGAACATCTTTGTTCACACTAGTTGATCTACCATTCATCCAGTGATCATAGATGCTTTCTTGGTAATACCTGTTTGAAGGCAACATCACCTTCTTAAAAGAGATGGGAGGCTTAGAAGCCAGAGGCTGGACTGGAGCTTTCCCTTTCCCTTTGGAAGGGGCAACTCTAGTGTTTCCCTTAAACCCCAACCCCATCTTACCCTTCTGAGAGGAGGAGTCTATCGAGGGCAACACAGTATTGGGCTTAGAGTAACTAGCCACAATTCTCTTCTACCTCTGGAGTTTCTCTTCAAGATCTCTAATGAGACTATCCTTGTACTTGATGGTGCAAATCTGGATGAGAGTAATGTTCCTGAGTTGACTGACTTCACTAGCCTTCTGATCCAGCAAGGATGATGTCTCATCCTGCTGGGCAGCAGCTAGCTGAAGAGAGGCAATATCCTCAGCTTGTTTTTTGGCCAACTTCCTGCTCCTCTTGAAAGCATCCAGAAGTTCATCATACTTGTCAATCAATTGATTGATATCTTCCTCAGATTCTGACCCATCATCACCACTGGATGATGATGCCTCAGAATTTGGACTAGTCTCATAATCTGATTCAGGAGATGAGCTAGATAGAGAGTGTACCTTTGTTGGAACAGGCTGATCCTGGCTGGATTCTTCATCAGACATTGTCATCAGCCCACAGCAGCTGTAGGCACCTTCATCCTCATCATCATTCTCTGAGTCACAGCCTGACTGTGACAGAGGGGCTCAGTTACCTGCCCTGGCATTAGGATAGTCTTCAGCTTCATCTGCAATTGCAGTCAGCAGCCCAATGAGGGCTTCTTCTTCTTCAGACTCACATCAAGATGAGTCAGCCCAGTTTTTCTCCTTCTTTGTAATGAAAGATTTGTCCTTCTTGCCATTGTGATGGTGTCTTTCTTCTCACCATCCTCCTTTCTCTTGACTGGGCAGTCAGCTATTACATGTCTAGGTTTGCTGCAACAGTAGCAAACAACTTTAGAGGAAACATGTTTACTAGGCTTAGAGTCATACCTGCCTCCATTGGAGTGCTTCTTCTCTGTCTTGTAGTAGTCCTTGTGATGAGAGGAGGAAGGACTGCTCCTTCACTGCTTCCTCCTCATCAATTTCTGAATCTGCCTGGAGAAGGCAGCAAAGTGTTCATCTGACATGCTGCTGTCATATGAACTTGGCCTTGTGTTATCTGAGTCAGCACACCTCCTTGGAGGAGAGGGAATCCTCTCCTTGCTCCTCTTGGTGTTGTCTGCTCTGAAGGCCAAAGACTTTTCCTTGGCCTGAGATTTGCTGATGGTCTCCTCCTCTTTCCTGGCAGCTGCATCTCATAAGAGAGCAACTTTCCAAATAGAGTATGGGAAGGAGTATCAGCTAGCTTGGCCACCTCTCTGATGGCAAATATCTTTGTGTCTCAGTCTCTTGTTAGAGACCTGAGAAACTTGTCATTCAGCTCATAATGGCTGAAGACCCTCTCATAGGTCTTCAGCTCATTCACTATTCTGAAGAACCTTTCATAGCATATAATTATGTTTTCTCCCTTGGACAGTCTGAAAGTCTCATACTCCTGGTTGAGCATGGACTTCCTGTCATCTCTGACCTCTTCAGTTCCCTCCATGTAGATCACTAGAGTGTCTCACATCTCCTTGGAGGTTTGGAAGCGAAACAGATTCTAAAAGGTATAATCATCTATGCCACTAATAATTATATTTTGTGCCCTCTTGTCCAGTGCAGCCAATATGACCTCATCCTGGTTCATTTCGGAATATGTCTTTGGTGTCTGAACTGTTGCATCCAGAGCTGAGACCTTCATAGGGATGAAAGGTTCCTCTTTGACTGTCACAAAGATCCTTGGGTCAGAGGCTTCCATAAACAGTCTGACACTCTCTTTCCAGCTTCCAAAACTCTCCTTTCTGCAGATAGGAAATTTCATGGAACCTGGCTCCTTATGCTTCTCTTCTGAACCCATAAGTATGCTTGTTTCAACTACCCTTTGAGATTTGCTCTGACTGTTAGGTCCTTCTTGAGCAACCTCTCTCTGATACCACTTGAAAGTCTTTAATGCCAAGTTAGCTAAACACCTAGAGGGGGGGTGAATAGGTTTTCTAGTCTTTTAAGATTTTCTTTAACTTGGTGTGTTGTGAGTTAGCTAGGTTAGCTTGCTTTCAAGACAATCCACACAAGCACACACAATATTTATAGTGGTTCCCCATATTATGGGTACGTCCACTGTCATTCACCTTTCTAACAGCTTGTAAGACAAGGCCCTTCTCCAAAACTCGGCTATTAAGAGCTTAAAACCCAGATCCCACAGGATCTCTCAGTCTCCTCCAAGACCTACAACTCAGGCACAAGACCCTACCTCAGAGCAAGCTTGCTCCTACAACTCAGTGATCAAACGACCACCTACTTCAGACTTGAAAATAAGTCCTACAGCTCAGGCTATGGAGGTTAGTCATATAACTCAAAGAGTAAAACTCTCATACAGCTCAGATAAGATCCTACCTCAGGCCAAAGGCCCTACCTCAGGCACACAGGCCCTACACTCAAATCAACAAATGATCCTACCTCAGCCTTTATAAATCAGGCATACAACTCAGATCCAAAAGGATCCTACAGCTCAGATCCAAGAATGGATCTTACAGAAAGAAAGTTTGGTTTGTTGATGTGGTTGATTTGACACCAGAGAAATTTCTCTGTGTCTGTCTTCCTGGACTGAGTTTACCTCAGCCCTACCTTCTTCTCAGCAACAAGAAAATGAATTCTTCAGTAGACTGTTGTGTGTGCTGGGAGTATCTCAGAAACCAAAGTCTCTGAACTTGATGTTGAAGACAAAGGAGTAGACAGTTCTTTTTCTTCTTCAAACAACTAACCTTGACTGCAGAAAATTGAAGTCTTTGTTTCTTCTTCTTTCTCAGAAAAACTTTTCTGAACTTGCTGTAGATGATGAAAATAGTTACAGCTAACTTGAGGATCTTTTAGATCGGTTGATTCAGCTTCTTGCTTCAAGCACGGTAACAATGGCGATGAAGATGAAGTTCAGCCGCAACTTTTCGAAATGAATAAAACCCTAAAATTTTTGTTCCATCTCCTGATCATGTTCCTTTTATTTTCCGCAGATTAACGGCTCCAAGAAGAAGTGGGGACCACCTGTAGGTATTGGCTAGCTCTTGCTTTAGCAGTAATAGTCGTACAGTGGGCATGCGGCGCCGTTTGTCGTGTACTGTAGACTTCCCGCAACATTTGAAATCTTGTTGACGTCATCACCTGTGGACATAGTCAAATTCAAACAATTTTAATATAGGCGTTGAGTGAGCAACCTTCACTCAACGCCAAAATACTTAGACAGATTTTCTGTCACTAGGCGTTGAGTGAGTAAGCTTGACTCAACGCCAAAACACTTAGACAGATTTTTTGTCACTAGGCGTTGAGTGAATAAACTTGACTCAACGCCAAAACACTTAGACAGATTTTTTGTCACTAGGCGTTAAGTGAATAAGTTTGACTCAACACGACAGATTTTCTGTCACTAGGCGTTGAGTGAATAAGTTTGACTCAACGCCAACACACTTAGACAGTTTTTCTGACACTAGGCGTTGAGTGAGTAAGTTTGACTCAACGCCAAAACACTTGGCCAATAATTCTGTTATGGAAGCGTTGAGAGCGTTGAGTGAGCCTTCCTCACTCAACGCTTTTGTACTTATACAGATTTTTCTGTCTTACTTTTTTAAGCTTTGACTGTGTGAGCTTGTCTCAATGTTTTCTTCTTTGGGCGTTGAGTGAACTGGCTTCACTCGACGCATCTGAACAGTCGATTTTTCAGCTTGCCAATGTTGAGGCTTTGACAGACTCAACTATATTCGACGCCTCTTATTATATGGCGTTGAGTGAACTGCCTTCACTTAACGTTTGTGGACTTAGCCGCAGAATTGCTTTGCAGACTACTGGGCTTTGACTGTCCACACCTTAATCAGCGCTTTTTGGCATCTGGCGTTGAGTGAACTGGCTTCACTCAACGCCTGTGGACTTAGGCAATTTTCAGCCTTTCCAACATCCTTCTTTGACATCTGGCGTTGAGTGAATTGCCTTCACTCAACGTCTGTGGACTTATAGACAGATTTCTGTCTCTCCACTTTTTTACCTTGTGACCACCTATCACAACCATTTGGAATACATGTTCAATCAATATGATAATGACCAACCTGCATGCATGAACTTGAACATACATCAAATACAACTATGTGAATACCATTGACTTGTATGACTTCTACAAATATGGGACATTGTGAGCAATGGACCCAACAACAACCCCTCAACATAAGCCACTTTTGAGATTGTGACTATGTCATTGATAATCTTACCATAGCCTCTTGTCACTCCTCTATCTGAGGCACCAAAGAAAACTTTGGGTCCATCCTTCACTTGAGTGTACTCCTTTAAGTTGCTCCTTGTTCCAGTCATGTGTCTAGAACAACCACTGTTCAAGTACTATATAGGGGTATGGGTACTTGGACTAACCTGCAGCAAATGATTTATCTTACCTTAGGACCTCAATACTTATTGGGTCCTAGATTCTGATTAGTCTGAAACACAAACTGTCTTCCTCAGAATTTCTGACAAGGAGACTAACCTTTGTTCTCGGTACACTTGGATTGTGCCAGTAATCTAGGGAAAAATGACACACCTTATCACAGCACCAACACTCATGGATATTATATCTTCTTTTTTGTGCAGTTTGGGAGACTAACCTTTGCTCTCCTTGCTCCTCTTGGTGTTGTCTGCTCTGAAGGTCAAATACTTTTCCTTGGCCAGTTATTTGATGATGGTCTCCTCCTCTTTCCTGGCAGCCAGCTACATCTCATAAGAGAGCAACTTTCCAAACAGAGTATGGGAAGGATTATCAGCTAGCTTGGTCACCTCTCTGATGGCACATATCTTTGTGTCTCAGTCTCTTGTTAGAAACCTGAGAAACTTGTCATTCAACTCATAATAGTTGAAAACCCTCACATAGGCCTTCAGCTCATTCACTATCCTGAAGAACCTTTCATAGCATACAACTATGCTTTCTCCCTTGGACTGCCTGAAAGCCTCAAATTCCTGGTTGAGCATGGACTTCATGTCATCTCTGACCTCTTCAGTTCCCTCCATGTATATCACTAGAGTGTCTCACATCTCCTTGGAGGTCTGGAAGCGAAATAGATTCTAAAAGGTAGAATCATCTATGCCACTAATAATTATATTTTGTGCCCTCTTGTCCAGAGCAGCCAATATGACCTCATCCTTGGTTATTTCAGAATATGTCTTTGGTGTCTGAACTGTGGCATCCAGAGCTGAGACCTTCATAGGGATGAAAGGTTTCTCTTTGACTGTCATAAAGATCCTTGGGTCAGAGGCTTCCATAAACAGTCTGACCCTCTCTTTCCAGATTCCAAAACTCTCTTTTTTGCAGATAGGAAGTTTCATGGAACCTAACTCCTTATGCTTCTCTCCTGAACCCATAAGTATACTTGTTTCAGCTACCCTTTGAGATTTGCTCTGACTGTTAGGTCCTCCTTGAGCAACCTCCCTATGATACCACTTGAAAGTCTTCAATTCTAAGGTAGTTAAACTTCTAGAGGGGGGTGAATATGTTTTCTTGTCTTTTAAGATTTTCTTTAACTTAGTGTGTTGTGAATTAGCTATGTTAGCTTTCTTTCAAGACAATCCACAAAAACACACACAATATTTATAGTGGTTCCCCAGATTATGGGTACGTCCACAGTCCTTCACCTTTCTAACAGCTTGTTAGACAAGGCCCTTCTCCAAAACTCGGCTCCTAAAAGCTTACAACCCAGATCCCGCAGGATCTCTCTGTCTCCTCCAAGACCTACAACTCAGGCACAAGGTCCTACCTCAGAGTAAGCTTGCTCCTACAACTCAGTGATCAAAATACCACCTACCTCAGACTTGAACACAAGTCCTACAGCTCAGGCTATGTAGGTCAACCCTACAACTCAGAGAGTAAAACTCTCCTACAACTCAGAGAGTAAAACTCTCATACAACTCAGAGAGTAAAACTCTCCTACAACTCAAATCTGTTAAGATCCTACCTCAGGCTAAAGGCCCTATCTCAGGCACACAGGCACTACATTCAGATCAACAAATGATCCTACCTCAGCCTTTATAAATCAGGTCTACAACTGAGATTCAAAAGGATCCTATAGCTCAAATCCAAGAATGGATCCTACAGAAAGAAAGGAGTTTGTTGTTGTTGATTTGATACCAGAGAAAATTTCTTTGTGCTTGTCTTCCTGGACTGAGTTATCTCAGCCCTAACTTTCTTCACAGCAACAGAAATAAGATCTTAAGTAAGTAGTTGTCTGTGCTGGAAAAAACTCAGAAACAAGTTTCTGATCTTGTTGTCGAATTGCTTTTCAATCAGCTAACCTGCAATGCAGAAACCAGATGGCTCTACTCCTTTATGAGAGCCTTATCTGAACTTGTTGTAGCAGATGAAATTAGTTATAGCAAACTTGCTGGAACTTTTGGAACAGCTTGCTGAACTTTTAGGTTTCAAGCTCGGCAACAATGGCGAGAAAGATGAAGTTCAGCCGCCTCTTTTAACAATAAATAAAACCCTAAAAGTTATATTGCATTTGCCGAACTTGTCCCTTTTATCTTCAGCCATCCAACGGCTATATGACCCGTGGGCCCCACTGAAGTTGTTGGCTGCAATTTGGCTTTTACAGAAAAAGTCTTCCTATAAACCTACGGCGATATTGGTCTTGTTCTGTAGCTTTCCCGCAACTAATTTGAATCATGTTGACTTTTGCTGACGTCAGCATTTGTGGAATTAGCCAAATTCTCAGATTCAATCCATGCATTGAGTGCGTTGAGTGAATGGTCTTCACTCAACGCCTCTGAACTTAGCCATATTTTCTGTCTTGCTTAGGAATTGAGTGCGTTGAGTGAACTGGCTTCACTCAACGCCTCTGGACATAGCTGCAACTTTCTTTATCTGTTAGGCGTTGAGAGCGTTGAGTGAACTGGCTTCACTCAATGCCTCTGGACGTAGCTGCAACTATCTTTATCTGCTAGACGTTGAGAGCGTTGAGTGAGCCTTCATCACTCAACGCTTTTGTCCTTAGCCGCTTATCTGGATTCTGCAACCTTGCTGAGGCGTTGAGAGCGTTGAGTGAGCTGTCCTCACTCAACGCATCTGGACTTAGACATATTTTTTTGTCCATCTTTCCTTGAGCTTTGACATTACACGACGCTTTCTTCTCTGGCGTTGAGTGAGATATATTCACTCGACGCTTCTGGACTTAGCCAGAATTATTGACAGATCTTCAACTGCTTTGACTGCTTGAGTTTGTCTCAACGCTTCTTGGTATATGGCGTTGAGTGAACTGGCTTCACTCAACGTCAGTGGACTTAGCCGCATTTTCTTCCTTGCCAATGTTGAAGCTTTGACAAACTCAGCTATACTCGACGCCTTTTGATATATGGCGTTGAGTGAACTGCCTTCACTCAATGTCTGTGGACTTAGCCGCAGAATTGCTTTGCAGACTGCTGGGCTTTGACTGTCCACACCTTACTCAGCGTTTTTTGGCATCTGACGTTGAGTCAACTGACTTCACTCAACGTCTGTGGACTTAGACGATTTTCAGTCTTTCCAGCATCCTTCTTTGACATCTGGCATTGAGTGAACTGGCTTCACTCAACGTTTGTGGACTTAGAAAGATTTTTGTCTCTCCACTTCTCTACCTTGTAACCACCTGTCACAACCACTTGGAATACCTGTCCAATCAATGTGACAAGGACCAACCTGCATGCATGAACTTGAACATACATCAAATACAACTATGTATATACATTAACTTGTTCGACTTCTACAAATCTGGAACATTGTGAGCAATGGACCCAACAGGTAGTAGTGAAGGAGTCAGATGCTCGAGTAAATATCCCCGTAGCTGTTGGAGTTCCTCGCGCAGGATGTCAACGTCGGTGCAAGAGGTAGAAGAGGCATCCACCATAAGAGAAGCATAGTGTGTAGCGAGTGGGGGTAACAAGAGTCTGAGTTTCTTGAAATAAGTGGCTTTAGTATGATTCAGGCTGCCAAAGTAGGTACAAATTTGAGTAGTGTCCTGAGACAAGCGAGGGCGGCCATTATGCCCTCTGTTGCGAGGGTCATGGCGACCACCCCGAGGCCTAGTAGGAGGGCGCCAGACTGGGGAGCATCCCAGAAGGTCAAGTGAAGGAGGTAACACGGCATCAGGGTGCGGAGTAACTTTAATAATCATAAAGCACACATCAGAGAGAGGAAATTATGGGCAAGGAGAGAATGATGACACAGACACTCTGAAGGTGCGGAGGTAGACAAACCATCATGAGAGTGATGCCAACCGCCTCCTTCTGTGCTCGTTAGACGGAAAAATCCAAGGAGGGGGCTAGTGTTGAAGCCAAGCCTCAACAATGATCGTGCACGTGGCCACAAAAGAGGTCAGGTCATTAGAAGTGTCAGGGTCAACTTCTTGGAGGACAGTAAAGATATCAAACATATGTTGGAGACTTACCTGCCTAGAGTAAAGGGACTGAAGCTCGTCCCACATAACTTTGACAGTCTCATGGTACATGGTCATCTGATAAGGCTCTGACTCCATAGAGTTGAAAAGCCACGACAAAACACGACCATCATCACGGAACCACGATTGTCTAAGATCAAGTAGAGGAATACAGGTAACATGGTGAAATAGCCCCTTGGTTTGAAGAAAAAGTCGCACAGAGTGCACCCACGAAATTTCTCTTACTATTGAGGGAGATGGTGGTAATCCTCAATTCATCACGTACATCAGAAGGAGTGGTCGGAGGGGCAGAGCAAGAGCTGAGAGAGATAGAGAAGAACCGGCAGGCATGTCCAAGACCACCACGAGGGAAGGACAAGACAGGATCAGCTTGGCAGGAGAAGGTCGCAACAAGATCAGCTCGACAGTAAGAGCGCGGGAGGAGCAGCTTGGCAGCAAGACCACGGTAACGGGATAAGCTCGACAGCGAGAGCTCGGGAATGTAGCTCGACAGCAAGAGCACGGCAATAGGAATAGCTCGCTAGAAAGAGATCGACAACTGGAGCAGCTTGCCAAAAAGGGCTCAGCAACAAGAGCAGCTCGGCAAAAAGAGCACGGTAATAGCAACAGCACGCCAAAAAGAGCTCAACAATAGGAGCAGCTCACAAGAAAGAGCACGGTAGAAGGAGCTTGGCAGGAGCATCCTGGAGATCGGCACAGAGGATCGGCAGAAAGATAGCGGGAGCACACGCTGGGCACTGGAAAGCTCGGCACAGGAGCTCGGTAGAAGGTGCGGCAGCACGGGAAAGCTCGGAAGGAGCGGCTCGACACAAGCGCTTGGCACAAGCAGAGCAAGAAGAGGAGGTTGCGAGCAGAAAGAACCTGTGAGTAAAGGAAGCCCATCAATTTGGGCTCGATACAATAAACATGGCACACGCAGAGCGATGAGACAAAGCTCGACGGTAGGCGTTCGGCGGAAGAAGCGCAGCGGAAGGACCTCGAAGCAGGGCATGAGAGCAAGATCGAACAAAAGAAGCTCGGCACGTGGCACACGCGTAATAGATAGTGCACAAGAGTAAGACCAAAGAGGAGGTGCGAGAGCAGGGCGCAATCGCTAAAACCAGTCTGTATGAACGCCTAGCCCTGATAGCATGTAGAATTTAATATTAATTGAAAAGGAAATTTGTATTATTTCTTTTACCCAAGTTAACATACAACAAAAGTATATACACATACTTATAAGAAGGATGAGTGAAGACTAAAATTCATTCTAAGATGTGAGACTAAACATTAAAATTAAGAATGGACCCTTCAATGGGCCATTGAATAGACCCTTTATACAACTCATTTTAACAATTTTCGATGGAAACATATAAACAGGAATGGATCTCTTCATGGTCAGCAGGCATATCTTATTGGTCTTATGTCATGTTATATAGTGGTCCATTTGTACTCGGGAGCTAGTCATGGTCAACTCCTCGGATTTGTCAGATGTCAAGCCTGGGTCGTGTCCGCCATTAGAATGGCAAACATGACATTAGTCTTCCACTTCATAAAATTTGAATATGATGTAATCAAAACTAATTTTTATCACTTGCAATTTATGCGACCACTTTGAAATGAAGGTAATGAAATGAAATATAGTACGCTATATAATTAAGGGTAGAAAACAAAATGTGTACCGATTCAGCCTCGTGACGCATTGTTACCGACATTCTCAGTAATGTGCCAGAGCTGCCTTTAAGGAAATTAGAGACTCTTGAATGTGTGGTTGACATGAACTAGACCACTCTGATTTTGTGCTCACTGTTCTAGTGAACTAAAACAGATATTGTGCTTTTCAAGCCAAGCAATAATTAATAATTTCAGGAAATTCTTTCTTTGTGACTGGAGTAGAAAACGTAAAGATGATGAATGTTCAGCACAGGAAATCGATCCACTTTGACTTAAATAAAGCCAATCTTTTTTGTGATCTGCGCCCATATAAGATCTGAAGGAAGTTGTCGGTCCGGCTGGATTTCGCTCCAGAAGAAGAGGAAATGTTCACGGATAGAGCAGAGATTTTCTATGGACTAGAAGATGAATATCACTGTTTTCTTGATCGAAAATGAAGATCAATTGCTGAAAACAGTGGGTTTCTTGGCTAGGGTAAAAATTTTGATGAAGACCAAGCAGAAAACCTGATGCAGTACTTCTCGATTGATGGTGTTCTCGTATGGAGATGAAATTGATGGTGTTCTCGTATGGAGATGAAAGCATGACAGAGAGGTGAGGGCCTACTGTATCGATCTGCCTCTTAATTGATCGAGATCGCCTGCACTCAGGAACCGACTAAAGAACGATCCAGAGAAGATGAAGTATCGGGTATGCAGGGAAGGAGGAATTATAATCAGCCACTATTTGCACTTGTTCACAAACAGATAGATTATGAAGTGACCGTCTCTTAATCCCTTAATATGAGAGGTATTGAGAGAGTGGAGGAGAAATGACTAAAAGCACCCCAAACTCTCCTAATCTGAACGCACGAATTAGAACTTATCGATCCGATGGCTATTGGGCTTTCGTCTTTGACAGAACAGTCCCATGCAAAAGGAAGACCAAGCTCGCGTCATGAAAGTCTGAATTAGTCTAGCCCACCTATCACGAGTCTCGAGAATTCACACAAATGTAATTTGACGCACACTCACGGAAGATCCGAATGAACATGCACTAATGCATAGGCTTGATCGAGACGACTCGATCGACTAGTTCATACATAATTAGGAAAAACTTACAATATGTCCTTAAATAAATAGAACATTCAGTGCAGGTACATGTGTCAGGCAAGCAAGTCGAATAAAACATATAAATTCATTAATTTCATGTATTCTTAAAATTAATTCAGTTGTAGAGTTACAAAAATGAGACATTTATGGAATTTTTGTGAGTTACAAGAATTGTCATAAATAGAGTAATATCGCCTCTTGAAACTCCCCCTTTGTTTTAAAAGAGCTATTCTTCTATTAAAACCCCCTGGACCCACAAAAAGACAGCATGGACATCCCATCGGAACACGACACTCTCTCTGTTCTAAAGGGGCGTGCTAGCTGCCTAGCTCTGCAACAAAATCAGTCAATCAACCCTGTCGGAATCACAATTGAAGCCGTCAGACCCTCCTGAGGGCCTATCGATGACCGTGAGCCATTCCCAATCCTTATCTGGCGAGTTCGAGCCTCCCAGTAATTATCTGTCGCGAACACGAAATAGATTTGTTAATATTCTTCGTCAGTGCAACTGAGATCCTAGATCCGCCGTCAGTTCATCTCCTCCAATCCATCCCCAGCTACTCCATACTCCCCACGCAGCAAGCCAAACCTCTCCATTCCCCTCTGACAACCCACCACGCCCAAGATCTCAGCTCCACTACTAGACATCCACAACCGCCAATGTATTCCCCATCTTCCTCTGATAGTCTACCCAAGCCGTATTCCCCCTACAGAGACCCTTCTGAGCCACTCCATCAAAATCATACTCAGCTAGAATCTGAATCCTTATTGCGGCCATCGACTTCATCTGATTAGGTTATAACCTCGTGACGTGGGTCAGGAAAATCTCATACAGGGTAATCTCTCGCCCACTCTCCATTACAATATTTTCTGCAAAATAAAGTGATCAAAGTTAGTGCTTGAATGCAAATCATCCCACTCCCGTTGACAATAGTTTCTACATTTTACTTCATTTACCTTGATTACTTACTATTATGCATCAGAACTGCTGGTGGATGACAAACAAGATTGCTTTAATTTTATTGATAATCAATTAACTAAATTATTGAATGCTACGAGTTTCAAACCAGCGTTCGAACACTTGTCAAGAAAGTTTTCATCGTTAGACGCAAGTTTTATTTCCTTGCTCTTTCAAAATTAGGCAACATCAATTTGGTATCTGAGAGGCTTGACACATCTTATCATGAATAGACGGTTTGTTTGTCCTTTCTATAAAAAAAAATTGATATCTACTGATCGCTCCTAAGCCCCTTATGGCTAGCGTCCTATGAAATCCACTACTACCCATACACTCGCTCTTACCCCTTATAAAGGTAAGGAAGTTATGAGTTCTCGACTCAACCCGAGGGACTTTCGAAGTTTCCAGTGCATTGAGACAGGGTATAAGTCCTCTGAATGTCCCCGCCGTCAATTTATAGAGGTATTAGAAGTTGAGTACGACCAAGAACAAGAATATGGAGTCTATCTCAATGATTCCCAACCTGAGGCAGTCGTCAAGGACGATTTAGAGGTCGAGGGAAAGAAAGCTGAGCATCTAGTTTGTGTAATTCAACACAACTTACTCACCTCCAAGATTTCCCACATAGGACGAATGGTAGAATCATAACATCTTTTGTACTACTGCACGTATTTAGGGGTAATTTTTGCACCATCATTATAAAACGTGGTAGCATAGAGAATTTTGTGTCCCAACAAATAGTAAAAAATTTAAAGTTAAACTCACAGCCTCTAAGAACACTTATAGTTTGTCTTGGGCCACCAACATCATGATTATGCATGTTACCCATCAATGCCTAGTGGAATTTTCCATTTGAGGTACCTATCATGATTGTATTCGGTGTCATGCAGCCACTATAGAGATTTGTCACATCCTTTTCGGACAATCATGGCAATTCGAAAGACGTGTGATTCATGATGGTGCAAAGAATTCATGTACATTTGAAAGGGATAGGCGTAAGGTTGTTCTTCTACCACAGAAAAACGGTTATATGCCCCAAGTCCTTAGAACGTTCCTCACCCAAACGGCCAAAAGTAATGCCCCTATCTGATTATTGTGATCTCATTTCTAGCACGGGTCGCCGCCCAATGGGCCCGCATGGGTCGTCGCTAAATGGGGCCCGCACAGGTCATTGCCAAATGGGGCCCGCACGGGTCGTCGCCTAATGGGGCCCGCACGAGTCGTCGCCAATAGTGCCCCCGCACGGGTCGTCGCCTAATAGGGCACTCGTAGGTCTATTCTCAAAGTTGATGGGGATGTCGGGACGATCCAAGTCTGTAGCATCGTTCAGATATTTCTATGTTTTTTAATGTATTTTTTATAGAGATTGAATACCTATAGTGAACGGTAAATCATAGCAATCCACAGTGGGTTAGCCTAAGTTGGTTTATAAAATATATGAGGGTAAGGGGCTGGTATGAGTTTTTCATTGCAGATTTTGGTGACGTTTCTTACCAAAATCCGGCGATAGCTCATAATGTCAACTCCAAAAATCCAAGGTGCCAACTCCTTGGTATTCTTGCCTTGTATTGCCTTTACCCTCCCATCGCCGCCCTCTTCTTCCCCTCCAGCCACTGCTTGTTGCATCACCCACCATTTGTTGCCTTGTATACTTCCATCCCTCCACCACCTCATTCAACCCAACACGCTAATAGCCATACTCTCCCTTCCATCTGATATTCATCATCGGCCCAACATCCTAC
The DNA here is from genome assembly GCA_039513925.1 of Platanthera zijinensis. NCBI lineage: Eukaryota > Viridiplantae > Streptophyta > Magnoliopsida > Asparagales > Orchidaceae > Platanthera > Platanthera zijinensis. Next base: position 132,737,943 of record CM077080.1, on the reverse strand, counting down.
CCCTCCAAAACAAAAATCTTCCCTTCCAGCAACTGTCTCCCCTCATCCCAGTTGTTGGTGCAGGAAATGCACCTCCACAACGGCACGCTGAGGGGGAGCTAGGGGATGTAGAACACTGAGAGTTGTCGGTTACTGAGGGTCGAGCGAGCATAGAGAGCAAGGGGACGCCCGAGCGGCAGGACTAGACTTACCCGCCGCAGCGAATACCACTTGCGGTGGACTATTTATTGATTTGGAAAATGCGGTTACAGAGGGAAGGAAAAGGAGCTTGAGGCGAACAAGAGACCGCTGAGGCACAAGATTCGAGACCGCAACCGCAGGCGGCTAGCTTGAGGATTCGATTCAGTGTACCTGAGAGGCACTGTTCACCCCTATTTATAGGCACGGGAGCCTGCCCAGACAAGAAGGGATTAAAATAACCGGATGCCCGGGTACAGGATACCCGACAAAGGTGGCGGGATACATTGTGTGCAAATAAAAAGAAAGTGATATGACTACACGGTTAGGCAGTTAGCCTTGAGTCTAGATCAGCTCTCCCTAGGTCTCTGGAGCTTAGCGACCTGGAGGCTAGTGAGGTCAGCATGAGTCTAACCACCCCCAACTGCCCTTAGAGAAAAATCTGGTCGCGGGATTCCGGATAAACATGATCCCCACACATTTTCAAATTTCTGGAAATTTTGAAAATGTAGGTGATGTAGGGTAGGCTAAGCGGTGCACAAATCCAAGACTACTAGGGTTAATGATGAGAACCTGACATGTTAACCCTAATTTATATGCAATGATACCGTCAGCGACAACGACAAATCAGTACGGGCAAAAATAATAATCAACCCACGAAATAATATTTGAAAAGAGAAAAGCATCCACTTAGCAAAGTATTTAATGGCTTTCCTCGGCTCAGGGGGCCAAAGCAAAGCGTGCGGCGAATGAATCTTACTTGCAAATCACAAGCGATTCAAGACAATATATTCACAGGCAATATATCCAAACAAATATAAGATCCAAACCAGTAATAATAATGCTGAAAATGATCGTTCAATACAACAAGTGACTCACCGGGGAGAGGGTTGTCAAAGGCAATGGAGATTTCGGAGACGAAAAAACTTTGGCGGCGATCTGAGGTGGAACTGGTGGCAGAACGACCACGAAGAAGGATGGATTTGACGGTGTGAGGCGGGATCGGGCGTAACGGGTAGATCTGGCTATATGGAGGCGGATCCGGAGCGGCGGGAGGGTGGATCCGGCGATTTGGAAGCGGATCCGGGTTGTGGGAGGTGGATCAGATAAGCTGGGGTGGCTGGATCTTGGCTGAAATACCCAGATCTGGATAGATCTGGTGGAGGAGGGAGGCTTTGAGTTGATTCCACAGAAGGGGTGACGTGGTAAAACCGGGCAGCTGTGAGCCGTAAGGAGCTGAAGTGGTTGTGGGGGCAGGGGAGTTGGTGGTTGTAGCTATTGGGGTGCTGGTGTGGGTCGGCGGAAGTTAATAGGGCTAGGGAAGGGGCCAGCAGCTTTGGGATAATGGAAAACAAGGGTTGCGAGTGGCTAGAAAATGCAGGGGGTATAGGGGAAGGGGTGGATGTTGTGGGGGACTATGGAGGTGGCGGTAGAGAGTTGCGGAGGTGGGAAAAAGAGGCTAGGGTTAGGTATTACCTTGGGGAGGAAAATAGGCATCTAGAAGTCGTCACTTAGGGTTCCACGGAGTCGGCACTGTGGGATGATCGTGGGATTCTGGGAATGAATTCTCCAAAATCTGCAATAGCCCTAAACAACCCCCTTAACACTCTATTTATAATAAAAGAAAACTAGGACATCCCACCATCGACGGCTATTATTGGTCGGAGGTAGGGTTACCCAAATACATCAAAATAAATGAAAAAATAACAAAATAATATATGAAATTGAATCAGAACGCGGATCTGGAAGCATCCGCGGAGTCGGATCATCGATCCGGGCATGCCTTATATTGTAAGTCGTCAATCAGCCACGAATGGGCCCAAAACTCGTCCTCCGTTGCGGGTCCACGTCTCAGCTCCGCATCATTCTCCCTAGATTGAAAGAATTCATCTCCCGATGAATAGAGATTAGAATTCTCTCGATGTATGTCAGGTAAGACTCGATGAGGTCCACCAGAGCTCATCCAAGTGTCATCGATAAGAAAGTATCCTCGCCAATCAACTCCCCCCAACTGAAAAGATTTCATCTTCGATGAATGGAGACGGTCGTACTAAAGTTGAAGTTTAGGGGTGAATCAATCAAGCTCTCCTAGTAGTATCCAGGTATCATCAGCGTCTGGGCAGTCCTGCCATTGTACTAAGTAACGGCACAAAGGCTCGTCTGTAGTAGGCATGTACTGGTGGGATCTGATCTTTGTAATGCTCTCAGTGCTCAACTCACGAGTGGTGGATCCTGGTGCGATCGGCGGTGTCGTAGGTGAAACCATAGAAGACGAGTCCCCTGGTGGGCGGGTATCAGAAATGGTGAGTTGTGGTGGACATCAGACGTGGGGGACTGTGCGGGTGGTAAAGCAATGGGAATGGAGGTGTGGGTGGATGGGAGTCTCCACTGCTTGGGTCCATATACTCGCGAGGCTCGTAGTACGGTGTCAGATCTTCAACATTAAATACCAGGTGAATACCCATACTTACAGGGATATCAATCCTATAGTCATTCGTCCCAATGCGACTTATGATTGAGTAGGGGCCCATTCGCTTGTCGCTTAGCTTTTTGGCAGACCCTGGAGGGACCCTCTCAGGGCAGATTCGCACCATCACCTGTTCGCCTTCCTAAAATATTTACACTCGCTTGCACATATCTGCATGGGTTTTATAATTTTTATGGCTCGTAATGATCCGTCAGCGGACTGACTCATGCAACTCATGCAAATGTCGTGCAACTGACTCATAACAAACTAATGCAGATAATGCAAATGATGCAAATAAAACACGACAGACATGATCCACTCGCGAGGGAAAATCTAATAATGACTGGAATGTCTCAAAAATGTGGTGGCCTATCAGGAGGTTCTTTTGGTGGAATATAGATATATTCGTCGAGTGGGAGACGAATACCAAAAAGACTTCTTGAGACATCGGTACTGAGTTACAGAACTATGGGATGCCAAATACATCCCAAGGGTTGCGAGCCATCAAGAGGCTCACCTGGTGGTAGATAGAAAAATTCACCATGAATAATGTCATCACCCAAACGATCGACGCAGATAGTGACAAGAGAAGGCAACATAAGGGTGTGTCGGGTACCACTTAAATGATAAGACCCGTCAGGTGGCTTTCCAAGAGGTATATAAGAAAATTCATCTTGAACGTTCAGCTCGCTAGTGCAAAGGCACAAGCCAAGCATGCAAAGTTGAGCGCTCCTTGGGAAGGGAAGCTCGTCAAATGGCTATCTCGGAGACTCAACGAAGGGTTTCCCAAGGGGGTCAATAATAACAAGATGGTCCTATAAAAGAAAACTGTCACCAACAATAGTATCTACGAAAATAAACGGGACATCCACAACAAAGTCAATGCTAGGCTCATGACCCTCCCAAGTAATGTTGTCAGGATCGCGATCTGGATCGTAGGATCGTACGATCCTACGATCCGGGATGTTATAAAAGTTCTGGATCGCTCCCCGGATCGGAATTAGTCGGATCGCGCGTAGGATCGCACTCCTAAGTCGTAGGATCGTAGGAGCGCAATCCTATACCGATCCGGCCGATCCCGACTCCGCGTCTACCTAAATAAAAACCTGTGGCTCCGTGTTATTTTTCATTCCCGAATGGTCGAACCCTAGAAGCTCTAATTCTTCCTCCGTGCGACAACTTCCTCCTCCGCAGCCGCGTCGACGGGTCTTAGTCTCTCCAGGCCTCCGACAACTCCACTCTCTCCGGCAAGGCAAGTTCTCGTGCCTTCGTGCTCTATCCTCCAGTCCTCCATATTTTCTCTCTACCGTCGAACCTTAATCCATTCTCTGCATTTCTTTGATTTCGTCGGCTCCCGCTCCAGTCGTGCTCTCTCCTCTAGTTCGACGGTCGTGCTCTCTCCTCCAGTTCTTTGTAAGCTTTTGTAGAGTCCTCTACTCTTCTTCCCCTAATCTTTTCTTCAGTTGAGTGTCGTTGTGGCATTATGTTGTTGAAACATTATTTTTATATGCTGTTATGTTTTTAAATGTTACTATGAGTGTGGTCTTGTGACATTATTTTTCAGTTTTTTATATGTTGTTATGTTTTTATATGCTATTATCAGTGTGGTTGTGAGTTGTGACATTATATTTTTCAGATTTCTTAGACATTATGTAGTTTTTAGATTTTTCAGATTGCTCTTGATTACAACTGTTGGTAAAGTTTGTGAAACATAAATTGGTGAAATTGCTTCTTTTCATGTTTACCTGACATGATGGCTATATTCATGGATACTTTGAATTGGCAGCACCAACTTTGAAGTTTCAGGCATTTTTTCTCTATACTTTTGAATTGGAATTCTTTAGAAAATATAAATTTTGTTTTCTTATGCTATGTTTCTATGCTTTTCTGTTTGTTTTTCAAAATTATTTTACTACTTATTTCTAGGTGAATCACGAAAAATGTGAACAGATGTTTTTAACACTCCCGTGTACTTTTCAAAAGCAATTTATAATTTGATTCTCAAAAGCCATCAATTCTTTGAATGTAACCAATGATATTTGAACATATGTTTCAATCATGTGCATCTTTTTAATAGCATCTCTGTTTTGAACTAAATAAATGAAATTAAAACTCACAAAATTCTTTCGTCATTGTAAGAAATTGCCATAAATGATTTAGACTATTTTGAAATGGTAGATGGCTGCAGATTTTTCAGATTGCTCTTGATTACCATTGTTGGTACTCTACATGATAGAGAATGGATTAGCATGGCAAGAAACTGTGAAGTGATCAACATTTAAAGTGTATACTTGGCTAACAGTAACAGAGCATACTATTGTTTTGTACAACAGAATTTTTTGTTCTTGGCTTGCACATTCTGTTTATAATTTAAACATGATTACTCTTTTTATTTAATGGTAGATTATGTTGACATCATTATGATGTTATATATGTATTTTGGCAGTGTTTTGCTTGCTGTATTCTTTGATTTGCTATGCAGCATTGGCCAGACAATTTTAAAGACTAGTCAGAGTATCTTCATTAGTATACTTTATAATTTATACATACTCACTCAAGATGATTGCTTCTTTACTCGTGCTAGAAAAAGAGAGATGTCTGGTTCGGGTGCAGCTTCCAAGCCCACTACCACAAAGTCTCGCAAGAATGCTTTGGGTACAAGAAGTGATCCGGGGTGGCTCCATGGGATTGAGATTGATAGTACCACTAAGAAAGTGCAGTGCAAATATTGTCAGGTAATTCGATCTGGTGGAATATACAGATTGAAACATCACTTGACAGGTACTAAATTTAATGTTGAAGCGTGTCCAAAAGTACCTGAGGCTGTCAGACAACAATTTTTGAGTATTCTTCAAGCACATGGAGAGGAAGCTATAAAGAAAAAAAAATTTGAGGAAGAAGAGAATGAGGTTGAAGTTGGCGTGGGGCAAACTAAAAAATTTAAAGTGAAGGAGCCAATGGATTTATTTGTTAGAAAATCAAGTCAATTGGTAGTTAATCAAATTTTCAAAAAGGACGCGTGTGAAAAAGCATGTCAACAGGTTGCTCGTTTTTTCTACACGAGTGTCATTCCCTTCAACTATGTCAAGAACCCAGCGTTCATTAGCATGGTTGAAGCAATAGGCTAACATGGCCCGGGAAAGAAACTACCCTCGTATAATGATATTAGAGTAAAATATCTAAAACAACAAGTTGATAGAACTCTAGAATTACTAGAGGAGTACAAGGTGGAATGGAAAAAAAAGTTGGTTGTACGATTATGTCTGATGGATGGTCAGATATGAAATGAAGAACTATATGCAACTTCCTGGTGAATAGTCCCAAAGGCACAGTGTTCTTATCATCGATTGATACTTCAAAAATTTCCAAAACTGCGAATAAAGTTTTTGAAATGTTAGATGAAGTTGTGGAAAAAGTTGGGGAAGCAAATGTTATTCAAGTTGTGACAAATAATGCTTCAAATTATAAAGCTGATGGTGAAATGTTGATGGAGAAGAGAAAACATTTATATTGGACACCGTGCGCCGCACACTGTATTGACTTAATTTTAGAAGATTTTAAGAGAAAAATCAATCTTCATAAATTAACAATTGCAAAATGGCAGAAAGATAACATACATATATTCCAGAACTCTTCTCCACACTTGGTTTCTTGACTTTATGAAGGGGAAAGAGTTAATCCGACCTGCAGTTACTAGATTTGCAACAACTTATTTGACATTGGGATGCCTTTCTGAAAATAAAGGAGGTTTGATGACGAAGTTTACTTCTGTCAAATGGAAGTCCAGTCGATTTGCTGGTTCAAAGGAGGGGAAAGTTGTTCAGAGCTCAGAATGGTTGATTCAGAGGGTCCTACGATGGGATTCATTTATGAGCAAATGGATAGAGCAAAGAAGAAAATACAATTAAATTTTGATAACATCAAAAAATGTAAGTAGTTAAATAGTTTGTGTTTTCATCAATAATAATACAAGTGTTTCTTATGATTATATATGTGTTGCACTGTAGATATGAGCCAATATGGGTCATCATTGATGATAGATGGTCAAGCCAACTCCATAGGTCATTGCACGCTGCAGCTTACTATTTGAAACCTCATTATCATTACAATCCCTCCTTTAAAGCAGATGGGGAAGTAAAAATTGGGTTTTATACTTGTCTCCAGCGAATGATTCCTAATGAAGATGAGAGAACAAAAATAGACATTCAGATGGATGATTTCAAACATGTTAGAGGATTATTTGGGTTAGACTCTGCAAAATCAACTAGAACCAAAAGAGCTCCAGGTTAAACATATTTGTTTAATGTTATTTTCAATAATCAAGCAATAAACATATTAATTATTATCATATTAAACATTTAATGTATTGTTATTTACAGCTGACTGGTGGGATTTCTAAGGAGATAACTGTCCAGAATTGAAAAGATTTACAATCCGGGTTCTAATTTGACATGTAGCTCTTCTGGATGTGAACGGAACTGGAGTGCCTTTGAGATGGTGAGAACTACTATACGAAAATATCCTAACACTTAACATTGACTATTTGACTGACCAGTCTAGGAAACATTGTTCATTTGAGATGGTGAGGATTATTTGACTAACCGAACGGAACTAGAGTGCCTGAGAACAATTCACAGGTTCCTGTACCAGTCTAGAAAATTTGTCCCGCTCAGCTTGTCCTTCTCAATGATAGCTCTCAGGGACAGAGTGTAGTGCGATCCACTTGGCATAGAAATTTTATAAGGAATTTATGCAAAGTAAAATTTAGTACTAAATTTCAAAATTACATTTTATATTATAATATGGACTTTAATTAAAAAACACTCATTATTTTAATCAAATTGATAACCTTCAATATCAATTCGTAAAGTTTATTTATGAGAGCTACTCTTTAGTGGACAACATATATGGTAAGCTTTAGTTGATCGCCCATAGAGTGGTTATTTAGGTAGGCAACTTTTGTCAATTGCATCACCATGCAACTCTTATATGCTTAGTGAATTTATCTGCATCCACCATATAGTGCATACAAACTCTATGCCTCTAGGCACTCACTATTTGAGGTTATCTACTTAAGTTAGACCCGATGTCGACAGTGGGATATCACAATTATCCGTCCGCACCCTTACCAAGATAGATTAATGCAGCTTGTTTTGGCAAGCTCACACTTCATCGATCGAGGCAGAAAGAGTGTCATCCATTGGAAGGCATCTGAATACTTAATATTGGGTTAAGGGATTTTATGATAATCGATTAACACTTAATCAAGATTAACATTTAATCAATGCGCACATAAACAAAACAAAATTACATCATCCACATTTCAGATACATCTCAGATGTGCACAAAAGAAAATCATGAACGCTTGATGTAAAAAGAGCTAAACTAGAACATTTAGAATACTTTTAAATCTTCGGATTTACATGTATTGGACACAGGCACAAGAAATCTTTCTTATGACAGTAGACAAGCTTGTCCTTCATCATTGAATTCAAAATTCAAGATAGAATTTGGTTTCACAAACCACATGCAGAGATGGTTACTGCTAAGGGAAAAACAATTCTGAAACATGGAAATCACAGCACATCCGCGGGGTTCCAAGGGACAGTGCCCCTGGCGGTGGTCTTGCTGACCGATTAGCGAGCGGGGTGCGGGGCGGAGCCCCAACCAAATTATGAAAAACCATCACCAGTACAATGGAGAAAATCATCAACATTTGAAGTTCCATGAATAAATCTGGACATTTAAAACAATTCTAAATCTCTTGATTTACACACCGGATCTGCAACCTAGCTCTAATACTACTGTTGGGTTTTCTAAACTAGAGGTGGAACAGCACATCACATGTGCGCAGCGGAATAAACAAACAATAACACAAAAGAGAAAAGGATTTTGTGATCTCCATGGATCGAGAAATAAAAGTATACAACAAGACATTGTACTTGAGAAGGATTGAGTCTTTACTCAAGCAAGATGCTCCAATGATCCAGTCCAGAAACAGGCGGCTGAGTCCACACAGAAATAGATCTGTGACTCTACAGGTATCCACACGAGCGGTGAAGAACCCCAATATCTTGTCCCACAAGAACTGGGTTGGTAAAGGGATGCTCTCTGCATCTCCACGAATTCCTAGATTCGTTTCTAGGAGAGGCGGTAACAAGAAGAAGTCACGATGGGATCTAGGGCAAGTGACGGCTTCAGAAACACAAATTTCAGTTACACACCCACAGGAAAACTCTTTTCTAAGTCTATTTATATCTAAGGATAACAAACAGATAGAAACCAGGAGGCATCTAATGCCAGGAGGCAGTCTGCGCGGATAGACTTAGGAGCTCTGATTTTTGTTATGTTGGATGTGTAGTATCAGTTTTGCGAACTACGCGGATAGATATTCTGATCGCTTGGTATATCTGTGTACTTAGTAATTTTTGGCATATGTGCGTTGAAGCCGCGCGGTCTGAGCAGCGAGGCAATCTGACCATATGATTGTACTATATTCTTTGAAATTTCCTGACAAGTTCAAACTGACACCACGCAGTCTGGAAGACAGGTGCGCGGTCAGCAAGGCTAAACGCAAACCATGAAAAAGCTATAAATAGCGCGATGTCTTTCGTGATTCCGACAGAAGATTTTAGATGTGTTCAAAGCAGAAGTTCAGGCAGTTTGAAATCATAGTAGCCGGGCGAGTAGACGATGCATCCGCCTTCCAGGCTGCAGATCACAAGGAATACAGGATTTCTCAGGCAGAGTTTGACGCGTTTATGAGGACTCATATAAATGACTTTATATTGGTCACGCAGTTTCCAGAGCCTCGCAAAAGGATCAACACTTCCTCTAAGAACTTAATTAGCAATCGTGATTGATCACTACGACTTCGACTTCAAGTTCCCAGCACTGTGGGAAATAATAGATATATTCAACCAGTATGGGGTGGTGCCTGGTCAGTTTCCGCCAAACTCGATTGCGGTTATCCAGAGTTTTGTCGCATACTTGTGAATAGAAGGGGTAAAGTTCACCATGAACCTTTTCTGCAACATCTTCGTTGTACGGTCATTAACGGAGGGCAAGGGCAAGGAGAAGAAGTTCAAAGCCTTCTTGTATTTTGGGTGTGTAGGAATGAAGGTTGTGAATTTACCAAATAAAGTTCACAACTGGACTGAAAGATACCTAATCTTTGAAGGCGAATTCGGTCTCCTTCCCATCAACCCGCAAAGCCGACAAGACAGCATCTTCAAGTTGTGTGCGCTAGACCCCAACGGGAAGGAGATCGTCAACTATTTGGCAGAGGGGCGGTTAGACATCTTCCACAATGTTCCACTGTTTCCCACTGTGGAGGGTGTCAATCCTGAGGGCAGTAAGTCAATACCTGTGACTAAACATTCTAAACTGTGTTAGCTGCTTGAATGTTAACATTTCTATTTTGTAGCAACACTGAAAGTGCCGATAAACAAGTCACAAAAGCCTAGCGGGACAATCCTCACGCAGTGGAAATTGCGGTAACAGCGGGAAGAAGACCGGCAAGAGAGGGATGATTGCGTCGCGGGGTATTCCTCTGAGGGCTCTTTTCCCATTCTGGAGACTGGAAGTTCCCTGAGGGATCTCCGCGACAAGGAGATCATGAAGTGGCATGGTCGGGGGAAGCATGTCCAAGTGTCAACTGCTCTTCCATCATGGAAGAGCGAGACGATCACGCAGCATGCCTCTGTGGTCACCTCGGCCATGTACGGGAAGAGGAACTTGAAGGAGTTGCGAGACATCCCGCTGGAGAAACTTCCTCACCTAGCCGCGCAGGTTCAGGCGAAAAGTGCGGTCACAAATCACTTTTTGGCCAACATTTTTGGCCAGTTGCTTAAGGAGAACGGGCGGTTAAACGAGGAGAACAACCAGCTAAGGGAAGTGAACTCGGTAAGATATTACCTGACGAGCTCAGCGGTTAAGTTTAGTTTAACCACGGATACTCATTTTACTTTGTTTTGCAGAAGGTGCACAACACTGACAAACCAGCCTTCATGGACGAGATCATCGGTCACCTGAGAGATGGGATTGAAAGTGCTCTAGCCCTCCTTAGAGCTTGTGGTGCTCTCAAGGAAGATTTTAAGGACAGCACTTTTGATGAGTTGTACCCCGACTGCAGAAATATAGAGGACGTGAGGGCAAAGGCGACAAAGGGCAAAGGAAAAGAAGGAGAAGGAGAAACTGAAAAAGAGGAGGAAGAAGAAGAGATTGTTAAGGTAGAGGAAGAGCAGATGGGTGAGAAGAAAGAAGGGCAAGTCCCTGGTGACCAGCAGTTGATGGTCGCGGAGACCGCGCAAGAAGATGAAAAGATGAGCGAGGTTAAAGATGCGAATAAAGAATGTTGAGAGATCAGTGACGAACAAGATGAGTATGTTGAAGGCAAGGAAGATGATAGTGATGAATCTTCCTCCGGCTCTTCTGGATCGACTGGTTCGACTAGCTCAACCTATTCGCCGGAAGATTTTGCGAGCTCTGCGGCTAAAAAAGCCAAGATATCTCGAGAGTAAAAATGATGTAATTCTTTGAATTTTTGAAGGGCTCGGCGGTCCCTTTTTGTTAACCGCGCCATAAGTTTTCGGAATACACGGAAGTAATTTTTGAACATTAATGAAAGACACAAGTTTAACTCATTCCTTTTCTTACCGCTTACTAGCAACGATTTGAATGGCGAATGATTAACATAGATAATGTCGGTCTGTGCGATTTTTCTTATTCTGTCGGTCTGAAATATAATGCCTTGTATGTTTCAATAAGTTTTTGATAGTAAGTACATGAAGCGCTTAACCGCGGGACTTATGCGAAAGAATCCTTGTGGAATGCCATGAATGTGAATTTATTTCGAGCCCTTGTCTAACAGATGAGATCATGCGATTAGCACATAACAAATAGAGATTTTGAATAATAATCCTAGCTTACTGCATCATAATCCTAAGTAAATACCGAACAAACGGTCTTTTATAGTTTTAACCAAAGATAATTATTTTCACAAAAAATCAAAAGATAACAAAATTTAACTGAGATGTTAACCGCAATTAAGCTATAAGCTTTTATAGGAGATAAATTCAGACCGCGGTAGTAACCGCAGCGTGATATCCAAAATTTCAGTTGAATTTCAGCTGAATAAATTTTAGGATGATGAAGAAACCAGAATACCCAGACTGCCACTTATTGATAACCGCAATCGATCATTAGATAATATAGATCCAGACCGCAGTTGTAGCCGCATTGACCGCAATATGATTATAGCCTAATAATTTTTAAAGATTCTAACATTCTAGATCATAGCATAATGAAAAAAACAGAATACCAAGATTGTCGATCATAATTTGAATAAGTCATCCACAGGAAAGGTCTGCAAGCTGGGATAACCAATTGGGGAGGTTCGCATAAGGCAGCATTGTTATTCTCAAGAGGTCATCAAAGTTGTAGCCCTTTTCAAGAGTAAGGCGATCTTAACGGTCAGAAAAAGCTAGTCGTCTTTACAAGAGGTCCACAGTATACCATGATCAATTAGGCAAGTGCGCATATAGCAGCATTGCTTTCCTCGAGAGATCATCGAAGTTGTAGTTACTCTAAAGAGTAAATCACTGCAGTTAATCAAAAATCAAGCCTCATAAGTGGTCCACAATCTAAAATGATCAATTGGGCAGGTGCGCATATAGTAGCATTGTTTTCCTCAAGAGATCATCGAAGCTATAGTTCCTCTAAAGAGGTGGACTCTACGGTCTCAAGTTTCTAATCGTGGGTTACATGCTATGGTGACCAATTGGGCAGTTGTGCATATAGTAGCATTGCTTTCCTCAAGAGGTAACGAAAGTTGTAACAAAAGATAGAAAGAGGTGCACAGGCTGAGATAATCAATTGGGCAGGTGCGCATAGAGCGGCATAGTTTTCCTCAGTGAGATCATCAAAGTTGTGACACCCTTGCGGCCAGGCAGTCTGGCCGATCAAAAATTCTTAACCGTCACTCTAAGGATCCCGTTGCTCTCACGCCTGGGATTACAGACTAAGAAGATCAATTGGGCAGGTGCGCATAGAGCAGTATTGCTTTCTTCAAAGAGATCATCAAAGTTGTGAGACCCCTGTAGGCATTGCTTGAGAGTAACCACGAGTATTTAGGGTCATAGGCTAACATGATCAATTAGGCAAGGTGTGTACTATAAGAGCGACGACATTGCTTTCGCAAATAGATCATCAAAGCTATAACAATATCTATATTGATGCACGGAAGAGCTAACTATCACCTAGAGCTTCCTTGATACATAGGTGTGTTAAATACAGGTAGGGATCCGACATCTTGGAGTCCACTACACGAGAATTGGCAAGCTCCCGCACGTTGCGAAATCTCTCCGCTACACGTGGTCATCGTGGTGTTACGCTAATGACTACAATTCGTGGGAGTTCAAGCAGAACTCGGCAATGTATCCTTGGTTTAATGGTCCTTGCCCATAAGTTGCATGAGAACTCAAATGGTAGACAAGGAAAAATGTCAGTACAATGATCTCAATTGAAGTGATATTGCATTGATGTATTTTGCAAGAAAAAGTACAGAAGAAAACATTGTTTAGGAGTAAAACCGCTTTAAGTTATCACCGCTCTAGGTGTAAGAGATATCTTCTCCGCCGTAGGTTTGAATCTGATATGCACCATTTTTGAGAACTTCTTTGATAATGTAAGGACATACCCAGTTTGGATTGAGCTTCCCAACTGAGTCGACCCTAGCTACAGCATCGAATTTCTTCAAAACTACATCCCCAACTAAGAACTGCTTAATCCTGACGTTCTTGTCGAAGTATTTTGCCACTCTCCTCTTGACTTCGTCTTACTTGATGAAGGCCTCATCCGGAAGCTCTTCGACTAGATTCAAGCTGCACATCATCTCTTCATCATTGGCATCCATCCAAACCTTACCTCCTTGCTTTGCAAGCATGACCCTTGAACTAAGCACCTCGAACTCCACCGGAATAAGGGCTTCAGAACCGTGAGAGAGCTTGAAGAGTGTCTCCCCGTGTAGTTCTAAGAGTTCAGAGAACAGAAGGAAGCTGCTCTGCCCAATTGCCTTTGATATTTTCAACTTTCTTCTTGAGGAGGATTAAGGATCAACTTATTAACAACTTCGACATAGTCATTGCTCCTTGGACGATGCACTGAAGAAAACCGCAACTCTGTCCCAATCTAATCGCAGAAGTTGATCATCTCTGAATTGTTGAACTGAGGACCGTTGAAATAATGATAGCCATAGTAATACCATGCCAACAAACGATCTCACGCCAGATGAAGTTCCTGATGACATGAGTGGTTGTCTTGACTAAAGCCTTAGCCTCAATCGACTTGCTGAAATAGCTGATCATGACGATAATGAAGTGACGTTGCCCACTAGCAACCAGGAAAGGACCAAGGAGATCCATCTCCTAGACTACGAGCGGACATGGCGTTGCTACGGACCTAAGCTGTCAAGCTGGCTGAAGCTAGAGAGGGGTGGACTTCTGACACTACACACACTTCTTAGCAAAAGATTCTGCGTCCTTTCGCATCTGAGGCCAGAAATACCCTTGCCTAAGAATCCTTTTTTCTACGGTGCTGGCTCCTGAGTGACTGTCGCACTCACTGGAGTGAACCTCCTAAAACACAACAGGAACCTTCTCTTCTAAAACACACCTGGAAAAAGTGATGTAAAGGTCTTCACGTAAAGAACTCCTGATATAAGATAGTAGTGAGCATCCATTAGCTTGAACCTCTTCTTGTCCTTCACAGACGATAAGTGTCTGTTGAAAGATAAATTACAAAAGGGTCCATCCAGTATGGACGTCGGTCAATCTACATCAACTCTCCTTCTTCCACTGCTTGATGAAAGAGCTCCAAAGTTATTCCTCCTAACAGAAGACCAAACTTGGTTAACTCATCGGCCTCTGAATTCTCTGACCTCAGAATGTGCTGGATAGTGAAACTCTTGAATCTTCCAATCTCAACTTTGACAAGAACCAGATACTGCTAACGGATCGGATCTCTAGTCTCAAAGATTTTGTTTACTTGAGACGTCATCACCAAAGAAGTAGTCTTCACCTGCACATCTTCGATACCAAGCACCTTGGCAAATCTCAAACCTGTTAGGAGTGCCTCATACTCCGTCTGGTTGTAGGTAATTGAGAAGTAAAACTTCACTGCCTGATCCAATCTTATACTATTTAGATTAACAAGAACTCCAGTGCCTGAAGAAGTTCTTCCTGAAGATCCATCCACAAAAATCATCCATGTTAGAGGAGACTTGACTTCTTGAACTGGGTAAGCTTCTGTTGTATCTACCAGGAAATCTGCCAGAACCTGAGCCTTGATAGCAATCCTTGGAACATAGGAAATATCAAACTCGCTGAGCTCTAATGCCCACAAGGCCAACCTGCCAGAGTGCTCGGGCTTATCCAACACACTCTTCAGAGGGAGATCAATCATAACCTGAATAGAGTGAGCCTGGAAATATGGCTTGAGTCTCCGAACTGAGATGATTAGAGTAAGAGCTAGCTTCCCCAAGATTGGATACCGATAAGTAAAAACTAACTTTGGAGATAGTTAAAATTGAAAATTAAATTAGATTTGGAAATTAGGTGTCCTGAATGTTTCATCTCTTTTTTACTTATATACTTCGATTAAGGTAAGCGTACCTATCGCGTAATAGTATATTATTTTAAAATATCAAGGTCGTATTTTCCCACGGATCTGTGTCAAGTACTCTACTTTAAGGAATGAAACTATTATTTTATCGAAAAGATTTGATGATTTTTAAAAGTTAAAATAAAAGTAATACTTAGGGTTTTAAAAAGAGCAATGTTATAAGCACGCCCATTATCGCTATTGACACACCAAAATAAACTCTAAAAACCACCAAAAACCCTAACTATCATCCGTTAACCACACACCATTTTTTCCCCTCTTCATCTCTACCGCCGAACGAAACAAACTTCGCGATTTCCCTGTTCATCTCTTCCGCCGAACGATCTCCGCCGAACGGGCATCTGGAAGAATTCCGAGCTTTTCGATCTCGTGGAGGACTACTTCGAGAGCAGCCTCCAAATTCTGGATTTCTGCACCGCCCTCGAGAAGTGCCTCAAAAACGCCCGCGACTCTCAGCTCATCGTCCAGCTCGCACTCCAAAGCTTCGATGAAGATGACGCTGCTGGCACCGCAGAAGAGAAGGCAGAGATGAGATACTCGAGAAGTTGCATCATAAGAAGAACAAGCTTGACAGGAAGCTCAAGTCTGTCAGAGCATGGAGAAAGGTTACATGCATAATCTTCGCCTCTGCCTTTGCGTCACTTCTCATATGCCCAGTGGTGGCTGCTCTTGTGGCTGCTCCGCCTATAGCGGCGGCTTTGACTGCTGCCTGCTCGATTCCTCTGGGTTCTATGGGCAAGTGGTTTGATTCTTTGTGGAAGGAGTACTAGGATGCACTTAAGACAGAGAAGGAGCTAATTGGCACAATGCATGTCAGGACCTTCATTGTGATCACTATTTGGATAACATTGTTTGACAGCAACAATGAAAACGTCCAGTTTGTACTCCAGGTGCTCGACTAAATGCTGCAGTTAACCTTTCTTGCCGGGCTCGGTGGACTCTATTCTGAACATGAGGCCGAGAAAATGGGGGCATCGTTTGAGGAATTTCTTCCAAAAATTCAGCTATGAAGACATTACCAACCTCTGTACAGAATGTGGTTTGGCCGGACATGGCGACAACCCATGCGGCGCAGACGACTTTGCCATGGATTTTAAATCAAGAAAGACTAGTTCGAAGAGACGTGGGTACGGATGCCTTGGATCTACGTCATTAAGCATTTATCGCTAAAATTGGTTTCAAATCAAAGCTATAAAAAAATTCTAACAATCGGTGTGGCAATAAAGAATTGGTGTGAAAATAAAAAAATTTGGTGTGTCAATATAAATGGGCTGTCAATAGCGATAATTGGTGTGCTTATAACATTGCTCTTTAAAAATAGATGAGGTAGAGAGCTATCAATTTTGACTTACTTTGAGAAATACCTTTTAAACAGTAAAAACTCTATTTTTCTTTATTAATAAAAATACTTGACCGCGGAGGTTCCATAAATGTCAGTGCACCTCTATCGAGGATACATCCACCTGAGATTACGTACTTTGACTAAACTTTCGTATCTAATCAAAAATATCTTTAAAACGTTTTACGTGGTGAACCCCATTATTGACCTCCTACTGTGAAGGTTCAACCTGGGAGGCTTACGTTCATCTCTTTCGAGAGTGAGACGCAGTTTCTCTTTACCTGAGAATGATCAATTCCTGATAAATATAAGTTTTTAATTTAGAAAATAGGGTTTTTAAAATGCAGAATTAATAGGCTTCTCAAAGCTCATCTCAATCGAATGCTAAAAAGTTCTTAGCCTCTTATCGGGATGGGGGTGGTAGTAGAAAAGTAAAAGACATAAAGGTACAGAAATAATATCCGTCTCAACCATCTTAATCGAGCACTAAAAAGTTCTTACCCTCTCATCCGGGATGGGGGTGGTAGTAATAAGAAATAAAAAAATGAAAAGTACTTACGCACACACCCTGTCTCAACAGAAATAAAAGCTAAGTTAAAAGCAATAAGATATGAAAAATTACTGAAAACTGAAATTTTATTACTAAAAAAAGTGTTACACATTAGGAAACTCAAACTAGGGTTAAGAAAATATCACTCAAAAGCTACTCATAAACATTATATAGAACTATGTGGAACTCTACCAGTTCTCTTTTAACCATCAGTCTTGGCCATCTATTTATAGCCGAAATTTTTGAGGTATACGCCCCCTAGGGCGTGTCGTCTGGGCGTGTCTTCTGGGCGTGACTCTGACGTGGCATCTTTGGATAGAATTTCGGCGACTTCTGGATTGAATCGGACAAGTACACGGGCGTGTCATAAAGGTCACGGGCGTGTAATAAAGGTCACGGGCGTGTAGGTCGGGCGTGACTACATGGCGTGGCAGCTAGGCTTCTTCGGGGCGTGACAGTTGGAATTCTGCTTGGTCACGGCTGACGCAACGGGCGTGACACCTGGCACACCGGCGTGTAGGTCGGGCGTGACTCGAGCTTGCTGGCTTCAGGACTTCGGCACGGTGCGACAGCGGGTTTATTGCTTGGTCACGGGTGATGTCACGGGCGTGACAGCTGGAACACGGGCGTGTACCCGGGCGTGACTTTGCTTGCTGACCGAAATCTCCCAAAACGTTGGAATTGCTGGTTTTAAAGTTACACGCCCTAGGTCACGGGCGTGACCTAGGGGCGTGACTTATGAAATTTTGTCAAATTGCCCCAAATGTCCTGAAATACCTATAGGGCACAAAAACAGATTAAGTTAGAACTAAAAAAATAAAAAGAAACGATTTATTTAGTTATTTATAAAATATATTTATATTTTTTATTAAATCAAAACAAAAAATACACTAAAAATATATATATTTCACTACTCATCATATACCATCATACTTAAGCTTTGTTATTGCAGAGCAAAAGTATGAGTCGACTATACGAACAGTTATAAAAGTTTTAATTCAACTATCAGTTTATTATATCAAGAGAAAATAGACATTAAAAAATCTGGAGTATAAAGCGTTAAGTCCTATATTATGCAAATTATTTCGCCAGAGATAAATGTTCGTAGCCATAAGACTTCTTGAGAAAACCAAATAGCAAGCAACATTGCGATCATTAGTAGCAAGTTAGATTAGCATTATCAAAACCGTACTTTGAAAGAGATATGAAGAAAATAGACAACCTATTAAATATGCTCTCTCAAAATTTTAAGCAAAATTAGATCAAGTTGTAGTGGTTTTATGGGATATAAACTTGGCGTTTGCCTATAAAGTAGATTATGATGTAGAAGGTGATGAATTTTATCCTCTCACATTTTTCAATATTCTTGCTTTGTTACAACTGTTTAGGAAAATATTTTCAAAACGGAAAAAAAACATAGCAGAATTGCATTTTATTTTAACCCAATATATATGTTTAGGAGCACATACTCCATTTCATATATTTTTTAATAATTATTGGATGCCTATGTTTACAGAACGAAATCATATTTTTATTGACATGAGATCTTTTCTTTTCTAGGAGCACATACTCCTAAATGCTTGTTTGCGTAAGAAAACATGTCAAGCAAAAAGTAAATAGGTAGAGGGTTTAAAACAATATTCGAATTTTGATAAGCAACTGTAATAGCTTAAAAATTCATATATTTCAATAAGAGTGGTGTTCAGATAATTACAGTCTACAGGTGTTTAGCTAACATAATACACATGCTTTTATTTATCATAAACCAAAAGTAGTGCTCAAAACAAATCTTGTAACTTTAAATTAAATACATAAGATATTCTTTAAAACTTAACCCGGGATATTTAGATCTATCTATTTATGATAAATAAACGATTAGCAAATTGAAAAATTAGATAACAATTTATATATCAACTCAATTTTTTTTTTTTTGAAAAAGAGACAAATGAAGTAGGGGTTTTAAATTTATTTTCGGATGATTGATTAAC
Source organism: Platanthera zijinensis (assembly GCA_039513925.1). NCBI lineage: Eukaryota > Viridiplantae > Streptophyta > Magnoliopsida > Asparagales > Orchidaceae > Platanthera > Platanthera zijinensis. The sequence continues at coordinate 132,718,741 of CM077080.1, read as the reverse complement.
CAAAAATATATATTTTCAGGTTGATGTTTTTGTTAATATATATGTACAACCCCGTATCCAGCGAGTGGGCTAACAGGAGCCAAACCGGCCGGCTCAGACCGCCCCAGAGCCCCAGGAGAGTTCGGCAGGGCATGTCAAGCCCAGCGTGCCGAGTACGGGCTCGGCAATCGTCGGGCCGAGCTCGAAGTTCGTAGAGCTGAGCCCGGCGGAAGGAAGTCAGTTCATCAGGCGAGCAGATCCGGCCGAGTACGTGCTCGCCCAGAGTCAAGGGGAGGGCGAGTGCCAGCACGTCCGTCACCCGCGAGCAGAGGCTTCAGAGCCAACTCGCCCAGGCCCAGGGCGAGGCGAGCCAGGCAAGTGGCGTTGAGAAAGGCGAGCTCACTCAACGCCTTCTCCCGTGGCGTTTGGTGCGGGGAGCTCACTCAATACCTTCTCCTGTGGCGTCGAGTGAGGCGAGCCAAGCCTGTGGCGTTGAGAGAGGCGAACTCACTCAACGCCTTCTCCCGTGGTGTTGAGTGGGGCGAGCGCCTTCACCGCCTTTTACCTCGGCGTAGGGTGAAGCTCTCCCGCTCCAGTACTCTCCGCCCTTGCCGAGTGGACGTTATCTCAGGGCCAGCTCGCCCCTCAGCCGTGGTGTATTTTTACCATGTTACCCCCTTTTGACTGCCTATCGTCCTCGAAAACAGTGAAGATTGGATATTTGCAGACCGTCTTTTCCTATAAATAGGACCCAAGGGGTACCTCAGAAGGACACGCTTTCTTGTGTCCGGTCTTCTAGTGCTTTCTGAGGTACTTTAGCTTCAGCACTTGGCTAAGGAGGGGAAGCGCTCTAAGATCTTCCGGGTGTGTGGTGGGACCTCCGTGTTGGAGCCTTGGGTTTGTCTCTGGTCCTTTTCCTTTGTCATTTGGGCTCGTGGGGAGAGAAGTATGTGTGCGATCACCCCTTCCCCAAGGGTCGAACTCCTCAGGGACCGATTTTTCAGTTTCAACATTTTGGTGCGATGAGCGTGGAGAGTGGTTAGCACAAAAAATCTTCCACAAGTCCGATGGCAAGAGATGAAGGGCAAGGTTCAGGCAGGGCGAGCTCGTCAACCCCTCCCCCTCCCGCGACGGCAGGGATGTCCGCGGAGCTCAGAGAGGAAGTGCTCGGACTCGTCAGGGTCGCACTCGGCATGCGAGCCGAGAGCACGACGTCGGTGGTTCCCGTGGTCGCCGACCCGGCACTGGGCAACGACGCGCCCATCAGGCGAGCTGGGAAGGAAGTCGCGAGCGAGGGGGAGCGCGAGCCGAGGGGGCGAGTCCTTTTTCTGGGCTCGGCAGGTGAGTACCACTTCGGCGAGACGGTGGGGAGGGAGTTCCCAACTCGCCCAACTGAGGGGGGAAGCCCCTTCAGCGAGTTCGTTTCTTCTGCCCCAGTTCCAGAGGGGTTCCGAGAGCCGGAGATGTCCTACTACTCAGGGAAGGGAGATCCAGTCCAGCATGTCCAATGGTTTGAGGACGTGGTCTCAATCCGACAGATGTCGGATGGCTTCAAGTGCAGGCTCTTCGCCATCACCCTCAGGGAGAAAGCGAGAGAGTGGTTTCATCAGCTTCCGGGCGGCTCCATCTACTGCTTCGAGGACCTGCGCCGAGGGTTCATGTTGAGATTCACCACCTCAAAAAAAGAAAGAGGGAGGCCGAGTCCTTGTTCCGTATCAAACAGAGAGCAGGGGAGACCCTGGGAAGTTACCTGGACAGGTTTCAGGAGGAACTGTCCCAGGTACAAGAGATGTCAAAGCACACCATGATGGTGGCCTTCACCCTGGGTCTCCAGCCCGGGTTCTTCGCCATGGAGTTGAAGAGGACGCCTCCAGTGTCTTTTGAGGCGCTCCTGGAGAGGGCGGCGAGAGAGGCCGACATGGAAGCAGCACACCCGGAGTTTGCCCGGAGGTTGGCCAGGTGGGTCGTGGAGGAGGAGAAGCCAAGGGGTGTCCGAGCCCAGAAGGAGAGAAGGGTCGAGCCTCGGCAGAGAGAGCAGCAGCAGCAGCAGCCCAGGTGGGGGCGTCAGGAACCAAACAACCGGTTGGGTTGGAGGCTGGAGTGGCAGGATCAAGGGCCACGAAGGGGTTATCAGGGAGGAGATAACCGCCAAGGTGGGCGCGGCCAGTTTTACCCCCAGGGGGGAGGCAGGGTCAGAGACCCCCCCCCTTCCCGATCAGGAGGAATCCATGGCTATAGCCCTGGGAGGGAGAAGGAGAGGACAGCCAAGGAGGAGGAGGGAGGTCAGGGTAGACCTACCCTACTGTGACTACCATCAAGAGGAGGGGCACACGACGATCACGTGCCCGGAGTTCCTCGAGATACGGGGAAACAGGGAGCGGCAGCAGCAGCAGCAGAACCGCCAGGAAGTGCGGATTGAGGAAGTCCGGCCTCAGGCGAAGGGGGATCGTTGCGAAGACCGGGCCGATGTGGGGACCCGAGGAGGGATCGGAGTGATCCATGGGGGGGGTGGGGGTCGAAGCTTCCCGGAAAGCAAGCCTCCACACCATGTACCTGAAGGGGCATCGGCTCCACATCCCAGACCCCACCCCCAGAGGAGAGGATCACTTTCTCGAGGGAGGACATGTCGGGTCATGAGGACCCCTTCTGCGATGCGATGGTCATCCAGACGGCCATCGAGAATTTCACGGTCTCCCGGATCCTCATTGACAACGGGAGCTCCGTCAACATCATCTTCAAGAAGGCCTTCGACGTCATGCAGGTAGAATCCAAGAGGGTGCTGGCCTCCGATGGGCCTCTCTTCAGTTTTTCGGGGGAGAGGAAAGAAGTGGAAGGGGGAGTGGGTCTCCATGTCAACTTAGGGGGCAGTCCAGGAACTGCCGATTCGTTATAGTAGAGGCCCCCAGCAGCTACAACGCCATTTTTGGGCGACCCCTCATCAGCACCTTCCGCTGCGTCCCCTCCTCCTTCGATCAATGCCTTAAGTTCAACGCGGAGGGGATCCAGGTCCGAGTCCGCGGTGACCCCAAGGCGGCTCGAGAATGTTACATGACGGCAGTAAATTCCATTTCTTGGCAGGAGGAGGCCGAAGAAATGGTGAGGAGGATGGAAGAGGTGGATGAGCAGGAGGCCGGAGAGGAAATCAGGGAAGTAGAAGGGATGGAGGGGGAGGCCCACGAGGAGGTACTCTCCGAGGAGTCGGTCGAGGCGATGGCCGTGGAAGGAGGGGAGGTCCTTGCCCCAAGAGGGGAGGATATTGCAGAATAGGAGGAGCAGTCCCGGTTGGAGGCCGCCGAGGAAGTGGAAGAGATGGAAGTTCTCACCCTAGATGGCAGGGTGGAGAAGGTCCGCATCAGCGGGGGGTTGACCCCGGAGGATCAAGGCAGGATTCTGGAGTGCATCCAGAAGAATGTAGATGTCTTCGCCTGAAGCGCGGCCGAGATGCCTGGGATTGATGCTGACGTCGTCTGCCACCGCCTCAACCTGGACCCGGAGGCTCGCCCCATCCAACAGAAGAGGAGGTCCGTCACGGACAAGCTGGCCGAACCAATCAGGGAGGAAGTCGCCAAGCTCCTCAAGGCCGGCTTCATCTCCGAAATCCAATACTCCGGCTGGGTCTCAAATGTTGTAATGGTAAAAAAAGGGGACGGCCGGTGGAGGATGTGTGTAGACTTTTCACTTCTTAATAAATCATGCTCGAAATATTATTATCCCTTGCCTAGAATCGACGCGCTGGTAGACTCAGCCGTCGGTTTTTCTGTAATGAGTTTTTTAGATGCCTTTTCAGGTTATCATCAGATCAGGATGCACCCTCCCGACATAAAGGATGTCTCATTCATCACAGGAGATGGATGTTACTGCTACAAGATGATGCCTTTTGGGTTGAAAAATGCAGGGGCAACATACCAGGAGATGATGGACCGTGTATTCCAGGGACAGAAGGGGAGAAACCTGGAAGTATACGTGGATGACTTGATGATAAAGAGTCGGGAGGTCGGCTCTCACCTCCGGGATCTGGAGAGACCTTCAGCACCCTGCGTAAATACAAGATGAGGTTGAACCCCCTGAAGTGCGTCTTCGGGGCCAGCAGGGGAAAATTCCTGGGACATCTGCTCACTCCCGCGGGAGTAGAACCAAATCCTGATAAAGTCAAGGCAATAATGGAGCTAGGGGCCCCCCGGAACGCCAAGGATGTCCAACGGCTGACGGGGAGGCTGGCCGGGCTTAGCAGGTTTCTCTCCAGGGCTAGGGAAAAGTGCTCCCCTTTCTTCAGAGCCTTGAAGGGGGGCAAGAAGTTTGAATGGTCCGAGGAGTGCGAGAAGGCATTCCAGGAACTGAAAAAACAACTCACCCAGCCCCCTCTCCTCCAAGGGCTCAAGGAAGGAGAGGACTTATTCCTGTATTTGGGGGTTGGGGCCGAGGCTCTCAGTTCGGTCCTGGTCAGGCAAGAAGGCAAGAAGCAGCTGCTCATCTATTACGTGAGTAGGGTTCTGAGGAAGGCGGAACTCCGTTACCCCATCTTAGAAAAATTGGCCTTCTCTCTGATCATCTCGGCCCGGAGACTTAGGCCCTACTTCCAGGCACACTCCATCCAGGTGGTGACTGACCACCCCCTCCGCAACATCTTCGAGGGGGTGGAGCACTCAGGGAAACTTCGTCAAGTGGTCGGTAGAAATGAGCGAGTTCGACATCTCCTTTGTCCCTCGACTCGCAATCAAGGCACAAGCGATGGCTGACTTCCTGGCTGACTTCCTGGCTGACTATGTGGTCGAGGTAGCAGAGGACAAACTCACTTATCCCGTCCCTTGGAAAGTGATGGTTGACGGGGCGTCCGGGAAGCACTCCTTGGGGGTCGGGGTCGTCTTGGAGAGCCCCCAAGGGATCAGGATCGAGCAGACGGTGGTAATACATTTTTCCATAACCAACAATCAGGCCGAGTACGAGGCAGTGATCGCAGGGCTGCGCCTGGCCAGGGAACTGGGAGTGCATGATGTGAAGGTCCTCACTGACTTTATGGTGGTAGCCTCCCAGGTCAACGGGGAGTTCGAAGCAAGGGAGCCTACCCTGCAACGGTATCTGGCCAAGGTCAAGAGAATCATTGGGGGATTCCAAACCTTCTCCATTCAACATGTGCCGCGGGAGGAAAATGAACAGGTCGACCATCTTGCCAAGCACGGCCCTCGGGTGGGGGGCACCATCACAGACCTCTTCCACCCATCCTTGGAGGAAGGAGAGTTGATGGAGATAGATCAGCGACCCACATGGATGGACCCCTTCACCACCTTTTTGTCCATTGGAGAGTACCCAGAAGGGATGGACAGAAAGAAACTCAAGTACAAGTCAGCATACTACCTCTTGCGCGACGGACAACTCTACCGAAAGACTCTCTTGGGGTTGCTGGCTCGTTGTGTGGCTGAGGGGGAGGTGTCGAGGATTTTGGAAGAGGTCCACTTCGGGGAGTGTGGGAGTCACTCGGGAGGTCGGACCATGGAGGGGAGAATTATCAAGCAGGGCTACTTCTAGCCTACCCTGGGGCATGATGCCTTCGAATTTTCCAAAAAATGCCATAAGTGCCAACTGTTCGCCCCCCTCCAACTACAACCGGCTCAGCGACTCAGGAGTATCACGGCCCTCTGGCCTTTCGCAATTTGGGGAATGGATCTAGTAGGGCCCTTCCCCCAGGCGAGCGGGCAAAGAAGATTCTTGCTGGTGATGATTGACTATTTCTCCAAGTGGATGGAGGTGAAAGCGTTGGCCAAGGTGACCTCGCAGATCATCCGAAATTTTGTATGGGGGGAAATCATCTGTAGGCATGGGATGCCCCAAGCCATCATCACCGACAACGGACCGCAGTTCGCCAGCAACGAGTTCATCAAATTCTGTGAAGAGCTCGGGATTGACCTTAGGTTTGCCTCTGTCCATCACCCAAGAAGCAACGGGCAGGTGGAAGCGGCCAACAAGGTTATCGTGAACCTCCTGAAAAAGAAGGTTGAAAATTTGAAAGGGAGTTGGGTGGAGCAGCTCCCCTCCGTTTTTTGGGCCCTGAGGACTACCCCCAATACCGTCACAGGGGAGACATCCTTCAAACTATCTCATGGAAGCGAGGCGGTGCTCCCCATCGAACTCGAGGTCCGTACTCCCAGGGTCGCTGAGGCGGAAGCTGGAAGAGAGGAGTGGAGAGTTGAAAACGAGGAGCAGCGGCTCTCCTTGGACCTGGTAGAAGAATTGCGCGACCTATCAGCGGTTCGGCAAGAGGAAGTCAAGCGGAGGATGGCTAAGTATTTTGACAAACATGTTCGGGTCAAACAGTTTGTGGAAGGTGACTTGGTCCTAAAGAAGGTAGATGCGGCGGGAAGATCGGCTGCCGTGGGCAAGCTCCATCCAAACTCGGAGGGGCCTTACATCGTAAAAGAGGCACTAAGATCGGGGGGATACCGCCTCCAAAATGTGGAGGGCGAGACCTTAAGCCACACCTGGAGCGGCGACGACCTGAAACGATTCTATCCCTGAATATTTGTATGTGCCTTAGTTTTTTTCAATACAATTTGTTTCATTCATTTAAGTCATTTTTGCCTGATAATCGTAACAGTGACATGAGATGTTGCGGAACTTTCATAGCATAATATCGTAAACCCTCAAGAAATGTTCTAAGTCTTCTCGCTCTGGGGTTAGGTCTCGATTCTCCCGCTGTCAAGCTCCCTCCAAGCTGGCAGGGCAGGGGTCTCGATGGACGTCGTTATGACCCTGGGGCTGAGCCCGGAGGATGTTCAACACCCGCCCTCAGGCTCCCATCTAGCTGACTGGCCCGGTGGTAGTACCCGGGAGAGGCAAATGTTCTAAGTCTTCTCGCTCTGGGGTTAGGTCTCGATTCTCCCGCTGTCAGGCTCCCTCCAAGCTGGCAGGACAGGGGTCTCGATGGACGTCGTTATGACCCTGGGGCTGAGCCCGGAGGATGTTCAACACCCGCCCTCAGGCTCCCATCTAGCTGACTGGCCCGGTGGTAGCACCCGGGAGAGGCAAATGTTCTAAGTCTTCTCGCTCTGGGTTTAGGTCTCGATTCTCCCGCTGTCAGGCTCCCTCCAAGCTGGCAGGGCAGGGGTCTCGATGGACGTCATTATGACACTGGGGCTCTGGCCCTCAGGCTCCCATCTAGCTGACTGGTCCGGTGGTAGCATCCGCAAATGTTCTAAGTCTTCTCGCTCTGGGGTTAGGTCTCGATTCTCCCGCTGTCAGACTCCCTCCCAGGGCAGGGGTCTCAATGGACGTCGTTATGACCCTGGGGCTGAGCCCGGAGGATGTTCTCAGGTCTCTGACTGGCCCGGTGGTGACCTAAGTCTTCTCGCTCGTTAGGTCTCGGCTCAGGGCTGGCAGGGCAGGGGCTGGACGTCGTTATGACCCTGGGGCTGAGCCCGAAGGATGTTCAACACCCGCCCTCAGGCTCCCATCTAGCTGAGCTAGCACCCGGGAGAGGCAAATGTTCTAAGTCTTCTCGCTCGGTCTCGAGTCAGGCTCCCTCCAAGCTGGCAGGGCAGGGGTCTTGATGGACGTCGTTATGACCCTGGGGCTGAGAGGTTCAAGGCTCCCATCTAGCTGACTGGTTCTAAGTCTTCTCGCTCTAGGGTTAGGTCTCGATTCTGCTTGTCAGGTCCAAGCTGGCAGGGCAGGACAGGTCTCGATTCTACCCCCTAAGTCTTCTCGCTCTGGGGTTAGGTCTCGATTCTCCCGCTGTCAGTCTCCCACCAAGCTGGCAGGGCAGGGGTCTCGATGGACGTCGTTATGACCCTGGGGCTGAGCCCGGAGGATGTTCAACACCCGCCCTCAGGCTCCCATCTAGCTGACTGGCCCGGTGGTAGCACCCGGGAGAGGCAAATGTTCTAAGTCTTCTCGCTCTGGGTTTAGGTCTCGATTCTCCCGCTGTCAGGCTCCCTCCAAGCTGGCAGGGCAGGGGTCTCGATGGACGTCATTATGACACTGGGGCTGAGCCCGGAGGATGTTCAACACCCGCCCTCAGGCTCCCATCTAGCTGACTGGCCCGGTGGTAGCATCCGGGAGAGGCAAATGTTCTAAGTCTTCTCGCTCTGGGGTTAGGTCTCGATTCTCCCGCTGTCAGACTCCCTCCAAGCTGGCAGGGCAGGGGTCTCGATGGACGTCGTTATGACCCTGGGGCTGAGCCCGGAGGATGTTCAACACCCGCCCTCAGGCTCCCATCTAGCTGACTGGCCCGGTGGTAGCACCCGGGAGAGGCAAATGTTCTAAGTCTTCTCGCTCTGGGGTTAGGTCTCGATTCTCCCGCTGTCAGGCTCCCTCCAAGCTGGCAGGGCAGGGGTCTCGATGGACGTCGTTATGACCCTGGGGCTGAGCCCGGAGGATGTTCAACACCCGCCCTCAGGCTCCCATCTAGCTGACTGGTCTGGTGGTAGCACCCGGGAGAGGCAAATGTTCTAAGTCTTCTCGCTCTGGGGTTAGGTCTCGATTCTCTCGCTGTCAGGCTCCCTCCAAGCTGGCAGGGCAGGGGTCTTGATGGACGTCGTTATGACCCTGGGGCTGAGCCCGGAGAATGTTCAATACCCGCCCTCAGGCTCCCATCTAGCTGACTGGCCTGGGGGTAGCACCCGGGGGAGGCAAATGTTCCAAGTCTTCTCGCTCTAGGGTTAGGTCTCGATTCTCCCGCTTGTCAGGCTCCTTCCAAGCTGGCAGGGCCGGGGTCTCGATGGACGTCGTTACGACCCGGGGGGTGGACCTGAAAGTTGACACATGGAAAGCATGAACAAGCAAACCCGCCAGTCAGAAAGGCGAGCTCAAGGGGCCCTGTCCCCCTTGGTTTTCCATTAAGGGGATTTTTTATCCCACCTATGGTTGAGAGAAGAGTGCACCTCCCAGGCGAGCCCGTTCTCGCGAAGGTCTGCTCGGCAAAGGGTACTTCTCGGTATACTAGGCGGGCACCGGTGGCGGCCTGACCCCAGACGCATTGTGAATTTTCGACAAAGAAGAGCGAGGAGCGACTCGCAGACAAGCGGAGTGTTCGCGAGTCTGGCCGCTGCCGACGCTCAGGGCCCCTCAGCGAGTGCGAATCCTAACTCACGTGCATTCTAGCGCTGAAGGTAAAAAGAAGATAGAAAATTCTTTATCATTATAATTTCAAAAAGGGGGGCTCGCCTCGGCGAGATTACAAAAGGGGGGGGGAACAGATTACAAGAAGAATGAAGAAAGTGGGGGAGGAGATCCGGTCAGCTCTCGCCCTCCTCCCCCGAAGGATGGTCCTCCTCCTCGTCTCCGAGCAGCGGCTCCTTGTCCTTCGCCTCATCGAAAAGGGAGCAAAAGCTTTCCTCCTTCCCGCTAGGCGGTGACGGCGGGAATAGACTCAGCAGAAGGTCTCGGACCGCCACTTCCTCGCAGCCCTCCGCCAGGATCCCCGATCCCCTCATGGCGCCCAGGAGGCATTCGGCAGACTCGATCGAGTTGACTCGCAGTCGCTCCATGACCTCACCCTCGCCGAAAACCCGAGGCCGCTTATAGGGAAAAGGGGGCTCAGCGCCATCCGGGGGGAAAAGGGCTTCCGTCAGCCGACGGACCTTCGCCTTGGAGATCACGGTTCTGCTCCTTCAGCACCTCCACCTCGGCCGCCGACCGAGCAGCAAGAGCCCCCTGCTCAGCAACATGGGACTCCTGCTCGCGCGAACTGGCCTCCTGACCAGCGAGGCGGACCCGCAGCTGGGCGACCTCGCCCTCCAGCTCGCTAGCGCGGGCCTGTAGCACCCTGGCGGACTCGGCATCCTGAAAGACAAAGAGGTCAGATTCTTTGTGAAAATATTTTTTCTAAGTTAAAATGAGAGTGGGTTAGTTCTTACCAGCCCGCCCGAGACTTCGTTGAGTAAGCGCTCGGCAATGCCGAACCGCCGCTCCGCGTCGGCAGCTCTCTCCGTCGCCAGGTCGCGCTCCTGCTCGGCCTTTTGCAGGAGCTGGCTGAGCTGAAAGCCGCGGCGAACCATCATGTGATGGAGCTCGAAGGCCCTCAGATGGGCCTGCAGACCCTCATGGCCTATCTGCCGAGGAGTCATGTTCTTGTAGGCCTCGGCGCCATCCCGGCCGTACAGGCCGAAACCAAGGGCGAACGCGTGGCCCGTAGGAGGCCGGCGAGCTCCCCAAGAGGGGGCGCGAGAAGAGACGGAAACTCGGTGGGCCCCCTCATCCCAGCTCAGCATCGGCTCGCCGGCCGCGTCCTTGCTTCTTCCCCCCTTGCCGAAGTGGGGGTGGTCCTTTGGAATTCTCGGATCGCAGGGAGCAACCTCCTCTACGGAGGGAGGGGAGGACGACCCACGCTTCTTCCCGCAGGGGGATGACGCCTCCTTCAGTGGGCTCGTCGGGGCTTCGTCAGAAAAAACCTTCGGCGAGCTCATGAACCTGACAAGGCGACGAGGGTTGCTGTGGCTGGCCTCGCGAGATCACCCTCGCCTTTTTTTGCTTAGGGGCCGAGGGACGGTGGAGCGAGCTTGGCCCCCCGAGCTCCAGCCGCCTCTTGCTGGAAGGCTTGCCTCTCACCTTCTCTTCTCGGCACGCCTCGGCCGCAGCCCGAGCTCGCTCGAGCGGGTCCGAGAATACTCCCGGGTCAGCGAAGGGAGGGTTCTCCGGCACCAGTCGCTCCCCTGTAAAAAAATACTTAGTCGAAGAAAGGGATTTTTGACCGACCATGCCAAGCATGACGAAAAGAATGTAGGCGAGACATACCTTCGCCAGGAGGGACGGGCGGCAGGGATCCGAGGCCGCGGCGGAGGAAGGCGACTTCAAAGTCCTTGTAAAGAAAGAACTTGTGAAGCTCGGCATCGTTGCCGGACACGGACGGTGGGCGGTACACCTCCTCGCTTTTCTGCAGGGGCGAGAAGGGAATATTGCCGAGGTCGCCCCGGATGGAAGACAATCTTCGACATCCAGTTGTGGTTCTTGTTTGCGACCTCGCGGATTTTTATGGAAGAACCAATGAAGAAGGCGACCCCGTCGGCGTTGGCCTTGTAAGAAAAGAGTTTGCAGAAGACGTTTAGATTGAACTCAATCCGCTCTCGGCGTAGGTAGCATGCAAATCCAACTACCATAGCGATGGCGTTGGGGTTGAGATGCGCGGGCACGGCGCCGTAATACTTAAGGACCTGACGGACCTCAGGCCAGAGCGGCAGGCGCAACCCCACCTCAAAATGCGAGATGGGGAAGGCGAGCTCATCCTCGAAGAAGGAGTTTATGGCCTCATGCTCTGCCGGGAGGCGGGCCACGAAACCAGCAGGAACGTAGTCCGCCACAAACTCGGCGAGCTCGTCCGCCGTGGTATTGCCCTCGAAGAAGCAATGGTCGGCGAAGTTCTGGGCGCATTTGACGCGACCATCAGAATCGGGGTGTCCCTTTCCCATACTCGTCGAGGGGAGAAAAACACGCGAGCAGAAGGAAAGGGAGGCAAGGAGGGGAAATGATAAGGCAATAAAGGCGTAGCCAGGGGGTAGGTGGGGATCCCTATTTATAGAAAAAAGGGAGGAGAACCGGAGCCGGCTGACCATCCCGGCTCGCTTACTCCATCTCGCCGCTCTCTGCTCGTCGACCTCAGCGGGTCTGGATAAGGAATTCGAAAAGACACGCACCGCTCAAAAGAAATAAAACACGCTCGCATAACGAAAACTTATACAATTTATTAGCATAAAGGGAGCAAATTGTCCAGAACAAGAAAAGTTAAAAGCACACGCATGGGCCAGGCGACAGCAGGGGCGAGTGTCGGTCGGCTCGCAAGGGAGCCGTCCTTAATTACCCCGTTCTCGCCGGCTCGATGTCGCTAGCCGCTGCGCAAAGAGTTGTCGAAGCTGCCCCAGGTTCCTGTTCGCCACTCGCAAGTTCTCATCGATCTCGTCGAAGAGAATGGAGGAAGACGTTGCCACATACGCCGAGCTGACCCTCGCCTCGCCAGCAAGCTGCGCGCACTCCTCCTGCAGCCTGGAATTGTCTTTCTTCAGCTCGTGGAGCTCGCGCACTAACTTTTTGAGGACCAGTTGGCTTCGCCTCGACCATTCGGGGCTATCCACCTCTGAGTCCAGGAAGATGTCTAAAGCGCGCGGCGATGGAAGAGGCGAGTAGCCAGCCTGTTCGCCTGAATCATCAGCCCCAGATCGGCTAGGAAGGCCTGCACAGGAGAGTCAGGATAGCGAGTGGGGGGAGCGAGCACCAATTGGAATCAGACGCAATGTGAGGGGATCCGAGACATACCTTCAGAATTTCGGGGGGAATCCGAAGCAGATGTGTGCTCGGCATCCTCCCCAGTAGCCGCGGAAGCGGAAGAGGGTTGCCGAGAAGAAGTGTGAGCCGGCGACCGCAGCTTCCGCGAGTCCAGCCCCATGGTTTCGGTGGCAGGGAGCGAGTCTTGCGGATGTGGGTCTGAAGATGCCTCAGGCGCCTTGGCAGGGAGATTTTCGACCCTCGGCGTGGAGATCTCGCCACCATGGTCTTGTTCGGTGGTGAGGTCCACAAAGTCTTTACCGTGGGGAGCCAGAGCAGGATGGTTGGAGGAGTCGGAGCCGTTGACCAGGGTGTTCTTCAAGTCAGCGAAGATGTGCTCGGCCTCGGGAGGAAAGGGCCTCGCCCTCTTGACCGAACCGAATTCAGTGAAGCGGCAAGCCGGGACTTTCAGATCAGTTAGGGCCGCAGCGCGGAGGGCGGTCTCCTCGCGAGATTTCGCGAGTCGCTCCATGACCTCTTTGGGGAGTGGCATCTCGGCAGAGCTTAAGTAAAGGGAAGGGCGGTGGTCAGCCGGGTATGCTGGGTATGTATATATAGCCATCGGATGGGACCCACCAAGAGATTCCTTTTGGCTCCTGTCGCACTCGCAGGATCCTAGGGGGTTGGATGTTTCTTTCCGAGTTTGTGCCAACCTCGCAAAGAGCGGGGATTGTGTACAACCCCGTATCCAGCGAGTGGGCTAACAGGAGCCAAACCGGCCGGCTCAGACCGCCCCAGAGCCCCAGGCGAGTTCGGCAGGGCATGTCGAGCCCAGCGTGCCGAGTACGGGCTCGGCAATCGTCGGGCCGAGCTCGAAGTTCATAGAGATGAGCCCGGCGGAAGGAAGTCAGTTCATCAGGCGAGCAGATCCGGCCGAGTACGTGCTCGCCCAGAGCCAAGGGGAGGGCGAGTGTCAGCACGTCCGTCACCCGCGAGTAGAGGCTTCAGAGCCAACTCGCCCAGGCCCAGGGCGAGGCGAGCCAGGCCAGTGGCGTTGAGAAAGGCGAGCTCACTCAACGCCTTCTCCCGTGGCGTTTGGTGCGGGGAGCTCACTCAACACCTTCTCCCGTGGCGTCGAGTGAGGCGAGCCAGGCCTGTGGTGTTGAGAGAGGCGAGCTCACTCAACGCCTTCTCCCGTGGCGTTGAGTGGGGCGAGCGCCTTCACCGCCTTTTACCTCGGCGTAGGGTGAAGCTCTCCCGCTCAAGTACTCGCCGCCCTTGCCGAGTGGACGTTATCTTAGGGCCAGCTCGCCCCTCAGCCGTGGTGTATCTTTACCATGTTACCCCCTTTTGACTGTCTATCGTCCTCGAAAACAGTGAAAATTGGATATTTGCAGACCGTCTTTTCCTATAAATAGGACCCAATGGTACCTCAGAAGAACACGCTTTCTTGTGCCCGGTCTTCTAGTGCTTTCTGAGGTACCTTAGCTTCAGCACTTGGCTAAGGAGGGAAAGCGCTCTAAGATCTTCCGGGTGTGTGGTGGGACCTCCGTGTTGGAGTCTTGCGTCTGTCCCTGGTCCTTTTCCTTTGTCATTTGGGCTCGTGGGGAGAGAAGTAAGTGTGCGATCACCCCTTCCCCAAGGGTCGAACTCCTCAGGGACCGAATTTTCGGTTTCAACAATATACATGAGCATTAAAGAGAAAACATTGTGTATATAAACAAGATTGTAAAAACAATTTTGGAAAATATTTATATGTATGACAACAAGGAAATACACCCTCATACTTATGTTGTGCATAAGTAGGAAGAAAAAGAAAATATATACAAAACTTTTAAAGTACAAGAAGATAAAGAGGCTTTCTGATTGGAGGTCGGGGAGGTCGTAAGCAAAAACCTGTATATTTAGTAAAACAAAATAGATAAAGCAGATAACTATGGGATGTCTCCCACAAGCGCTTTGTTTATTCGTCGCGTAGCTTGACTTATTTAGTTGGATGATTTATATGTTAGGGAGGGTGTAGGATTTCATTTGTGTATTTGAAGAGTCCACTGAAAGATAAAGTTTTAAGCGGTGTCCGTTTACTTTAAAAGAGCCTAGTTCGAGGTGAGAAATAAGAACAGTCTCATATGGCCAAACTTCTTTAACAGTAAAGGGGCCGGACCATCGGGATTTTAATTTTCCCGGAAAAAGTTTAAGGCGTGAGTTATAAAGAAGGACGAGATCGCCCGGAGAAAAAGATTTTGAAACTTTTATTTTCTTATCATGATAAAACTTAGAACGCTTCTTATACAATTTATTGCTTTCGTAGGCGTTGGCACGTCATTCATCAAGTTCATTTAATTGAAATTTTCTTTGTTCGAAGGCTAAATTTTTATCCAAGTTTAAAAAATTTAGCGCCCAGTATGCGCGATGTTCTAATTCTACCGGAAGATGACACGTTTTTTCGTAGACTAAGCAATAAGGCGTACAACCGATAGCGGTTTTTTATGTTGTGCGATAAGCCCAAAGCGCGTCATCAAGTTTAAGCGACCAATCTTTTCGATTGGTGGCTACCGTTTTTTCAAGAATACGCTTCAATTCTCTATTAACTACCTTTACTTGGCCGCTCGTTTGTGGGTGATAAGCGGTGGCGAGTTTGTGAGTGACTCCATATTTAGCTAAAATTTTAGCTAACTGGGTATTACAGAAATGTGTGTCGTGATCACTAACAATTACACGAGGCGTGCCAAAACGACAAAATAAGTTTCTCAAAAATTTCACGACAACTCTCGCGTTATTGGTGGGCAGAGCTTGCGCTTCTACCCACCTTGAAACGTGGTCAACCGCTACTAAAATATAACGATTTTTATAAGATGGAGGTAGAGGGCCTATAAAATCTACTCCCAATAGATCGAATATCTCACATTCTATAAATAAGTTCGGGGGCATTTCGTCCCGGCGAGAAATATAACCTGACCGTCGGCAGCTATTGCAAGTGCTTACCAATTTCTGAGCATCTTTGAATAAAGTGGGCCAAAAGAAGCCCGCTTCAAGCACCTTCCGCGCAGTTCGGTTTGCTTGATAATGTCCGTCGGTTTGTCCTTTGTGGCAGTGCCGCAAGATTTTGACATCTTCCTCGCCCGAAATACATCTTCTAATCACTTGGTCCGCACAGACTCGGAATAAAAATGGGTCTTCCCAAAAATAGTTTTTCATGTCAGAAAAGAATCTCTTCTTTTGCTGACTTGAAAAACTTTTTGGAAGGACTCGGGCTACTAAATAATTAGTCAAGTCTACGAACCAAGGAATAGGGGAAGTCATTACCGTTTTTGATGGCGAGGAGGCGTTCTTCAGGAAATTTATCTTCGATGTCGGCCTCCACTAGCATATTTGTAGCAGTATTCTCTAGTCGAAAAGATGATCAGCCGCCAAGTTCTCTGTGCCTTTTTTATCTCGGATCTCGAAGTACATCTGCTGAAACTGTTGGTGTCCAATATGCGAACGGTGGTGGAGAAAGTTCTCCCCCTTAGAGCAGGAGGACGGAATTCTTGGCGAGGAGGCCTCGCTGGCTGCTGGGCAGCAGAAGAGGAGCTCGTTGCATCCCTTTGGTTGACTCTTGCTGTCAAAGAGATGTACCTCCCCAAGGCACGCTGAGCGGGAGCTAGGGAGGTGGAGAAGACTGGGAGCTATTGGTTACTGAGGGTCGAGCAAGTACAAAGAGCGAGGGGGCCACCCGAACGGTAAGACCAAACTTACCCGCCGCGGAGAATACCACTTGTGGCAGGCTATTTATTGGTTTGGAAAATGCGGTTACAGGGGGAAGGAAAAAGAGCTCGCGGCGAACAGAAGACCGCTGAGGCACAAGATTCGAGATCGCGACCACAGGCGATTAGCTTGAGGATTCTAATCAGCGTACCTGAGAGGTACTGTTCACCCCTATTTATAGGCTCGGGGGTCTGCACAAATGGGCAGGGCGTAAAATAACCGGCTTCCCGGGATACAAGAGAACCTGGTAGAGGTGACGGGATACATGGTGTGCAAATAAAAAGAAAGTGATCTGACCGCACGGTTAGGCGGTTAGCCTTGTGTCTGGATCAGCTCTCCCTGGGTCTCTGGAGCTTGGCGACCTGACGGCTAGTGTGGTTAGTATGAGTCTAACAGCCCTCAACTGCCCTTAGAGAAAAATCTGGTCACAAGATTCTGGGTAAACACAAACCCTCTGCCTCCCCTACTTTATCATCCAGCCACCGCCGAAGCCCTTCTAGCTGAATTCTATCTGTAGCCCCCGTCTAGCCACTACCAACTCCCTTATGCAGCCCAATGTGATTCACAACCCCATCTAGACACCACCACCATTATTTTGACGAATATCGGATCTCCCCGTCGATGCCTACACATTAGGAATTCAATGGCACATGTTAAGCAAAGACAAATGTCAATTTCAAAAAATATCTGAGTAAAAAGGTTTAGTATACAATGTTAAAGATATTAAATGCACCACAACTTGAGTGGTAGTGTTTACACCTTTGTATGAGCTTCTATAAACTAAAGGTGTGATGTCCTTTACCTATATTTACTTGAGAGGGTGTTCTCAATATTCAAAAATGCAAATTTGAAATATTAATGGAACAACCTATATATTGAATCCAAGCCTCAAAACTAGAAGTTGCACTTCAAACTAAAATCAACCTTCTCTATGAAGAGAGCGGAAAATAGTGGCATGTCATTGGTTGAGCCCCAATTGAGATTAAAATCCCATAATGTTGTGAAGATTGAATTGTAAGAATCATAATCATAAGTAAAACAAATTACCTTAGGATATCAATGTTGGGATTTCATTGAACATCTAATATTCAGGGAATACGGAAATCCATACAAAACCAATAAATCAAAAAAGTTAAACATATATCAGTGATGAAATCAGATTTAGTGAAGATTATGATTTGATTTGAGAACAAACGTGGAACAAAATCCACGTATCCATTGATATCCACACGAACGCCGGAAATAGTACAATCTATCCAATGGTCTCGGGGTTGAAGATGATCGCTCTTCTCTGCAACGAAATACTAATTTTGTTTTTGGTTAGAAACTCTTCTCCGTTCCTCTACGCAGAACAATTGTAATGGCATTTCCCCACACTACCCAATTTTATATCAGAGAGAGTGAGAGAGATTTCAAAAATACCTGAGTGCAAGTTATGGTACTGAAAAAATCGTTTCTAGTTCAAAATCGACAAACAGGAAGAACTCGTGAAATTTCTGAATTCAACCCAAATTGATGTTTGGTGATTTCTCAAATCTCTCAAATCGACGTTCGACGACTTCTCAAATCGACGTTCGACGATTTCTCAAATCAACGATCGGCAATAATTCTTAAGCGCAAACCAAACCAATGTAGGTCAAGTTTCACTCAATGAATTGATTTCTGCTAAGCACAAACCAATTGAATTGCGTTGATTTCTCAAATCGATGTACATCGAGTTTAAGATAAACAACCATTTTGAATCAAATTCGACGAGAAACAAGTTATGATCCATAGTTAATTATTTCACAATTAATTAAGTATGATAAATATATATATTTTGGATTTGGTTTTTCATTTATATCTAACATAAATAAAACAATCACGATCATTTATCCAATTTTCATACGTTTATAATGTGCAGCCACATAAGTTATATTATGTTGGCAGTAAAACTAATCTATTGATCACTTCTAGATCACATATTCCAATGATCAGTACATTGAACTCAATTATAATATCGGTCAGTATTATTTGAAACCCTGTATTTGAAAGGGTTCACCAGATGACCCTTTCCTTCATGTTTATTTTCTTGTTTAGTAATCTGGGCAATAATTCTCACATTATGAGCATAAAAAGCTTTAGATATGAAAGGAAAACACAAAAGAGAGAATACCAATTCTTTGCAAAGCCCTCATTATTTTATGTAGTACATTTATCTTGAGCTGTCTATCATCTGGAGAAGGCTTAGATTGAGCCAAATCAATAGAGATATCCAAATCACCCCATTTGGTGTAAAGGTCTGATATATAAGATCCAAATGGCTTGACAGCAGCACCTGCCTCTGAAAGTAAACCATGTCAATGTGACCTTAAGGAATACAAAAATATTAGGCTTATATTCAACAGTGTTAGAAAAGCCCAATTAAGGGTCCATGTTTTCTCTCTTTTCTCTCTCCATGTATTAGTCCCACATCTTGTATTTAGGATTTCTCTTCTCATTCTTCACCTATATAAGTGTATTCATACTTGTAACTATTCATTCAAGAAGTATATACAAGCTTTGAGGCCTCTCTTTACATGGTATCAGAGCCACATGTATCCTCCAGCGGACTCCGGTCTCCTGTCCGCATCTCTTCTTGCGGTTTGGACTCCTAACCGCGCGGCCTGTCTTTCCTTCTTGCGACCTGCTTCCTATCCGCTTCTTTCCCAGCCCGCTTGGCCTCTGCGGCCTCCTCTCCCGTAGTCGCTTCCTCTTCTCTTCGTGGATCCACCCTCTCCTCAGGCTTCTTATAGCACCCCTTTCTTAGACCTCGCGGGGCCCACCTTTCCCTGCTACCTGCGGGCTGCCTTCCCTATCCGCTGCGAGCTCCCCTCTTGTCTGATGACTGCTTCCGTCCGCTGCGAATTGCTTCAGTCCGCCGCGGCCATCTTCTTATGGATTCTCCAGTCCGCCGCAGACTCTCTCCCTTCAGGCCCTGCCGTGCTCGTCTTCTATCCGTCGTGACCTTCATCTTAGTCGCCGCGGCCTGTTCCGTTGCACACTCTCTCCTTTGCGAGCTCCTACTGCTAGCCGCACTGCTCTTTTGCGGCCTGTTCCTTTGCTAAGCCGCACGGCTTGTTCTTCTATCCGTCGCAACCTTTACTCTTAGTCGTCGCGGCCTGTCCCTGTGCTCGCTCCCTCTCTCCTTTGCGAGCTCCGACTTCTAGCCGCATTGCTTCTTCTATCCGCCGCGACCTTCCTCTTTGTCGCCGCGCGACTTGTTTCTTGCTGCTAACCGCTCCCCTATACTCCTAGTCGCATTTTGGTTGCGCCCTTCTGGTCGTTGGTTTGTCCGCCGAGACCGTGCGACTACCTCTCCTATCCGCTGCGAACGGCTTTCTTTCCCAGACCGCCAATCGTTTTTCTTCTATCCGCCCGGCCTCCTTTCCCAGGTCGTCCCTCTTCTTTCTTCTACTCGCCCGGCCTCTTCTCCTGGCCGCATGGCCTCCAATACTTCCGCTGCTACTTCTGCTCCACCGGCGCGCACGGCTGCCATGTCTTCCGAACTCCGTGATGAGTTACGGATTACTACTATCTCCTTAACTGGAAAAAAGAATTTCGTTGAGTGGGTTCACTCCGTTCGCCGGATTCTGCAGACGAAGGGTCTTCTTCACCACTTGACCCGCGCTACTCCAACTGCTCCATCTGATGACTGGCTTCGTGATGATGGTCAGGTCCAGTCCTGGCTTCTCAACTCTATGGATCCCGAACCCTACAGGATGGCTATGTATCATGATACGGCTAAGTCCATGTGGGAGGAGCTTCACGCCTTTTACTTTGGTCATGACAGCCTACAGCATCTGTATGATATCATTTCCGATCTTCAGAATCTTACCCCGGGTGCTCCTGGTGATATGCTCTCCTTCGTGGCTAAAGCCAAGAGTTTGGCAGAGGCTTGGATTCAGCATCAGCCTCCTACTACCGATCTCACCACTCAACGCAACCAGAAAGAAGCTGTCGCCATCGCTATGATGATGTCCCGAGTTCCTCCCCACCTGCATAGTATTCGGGCCCAGATTCTATCCTCCGCCACAACTCCTTCACTGTCTGATGTATGCTCCATGCAGCTCAAAGTCACGCCTCCCTCTGAGGCTCCTCATGATTTTGCCCCAGCTCTTCTTCAGCAACCTCTCCTTCCGAACTCTCCTACTCGTGGATCTTCCACTCGGGGGGGGCGGCCACCGTCTCGGGGACGAGGACGTGGTGGTCGTTCTTCTATGAAATGCACTTACTGTGGCCGTGATAATCATCTCGAAGCTACTTGTTACCGCAAGCACGGCCTGCCTCCTCACCTTACTGCTATTACCTCTGCTGCTCCTACTCCCATTGGGCCTTCTGCCCCCGATCTGGCTTCCACTACCCGCCAAGATATTGATGAGCTTCGCACCCAACTCCAACAGCTTCAAGGTGCCCTCAGCCGCTCCTCCGGCTCCATCGCGTCCTTTTCTGCGGAAGGTATAACCTGTCTCTCTCATAGTCCCTGCTGGATCGTTGATTCCGGGGCCACTCACCATATTACCTCCCAGAAGCCCACCAAGTACCAACGGACGCCTCATCCCCTTTCCATCACTGTGGCCAACGGTGATACCCTTCATGTCTCTGTCACCGCTGCTCTTCAGCTTACTCCGACTCTCTCTCTTTCCTCGGTTCTTCATGTTTCGGGATCCCCTTTCAATTTACTTTTTGTTAGTCGTCTCACCCACGACCTTGATTGTTGCATAACTTTTTCACCTTCTTCTTTCCTTATGCAGGATCGTCGCACCCGGAGTACCATTGGTAAGGGGCAGCTGTTGAACGGGCTTTATATCTTGGACATCCCACCTACTACTCTATCTGCTATCTCCACGGTTGATTGGCATCGCCGCCTTGGGCATGCCCCCCTACCGATTCTCAAGCGGGCTCTTCCTGATGTACCTCTGCAGGAGTTCTCTTGTGAATCCTGTACCTACGGCAAACAACATCGCTCTTCCTTTACCCCTGTTTGAACCAGAAGTAGTACTTCTTTCTCTTTAGTACACTCTGATGTATGGGGTCCTTATCGTGTCCCCAGTATTTTTGGTTATCGTTATTTTGTCACGTTTATTGATGACTACTCGCGTACTACATGGCTTTATTTACTACATGATCGTACTGAGCTTACTTCTGTGTTTCGTGCTTTTTTGACTGAGATGCGTACGCAATTCGCCACCCCCTCCGAGTCATCTGCACCGATAATGCTCGCGAATATACCGGGCGTGCCTTCTCTACTCTTTGCACCGAGTTCGGTATCATCCATCAAACTTCATGTGTCTATATCCCTCAGCAAAACGGGATCGCCGAACGGAAAAATCGTCATCTTCTTGATGTTGCCCGCTCCCTAATGTTCCAAATGCAAGTTTCGGTCGAATATTGGAATTTTGCCGTCACCACAACCCACAACCTGTCACCGCTCCAACTTCTCTATCCCTCCACCAACCCCACCTCTCTCACACCACGGTCTTCGGGTGTGTGTGTTATGTCCAGCATCATGGCCCTCCTTCCGACAAGCTTGCTCCTCGGGCTGCCAAGTATATGTTTGTTGGATACTCCCGGACTCAAAAGGGATATGTCTGCTACTCTCCTTCTGATGGTCGGCTGGTTGTTTCTGCAGATGTCACCTTCTGCAAACACCAGCCCTTCCACTTACCTTGCCCCACCTCGTCTTCTGCTCCACCTCTTCCCCGGCCTGCCGTACCAGTCACGTCATCGTCTCTACCCTCTTCTTCCTCCTCTCAACCAGCTCTTCCTCAGGTTCCTCCACCACTTATCCGGGTCTACTCTCGACGTCCATCCAAGGATACTCCCGTGAACCAGCGCCCTGCTACCAGCGATCCCTCGACTACGGCAGATCCGGCTCCCGTCTCTACAACTCATCCCTTGGCCAACTACGTCTCTCTCCATCGGCTGACACCACCTCTCTACGTATTTTCCACCTCTCTTTCCTCTATTTCTATTCCTAACTCTGTGCAGGAGGCGCTTACACATCCAAGGTGGTGGGCAGCCATGGAAGATGAAATGCGGGCTGTTTGGGCTAACCAGACCTGTGATCTGGTCCCTCTTCCTACTGGCCATACCTCTGTGAGCTGCAAATGGGTCTTTGTTGTAAAGCATGTGGCGGATGGAACTGTTGACCTTCTGAAGGCACGCGTCGTGGCCCGGGGCTTTACTCAGCAGCATGATCTTGATTATGAGGAAAACTTTCTCTCCAGTGGCCAAATTGAACACGGTCCGCGTTCTTCTTTCCTTGGCAGTTCATCGTCACTGACCGCTTTATCAGTTGGATATTAAGAATGTCTTCCTCAACGGCGATCTGCGGGAGACAGTTTATATGCAGCAACCTCCCGGGTTTGAGACCACGGGGGAGTCTTTGGTATGTCACCTTCGGAAATCCATTTATGATCTCAAACAGTCCCCGTGTGCGTGGTTTGAAAAATTCAGTAAGGTGGTCTGTGCCAGTGGCTTCACTCAGAGCTCGGCTGATTTTTCTTTCTTCACCCGCCACCGGTCAACCGGGACTGTGATTCTTCTGGTCTACGTTGACGATATCCTGATTACTGGCAACGACACGGCAGGAATACAACAGATCAAGGAACAGTTAAATTCCGCCTTTCAGACCAAAGATCTGGGCAACCTTCGATACTTTCTTGGGCTCGAGGTCGCACGACGCTCTGATGGTCTTGTGTTATCTCAAAGGAAGTACTGTATGGACCTCCTTCATGATGCAGGTTATTCTGGGTGCAAACCTGCGGAGACTCCTATGGATGCCAATCACAAGCTCTCGGCCCATAGTTCTGACTCTGACAAGCTGCATACAAATCCGGAATATTACAGACGCTTGGTTGGGAAGCTGATCTACCTTACGGTGACTCGAACGGACATCTCGTTTGTTGTAGGAGTTGTGAGTCGGTTCATGCACGCTCCTCGGACATCTCATCTTCAAGCAGTCGAGCGCATCCTTCGATATCTCAAGATTGCCCCCGGTCAAGGACTTGTGTATAAGCCATCCACATCTCTATCACTCGTCACTTACTCTGACGCTGACTACGCAGGATCTATCGATGATAGGCGCTCCACTACGGGGTTCTGCACTTACTTTGGTGTTCATCTCAAACATGGCGTAGCAAGAAACAATCCGTGGTTGCACGCTCTTCTGCTGAAGCCGAGTACCGAGCTATGGCTGCGATTGCTTCCGAGCTAACCTGGCTTGAGAGCCTTCTGGGAGACTTGGGTGTTCGTCTCTCATCACCGGCTACCTTATTTTGTGACAGTCAGGCAGCAATACATATTGCCAAGAATCCGGTGTTTCACGAACGCACAAAGCATATCGAAGGTGATTGCCACTTTATCTGAGAAAAGGTACAGTCAAAGAAGATAGATTTGGAGCATGTTCCTGCTAAAGACCAAGTTGCGGATATCCTGACAAAAGCTCTCTCCAGGCTTCTATACTATCAGTTTTTATCCAAGCTTGGTGCCTACGACTTGTACGCTCCAGCTTGCGGGGAGTGTTAGAAAAGCCCAATTAAGGGCCCATGTTTTCTCTCTTTTCTCTCTCCATGTATTTGTCCCACATCTTGTATTTAGGATTTCTCTTCTCATTCTTCTCCTATATAAGTGTATTCATACTTGTAACTATTCATTCAAGAAGTATATACAAGCTTTGAGGCCTCTCTTTACAAACAGGAACATCAGGGATGCAGGGTAATTAAATATGATAACAGAATAAAAAAAAGGACTTGAAAATAGTTCCTACAAATCACCATAACCTAGATGAATTTTAATGACTTCACGGGTTCTAATTGATAAAATGTGATTGAGTGTTTGCTTAATAAGCACAGGAAACTGTCATGTAAATCCATAGCAGTCAATGGATATAATGCTAACAAGGGATTGCCTGCATTTCAAATTCAAAGTAAACAAGAGATAACAAATGTGTAAATAGAAGCAGATGGTGATGTTAAGGATTAGAAGATGAAAATACATCATGAGAAAGGAGAAACGTGATTCCAAACACTCGGATTTATTAGAAAATCATTAAGTAAATGAATGTTCTAGGAAAATAAAAATGAATATTCTAGGAAAGTTTACCAAAACATGATGCTCCAACAGTTGGCTTGGCTTAGTAAACTTCCTTCATATGAGCTACACAACAAAAGTTACTACAAAAATGACAACAATTACCCATTAAGCTTCGGTCACTCTGGATAGCAACTGCAATCTCTTTAATGGCATTCTGTCGCTTAAGGACATCATCTGCTGAGGGCTTGATAAAAGAAAGGATCTCACGGAGACAGACCTCTAAAACAGCATGATAATTGACATCCATGTGTAATTGCTGGTGCTCAGCTATCATGTGAAACAGTTAAAAATACCAGGCTGCATAAAATGAGCCACCACAAAATGAAAAAAATAGCCTCACCCAACGAACAAATAATATCATAATAGCTTCAAGCTTCAATTAAATTGTATGCTGTTAATGAAATAAAAGCTGAAAGAATATAATAATGTGAAGACCCCCCTCATATAGAGAGGATTAATACAAGTAATACCGAGATACTTATTAGCATTAATTCTATTAATTTCCCTGAAGTTAAGCATGTTATATTTCTCATAATACTTCCTCTAAAGTTGGGCATATTATATTTCGCATACCCAATTTGTTAATAAAACCACAAAAAACATCACCCTCAAACTCTTAGTGAGAATATCAGTCAATTGACCCTCTAAAAAAACAAATGAAGTACAAATAATAGTTTTCTCAATATTCACATTGATGAAGTGATTCTCTATCTCAATATACATTGTGTAATCGTGCCGAACGGGATTGTGGGCAATATTGATTGCCGTTTTGTTGTCACAATACAATCGAATGAGAGTAGCCTCACTTAGTCTCAAACCACACATAAGGGAGCGTGACCACGACCCTCACATATGTCATGTGTCATATCTCAACAAGACGTTAATCAGTAATGTCTTCAATAGGATTCTCATCATCCCTTCCAAGACTGTGGTTGGCCTCCATAGGAATATCGGCGGCTCTACACCCAGTCATACAAAATTGTTCCAGTAAATCAAATATATATTTCCTCTGAGAGAAGAAAATACCATGCTAGATCTAGCAATTTCAATCCCCAAAAAATTCTTAAGTTTTACTATATTTTTTACTTCAAACTCCTTCATTAGATGCCCCTTCAAAACTTTCACTTCTTCAACATCATCGTATGTTAATGACGATGTCATCAACATAGACAATGAGAGTCGTTAACATGTTGTCTCCCTGTTTGATAAACAAAGTATGGTCGGCGTGACTTATCTATATCCAACAGAGATCATGGTTTTGTGAAAACAGCCAAACCAAGCCCCCGGAGATTGCTGCAGTACGTATAGAGCTTTGTTAAGTTTACACACTTTCCCTTCAGAATCGTGAGGAGAAAAATCAAGTGGGAGATACATGTATACCTCTTCTTCTAAGTTTCCATGAATGAATGCATTATTCACATCCAATTAGGTAAGATCTCATCCATTGCAAGCATCACAAGATAGCAAGACTCTTTATAGAGTTCATTTTTGTTGTAGGGCAAAAGTATCTTCATAATCGATCCCCAAGAATTGATATATCCGCTTGCCACCAATCTCTCTTTGAAATGTTCCACCGAGCTTTTAGATTTCTGTTTCACGGTGAACACCCACATACAACCAACGATCTTCTTTACGTGAGGGAGGTGTGTTAAAGCTCGTGTATTTTTTTTCAAAGCGAACATTTCTTCAATCATTTCCTCTTTCCACTTTTGATGTCCAACAACCTCCTTCCATGAAGAGAAGATACGTTGTAAAATTGAGTAGGGTTTTTTTTAAATTGTATATTTTAATGCAAAATATTTTATTTTCTTTCAATAAAAATAAGTGGAATTTAATTTTGAATGAGGTGCTGAGTTGGCCAAATCAAGTTTTGCACGCAAATTGCTCTCAACCGTTTGAGCTTCACAAGATCGTTAATCGTTATTAAAAGAAATTCCACGGCGCCTGACGAATTGACCAGTTGCGAGGTTCGTACATCCACAAGCACAATCCACAAGCAGCAATTTATGGAATACACGGTAAATGACAGTAACGAGAACGTTCGAGGCAAGCTTAATATTAATTAATTAGGACGCGTAAAATCAAGCTAAGATGAGGCGAATTGATGTGGTGATGTTACCCAGTGGAAGAATTCCGGCCATGTCCAGGCGGCGTCGAATGGACCGGTAGTAATTATCAATTGACGGTAGATAGTATTTGTAGTCGATGTCAATTGATAGGAGCGGGCTGGACTGGTCACCGGAATGAGCACCATGGTCGACGGCGACCGATTAGGAGGAGAAGACGGCCTGGAATGCGGAACTGGTCGGAGACGCCGGGGTGAGGAAGTGGGAACTTCCCTAACTGTTGGAAACTTGCGGTCGCCGGAGGCTTGCGACGGGCGGGACGCTGGGATCAGGTTTGTCGATGTCGACAGCAGTCGGTCAGGGTACGTCGTCCTCTGGCGGGGGCAAAACGTCGGCGGGCACTTGCGCAAGCATTGGGCGGTGGCGTTGTCGGCGTCGAGCGGATTGGAGCAGCGATTGGGAAGATTGACACAGGAACAGTGTCGGCAATGTAGGGAAATCAAATTGAAAATCAATTTCCTTACTGTATGGTGCCCCCCCCCCCTCACGGCGAGATTTTATAAAGACCAATTTGCTTGTCATTTCAACACTTTCCAAAGAGGGTTTTTTATAAGAAATTGAAACATCATAATTGCATATCTTTCTAAATACTATTTATATATTCTTTTTTATATTTCTCAAATAATATTTTTCCAAAATAATGGCTGCCATAAATTTTCCTCTCACCAATTTTATGCGTTTATTAAATAATTTTAAGTTTGTCTCTACTGTCCTAACTACCTAAATTACAGGACCTTTTTATTCAAGATCTCATCGGACGGTCAACCCAAGGAACCAACCAACTTCAAAAAGAAAATGCACGAAAGAAATACATGCTCATAAATAAATGCTAAAAATATAAAATATGTCATTTAGGATGCGACGAAAAATGCATCAAGATACAAAGCCTCTATGTGAAGGAATTATAGTGTCATAGAAAATACAATGAGATAATGGGTCTTAGGTGCAAGATCTAATACCTTTACTGAGGGCAATGGAAAGTTCAAAATATACTAACGAATTTAGCACTGACATTGGAAGCATGGGATGAGCTTGTGTGTTACACCATCTAGTGTACATATGTAATTCCTATTCTTTAAGAAGAAGGCTCCCCTGGATTGCGCGTTTCGTCATAAGCATGAGTATGTCCAGGAATGGAGAATGGTGGAGTTGGTAAAGATATAATAGAAGAGCTCACTTCTTCTGTAGTTCTTGTCTCCCCCTAAAGTGAGGTCATATAATAAGACTCAAATTAATGAAAGATATCATACATTGTGACAAAGATCTTTTTGGTAGAAAGGAGAAAGCATTTATATCTTTTCTGAGTAGAAGAGTAGCTAAGGAACACACACTTAAAAGTACGGGGGTCGAGCTTAGACCGCCCTGGAGAATGTATGTGAAAAAAGCGCACACAACCAAAAAAATTCTACTTAGTGACCATATTCTGAGAAGCAGTGAAGTTTGATGGATATTCCCATGATCGACAAGGTAGTGTTCAAATGGGGAGTTCATATACTCCAGAATCACAACATAAAATGCTGATAGTAACACAATATTCGGTAGAAAACATGTTTTGAAATTTCTGAAAAATAGGAAACACTTTGCATTTAATTTTTATCAAATATGTCTAAGTAGTACGAGAAAAACAATCAATAAAAATAAAAAACTAATAGCATCCAAAAATTGAGGCAATGGAGCAGGTTCCCCAAACATCAGTGTGAATAATATGAAAAGTAGTAGTATGGGGTAACTGTTGAACCCGAAAACCTGGGTTCAAAGGAGTTCGGACAAACTGGGTGTAGTTTGCGCTTCATTCTCCCGAGTGTGAGCACAGTGTCGGGCACTTGGAGCAAAGAGTCTCACTCACAGTGGTGGTTAACCTGAAACAGACACCGCGAGCTATAGCATAGAGAACCCATCACAAACCTGGAAGATCAAGAAGATCTCCCCCAAACATCCAGAAATTGAGGCAATGGAGCAGGTCCCCCAAACATCAGTGTGAACAACATGAAAAGTAGTAGTACAGGCCTACAGGGTAACTGTTGAACCCAAAAACCTGGGTTCAAAGGAGTTCGAACGGACTGGGTGTAGCTTGCGCTTCATTCTCCCAAGTGTGAGCACAGTGTCGGGCACTTGGAGCAAAGAGTCTTGCTCAAAGTGATGGTTAACCTGAAACAGGCTTCGCGAGCTGCGGTGTAGAGAACCCACCACAAACCTGGAAGATCAAGAAGATCTCCCCTCTCAAACCAAAGCTGAGTTGGGCACCCTAGAGGGCGCTTGAGAGCACATGAATGTCAATCCGGAAACCTGGGTGAACAGAATGCGGGAGCTCTTGCCAACTAGAATTAGCCCTTTCCAACAGGTTCCCTTGGAGGTCTATTTATAGTTTTCTGAAAATGGTCTACTGATAGCAAAATCCTTCCTTTTGGAATTACTATCTGCAGCCAAAACTGGCCTGCTAATAGCGGAATCCTGTTGTTTGGTATTACTATTTGCGGGCAAACTTAAAATTTTATGAGAAAAGGTGTTACTCCTGAGGGGTGAGCATGCACTACTCAAGGCGTGCTCGCTTGGGGGTGGCAAGTACCCGATGATGATTGGTACTCGCGGCTCGCCCGGGACCAGGGGCGGGTGCAGGCTAGCAGGGGTCCACTCGCCCATAGTCGGTGAGTATTCGCCCTGCTCACCCTGATGTAGACTCGAATCCAGACTTCCAAAATAATTAATTTTTAAGCAAAATGTTATTTTATTTTGTTATAAAAAGAACGATGATTTGAAAATAAATAATTAATTGAAATTTTACGAGGGACAAAGCGGACCAAAACGAGATGTTCGCGCGTAAAACTGCTCTTATCAACAAACGTCAACAAATTCGTTATTCGTTATTCAGAGAATTTTTCGGCGCTTAACGGTTCGAACCGTCGCAGGATTTGTACGTTTACAAGCACAATCCACAGACAATAATTTATGAAATAGACGGCGATTTTGGTGGCTAGAACGTTCGGGGCAAGCTCTTAATTATTTAAGTTATGCATAAATTTAAAACTGAGTAATTGTGAGCGTGAGTCGAGCCAAGTTACCACCAGAGAGCAGCCCGGTCCAAATTGAGGAGCAATAGTTGTCGCTGGGTCGAATCAGGTGAACATAAACCAACCTTATCGTGCTTCCAATCGGCGGCTTTAGGCGAACAGGGGGATGCCAAAATCGATGTTGAAGTCGATGGCACCCCTCATGCGACAGGGCAGGCGATACTGGAGGAAGTCGACTAAGTTTTTGGGTGGTTGGAGTCGCCGGCAGTGGGAGGCGTGGATACGGCGGAGGAGGGCGTGTAACCACCGTTCAACAAAGGCCGACGGACTGGGCGATGGAGTAAATCGGCGGGCTGTCTGGTGGAGTAGGTCGGCGGGTGCGAGCCTGGCTGGAGACGGCGGGTGAGCGGCGGTCGGCTTGTTGTGTTGTCGTTGTCGAGAGGCGGGAATGGCAGCAATGAGATAGCTGTACGGGGGTTATCACCGGCAATGCAGGAATTAATTAAAAAATTAATTCCTGTTGTCCGGTCTCCCTCTCTTCAACCAAGGTGGACCTTTTTATAGTAATAAATTCAATTAAGAATTTGATATATTGCCAAACAGGAAGAGGGGGTCGGTCCCTTTTTATTTCTGAATCTTATAATTTCCAAACTTAATAATAATCTCTCATAAACTCTTTTCAAAAACTTACCAATTTTAAATTTATTTATGTTAAACAATTTTGAGCTTGCCTGTTTCGTCCTAACTACCAAAATTACCAGACCTTTTTATTAAGGGTCTCGTCGGACGGTCAACTCGACGAGCCGAGCAATTTCAAACAAAGAGTACGACGAAGGGAATACATAAAAAAATGCATAAATAAAAAATTCATAACGCATGGTGGCGTCATGCAATATTGGATGTGACGGAGGATGCATCAATTCTCCCGGGGTTGAAAGAGCTCGACCCCGACGAGAACTTGCAAAGACTGGTGCTGGAGAGGATTGATGTCGTTGGTATGTTTGGGGCTTTGACGGATGGTTTGTTAGGCTTCCGAATTTGAAGAGGACCAACCCTCCTGCAATAATCAAACACTCAATCCTCCCGTGAAAAGTACAACTCATGACGATAACGACCGATCATGAATTTATAATTTTCACAGGTGGCTCGCAATTTGTTAGTAATAAATTCGTGCAGTTTCGTTAAATAATTTATATGAGCTTGCGCATCGAATGAGATACATTCGTAGAATGAGATGTGTTGACGGTCGGGTGGGTGGAATAGCACATGGGTAATCTCGGAAGGAGATACATAATAGGAGTGATATTTAGAATTAGTAAGTGAATTGTGCTTGTGGAGGTACAAGATTCCATTGTTGTCGATTCTCTCTGATTAATTGCCAAAGAAAATTCTCCAAACTTCTATCAACGGCTTTGATATGTTCATCGGTCTGAGAGTGATAGACGCTACTACCTTCGAGATTGGCTTGCTTTTCCCCACATAATATGTTCGGTAAATATGATAGAAAGTATTTGTTACGTTGGGATAATTCCATAAATTTGCTCCTTTTCAAATGATAATGAGGTAAACTAAAAGTATAATCTTTAAATACGAAATCGACAGGATGAGGTGTGCCGAGTGTACGTGCATTATACATAGTATAGGAGAACTGAAAAATATCAGGTGGCACGTCGGGACTCGACAAATATGGTGTGAGCGACACACCTGGACAACAAATTAATTCATGGGGTGGGGTTTCAGAAGGAAGTGTGGTAAGCAGTAACGTAGTGGAGGTAACATAAAGTGAATTAGAAGTCGTGTAGGTCCTCTCGTGTTCTCTTGGGATAAGAAAGTTCTTCTGGGGTAAAAGAACAATCTTGTGCTCGTAGTGTTCAAAGGAATGAGAGTTCCTCATGTCGTCGTGCATGACATGTCGGTCATATTACCAAGCTCTCCCTAGCAAGATATGACAAACATCCATAGCAACGACATGACATAATACTCTATCCGAGTACGTGTTTCCTATAGAAAACACTACTAGACAAAAATGAGTGACGGGCATAGTCAAATGACTATTGACTCCGGATAAGATATAGGGTTGTTCTAACGGGTGCACTTCAATCCCTAATATGTCGACCATGCGCTGAGAAATGAAATTTCTCATACTACCGATATCGATGATGATGGAACAAAACTGGTCCTTGATGTGTGCAGTAGTGCGGAAAATATTGTGTCTCCTATAATCATCCTCAGTGACGTCACTAGGGGTGATCAAGCTATATCGTAAGATGCGGACTAGGTGTTCGGCGTGTTCGCCTTCCACTTCTATGCCATCCTCAGTCTCATGTACGTGCTCAGGTTCAGAGTGAGACTCATTCACGTAAACTCCATACTCAGGCTCACGTCCATCAGTAGAGTCGATGATAGCGACGAAGTGGCGTCACGGGCACTCAGATGATTTGTGTCCGGGTTCCATACACTTGAAGCATCGAAATACTCCAGTGTTGGGCTTAGCCCCAATAATCTCCTTACCCTTGGAAGGGATACCGACTGGGGTCGGAGTCCCAGTGGTGACGGGAGGGTGAGGGGAATCGGAGATCCTGGCCGTGGTGGTCGTAGTGATACTCGTTGTAGACTTATCCGTAGATCTGACTCCGGAAGTGCGCTTCTGTAGTGACTCCACTCTACTGGTTCTACTAGAGACTTCTCCTAAATCGCGATAGTCGTGCAACTCTAGCTGATCCCGTATGGAATAGCGTAACCCATTAAGATAACGGAATACAGTCACGTCATCATCCTCACGAAGATCTAGCCTCAACTATAGGACAAGGAACTCATCAGTGAATTCATCTACCATTGACTTTTCTTGTTATAGAATATGGAATCTACGATATAAAGTCTGGAGATAATCATGGGGTACGTAGCGCTTCCTAAGTTGGGCCTTAAATTCATTCCAGGTGGTGATGGGAGGTAACCCTAAGTTGAATCTAGCGCGCTCTAATTGTCCCCGCCAGACTAAGGCAGACCCCTTTAGCCTAAGGACGGCGTACTCTACTTGCCTAGCTGGTATCAATTGCTTCCAAACTAAGTAACTATCCATCCTATCACACCAATCCAGGCAACCCTCAGGCTCTATCCGTCCCTCAAAATCGCCGACATCTAATTTTATTCCTAAATCCCAACGAGGCGGATTCTCTTATATTGTGGACTACCGGCTCGAGATGTCGTGGATTTTCTTGTTCCAAATTCCTATGATTTGGATAGTGCTCGACCGGGGGTGGTGGAATTAGGCCTAAGTGTTGGTTGGCCTCTAACGCATTCACGCTCGCACGTAACCCAGCGATCGATTGACCTACGCTCCTTTGGTTCTCGTTGACACTTGTGGTTAGCGCTTCAATAGAGTTCGTGAGGTTTTGAATTTGTTTACTCAGGGCGGTGACGTTATCCTCGATTTTTCCTACACGATTTTTCATTTAAAATAATTTGACTTATTACTCACTTTTATTTTAGAAAAGCTTGATTATAATAATTTAAAATTGTGAAAAAAAAAATTTGATGATTTTTTTTTAAATAAAGTTATAAATATTTTAAAATAGATTTGTTTTAAAAAAAAATTGAAACTCAAATCGCATGATTTGCGATAGGAGCGAATCACATACCCTCTGATACCAAACTGATGAAGACTCGAATCCAGGCTTCCAAAATAATTAATTTTTAAGCAAAATGTTATTTTACTTTGTTATAAAAAGAACGATGGATTTGAAAATAAATAATTAATTCAAATTTTACGAGGGACCAAGAGGACCAAAATAAGATGTTCGCGCGTAAAGCTGCTCTTATCGACAAACGTCAACAAATTTGTTATTCGTTATTCAGAGAATTTGTCGACGCTTAACGGTTCGAACCGTCGCGGGATTTGTACGTTTACAAGCACGATCCACAAACAATAATTTATGAAATAGACGGCGATTTTGGTGGCTAGAACGTTCGGGACAAGCTCTTAATTATTTAAGTTATGCATAAATTTAAAATTGAGTAATTGTGAGCGTGAGTCGGGCCAAGTTACCACCAGAGAGCACCCCGATCCAAATTGAGGAGCAATAGTTGTCGTTGGGTCGAATCAGGTGAACAGAACCCAACCTTATCATGCTTCCAATCGGCGGCTTTGGGCGAACAGGGGGATGTCAGAATCGATGTTGAAGTCGATGGCACCCCTCACGCGACAGGGCAGGCGATACTGGAGGAAGTTGATGAAGTTGCTGGGTGGTTGGAGTTCGCCGGCAGTGGGGGGCGTGGATACGGCGGAGGCGGACGCGTAACGACCGTTCAACGAAGGCCGACGGACTGGGCAATGGAGTAAATCGGCGGGCTGTCTGATGGAGTAGGTCAGCGGGTGCGGGCTTGGCTGGAGACGGCGGGTGAGCGGCGGTCGGCATGCTGTGTTGTCGTTGTCGAGAGGTGGGAATGGCAGCGATGAGAGTTGTACGGGGGTTATCATCAGCAATGCAGGAATTAAATGAAAAATTAATTCATGTTGTCCGGTCTCCCTCTCTTCAACCAAGGTGGACCTTTTTATAGTGATAAATTCAATTAAGAATTTGATATTTTGCCAAACAGGAAGAGGGTCGGTCCCTTTTTATTTTCGAATCTTATAATTTCCAAACTTAATAATAATCTCTCATAAACCTTTTTCAAAAACTTACCAATTTTAAATTTATTTATGTTAAACAATTTTGAGCTTGCCCGTTTCGTCCTAACTACCAAAATCACCGGACCTTTTTATTAAGGGTCTCATCAGACGGTCAACTCGACGAACCGAGCAATTTCAAACAAACAAGAGTATGACGAAGGGAATACATAAAAAAATGCATAAATAAAAAATTGATGACGCATAGTGGCGTCATGCAATATTGGATGCGACATAGGATGCATCACGCCCCTCCCTTTAAGGTTGTTATTTCTTTTTTTTGGCTGGCCTAGTGAGTTCACTCGACAAAGACGAGGTTGTACACAATCCCCGCTCTATGTAAATTTTCCTCAAGCTCTGAAAACAGTTCAACCTACCTATTTGGCGAGTGCCCGAACTCCATAGAATCTTTTTGGTGGACCCCACCAGAGGACTATAAATACTGAGGGGAGAGGGGGGAGGCAACTCCAAGGACTCCCCAACTTCTCCCCCTACTTCCCATTGGTCCCTCACTTCTCTGTCAACATGCCGCCTTCCAAGGAGATCCTGGTTCGTCTCGCCGCTCACAAGCAAAAGAACAAAGCAGGCACTTCAGGCCTTATGGTCATTGTCTCTGAGCACTCCTCGCACACTCTTCTGAGGCGCGGAGAGAAAAGGACCGCCAAGAAGATTAGGCGTGAGTCGATGGGAGAATTTGGGACCCCGCTCAGGCAACAACAACCCAGATTCAGCCTGGGTCTTGAGACTTCTGATTGGTGTGGGTCCCCTCTCCTCCGAACCACTTATGATTTTCTTCTCCAATTTCCTGCTATTTCATGATCATAATCCTCATGGCCCAACCTCTCGCCAAGGAAGATGAGGGGACTCGGGTGAATGTTGACCAAGACGTCGCGAGCACCCAGGTAAACGCTGACGCTCGCCCCCAGGTGCCTGGTGAGCAACCTAACCATGTCTTTGCACTCAACTCGCACATTATGGATACAATTAACCGCACGTTTTCCTTTGTAGTCCCCCTTTTGTAAAACCTTGCCGAGACCACCCCGTCGAGGAAGTCTCCTTCCCGCGATCGCGCCCAGGAGCTCTCCACTACAACAATCACCCCAGCGAGCACTGCTCCTACCCTTGTTGTTGTAGCTCCAGTAGTGTCGGGTCTGCATAAAGCTCCTCCTCGAGGGGGCACAAGGAAGTATCTACTTCTCTACCACCCCACCCCACCCCCACCCTCAAATCGTTTCGGCGTGTCAGAAAATTACCCTCAGGGCGTCACCGCGAGCCCCCCCCCCCCCCAGCCAGGGGAAGGGCGTTGAGTCCTTGCGAGGTAAGTGACCTGTACTCGCCTCTTTCTTTATAATTCTCAAACATCGAGTTGACCTCTCGCTAGCCTTCTCAAATCAATATGAGATCTTGGGGGCCGACGACGATTAAGGTTATGTAGGGATCTACTTGGCGCCGCCCTCCCCCTCTATGGTTGGCGAGTTCCATGGTGACCCTTCCAGCATGACCGAGCTGAAGGGTTGCTTGGCGGAGGTCCTCTGAAAATATGGGTACATACTTCGCGAGCTCTAGGAGGAGAAGGCTTCGGGCGAGGCTGATCCCTTCCCTCTCATCCTTGCCTTTGAGAGGTGAATTAGCGTGCTGGAAGGAGATTGTGCCTTGCTCGTGGAAGAGGTACAGCGGAGCACAAGAGGCGACACAACTCCATTGGAAGACCATCTAAGGCAAATCGAGGACTGCATGTGCACCATGCAGCAGGAAGTCGTTGTTGCCCGTGAGTGCACCAGCACCCTGCATGGTCCAAGGGTGCGCACGCGGGGCCGAGGCACCTGGAAATGGCATCCTCTCAGAGCTCGCTCCCACCCCCCACCCCCTTCTTCTCCTTAGAATGTTGATATATTTCTTTTTCCTTCATGCATCTGGACAATATTAATTTCTCGTTGAGTTTAACCCCGCCTCGTGGGGGGTTTGTACATTTATATGTTTGAACTTACATGTTATTCTTTACATTTTGTGATTCTTCAATTTGTGATTGGGTGTGTGCTCGGCAATCTTGGGCGAGCTGATTAATTTTGCGGTGCGGGGGGGGAGCGAGGGGGTGAGGGCGAATGGGACGCGTCAGTAACCACGACCCCCCCCCCCCCTCCACCTTGCCCATGTTTTCCTCTATAAATACCACCCCCCCCCCCCCGTTTTCTTACCTACTGCATTAACTGCTCCCTAGCCCCCCTTTCTTTACTCTTCTTGGCCTCGCGGCCTCCACTCATAACTTCTACAGCACTATGGTTGGCGCCTCAGAGACAACGGATGGGTGCGGGAAGTGTGTTGAAAACTTCACCGACCACCTCTTCCCTGATGAAAGGTGTCGAAGGAGTACCTCGCTACAAGGCAGCGCACCTCCCGCCAGGGTACACGACTCGCCGCCCAAACGAGGGCGAGGCCATCAATATCTTTTACCAAGATCAACTAGTCGTTCCCCTTCCCCACTTTGAGGTTGGGCTCCTCCTCCCACTCTGGCCTGAGGTAAAAAAATTCCTCAAGTACTTCGGGTTAGTACCCGCGCAGATCAACACCAATGCGATCGTCATGTTGGTCGCATTCGCATGTTACCTGTGCAAGGAGGTGGAGTTCAACCTCACCATCTTCCGAAAAGTCTTCATCTTCAAGGCGACCTAAAATGGAGTCGCCTACCTGACCGGCTTGCAACTAAAGGTCAGCGAGACGTCAAACAAGGTGCACTGCTGGAACGACCAGTTCCTCTTCATCAGCAACTTGTCGTACTCGCCCGTTCAGAAGAGCGAGGCGATCTACCGGGCCCCTCGCGTGGATGGCGAAGCGGTGGAGCTATGCAAGTTCTTCACCGGGAAGAACTTTGAGGTTTAATACCTGCGGCGCAACCTCGGCCTGCTCTCTCTAGTGCTGTCGGGGGAAGGTAAGTTTCCAATTGCTCGCTTAAATTTTCTCTGCTCACCCCCTCTTAGATTTAACTTATGTTTTTGATTTTCTGATTCAAGAGAGCGGTAAATCCCAGTACACTCCCATACGCGAACAAGGCCAAGCCTACCCCTCAGCTCACCCTTACAAGGGCTGCCGCGGAGGCCTACGCCACTGATCTGGGTGAGCCCGCCCCCAGCACTAGCAAGGGGAAGAGGGCCATAGTGGACCTTGACCCCTCTCCCCCGCCTCCTTGCAGAAGAAGCACAAGTCCGGGAGGTATAAGAAGAGGGTTGCCAAGCCGAGCAACCCAGAGTCCTTGGCCAAGAAGGATGCCGAGACGAGCGAGCCGGAGGTGTCGGCGTCGGACCCAAATTTTGGGTTGGGGAAGAGGGCCCTGGACAGTGCGGGAGACCCCCCTACATGTCTGGGAAGAAAGAGCAAAAAGGGTCTTAGTGTCCTCCGTCCTTCCCTCCTGGGCTAAGGCGGCGGCTCCGGCGAAAATGCATATTGCCTTTCCTACGGGTTGTATGGCAGGGAGGACTAGTCGTGTACAAAAAGTCCGGGCCCGGAAAACCCGCCCGGGAAAAGCCCGGCTAGGTCCGGCCCGGGCCAAGGCTAGGCTTGGGGGCCTTACCGGACCCCCATTTTAGCCAGTTGCCCGGCCCGGGCGCCGGGCTAGCCTGGGCCCGGCACCCGGGTTGGAGGAAAATCCCACCAATTAGGCAGGATTTAATTTCGCCTATATTTATGCGGGATTTCCCCCAACTAGGCGGGATAATCCAGACAATCAGGCGGGATTTTAATCCCGCCTGGAAATCAGGCGGGCCCGGCCTGAGCCCGGTCCGGGCCGGCCTGAAGTGCCTTTCCGGGCCCTCCCTTTGAGAGGAAACCCGAGCCCGGCCCGGCTCAAGCTGGCCCCGGGCCGAGCCCGGTTGGCAAAAAGCCCAGGCCCGATCGGCCCGGTCCAAGCCCGGTCCGGTCGGGCTTTTTGGACACGACTACGGAGGACGTGGCGGCCTACAAGAAGTCAACCTTCCGCGACCTCGCCTATGAGACCTCGCGGGCCCTTCTGTGCGCCGTCAAGCTCTCACACATGGCGTCACGCCGCGGGCTCAGCTTCAACAAGAAGTATTTCCTCGCTGAGACCGCAAAGAAGCTTGCAGAGGAGAGAGACGAAGATGTTGAGATGCAGGTGGAGGTGGCCGAGAGGCTACACGCGAGGGCCTCCAGCGGCGTGGTGACTCTCCCTCCCTTAGATAAATTCGCGCTTCTCTTTTTCTTTCACCTTTCTTATGTGAGTTCGCTTTAGGACGCGGACGCTGCGGAGCAAATGACGAAGCGGGTCGACGAGCTTGAGCAGAAGGTGGAGAGCCTAAAGACGCAACTCGGCGGGGCATAAGAGAAGGTGCGGACATTGGAGCGTGGTGGGTCCTCTTCCAAAGGCGCGAGGCTAATACACTTCACTCCGCGCGAGGTCGAAACTACTCGTCGGACTCTGGTCAGCAAGCCCATAGAGTTCTCCGTTTAGACTCTCCGCGATCTCGGCGGCTTACGGGAGGGATGGGAGGACGTCACAGCCGACCTGCTCATCCCGGAGTTCTACCTGCCCCCGCCCGAGGAGAGCTCACCCTCGTCCGACCACGCCTACTCACCTCTTTCTCACAATGATGAGGACGAGTCGGGCCGATCTCTTAAGTATCCTCTAGCCCCCTAGCTTAAGTTTTTTTTTCTTTTCACTTTTGGTTATGTATGGTCGAGGCCCAACCTTTTGTCAAACAACATTGATATATATAGATGAAGGAATTTTGCTTCTCTAGATTCTTTGTTCTCTTAGACTTTTTGTTCTTCTGTCGAATGACTCCAATGTGCTTGATCGGTGATTCGTCTCGGCCACTTGAACATGTCGAGTGTCGGATCCTGACTCCGGGCAGCATCCCGCAAACAAGCTTACCTCACATTAATAAGTGAAATCGCGAGACCTCGACTTCTCATCACCAGCGTGCTTGCGACTCCTGGACTAAATTACTTGTGCGATAGGATTAGTTTAACACTCAGTGTGCGAGTGCGCCTACCGTTTGATCCGCGAGCTATCGGCGACACCCTCGTACTATCCCCGTTCTCCGGGTGTTAACTTTATTGAGACTTTGGTACTTGTCTCCACCCCTAACCTGGCCAGTGCTCGAGTTTGGGTATTGGTACTCACACCTTTAGGAAAAGGAACCGCTAGCGCTCGCCCTGGTTACCGCGTGTTGTGTGATTCACGCGACAAATAGTGCCTTAAAGTGGGCAAGCAGGAGGCGCGCTTCACTTGGGCGAGACCAACCGTGCTCGCCCCTTATCCTTGCTTGTACTTCGGTTATCACCACATTTTTACTTTGTTGCTCTCGTTTATGCGTCGACTGTTCCAAGGACGATTCTTGTTGAGTGCCTTCCAACTCATCTTAGCCTGTTCATACCACCCAAGTGAGGGAGCCTATCCTACCGGCTTGTGAGAGCCCGGACAGCGATTTTCTTCTCAGGGGCCCTTAAACAAAATAACTCTTTTCTTTGCCACCAGAGTGAGGGAGGCTGCCCTGCCGGCTTGTGAGAGCCCGGAAAGCGGTTTTCTTCTCGGGGACCTTAACCAAAATAACTCTTTTCTTTGTCGCCCGAGTGAGGGAGTCTGCCATGCCGGCTTGTGAGAGCCCGGACAGCGGTTTTCTTCTCGGAGGCCCTTAACCAAAATAACTTTTTTCTTTGTCGCCCAAGTGAGGGAGCCTGCACTGCCTGCTTTTGAGAACTCGGGCAGCGGTTTTCTTCTCAGGGGGCCTTAACCAAAATAACTCTTTTCTGTCACCTGAGTGAGGGAGCCTGCCCTGTTGGCTTGTGAGAGCCCGGACAGTAATTTTCTTATCAAGGGTTCTTAACCAAAATAACTCTTTTCTTTGCCACCTGAGTGAGGGAGTCTGCCCTGCCGGCTTGTAAGAGCCCAGAAAGCAATTTTTGTCTCGAGGGCCCTTAACTAAAACAACTCTTTTATTTGCTACCCGAGTGAGGGAGCCTATCATGTCGGCCTGTGAGAGCCCGAATAACAGTTTTCTTCTCAGGGGCCCTTAACCAAAATACCTCCATCTCTTTCCTAGCAGGAAACTTTCCAGTACGTGGCACCCCGACCTAGCTGAGCGGAAACATATTCATCACAAAGACAATTTCACTAAGATAAAATTTTCAATGTTTATTAAGGATAAAACGTTTTAGGTTGTCATCACTCTAGGTATTACTGAGGGGGGCTCCCTCAGCATTTGGGAGGTGATACCCTCCTAATTTCAATGCTTCCAGAATTAAATAGGAACCCTCCCAGTTGGGATGGAGTTTCCCAACTGCCACTGACCTCCCCGCGGCGTCGACCTTTTTGAGAAACAGACCCCCTTTACAAATTGTTTTATCCTAATATGCTTCTCGAAATATTTTGTCATTCTGCGCTTGATTTCTTCCTGGCGAATGGTTCCCAGGTCGCAGAGTTCTTCTATGAGGTCAGGGGAGATTCGTTGTTATTCCTCGTTCTCCACCCTCCACTCATCATCTCCTTCCCTTGCGGCAACAACTCGCGGAGACCTCACCTCAAATTCCACCGGTAATACGTCCTCAGAGCCATGAGAGAGTTTAAAAGGGATTTCCTCTGTGGTCGTGTTGGGTGTGGTTCTCAAGGCCTAAAGGATTGTGGGAAGCTGCTCTACCCAGTTACCCTTCAAATTTTTCACTTTCTTCTTCAACGGATTCACAATGATTTTGTTCGCGACTTCCACCTGCCTGTTACTCCAGGGGTAATAGACGGACGTGAAGCGAAAGTCGATGCCCAGTTGGCTGCAAAAACTGGTGAGCTCCTCGCTAGGAAATTGCGGTCTGTTATCGGTGACGAAGGCTAGGGGAAGCCCATACCAACAAATTATTTCCCCTCATATAAAATTTCTTATTATCAGCGAGGTTGTTTTTGTCAGCACCTTAATCTCTAGCCACTTGGAGAAATAGTCTATCATGACTAGGAGAAACTTCCTTTCCCAGCTAGCCTGGGGGAAGGCGCCTACCAGGCCCATTCCCCAAATGGCAAAGGGTCACAGTGCACTGATTGTCCTGAGCCTTTGTGCCGGTAGGAGCTAAAGCGGTGTGAAGAGCTGGCACTTCTGGCACTTCTGACACTAATCACGTACTTTGTTGCATCTTTGCCGATCGTCGGTCAGAAGCAGACCTGCTGCAACACCCTTTTCTCCAAGATCCGACTCTCGGAGTGACCGTCACGCTCTCCGGGGTGATTTTCCTCCAGGACTCTAGGGACATCCTTAGTGATACACCGCGCCAGAGTCCTGATAGGGACTTCCAGTATAGGTCTCCGCCATGAAGCAGATAGTAGGTAGACTTGTATCTAAACCGCCTCTTGTCTGGAACCCCCTTTGAAAACTTGCCTGAGGCCTTTGGACTAGCGGAGCCTGTGCGAGCTGCTTTTTAATGCCTGAAAGGCCTCCTCGCACTCCCGCGATCACTCAAACTTCTGATTTCCTTGCAAAACTTTGAAAAATGGTAATCACTTCTCCCTCACCCGGGAGAGAAACCTACTCTACCCTGTCCAAGCTTGTAGATTGCGGCCGACATGTCCGACATGTCGGCCTACATATCAGTTTTGAGGGGGAAACGACACATTATCGCCACATATGACAATTCTGGCGTTTTCCAGTATTGTGTCGGCCCAATATTGCGGCTTTTTTTGTTCAAAAAAATTTATAATATTTTATAAAATGAATTGATCAGAAGGTTCTAGCAAGATACCTAGTGATTCTTCCATAACATGTACATTTGGTGAGAAGGTAACTCCAAATGATACCAATCAAACACGATTAAACACTCGTTAATAGTTTAATTTTTTCTAATGAATTTTAATTTACATTTAATCGGATAAAATAATTACCATCTAATTAATAGATGAAAATATTATGAAACATATATATATATATAACAATACAATCCGATATTTTGAAATGTCTCTGATATATTCCCGCAATCCGACATCCGACATAAAAAACTCAAACCGACATGAGTCCGACATCTGATATCTGCAACCTTGACCCTGTCAGACGTTGAACTTTCTTGGCATTTTGGGGCAACTCCAAGTCCAGGATTGCTTTCACTTTGTTGGGGTTGGGCTTTAACCCCGACGGTGTGAGGAGATGACCAAGGAATTTTCCTCTTCCTACTCCGAAGACACACTTTGAGGGATTGAGCCTCATCTTGAACTTCCTAAGGGTGTGAAAGTCTCTGCTAAGTCATGAAGATGAGACCAGACATCCTTGCTCTTCGCCATCAGGTCATCCACGTAACCTCCAAATTTCTCATCTTTGCTCCCTGAAGACCGTCCATCATCATTTGATAAGTTGTTCCTGCATTTCTCAATCTGAAGGGCATCATTTTATAACTATAGCGCATGTCGTTCGTGATGAAGAAGGCGTCCTTGACATTCAATAGGTGCATTCGAATTTGGTGATAATCTGAAGAAAACATCCAAAAAAACTCATTACAGGGAAACCAACGGCTGAGTCTACCAGCACGTCGATTCGAGGCAGGGGGTAACAATCCTTGGAGCATGCATTATTTAAAAGAAAAAGTTCACATACATCCTCTACCTCCCATCACTCTTTTTAACTATTACAGCATTGGAGACCCAGCCTGAATTTGGATCTCCGACATAAAACCTGCCTCCAGTAGTTCCAGTTGACCAACATTTCCCTGGCCTTCCGCCTCGGGTGATGATCTCCTTCTCCTCTACCTCATCTACAGCTTCCATCCTTGCCCTATTCTTCGTCGCCTTGTTAACCACTTACGTCTCCTTCCACGAGATGGTGTTGACCGCCATGACGTAGCACTGTCGGGCCACCCTGGGATCTCCCTTGACTCGAATCTGGACCCCTTCGATGTTATATTTTAAGCACTAGTGGTAGGATGAAGGCACACGCCGGAAGGCGCTGATGAGTGGTCATCCGAAGACGGAATTATAGTTGATCGGGGCATCCACAATGAAAAACTAGAAATTCTTTGATGTCCCTCCCAGAGTCACGAGGAGCTCGGCTCCTCCCTCTACTTCCTTCCTCTCTCCACAGAATCCAAAGAGTGGTCCGTCTGAGGCAAGCATCATTTTCTTTACCACCTTCATCTCATCGAATGTCTTCTTAAAAATCACGTTCACGGAACTCCCATTATCTACTGGGATTCTGGAGACTGTAAAGTTCTCGATCATCATCTAAATTAACAACACATCACAGAACGGATCCTCATACTCGGGTATGTCCTTCGCCGAGAAGGTGATCTTCTCCTCTGTGGTTGGGGTTCAGGAGGTCGAAGCGATACTCCGACGGTAGATAGCATGAAGGGCCCCTTACGAGTGGCCTCAATCCCTACACCCCCCCCCCATGATCACTCTAATCCCTCCTCGGGTTCCCACATCGACCTAGTCTTCACATCGGTCTTCCAACTCCGCTCCTTCTCCTCCCACTCCCAACTCTGCTCCTCCCACTCCCTAATGTTTTTATTGTTGTGGTTGCTACCCCAACGGGGCTCTTCTCCCTTCCCTGACCTCCAAGAATTCTGGGCAGGTGGTTATTGCGTGGCCTTCTCTCTGGTGGAAGTCACATTAGGGCAGCGCCACCCTTTCCCTTCCGGCCCCTCCTGGGCGGTTCCTTCTTCCTCTTCATGGCTTTACTGGAGTGGGGGTTGGAATGGCCTCGGACCCAGCCTCCACCCCAGAGGGTCGAACCTTCCTTGCCCAGCCTAAAAGTTTCCTCCCCCCTAGAAGGGCCCTCCACCCTGGAAGGGAACCCTCCCCTAGCCCTGAGGAGATCCTCCCGGTGGCCTCCAGATCAGTCGGTCAACGGATGGCTGAAACCTCCTCCCTGGCTCTTGCCCTCGGGTGGGCCCTTGATATCCCTGCCTCTTCGGCTCTTCCTTCCTCACCTCCTGTTGTAGAGAACACCTACTTGGTACTTGGTAGATAAAATTGTATTGTGATTTTTCCAGTACTTTGTTGGCGCCATGTGTGAAGCCAACACTCCC
Organism: Platanthera zijinensis; assembly: GCA_039513925.1. Classification (NCBI taxonomy): domain Eukaryota; kingdom Viridiplantae; phylum Streptophyta; class Magnoliopsida; order Asparagales; family Orchidaceae; genus Platanthera; species Platanthera zijinensis. The sequence goes on along the minus strand of CM077080.1, from coordinate 132,674,909 downwards.
TCGCAATCAATATCCAAGGTTGCAATAATATTGAGCAACTCCTCCATGGTGGTTGATTGCTTGTGATTCATCTCCTAAACTGTTTACTTGAAAATCTCAACTTCCTTGAGCAGGTCATGGTAGCGGTCTTGCAGGTGTTTTGATCCCCGTAGAAAATGGAGATGATGGACGAAAGGAAGCTCTGATACCATTGTTACGCTCGGACCCGGCCTCCACCCCAGAGGGTCGAACCTTCCTTTCCCAGCCTAAAAGTTTCCTCCCCCCTAGAAGGGCCCTCCACCCTGGAAGGGGACCCTCCCCTAGCCCTGAGGAGATCCTCCCGGTGGCCTCCAGATCAGTCGGTCGACGGATGGCTGAAACCTCCTCCCTGGCTCCTGCCCTCGGGTGGGCCCTTGATATCCCTGCCTCTTCGGCTCTTCCTTCCTCACCTCCTGTTGTAGAGAACACCTACTTGGTACTTGGTAGATAAAATTGTATTGTGATTTTTCCGGTACTTTGTTGGCGCCATGTGTGAAGCAAACACTCCCTCGCAATCAATATCCAAGGTTGCAATAATATTGAGCAACTCCTCCATGGTGGCTGATTGCTTGTGATTCATCTCCTAAACTGTTTACTTGAAAATCTCAACTTCCTTGAGCAGGTCATGGTAGCGGTCTTGCAGGTGTTTTGATCCCCGTAAAAATGGAGATGATGGATGAAAGGAAGCTCTGATACCATTGTTATGCTCCCCCCACCCACTCCCCCCCCCCCCCACCCACCCACCCCCCCCCCCCACCCCACCCCACCCCCACCCCACCACCACCACCTAAGGGCAGAGACCGAACAGGAAGTTGATGAGGAATCCTTGAAGGATGGGAGACCACAGCAAGAGAAGAAAAAGACAGGAATGGAACAATCAGGACATACATTCACCAACAGAAGAGTATTTCTGTCCCTATGCAGTTAAAATTACAGTTAACCAACACAGTAGGAACATTTATATGCAACTGCTATTAAAGGCTAATGCCGCTCGCAACTTAAATTCAAATAAACTGTAACAGATATAGAAAAGAAAAGATGAACAAGGGTTGCTTTCATGGGGTTCTATCGACCTGCCCCTTAATGTTTCAGTCACAGTTCGACTATTGTTTTTCCTACAAATAAGCAGGAGGCAAGTGTACAGCTCCAAAGTTCTTGAAAATAATCAAAGCATAATCGAAAGTGCAAGTATTGTGAACCCCAAAATCACGCATTAAATGGTAAGAGCAGACAAAAACCTTGATGATGGAACCGCGACCAAACAAGTAATGGCTGTAAATAGGAAAAAGGACAGTAGAGAAAGTGAAACTACCGTTAGACGGAGAGATCGGCAAGAGCCAGTAGCTGGACTTCTCCTAAATCATGCATTTCAACTCTTCGCAGTATTTTCTTAGGTTCTCTCGTGTTTTTTAAGCCAGCCCTCGTGGTGGTGGAAAAGAGAAACTACCGTGACGGTAGGGAACGAAATTTTCAGGAATTGTTAAAACAAAATTAACTTTGACTAGTCGCAAATCCAAAAACTTAAAAACAGATAGGTCCAGAAGCGCCAGCCACACTCCATGTATGGAGTGCAATTATTCGAAAACTTGCGACGTAACCGCCCAGGAGCGGGCCGCCCTCCGTCTCTCCGGTGCCCAGGACGGGCGGCCAATTTGCTCTCCCGCCCTGTTGTCGCCGCCCGATCTTTGCTGCCGCCCCTAACAGGGGGAGGCCACCTGTTTCGCCTGGATCGGGCGGTCAAATTGATACGACCCAACTGGGCTCGGCCCACCAGGGCACTAGGCTGCTCTCAGGGCTATCTCACCCAGGATCCATAGTCAGCCCCAACCGGTCGTATCAGGTCCGCGGACCATACACCCCAACCCTTCTCCCCAGGGGCCACATGCAGCTCACAGGGCCCACGACCCAGGATCCATCGTTGTGCCCGTAAGGCGGGTTGTTGGAGGCGGGAATCGAACCCGCACCTCCCGGCTCAGTTGGTGCGGGTTCGATTCCAGCCTCCAACAACCCGCCTTACGGGCACAACGATGGATCCTGGGCCGTGGGCCCTGTGAGCTGCCTGTGGCCCCTGGGGAGAAGGGTTGGGGTGTATGGTCCGCGGGCCTGATACGATCGGCTGGGGCTGGCTATGGATCCTGGGTGAGATAGCCCTGCGAGCAGCCCAGTGCCTGGTGGGCTGAGCCCAGTTGGGTCGTATCACAAATCGGTCGCCCGATCCTTGCAGCCTCTGGCAAGGGCAGCCTTTCGCTTCGCGTGGATCGGGCGACCAAACTGGTCGTCCGATCCTAGTCGTCGCCCCCTGCAGGGGCGGCTTCCCGGTCCCAGCCGCCGCCCCTAACGGGGGCATCCCTCCCACCCATTTTGCCTAGATCGGGAGGCCGATATGGTCGCCCGATCCTTGGGGCCATCCCTACCAGGGATGGCAGCATAGCTGCCCAAATTGGGCGGCCCCTTGGTGTAACGTCCCCTTCCACCTTTCGTGAGCTCAATCACTAGGCCTTAGGCGGACCATTACCGGGCTGCAGCCCATGCACCCCAACCTCTCTCCATGGACTGCCTCAATTGGCGCCTCTGCCCACTGGAGGGTTGTTGGTGGCCACAGCCTCCATTTGATGAGGCAAACTTGATAGTCAAACGCGCAGCACGGGGACTTCCCAGGAGGTCACCCATCACAGTACTACTTTAGCCGTGCATGCTTAACTATGGAGTTTTTCAACTTCTCATCACCAATTGATCTCTTGGGCTGAGTGTAGGATCATTTGTTGATCGAAGTGGTAGGGCATGTGTGCCTGAGGTAGGGTTGTTTGCCTGAGTTAGGAGAGTCATTCTCTCTGAGGTAGAGCCTTTGTGCCTGAGTTGTAGGATCCAGCTTTGGATATGAGGTAGGGTCTTGTGCCTAAGCTGTAGGAGAGTCATCCTATCTGAGTTGTAGGGCTAACCTCCTAGCCTGAGCTATAAGACTATTAATTAAGTCTGAGGTAGGTGATCTCTAGATCACTGAGTTGTAGGAACAAGCTTGTTGTGAGGTAGGGCTTTGTGCCTGAGGTAAGTCTTGGAGGAGACTGGGAGATCCTGAGGGATCTGTGTTGTAAGCTCTAAGGATCTGAGTTTTGGAGAAGTGTCTTGTCTAACACACTGTTATAAAGGTGGGTGGACAGTGGATGTACCCATAATCTGGGGAACCACTATAAACCTTGTGTATGATTTTGTGGTGTGTCTTGAAAGCAGAAAATAACTAACCAATAACACACTTAAAAAAGGAAAAATATAAAGAGACTGAAAAAAACTATTCACCCCCCTCTAGGTGTTTAGCTATCCTTGAAACTAAAGAATTTCAAGTGGTATCAGAGAGACGTTGCTCAAAGAGAACTTAACAGTCTGAGTAGATCTCAAAGGGTAGCTAAAAGAAGTATACTTATCGGTTCAGGAGAACCATAAGGAGCTGGGTTCCATGAATCTTCCTATCTGCAGGAAAGAGAGCTTTGGAATCTGGAAGGAGAGGGTCAGGCTTTTCATGAAAGCATCTGACCTAAGGATCTTTATTACAATCAAAGAGGGACCTTTCATCCCTATGAAAGTCTTAGTTCTTGATGCAACAATCCAGACACCAAAGAAATATTCAGAGATGACCAAGGATGAAGTCATCTTGGCAACCATGTACAAGAAAGCTCAGAACATCATAGTCAGTGCTATTGATGATTCTACCTTTCTGAATCTGGTTCACTGTCAGACCTCCAAGGAGATGTGAGACACTTTAGTGGTCTACATGGAGGGCACAGAGGAGGTCAGAGATGATAGAAAGTCCTTACTCAACCATGAGTATGAGGCTTTCAGACAGTCCAAGAAGGAGAGCATAATTGGATGTTATGAAAGATTTTTAGAATAGTGAATGAGCTGAGAACCTATGAGAGGATCTTCAAACATTATGAGCTGAATGACAAGTTTCTCATGTCTCTAACTAGAGACTAGAATACAAAGATTTGTGTAATCAGAGAGGTGGCAAATGTAACACCCCAGAACTCAAAATATGTTTTTGCACAATTTTGAGTAGCAGGCTGGTAGACACGGCCTGGGACACGGGCGTGTCCCAGGGCGTGTCGGGGGTACACGGCCTGGGACACGGGCGTGTCCCAGGGCGTGTTCGATTTAAATCTCAAAGTTGGCCTATTCGGGTCAGAGCCGTACACGGCCGTGAACACGGCCATGAACACGGGCGTGTCAGGCTGGACACGGGCGTGTCGGCTGCCGTGTTCCGACCCGTGTACTGGTTTTGGAAGTCGATGGGTGCCGTGTAGCAGGGGACACGGGCGTGTCTCAAGACTGACACGGGCGTGTCAGGTTCGACACGGGCGTGTCGAGCCCCGTGTTGTTCAGTCGGTTCCAAACCGCGTGTGCCGCTTAAGGGTACACGGCCTGTGACACGGGCGTGTCACAGGCCGTGTCAGGCAAAAATTGGGGTTTTGGGCAGATCTCGGCCGTTCGTTTCCTTCTATGTGGATCGTGTGGTCCATAGCTTTTCCAGCCTCTTTAAGGCCGTGGATTGAGTTGAAAGCTCATTCCACTTAGCCTTTCTTCTTAAGAAAGAGAGGAGCTTGGAGGAGGAGGAGGAGGAGGCCGGTGGAGCTTCGTCGAGCCGAATAGAGAGCCGAGTGCAGCGTTGCGGAGGCAAGGCCGCTGCGGTGATTTCCATCCGGCTAGTTTTCTATGGCGCCGAAGCGATCGTCAAGGGTAACGATCTTTCTTCCTTGGGCAGGTGAAGCCCTTTGTTTTGCATGTGCATGGGATCCTCCATCAAGAGATGGAAACGCGTAAGTGATTCCAGCAGTTGAGTCTGCATCTAGAGCCGGAAGTCTGTAGTACGGCATAGGCATGCTGTGTGAAGCCCATCCAGACGTATGTCGGGATTGGTGATGTTTATATTGCGATCCGGAGAAGACTCCGTGTATTCATCGTTTAGCCTGCGGAGATGGTGAGGACGATGTGTTTGGTGAGGATGCTTTGCATAGCTCCTTTGGTTGTATGCTTGTAAGAGCTGGTTGATGGAGTGCGGACACCTCTGAGTGGGTGGGTGCGTGAGGTCTTCAACAGGGGTTTGGAGGCTTATGCCCATTCTACCAAGTGGCGATGAACACCTCTGAGTGGGTGGGTGCGAGAGGTCTTCAACAGGGGTTTGGAGGCTTATGCCCATTTCACCAAGTGGCAATGTTAAGATCGGGTGAGCGGTCGATTGGTAGCAAAGCAGCAGGGCGAATTCCCTAGGCTTGTTACACTACGGGGGTAGGTCGACTGATAGTGCTCACGGGTTTTGGTGTGGTGCGTACCTCTGAGTGAGACGGGTGCGTGAGGTCTTCAACAAGGGTTTGGAGGCTTATGCCCGCCTACCAAGTACAAACCATAAAAGGTGCCCTGAGTGCACGGAGCGCCTGGCATTGAGGCCGGCGTTTGTGATGTTGGGTGTATGTGCTTTATATGTTGAAATTGCCTTACATGCAGGGAAGGAACCACTGCCCCGGGTAAGGGGTGGGGTCGTTATAATTGGTCAGCGGAATGCTGACCGTTGCTTTGTTTATCACCCATGGGGTGGATGTCCATATGCAGGTGTTGCGGGCTGATGGATTGAGCGGGCAAAAGCCCATGCTGCTGGTAGGCCCTTGAAGGCCGTGCGAAGTGTTGGATTTCATGTGTGGCCGGCCTGCGTGCCGATGTATGAAATTATATGTGTTGTAAAGAGTAACCTGTAAGGCCGTAAGGCCGTGTGCGGTGTGGTTTTGTAAACATTCCTGGTTATATATATAAATGTGATATTTGTATATTAGTGGACATTCAATGGTATGAGTTCTTGTACTTAATAAGCTTCCGCTAGAATGCTTTGAGTTAGGACTCGGTTGGTTTGGTATTACCCTGTGACCTCACCGTCTGTTTGTGGCATATAGTGTGGGGCCCCGGCCGGACCTTCTACTATACGTCATCTAACGGATGGGGTCGTTACATTTTGGTATTAGCTTTTGTCGGTCTTCCCTTCCGAATTCGTGGACGAATTCTTTTGTGGGGTGGCGAGCACGTGTTCGTGCGACCTGCTGTAATGCTAATGAACTCAAGAATGTCCACTAGGAATGTGTGGGTGTGTGTCTATTCGGTGAGTTTGCCGTATTACCATGGAAAGTAATGCTATCTTGTTCACCTATAGGTGACGAGGAGTGGAGCTGGGCAGTCGGAGCCCCAGCGTTCGGATGAGAGTGCGGCACCACCTGAGGTGCCTACACCTCCCCCTTCTGCGGAAACGGTGCGCTTAGTTGCGGAGATGATCTTTGCTATGCTTCAGGCACAACCTTTTGGGCAAGCAAGGCCCACTGTGGCGCCAGTGCACGTTGGTGCGAGGCAAGAGCATGTTGAGGTTGATGCGAGGCAAGAGCATGTTGAGGTTCCGGTTGCTGTGCAAGCAGCGGACGAGCAACTTAAGCACTTTATGGAGTTTAATCCGCCTACGTTTGTCGGGGCAACGTCTCCAACAGAGGCCGAGGATTGGCTCTCTCGAGTGAAAAGAATCCTGGCTGCGCTCAGGATTAATGAGGAGCAGAAAGTCCCGTTAGCCACTTTCCTCTTGGAAGGAGAGGCGAGGCTTTGGTGGGATGAGATCGAGTTGCACCAGTTGGGCGGTAGAGATCTGGGCGACATATCGATGGACGAATTTTCTAGATTGTTTTGGGCGAAATATTTGCCAATGGCGCAGAGAATTGCAATGGAAAATGAATTCCAACGTCTGGTTCAGGGTGATAAGACCGTGGACGATTACCTGCATGAGTTTACCAGACTTGGTCGGTATGCGGGATCGACGTTTGCGGACCAGGCGCGAAAGACAAATAGGTTCTATGAAGGGCTGCGTGATGAGCTGAGGTTGGCTCTCCCGAGTTCAGTGAACCAAGGATTCCAAGCATTGGTGCATACCGCTAGTGCGCTAGAGAAGGATTTGAAGCGGGTGCGGGAGAAGAAGATCGTAGCGGTGGAAAAGTCCGACTTCAACGTTCCGCCATCGGAGCAGTCCGATTTCAGGAAACGTGATAAGAAGCGGTTCAGGCCTGCTGAACAAACTTCTTCCGATGTTGCGTCAGGAGCAACGTTAGGGCAAGAACGGGTTGAGCCGCGGACATGTTTCATTTGTGGGAGGCCAGGACATATCGCGCGATTTTGCTGGAATGGTGCGTCCAAGGGTGAAAGAAAGTCAGGTGCGTCTTATGACGAGAAGGGTAAAGCTGTGGCAGAGTCGTCTGCATCGCGGGCGCAACCGCGAATTTACACTCTTGAGATGCAGGAGCCGCAAAGCTCAAATCAAGCAGAACAGCAAATCCGTGCTTTGGACTTAATGGAGGCTGCTAGACGGATTCTGCGAGATGCGGAGAAGCCGAAATAAAGTGGAGTGTGCACTTTATTTTGTTGTCTGTTGTATATATGTATGTATGTTTTCTGCTTGGGACAAACAGTGTGGTGGTACGATTCCATGGGGCGAGCCAAGCTGTGGCCTCTGAGCTCTAAACCTGGATCGTTTTGGGTTGTATCGCAACAGCGTGGTTGTGTTGATACTTGTGCGTTGCGCTAAATTTCGGGACGAAATTTCTATAAGGAGAGGAGGGTTGTAACACCCCAGAACTCAAAATATGTTTTTGCACAATTTTGAGTAGCAGGCTGGTAGACACGGCCTGGGACACGGGCGTGTCCCAGGGCGTGTCGGGGGTACACGGCCTGGGACACGGGCGTGTCCCAGGGCGTGTTCGATTTAAATCTCAAAGTTGGCCTATTCGGGTCAGAGCCGTACACGGCCGTGAACACGGCCATGAACACGGGCGTGTCAGGCTGGACACGGGCGTGTCGGCTGCCGTGTTCCGACCCGTGTACTGGTTTTGGAAGTCGATGGGTGCCGTGTAGCAGGGGACACGGGCGTGTCTCAAGACTGACACGGGCGTGTCAGGTTCGACACGGGCGTGTCGAGCCCCGTGTTGTTCAGTCGGTTCCAAACCGCGTGTGCCGCTTAAGGGTACACGGCCTGTGACACGGGCGTGTCACAGGCCGTGTCAGGCAAAAATTGGGGTTTTGGGCAGATCTCGGCCGTTCGTTTCCTTCTATGTGGATCGTGTGGTCCATAGCTTTTCCAGCCTCTTTAAGGCCGTGGATTGAGTTGAAAGCTCATTCCACTTAGCCTTTCTTCTTAAGAAAGAGAGGAGCTTGGAGGAGGAGGAGGAGGAGGCCGGTGGAGCTTCGTCGAGCCGAATAGAGAGCCGAGTGCAGCGTTGCGGAGGCAAGGCCGCTGCGGTGATTTCCATCCGGCTAGTTTTCTATGGCGCCGAAGCGATCGTCAAGGGTAACGATCTTTCTTCCTTGGGCAGGTGAAGCCCTTTGTTTTGCATGTGCATGGGATCCTCCATCAAGAGATGGAAACGCGTAAGTGATTCCAGCAGTTGAGTCTGCATCTAGAGCCGGAAGTCTGTAGTACGGCATAGGCATGCTGTGTGAAGCCCATCCAGACGTATGTCGGGATTGGTGATGTTTATATTGCGATCCGGAGAAGACTCCGTGTATTCATCGTTTAGCCTGCGGAGATGGTGAGGACGATGTGTTTGGTGAGGATGCTTTGCATAGCTCCTTTGGTTGTATGCTTGTAAGAGCTGGTTGATGGAGTGCGGACACCTCTGAGTGGGTGGGTGCGTGAGGTCTTCAACAGGGGTTTGGAGGCTTATGCCCATTCTACCAAGTGGCGATGAACACCTCTGAGTGGGTGGGTGCGAGAGGTCTTCAACAGGGGTTTGGAGGCTTATGCCCATTTCACCAAGTGGCAATGTTAAGATCGGGTGAGCGGTCGATTGGTAGCAAAGCAGCAGGGCGAATTCCCTAGGCTTGTTACACTACGGGGGTAGGTCGACTGATAGTGCTCACGGGTTTTGGTGTGGTGCGTACCTCTGAGTGAGACGGGTGCGTGAGGTCTTCAACAAGGGTTTGGAGGCTTATGCCCGCCTACCAAGTACAAACCATAAAAGGTGCCCTGAGTGCACGGAGCGCCTGGCATTGAGGCCGGCGTTTGTGATGTTGGGTGTATGTGCTTTATATGTTGAAATTGCCTTACATGCAGGGAAGGAACCACTGCCCCGGGTAAGGGGTGGGGTCGTTATAATTGGTCAGCGGAATGCTGACCGTTGCTTTGTTTATCACCCATGGGGTGGATGTCCATATGCAGGTGTTGCGGGCTGATGGATTGAGCGGGCAAAAGCCCATGCTGCTGGTAGGCCCTTGAAGGCCGTGCGAAGTGTTGGATTTCATGTGTGGCCGGCCTGCGTGCCGATGTATGAAATTATATGTGTTGTAAAGAGTAACCTGTAAGGCCGTAAGGCCGTGTGCGGTGTGGTTTTGTAAACATTCCTGGTTATATATATAAATGTGATATTTGTATATTAGTGGACATTCAATGGTATGAGTTCTTGTACTTAATAAGCTTCCGCTAGAATGCTTTGAGTTAGGACTCGGTTGGTTTGGTATTACCCTGTGACCTCACCGTCTGTTTGTGGCATATAGTGTGGGGCCCCGGCCGGACCTTCTACTATACGTCATCTAACGGATGGGGTCGTTACAGCAAAGTTGGCTGATACTCCCCCTCGCACTCTAGTTTGAAAGTTGCTCTTATATGAGGTGCAACTATCTGCAAGGAAGGAGGAGACCATCAGCAAATTCCAGGCCAAGAAAAAGTCTTTGGCCTTCAGAGCTGACATCACAAAGAAGAGCAAGGAGAGGATTCCCTCTCCTCCAAGGAGGCCTGCTGATTCAAACAGCACTGGGCTTAGCTCATCAGACTGTAGTAGCTCTGATGAAGAATTTGATGTCTTCTGCAGGCAGTCTCAGAAGTTGATGAAGAGGAAGCAATGGAGGAGCAGACCTTCCTACTCCTCTCATCACAGTAAGAACCACTCAAAGGGAGACAAGTATGATTCTAAAACTAGTAAACATATTTATTTTAAAGTTGTCTGCTATATTGCAGCAAGCCAGGGCATGTGATAGCTGACTACCCAGTAAAAAGAAGAGAGGCTGGTGATGTACAACCTCGTGTTTGCCGAGTGGGTCAACCAGGCCAGAACTGGCGAACTCAGAATGGCCAGCTCGCGCTCGTCAAAATTAGATGGGCGAGCTGAGCGAGCTGAATCACCCGGCCCGCGCCCACCCGAAGTTCGTCGATGTGGACCAGACCTTCGTCGAGCTAAGCTCCAGTCCCCGCGCCAGCAGATGGCCGGGAGGATCCTGGTCGGCCCTGGAAAAGTTCCCCTTCAGAAGTTACGAAGGTCTTCCCCAGCCTAGAGGGAAGCGGCGGCTGTAAACTCGCCGCAGGGGGGTGCCCCTGGCCCGAAGGGCTGGCGACCTGATCGGTCGTCGGCGAGATGGGGCGATCAAGCTCCCCTCCGACATCGTCTCCATAAGATATCAAATGTGACAAAAGGAATTAGGGGCAAAAATAAGAATCAAGCTGGAAGCACGCATACTGCATGGGCGACCTCAGCACCGGCCGCCGAGCTGGACCCTGGGGGGTCGTTCGCAGGAGACCGCCTAATGATTCTCCCCTTTTACCATCTTAAAAAGGGGACCGGACAACCCACGCACTAACCACGGGGCTACGTCAAGGGCATGCTCCCTAGTTTCCTCCGCCGCGGCCGCTAGGCGCGCTCACATTTCCTCGGACACAGGAATCGCTCAGGTATAACTCACAGCAGAGATCAGAAGAAGGTGGGGCTTTTTCCAAAGGATCGATGGTATATTTATAGCATGACGGTGGGACCCACCAAAAGATTCTCTCCAGCTCAGCAAACACTCACCGAACACGTGGGTTGGATGAGTCTTTCTGAGCTTGGCCAAGCTCAAAAAGAGCGGGGATTGTGTACAACCACGTGTTCGCCGAGTGGGTCAACCAGGCCAGAACTGGCGAACTCAGAATGGCCAGCTCGCGCTCGTCAAAATTAGATGGGCGAGCTGAGCGAGTTGAATCACCCGGCCTGCGCCCACCCAAAGTTCGTTGATGTGGACCCGACCTTCGTCGAGCTAAGCTCCAGTCCCGAAGTCGCAACCCAGAGTTTCCAGCTCGCCCTCGCCGAGGCTAGGCGGGCGAGCTGCGCGAGCTGCCCACCCAACCTGCTCTCTCATAAGCGACCTCGCCGCCAGCCTACCTTAGACCGAGGACTGGCGGACTGTTGTGGCTTGGCTCGTGCTCACCTAATGGAAGGAAGGCGAGCTGCGGGAGCCAGGTCGCGTCTGCCTTAGTAGGAGGGAGTATTACGGCGAGTTGACCTCCAGATCCTTAGCACCTGTCGAGTAGGGCCCATCGGCCAAATTGCCTAGGTACCCTTGCGAGTTGACCTCCAGATCCCAATGAGGAAATTCAAATGGCTCATCGTGGACCATTTGTATTTGGTGCACCAGCCCCTCACTCAAGAAAGTGGCAGTGGCCAACTCTCAAGACCATTCAACAAAGACTCAGACCAAGGGAAAGTCTATCAGTAGGCCAGATCTGGCTGTCTCTGATGCTATAAATAACCTATCCTCTGTAAAAAAAAGACAACTGTAAATGTCATTTAGAGCAAGCCAAGAAAGCCTACTGAAATACTCACCTTCAGTCAGATCCTTGCTGAAAGAAACTTGAAGAAGACTACTGCTCCTCTTCCTTCTGTACAGTCAACAATTAACCAAACCACAGGACCTGCTCAAAAAAGAAGATATAACATTCATGAGTACTGGTATTGTAGTAAGGTGGGGCATTTTGTCCTAGACTGCTGGCACAATCCAAGTGTGCCCAGTGCAAATGTTAGTCTTCCTATCAGAAAATATGTAGGAAGACAGTTTCTGTTTCAGACTAATCAGAACCTAGGACCTAATAAATATTGGGGTCCTAAGGTAAGATAATTTATATGTTGTAGGTTAGTCCTAGTGACCATACCCTCATATGGTACTTGGATAATGGTTATTCCAGACGTATGACTGGAACAAGGAGCAACTTAAAGGAGTACACTTTAGTAAAGGATTGACCTAAAGTAATCTTTGGTGGTTCAGATAGAAGAGTGACAAGAGACTATGGTAAGATTACCAATAACGTAGTCATCATCTCAAAAGTGGCTTATGTTGAAGGGTTACAACATAACCTGATAAGCATAAGCCAACTATGTGATCTTGGCAATGTCATTGCATTCCACAAGGATGAGTGCTAAATCAAGATGTCAAGTGACCAAGAGATCATCTTGACTGACACTAGGAGTGGAAATATTTATTGCTTAAACTTTTTATGTCTTAATAAAGACTTTCCTATATGTCTAGTTGCAAATGAGAAAGTCTCATATTGTGTATGATGACATAAGAGACTAGCTCATTTGAACTCTAAGACCATTGAAAAACTCTTTAGTGTAAAGCTAGTTAGGAATGGTCCCAAGATGAAATGCACCAAGGAAGGCATTTGCTCAGCATGCTAAAAGGGCAAGCAGACCAAAGTTTCCTTAAAAAGCATTGGGACCAAAGACTCTGTGAGGTGTTTATACCTCCTACATAGTGACTTGTTTGGTCCTATGCTAGTTCATAGTCTAGGTAGGAAAGTCTACACCCTTGTGGTGGTTGATGGCTATTCTAGGTTTGCTTGGATTTTCTTTCTTAAGAAAAAGTCTGAAACCCTTGATATCTTCAAGACATTTGTCAAGCAAATTTAGAATGAGCTAGACAGTACTGTGGTCAAAATCAGAAGTGACCATGTGATTGAATTTCAGTCTGAAAGCATGACAAAGTTCTGTGAAGAGCAAGGGATTCATCAAGAATTTTCTTCTCCAAGAACACCCCAGCAAAATGGGATTACTGAGAGGAAGAATATAACTCTCATAGAGGCTGGTAGGACCTTTGCTAAGTGACACATCTCTCCCAGAATATTTTTAGGCTGAGGCAGTAAACACTGCATGTCATGTCCTAAATAGAGCTTCTATCAAGAGCCATAAGAAAACTCCCTATGAGATTATGAAGGGCAGAAAAAAAAATCTGTCCTATCTCAGGATCTTTAGCTGCAAGTGTTATGTACTGAATAATGGGAAGTCTTATGTAACTAAGTTTGCTGTCAAGTATTATGATGAGATTTTTGTTGGGTACAACAATTATAGTAAGGCTTATAGGATCTATAACTTGACAAGTCAAGTTGTAGAAGAGTCAGTTAATATAGTATTTGATGAGTCAACTATGATTAATAGTGAGCTGCCAAGCTCCTCTTCTACACCTGTAGGTACAGAGCTGATGATGGATAAGCTAAACATCAAGGAAGCTGCTCCTACAGTCCAAGATGGAGTGGACATTCCAGGAGAAGTACAAGGCACACTTGAAGTGGATGAAGATCTGCAAGATGCAGTCACTAAAGCTCAAGATGCTAAAGTATGATTGCCTCCAGCTGTCAGGCATCTAAGGGATCATTCAAGACACTAGATTATTAGTGATACCAACCAAGGAGGTGTGACAAGGATCAGAAGTCTTAATACAGCTTTGTATTCAAGTTTCTTGTCATAAGTTGACCCTAAGAGATTTGAAGAGGCCAACATAGATCAGTTATGGATTGTAGCAATGCAAGAGGAACTGAACCAGTTTAAGAGGTGTAAGGTCTGGAAGCTGGTTCCCAGACCACAAGGACATAATGTTATTGGAAACAAGTGGATTTACAGGAATAAACTTGATGAAAATGACATTATAATCAAGAACGAGGCTAGGCTGGTAGCTAAGGGGTACAGACAAGAAGAAGGTATTGACTTTGATCAAACCTTTTCCCTTGTAGCAAGATTGGAAGCCACCCGACTTTTCCTTGCATACTTTGCATACAAAGGATTAAAAGTTTACCAGATGGATGTGAAGTCAGCCTTCCTGAATGATGACTTAAAGGAAGAAGACTATGTTGTATAGCCTTCCGGTTTTGTTGATTCCAACTCTCCTGATTTTGTTTATAGACTTAGGAAAGCTCTATATGGGTTGAAGCAAGCCCCTAGAGCATAGTATGAGACATTATATAGCTTCCTCATTGAGAATAAATTCTCAAGGGGGTTATATAGACAAGACCCTATTCCTAAGGGAATATAAGGGCAAGATCATCCTAGTCCAAATTTATGTATATAACATAATTTTTGGATCTACTAATGACAACCTTTATAGAAAGTTTGTTAAACTTATGCAAGGGAAGTTTGAGATAAGCAGTATGGGTGAGCTTAAGTTCTTTTTGGGCCTCCAAGTAAGGCAGGCTGAAGATGAATTGTCCATATCACAGTCTAAGTTCACTAGGGAGTCGATTAAAAAGTTTGGTATAGAGAATGCCTCCACCATGAAAACTCCTATGGGGTCAAGTATGCATATAGACAAAGATGAGACAGGGAAACCTGTTGATGAAAATTTGTATAGAGGGATAATTGGCTCCATTCTATATCTTACTGCAAGTAGGCCAGACATCATGTATGGTACATGTGTTTGTGCTAGTTATCAGGCTAGTCCTAAAGAATCTCACTACTCTGCTGCTAAGAGGATTTTGAGGTATCTTAAGGGTACACCAGATTTTGGCCTATGATACCCTATAAATAGGATTTTTGAACTAACGGGCTATTCAGATGCAGATTCTGCAGGCTGCAAAGAGAACAGGGAGAGCACATTAGGTACCTGTTAGTTCTTGGGAGGAAGACTTGTGTCTTGGAGCAGCAAGAAGCAGATAAATGTTGTAATTTCAATAGCTGAGTCAGAGTATATCTCAGTAGGTAGCTGTTGTGCACAGTTGTTGTGGATCCAGCATCAGCTCCAGGACTACAACATCCAGATAAGTAACACTCCCATGTACTATGATTCAACTAGTATAATATTTATTGCTAGGAATTCTGTCTCACATAACAGGACTAAGCACATATAGGTTATGTATCATTTTATTAGGGAGCATGTGGAAAAGGAAGACATTAGTCTTGAGTTTGTCCCGACAGATAAACAAGTGGCTGACATCTTTACTAAACCACTAAATGAATTCAAGTTCAACACCTTTAAGTTTGAATTGGGTATGTTGAACTTGGTATAGCTTTAGTTGCTCCCACTTGTGTTTTGTTGCAGGATTTACTTTGATTGAACGTTGTTAAGTCTTTTAAGTGATATCAAGACTGTCAAGTCTTTCATTTAGTATCAAAACTTAGATGGAATCAAGTGTCTAGTAAAGAGAATGACAGTAGATGCGCCAGTTGAGGGGGAGCAAGTCAAGATGCTCCTGTTGAGGGGGAGCAAGTCCTATAGCTGCAACAGTGGATCAAAGATCAGCATGTCCTCAGAACAATGCACAAACTCAGGGGAAGATCAACACAAGTGATTTGTTGCTGCTAAGAAGACAAAGATTCTATAGGAGAAGCGGAAAAGCCAGCACCTCCTTGACTATAAATGCATTCTGCAGAAGTTTTAAGTGGTATGAGTGGCATGAGCTCAAGTGGATAACTGATAGCTGCTAGCTCAAGTGGATCAATGGGCCACTCAAGTGTTAAGTGGCTGTAGTGATATGTTGTATCAGTGATATCAACACAAGAGGTATGATATCTAGTCAAGTAGTTTGATCACTAGGATAATTTCTCAAGTGGTATCAACACAAGATTTTGGCTAGGATCAAGAGAAAAATTCTCCGGTGTATGATCTTTTCACCTCCCTCATTGGATGATTTTTTTTGAAGAAGCCAAAAAGGGGGAGATGTGGGCAATACCCTAAACCCCAAATGGGGAGGTGTGGGCAATACTTGACATGGCCAGGTCATGTTGAATTAGTGCATATTACTTGAAAAAAAAATTCAAGTAGTATGATGTATGCAATGAATACATGTTGAGCCATTGCATATTACCATTCCAAGTGGTATGAGGAAAGTGCTCCATTTAAGTGTTAAGTGGTATGAGGAAAGTGCATATTACTTGAGCAAACACTCAAGTGCTATGAGAAATCAATGACTTGAAATGTTGAGTCAATGCATTTAAATGGAGAACATTGAATTGTTATACTGGTAATTCAAGTGGTATGAGAGAGCTACATATGCTAGCTTATAGCTTCTTTGAATTTATATGCTTTATGTGTTAATGCTTCTTAGTATTGTTGTGTGGTCTGCCTTCTTCAAATAGGGGGAGATTGTTGGGACAATTGCTCTCAATGTTCCCTAGATTTGAAGAGGCATCACAATCAATACTAAGAGCATAATTATATTTGATGTTGTTCAAGTTCATTATGTGCAGGATGTTCCTTAGAACAAGTTTAGACAGGTTGTATAAGTGATTGTGATAGGTGGCCTTAAGGAAGGAAGGTGGAGAGACAGAAATTTGTCTAAGTCCACAGGTGTCGAGTGAAGTCAGTTCACTTAATGCCAGATATCAAGGAAGGATGCTGGAAAGATTCAAATTTGTCTAAGTCCACAGGCTTCATGCGAAGGCAGTTCACTCGACGCCATATAATATGAGGAGTCGAGTAAAGCTCAATCTGTTGGATCCCCAGTTTGGATTTGGGCTAGGTTCACTACTTAGGATGTTTGGCCCACCTTGTATAGCCAGGGTCAAGTCTGTTAGTCCTAGAGTTTAGGCTAGTCATTAGAATCAATCTTCATGGACCAGCCTGCAGTGTAATTTAAGTGACTCAAGACTTAGAAGAATTCAGAGTTCAGATTATTAGTTCGAAGTTCTTCAAACTCAGCTCGACGATCGACAATCTCAGATCGATGAACTCAGAGTTCTTTCTCTGAGTTGAGCTCGACGATATTTGAGCTCAGGTCGACGATTTCTTCCCTCAAGACATATTCTCTGATCGACGAACTTGGAGCTCAGAATTAATAAGATATTGCCAGACTGTTGTTCGCTGAGCTTAGGTCGACGAACAAGATTTCTCAGCACGACGAACTTGGAGCTTAGGTCGACGAAATTTGTTTTCAGGTCGACGAAATCTGTTCAGAGTCAGAATGTAAAGGTTTTTCCATATCTGTCCCTCTATTCATTCTATTATTTGGCAATAATTCTCCGAGTAATTAATGCCCATATTCTCAAGAATATAGTCGTTCATGGCATCATTAATTATGGATTTCATTAGAGTTAATCACTTGCTTATTTTATTGGGACAGTTGGGGAAACTCATTAAAGATTATATTCTAGCCGTTTCATTCTCCAGAATCCAATCTGCAATTAATGCTTGCAATTCAAAATTCAAAAGAGAATAAGACAGCAGGATATAAAAGAGAATTTTTCAGATGGCTCGACATACAATAGTACACACAGGAAACAATATAGAGAACACAAGAAGTATTACAGAGAAGAGAAACAGGAATATATAGAAGAATATCTGCTTCTTCTCTGTATAGAAAACAATCAGTTTTCCCTTGATCTTACAGAAGACTGAAGAAGAACATCAATCATGTATCAAGATTCTTCTTCAACTTCTACACCAGGAATCTTCAAGGGCGACAACTCTTAGATCATTATGCTAGTTCCTGGATCTCATCAAGACAAAGCTGAAGACCTACACCCTGAGTAAAGCTCCTATCTTCCTGAACCATTCAACATTTTAGGTGGAGCTTTGACAACAACAATCCACTAGTCTTCTCTTTTGTATAGAGAAAAGAGAAGACAACATCACCTTCATTCCTCACTATAAAAAGGGTTTATTAACTCCCTTTAAAAGTTATTGTGTTGGTTTTTGGGCACCTGATCAAAAGCCTAAAGGGTTGTGAGATCTCCCTGCAAATAGATCTTGTGGTGACAAGGCACCTGAGCAAAAACCTATGGGGGCAGTCACCTAATCAAAAACCTGTTAATGGATTCCTACCAGGGTGGTAGAAGAGTGGATGTACCTAGATTTGGGGAACCATTATAGAATTCTTGTGTTGTCTGTGTGATCATTCTTTCTTTATTTTGCTATGCTGTGATAGTGTAGCTTAGCATAGTTTTATTTCATTTCTATACTACTATTATTATCACTAATTTCTCTGATACAATCAAAAATAGCCAAAAGTTTTAAGTTAATTCACCCCCCTCTAGAGTAAATCGGGTCTATCCCCTATCTTTCAATTGGTATCAGAGGGGGTGTTCCTTTGGTTTCAAAAGCTAACACTTGAACCAAAAGATCCTAGATAGATCTGATTTTCTGTTCCTTGTTATTTTGATTATTTTATATCATGGCACAGGACAAGGATTATGCAAGCACCAGACCTCCAGTCTGCAATTTGAACAAGTTTGCAATCTTGGAGACAAGAATTAGGCTTTATATGAACTCTATTGATGAAGACATATACAATTCTATTTTGACAGGACCACCAGCTCCTGAGGCTACAACTACTGCAACTTCTAGCACACATGCTATTCCACCACCTGAGTGGAAAGATGCACAGAAGAAGGCCAAGATAGCAGATGCCAAGGCCATGAACATCTTAGCATAGACTATGTCAGATGACATATTCCAGAAAGTGGCTGAATGTACCTTTACTAAAGCCATCTTGGACTCTCTCAATCAGATGGTTGCTGGATCTACTGATGAAAGAAAAGACAGAAGATCTAATCTCATCTCCCAGTATGGGAACTTCAAGAAGGAAGAATTTGAGTTAGTGGGTGATATGTACAATAGACTTAGCTCAATTGTCAATGAGCTGAAAACCTTGGATAAGGACATAACCCTGACTAAGATCAATGACAAGATTCTCATGTGCTTCCCCAGCTCATGGGATTCCAGGATCTGGCCAATCAAGGAAGCCAGAAGTCTGAATGAGATCACTATTGAATCTCTTTTGGGAAAACTCAAATCTTATGAGCAGCTGATGGAGACTAGAGAGGCTGTTGAGCAGAAGACTCCCTCATCAGCTAAAAAGGAGCAAAACATAGCATTCAAAGCATCTGAAGAAACAGAAGCTCCATTACCTAGTGAAGAACTTCTGAGTCTCCTAGCCAAAGATTTTACAAAATGGGTAAGAAGGATTTCAGAAGGAAGTCATCTAGACAGGATGACAAACCAAGGTATGCCAAAACACCTACTTAAGAGATTGTGTGTTTTGGATGCAGGAAACTTGACATATTATTTCAGAGTGGCCAGAGAATAAGAATAAGGAGAAAAGAAGAGAAAAGGAATCCAGAAGACATCACATCAAGCCCTCCTCCATCAAGTACAAAAGAAAGGACAAGGGTTTTGTTTTTGAAACCTGGAGTGATTCAGAAGAAGAATCCTCATCTTCCATCTCCAGTGAAGATGAAGAGGAAGGAAGAGCAAAAGAGGTTTGCTTGATGGCTATCAATACATCAGGCAGCCCTTCTGAAGATGAGCAATCTGAAAAGGAATCTAAATCTGAAGTGGATCATGTAATCTCTTCATTTGATTTTTATTCAGATAGTTTTAAAATTGAATTCAAATTATTATGTAATGACTTGATAAATTCTGAAAAGGAAATCAAACTACTTAGAGATAGGATAACTGATCAAGATAATCTTCTATCAGAAAACATAAAATTAAAGGATGAAGTAACTATTGCTAATGAACAAATCATTTTACTAAAAACTGAATTATGTGAGGCAATGCAACTTGAGGAATCTCTCAATGGGAGAAGCCTTAAGCTGATGGATATCACAAGCACTATAAATGCCAAATTAAATGACAAGCTGGGCTTAGGTGCTTCATCAAGCTTACCCCCCATATTAAAGAAAAATATATTTTCTACACCTATCAAATTTATCTCTGAAAAAGGCAAAGAGAAATTACATGAGAACAAACCAACTGAAATAACCAAGAAATCTAAGAAAAAAAAAGAACAAGAAGAATGCAAATAATAATAATGTTCAGCAGATTTCGTCGAACTCAAATCGACAAAATGTGCACAGTTCGTCGAACTCAAGTCGACGAACTCCGAGCGCATATTTTTATTATGATTATTCTCTGAACTGCGATTGACGAAACCAGTATGGTTCTTCGAGCCGAGATCGACGATATTGGGGTACAGAGAATGAATACTTTCATTCTCTGAGCGGAGTTTGACGAACTCATCCCCATTCGTCGACCTCAGATTGTCGAACTTACCAGAATTCGTCAACCCCAGTTCAAGATAACAGAAATTTTAATTCTTACATATCATTTAATCAACCAAGAGAATATATTAATCCATTCACCCAGTGGATAATTCCACCAAGAAGATATCATCCCCTAGGATATAAAAATCAACATGAATACTCTTATATTTCCAGTTTTAATTATGAAAAGAAACAAGGACCCAAGGTAACCTGGGTCAAAAATAGCTAATATATTTAATTGCAGGTGAAAAACAATCCCACCACAGAAAAAATAGTGGTACCTGGATAGTGGCTGTTCAAAACACATGACTGGCATCAAGGACAATCTAATCAACTACAAGTCTAAGCTAGGTCCAAAAGTAATATTTGGTGACTCCAACTATGGCCAAATTGAAGGCTATGGGAAGGTCAAAATTGGAACTGTCACCTTCAGGAAGGTAGCATATGTAAGTGGACTGAAGCACAACCTGATATCCATAAGTCAATTATGTGATGAAAGATTTGAGGTATCATTTGATAAATCCTCCTACATTATTACTTCAGTAGATAATAAAATTATTTTAACTGGAACTAGAGTAGGAAACATTTATGTAGTTAACTTTAAGTCTGCTAAATCTGAAATATGTCTATTTAACCAAACAAGCAACAACAATGAACTATGACATAAGAGATTAGGACATGTTAATTTGAAAAACATTGTTAAACTCTCTAGGGACAACCTTGTTAGAGGATTGCCTTCTTGCCCCTACAAGAAGGAAAGCCTTTGCAGGGCTTGTCAATTAGGCAAGCAAACTAAAAATAGTTTTAAAGCCTTTAATAAGAGTGATTCACCTAGGATTCTGTATTTGCTCCACATGGATCTTTTTGGACCCATTGCTGTACAAATCTAAGGAGGAAAATCTTACACCTTAGTTATTGTAAATGATTTCTCAAGGTTCACTTGGGTGTTCTTCTTGAGAAACAAGTCTGATAACTTTAAGGTTCTTACAGATTTTCTTAAGAGCATAAGGATTGAGTATTTTACTCCAGTTGCATTGATTAGAAGTGATCATGGTACTGAGTTTGAGTCTCTTCCCATGCAAGAATTCTGTGAGAAGGAAGGTATCAAGCATTGCTTCTCTGCTCCTAGAACTCCTCAACAAAATGGGATAGTTGAAAGGAAAAATAGAACCCTAATTGAAGCTGCAGGCACATTACTTGCAGATGCTTACTTGCAACTATCCTTTTGGGCAGAGGCTTTAAGCACATCAAATTATGTACTGAATAGGAGCCTGATACATAAGCTTAAGGGCAAGACTCCCTATGAACTACTAAAAGGGAAGCAACCTAAAATAGATTATTTTAGAACTTTTGGTTGCACTTGTTACATTCACAATAACAATAAAAAATATCTTAGAAAGTTTGAAGCCAAGACTGAAATAGGAATTTTTCTTGGATATTCCCAAATCAACAAGGCATATTGGGTATATAATAAATCTGCTATGAAAATGGAAGAGACTGTACATATATCATTTTATAAAACTAACATGTCTTACAAGGAGAAGAATGCTTCTACCAGTGAAACTTTGTAGGTACCACACTTGTGTGAGAAGTTGGATGAGTTGACCCTCACTAATGAGGTTGTTGCACGTCCTTCTCCACATGTTGTTGAAGACAGTGAAGATGAATCCACTAAAGTGGATGTTGAACCAACAACAGCTCCCATAATTCGACAAGAGGAATTAATTCCCCAAGTTGTTGCTGAACTAACTCCACCTACTGAGTTTGTCACACTTAGAGATCATCCTGCATCTCAAGTGATTAGAGACATGTCAGTGGGTGTGCAGACAAGGTATCAACTCAACCAAGACTTGATGCATGCCTACTTCATATCTCAAATTGAGCCCCAATCCATTAAAGATGCTGAGCAAGATCCATACTGGATCATTGCAATGGAAGAGGAGCTCAACCAGTTTGATAGATGCAGAGTTTGGGATTTAGTTCCAAGACCCAAAGACTACCTAGTCATTGGAACTAAATGGGTATTCAAAAATAAACTAGATGCTTAAGGTATTATCATTAGGAACAAGGCAAGGCTAGTTGCTCAAGGCTATAGACAAGAGGAAGGCATTGACTATGACCAGACATTTGCACCTGTTGCAAGGCTGGAAGCAATCAAAATCTTCCTTGCTTATGCTGCATACAAGAAGTTCAAAGTATATCAAATGGATGTGAAGAGTGCATTTCTAAATAGTGAACTTAAAGAAGAGGTTTATGTGGAGCAACCACCAAGTTTTATTTCTCCAACCCATCCTTCTTATATTTTTAAATTGCATAAGGCTCTCTATGGTCTAAAGCAAGCTCCAAGAGCTTGGTATGATACCTTATCTAGTTTTCTCCTAGAGCATAATTTTACTAGAGGCATTATAGATAAGACTTTGTTCATTAAGCATTATAAGGATAAAATTTTATTAGTACAAATATATGTAGATGATATTTCTTTGGCTCTACTGATTCTAAACTATGCAAAAAGTTCTCTGACCTTATGCATTCCAAGTTTGAAATGAGTAGCATGGGTGAACTTTCCTACTTTCTTGGTCTCCAAGTGAAGCAATTTCCTGATGACATCTTCATATCCCAATCCAAATATGCTAAGGAGCTAATAAAAAGGTTTGGGATGGCTGATGCCTCAGCAAAGAAAATGCCCATGGCTATAAATACTGTGATTGACTCTGATGAACTTGGCAAGCCTATTGATCAGAAATTATATAGGAGCATTATTGGGTCCCTGTTGTATCTAACAACAAGTAGGACAGACAAAATGTTTGATATTTGCCTTTGTGCCAGGTTCCAAGTGAACCCTAAAGAATCCCACCATATTTTTCTAAAAAAGATTTTAAGATATATAAAGGGTTGTCCTAGTCTAGGACTCTGGTATCCAACTGAGTCAGAGTTTGAGTTGACTGGATACTCAGATGTTGACTTTGCTGGATGTAGACTGGATATAAAAAGCACCTCAGGGACATGCCAGTTCCTTGGTGCTAGACTCGTGTCCTGGTATTGCAAAAAGCTTACATCCGTGTCTACCTTAACTACAAAAGCTGAATACATAGCAGCTAACAGTTGTTGTTCCCAGATACTATGGATTAAGAACCAACTCCTAGATTATGGTTTCAACTTAAATAATTCAACCTGACTATGCGATAATACAAGTGCAATTTCTATTGCACAGAATCCAGTGCATCATAGTAGAACTAAGCATATATAAATAATGCATCATTTCATTAGAGATTGTGTGGACAAAAATAAAATTAAGCTTGTCTACATCTACACTGATTTACAAAGAGCAGACATCTTCACCAAACCCTTGGATGAGAGGAACCATCTGTTCTTTATGAATCAGCTTGGTATGATAAATGAAGAAGCTTTAATTTAATTTCTGTCTGTGGTCGAAGAATTTGTCACAGTTCGTCGAACGGAGATCTACGATCTGAGAGATCTTCTTGAGATTTTTTTCATAGACCTGAGATCGACGATATCTCTGTGTGAAATCATTTTCGTCGACCTGAGATCGACGATCTTGCTTCAAAAAACTATTCGTCGACCTGAGCACGACGAAAAGTTTTCCCCTCTTCAGACTGAGATCAACGATATCATTTCTTCATGAAATCTTTTCGTCGACCTGAGATCAAAGACTTTTTATTTTTCACAGGACAGAGCTCGTCGCTTCATATTCCAAAAACCTTATAATAGGGTTTTTCTTCGAGCTCCATCCCGCGCTTTCTGTTCCCTTGCACTTGATCCTTGTTCTCGTTTTGCAGGAAGACAATGACGATTCCAGCAAGTTCCCTCACCTGCATGAAATTCGACATCGGTTTTGATATCGATTTTGAATCGTTCCAACATTCTGATCAGATATTCTTGGATATACTACAGTTGTTTGAGATTCAACAGTTAAAGAAATTCATGACTACCAGGATCAAGATAGCAGCGACTGAGATTAGAGAATGAGTGTATGTTGGAACATCCTAGTTTGGATTTGGGTCAGGATCACTATGTCTTTAGGACTATTAGTTTGACCCATCATGTATAGCTAAGGGTCATAGGATGTGCTAAGTCAGAGGCTCTCAGAAATTGAAGAAATCAGCCAAAAGAAAACAGTCAAGAGAAGAATTCAGAATTCAACCTTGGCGTCGAGCTCAGATCGACGAGATGAGTTCAGGCGTTGAGCTGAGATCGACGATCTCTGAGCACAGGTCCATGAGGGGTCGAAATCCGTTCGATGATCTCCGAGCTAAGATCGACGTTTTCTGTCCCAGACCAGCTCCAATATCTCTGAGCTCAGATCGACGATAGTTGAGCTCAGATCGACGATCATCTTGTTGAGATCGACGATTTCTGCCATCACACTGAACGCAAGTTCCCAGACAGATTTTCAGGATAACCTTGGTCAAATAAAAGTGAGCTGTTCATATTCCAACACAGCTTTATTACAGGACAGTTACAAGAATGCATTTATGGAGATTATAGCCGTTGGAGTAACTAAGAGGCAGCAGTAATAAATGCAAGAATTCAAATGACCGTTGGCCTCCTATCAGAATATATACACAGAGATACAAAGGAACAAATAGAGTAGAAAGTAGTGGAAACAGAACAGAGAAGAGAAGAAAGAAAATAGAAAGAGATACAGGAATCAGAGTTCCAGGAAGAACTCAACATCACCTGTACAGCCAGTCTCTTCTCAGATCTACTATTCCAGGAAGCCTGAAGAAACAACTACTCTACATCAGTCTGAAGGCTTACTGGAAGATCAACATCATCAAGGATTAATTATTCACACTCCAAGACAACTCACATTTCAGCCTTTGCTGAAATCATCATTTGCTGGAGCAGTCTTTCATTGAAGACCTATCACCCTTTGCAAAGCTTCCACTCCTGAACCTACTGCTAATCTCAGGGGGAGCTTTGACAACATCATCAAAATCCACTTGTGCTTCTCTTTGATTGTTGAACAGAGAAGACAATATCAACTCTTCCTTCCTCCTGTAAAAGGGTTCTTGAACTCCCTTCAAAAGTTTTGCTTGGTTTTTGAGACCTTGTCAAAACTTAGTGCTGGCAAGACACCTGATCAAAAAATCCAGTTTGGTTTTTTAGCACCTTATCAAAAGCTCATTGGTGCCCAGGACACCTGATCAACTCTTCCTGTAGTGGATTCCTACCTAGGGTGGTAGAAGAGTGGACTACCCAAGTTTAGGGGAACCACTATAAAATTCTTGTGTCGTCTGGTTTGCCTTTATTTATTTTCTTTATTATTCTTACTGTGTGTTTGCTCTAATATCTAGGATAGATCTCACTTTCAATTGGTATCATAGGGAGGTTGGTTATACAATAACTAAACTATCACCAGGTTGATTGTTTATATAGGCTAACACTTGAACCAAAAGATCTCTCTTTTGATCCATCCTAGTTAGATTAATTATTGTGTTTTTAACATAGCAAGAATATGAAATATTCCAGCAACAGACCTCCTTAGTGCAACATAAATAAATTTGCACTTTGGAAGACAAGAATTAAGTCATTTATGGACAATATTGATGAAGAAATATTTTATGTCATTATGACAGGTCTGAGAGACGGTTAGTTGTCTACCTAAATCACCTAGAGGGGGGTGAATAGGTGAGATGTGCGTCTGTTTGCAGAATAAAAAATTAAGGAACTAGCACAGCATAATACCAAGCAATCACAGACGACAAAAGATTTATAGTGGTTTCCCAACCTTGGGTACGTCCACTTTCACCTCACCAATCTAGTAAGCCACTAGACTTGGCTACTCCACTATCTCGGATCAAAACGATCCTACAACTCGGAACAACGTTCCTAGAAAACTCGATCCCAACTGGATCTACACTCGGAAGAAAACCTTCCTACAAATCTCGATCCAAACCGGATCTACAGAACTCGGAGTCAAGACTCCTACAAGAATAAAAGATGTATACAAAAATATACAAACAGAGATATTCAGATCTGGATCTTCAATCCTTTCTTCCTTCTTCAGAGTTATGGCTCGGCAGAAAATAGATCGAGGAAGACAAAGCGAAATCTCTTGGATCTGAAAAAAACTAGAATCAGCAAGATCAAGAGTTGGATCTGTCGATTGAGAATAGCTTGATCTTCTGAAACTTCTTGTCTGAATCCTTGGATCGGAGAAGACCGGCGACGAAGAAGATGAACAGGAATATGTCGGCGTGAACTTGACGGCTTCCCGATGCGAGCGATAGAAATTAGATTCAGAAATACTTCTTAGGGTTTGACGTTTTGACAAGACCTATTTATAGGATCTCTATAACGGTCAAATCCAACCTTAATCATGTACACGTGGATCAATCAAATTAGAGGATTTGAAATAACCCGCAAAGTCTGGACTTAGAAAAATTCTTCCTGTAAATTGACATACACGAGTATATCAATGAACTACTCGAGTATCAGGAGAGAGAGACATACTCGAGTAAGCACGAGTCCAGGACTTAGAAAATAATCTGTGAAAAACCAGACTACTCGAGTATGGTATAAACTACTCGAGTATCCTGAGTAACCTACTCGAGTATCTGGAAGAACTGACTCGAGTATCTGGTAAATACATACTCGAGTATATCAGCTGAACTACTCGAGTAAGTCGATCCACTCGAGTATATAAATTTAACTACTCGAGTACTTGACTTTGGTCTACTCGAGTATATTAGTTTAACTACTCGAGTATATAGATAACCACTCGTGTAGGAACACTTAGGCAAAATTCCGAGAGAGGAAAAACTAGATACTCGAGTAAGTGAAAGCATCTACTCGTGTATCATAGTATCTACTCGTGTATGTTCTTTGGACTACTCGAGTATATCCAAAGAACTACTCGAGTATCATAGTATCTACTCGAGTATGTTCTTTGGACTACTCGAGTATATCCTTTGAACTACTCGAGTATCATAGTATCTACTCGAGTATGTTCTTTGGACTACTCGAGTATATCCTTTGAACTACTCGAGTATATGACTTGGAATAATTTCTCCCTTGGAAATCCATTTCTCCTACTAATGATCAGCAACACTTCAAGGTCCCATGAGTTCAAATGCTTGTGAAGTGAAGTGTATCCCAATAGAGAGGCTACACATGAGTCAACACCATGGATCACACAATGAGGGATTACATTGTATGGTCTTGTGCTAGGTGACCCACTGTAGACTGACATTGGTTTACACTTGACAATAGAGTCCTGCAAGCACATCTAAACAAGTACATCAAATACAACTGCAATTCACTTTAGTTTTAGGAGGACTTCTTCAAATTAAGGTCATTGTGGAAACAAGACCCAACAATCTCCCCCTATTTGAAGAAGTCAGAACACCATCTACTAAATTGAATTGCCAGAGATATTAAAACAATATGACGTAAAAGAGAATGCATTGACTTACATTTCTTAACTAGAATTGCTTTGCATTTCTCCCCCTTACTGAAATCTTCATTTGGATTTGCATTTTCTTTTCCTTTTTCATCTCTATAAACCATTTCCTTTTGCTCTCCCCCTTTCTGATTGCTTTAAATAGGGGACACTGGAAACTCTCCCTAAATCAATGCATAAAGAATTCTTCTTCAATTTCTAAACACATCATGCTTTTCAACAGAGGTACTTTAATCATCTAGTTCCAAGAATTTTTCTGGAACTTCTTCTTGTCCATTTGCCAGATAAGAATTTTGTTGGCCCATGGACATACCTGCATCCACAAGATTAGAATCCCTTAGGAGCCCAAACAAGATTGGGTCCTAGGTCTTTTGTTAGTATCCTCCCCCTATGAGAGTTAACATTATGAGTGGTCTTTCTCACATTATCAACTTGAGGAGTTAAAACATAGCTGGGATTAAACCAGCAATCTATGGCGAAGTGACCAACCTTACCACAACACCAACAGTTAAACCTGTTGTACCTTTTCTTGTTCTCTTGCTTTACCTTATGGATGGGGGGTCTAGCAAGAGCAACTGACTTGGAGGGGGAAGCCTCATGATTGCAACAGGTACATGGCTTCCTTGTCTCCTTGGCCTTAGTTACACCAGTTTTAGCTTTCGGTGTCTTCTTCTTATTTGGCCCATGATTGTAAGGATCATATTTCAGTAAGGCAACGGTTTGGCTTGGGAAGGCCTTGCCTTTACCTTTGGCTGATTTATGTCCTATACTACTATTTTTCCCAAGGGAGGTTTCTCCATTAGTGATTGGAAGCACAGTTGTAGGCATGGTGAGAGTTTCAACCAGCTTTCGTTCAATGACTAGCTTTGCTTCCAATTCATCCAGGAGAAAATCTTTATGATTTACTAATTCAGTAAAGTCTTTGATTTCCTCCTTCAAAGATTGAACTTCATCTCTGAGAGGGGTCATTTGGTCAATCTCCTCCCTCAGATTTGATTCCACCTCTTTGAGGGATGCAATCTCTTTTGATTGCGATTTGACTACCTTCCGGCATTTGTCAAATGCAGTCAATAAGACTTGATACTGATTTACCAATTCAAAATCATCCTCCCCAGAAGAATAGCCATCATGACCATTTGAGTCAGAATCTGAGGCAGAAAGAGGTGTGTGAGAATTTACCTTCCCGGTATATGAGGAGTTACCGTTGTCTTTGTCCTCTTGGTCAGAAAAAGCCATAAGCCCGAAGTAGGCTTCTTCATCCGCACTTGACTCAGATGAGTCAGAGTCACTGAGGGTCTTTGGCTTTTTGGCAATGAAGCTTCTTTCTTTCTTCCTTTTCCCTTGAGGGGAATTCTTTTCTATGCCTCTTCCTTCTTTCTTCTTCAGAGGGCACTCAGTGCTTATATGCCCTGGCTTACTGCAGGAATAACAAACAACGTTAGAAGAAACATGTTTGTTCGGTTTAGATTTATACCTGTCATGTCTGCTGTGACGATCACCATCAGGACGTGATCTTCTGGACGAGGAATCATTTTCTCTCATTTGTTTCTTATTGCTAAGAAACTTCTTGAATTGTCGGGAGAGAAGATGAAACTCTTCATCTGAAGAATCTGAGCCTGAGGTGCTTGGCTCGGACTCTTCTTCTTCATAGTCTCCTTGAGTGGAAGCAGCTTTGGCCTTCCTTGAGCTGTCTGCCCTTAGAGCAACTGACATATCTTGGGATGAGGGCCTGTTGCACTCTTCTTCAGCTTTTCTATTATTGATTTGAAGCTCATATGACATAAGCTTTCCGAAGAGGTTCTGAGGGTCAGTCTCTACTAATCTTCCAAACTCTCTGATGGCACATATCTTGTTGTCCCAATCCTTTGTCAAGGATCTTAGGAACTTGTCATTTAGTTCACCATCTGTGAACACTCTGCCATAGTTCCTCAATCCATTGACAATCTTGAAGAAATTTTCATGTGTCAGCAATAGCTTCCTTTGGTCCTTGCTTGAAGGCTTCATACTTCTGATTTAGGAGGGATCTTCTATCATCCCTTACTTCTTCTGTACCTTCCATCAAGATAATTAGAGATCTCCACATTTCCTTGGCAGATTGGCAGTGAATGAGGTTTTGCAACATAGAATCATTGACTGCACTTGCGATGATGTTCTTGGCTTTCTTGTCTAAGGAGACAAGTGCAATCTCATTCTTATCAAGATCCATCAACTTCTTTGGCACCTCCTTTGTAGGATCACTAGTGGAGGCAATCATAGGGATATAAGGGCCTTCCTCCACTATCATGAATAAGCGGGGGTCAACAGCTTCCATGTACAGTTTTATTCTCTCTTTCCACATGGGAAAGTTTGCCTTATTGCACACTGGGAGCTTAGAAAAATCCTTGGCTCTATCCATGCTTGATAAACTCAGAAAGACAACTAGGAGGGATCAGATCAAGGTGTTAACCTTTTAAAGATCAACCTCCCTCTGATACCAATTGAGAGACGGTTAGTTGTCTACCTAAATCACCTAGAGGGGGGTGAATAGGTGAGATGTACGTCTGTTTGCGGAATAAAAAATTAAGGAACTAGCACAGCACAATACCAAGCAATCACAGACGATAAAAGATTTATAGTGGTTCCCCAACCTTGGGTACGTCCACTTTCACCTCACCAATCTAGTAAGCCACTAGACTTGGCTACTCCACTATCTCGGATCAAAACGATCCTACAACTCGGAACAATGTTCCTAGAAAACTCGATCCCAACTGGATCTACACTCGGAAGAAAACCTTCCTACAAATCTCGATCCAAACCGGATCTACAGAACTCGGAGTCAAGACTCCTACAAGAATAAAAGATGTATACAAAAATATACAAACAGAGATATTCAGATCTGGATCTTCAATCCTTTCTTCCTTCTTCAGAGTTATGGCTCGGCAGAAAATAGATCGAGGAAGACAAAGCGAAATCTCTTGGATCTGAAAAAAACTAGAATCAGCAAGATCAAGAGTTGGATCTGTCGATTGAGAATAGCTTGATCTTCTGAAACTTCTTGTCTGAATCCTTGGATCGGAGAAGACCGGCGACGAAGAAGATGAACAGGAATATGTCGGCGTGAACTTGACGGCTTCCCGATGCGAGCGATAGAAATTAGATTCAGAAATACTTCTTAGGGTTTGACGTTTTGACAAGACCTATTTATAGGATCTCTATAACGGTCAAATCCAACCTTAATCATGTACACGTGGATCAATCAAATTAGAGGATTTGAAATAACCCGCAAAGTCTGGACTTAGAAAAATTCTTCCTGTAAATTGACATACACGAGTATATCAATGAACTACTCGAGTATCAGGAGAGAGAGACATACTCGAGTAAGCACGAGTCCAGGACTTAGAAAATAATCTGTGAAAAACCAGACTACTCGAGTATGGTATAAACTACTCGAGTATCCTGAGTAACCTACTCGAGTATCTGGAAGAACTGACTCGAGTATCTGGTAAATACATACTCGAGTATATCAGCTGAACTACTCGAGTAAGTCGATCCACTCGAGTATATAAATTTAACTACTCGAGTACTTGACTTTGGTCTACTCGAGTATATTAGTTTAACTACTCGAGTATATAGATAACCACTCGTGTAGGAACACTTAGGCAAAATTCCGAGAGAGGAAAAACTAGATACTCGATTAAGTGAAAGCATCTACTCGTGTATCATAGTATCTACTCGTGTATGTTCTTTGGACTACTCGAGTATATCCAAAGAACTACTCGAGTATCATAGTATCTACTCGAGTATGTTCTTGGACTACTCGAGTATATCCTTTGAACTACTCGAGTATCATAGTATCTACTCGAGTATGTTCTTTGGACTACTCGAGTATATCCTTTGAACTACTCGAGTATATGACTTGGAATAATTTCTCCCTTGGAAATCCATTTCTCCTACTAATGATCAACAACACTTCAAGGTCCCATGAGTTCAAATGCTTGTGAAGTGAAGTGTATCCCAATAGAGAGGCTACACATGGGTCAACACCATGGATCACACAATGAGGGATTACATTGTATGGTCCTGTGCTAGGTGACCCACTGTAGACTGACATTGGTTTACACTTGACAATAGAGTCCTGCAAGCACATCTAAATAAGTACATCAAATACAACTGCAATTCACTTTAGTTTTAGGAGGACTTCTTCAAATTAAGGTCATTGTGGAAACAAGACCCAACAAGGTCTCCCAACCTAAGCAACAACAACTAAAAGGGCTAGGCTAGCTGATGTCAGAGCCATGAATATCCTAGCACAGTAATTATCTGATGACTTGTTCTAGGAAGTTGTTGAATGCTCAACAGCTAAGGAGATATGGGATTCTCTTCATCAAATGGCTTCTGAACCAGTGGATGGAACAACATAAACAAGCCACACCATCTTATTTGAAGGAGGAGAATCAGTATCCCTAGATTTTATTTGGGATGTATCAGATGATGAATCATCATTTGAAGATGAAGAGGAGGAAGCAAGGGCCAAAAAATTCTGCTTAATGGCCATCAATACTTCCTACAACAGTTTAGAGGCTGAACAAACAGAAGGAAAATCAAAACCTGAAGAGGATCAGGTATTATCTAACTTTGTTTTCAGTTCAGTTAACTTAGAACTTCAATTTTGCTG
This sequence comes from Platanthera zijinensis, assembly GCA_039513925.1. Lineage (NCBI taxonomy): Eukaryota > Viridiplantae > Streptophyta > Magnoliopsida > Asparagales > Orchidaceae > Platanthera > Platanthera zijinensis. The sequence goes on along the minus strand of CM077080.1, from coordinate 132,642,751 downwards.
CCAAGATTCAATAAAACCTGAGGAGGAAACAAAACTTCTCAGAGGAATGTTTTCAGAATATATTCAAAGGAAGAAGAAACATTTTAATCGACGAAATGAGTTCAGACAGTCGAACTCAGATCGACGATCCTATATATAAAATCATCGAACTCAGTCTGCTTTCTCATAAATTTGATTTATAATTATAATGATAAACTATTTAAAATATTTTCAAATCCTTTTTCTATTTGGAACAAATTTATTAGGAAATATCTTTTCTTAGGGCTGCTTCTATCTTTTTGATATCTTGTTCAAAATTATGTTAGGATTTATGTATGAGAATTCTCTGTCAGATAACTTTATATTTCTTATAGATCATTTTCTAAATTCATCTAGATTGAGTCCTCTACTCTAGTTGCATTGGTCAGCAGTGATCATGACACTGAGTTTGAATCTCTTTTGATGAAAAGAAATTCTATAGGAAGGAAGATATCAGAATTTGTTTTTCAGATTCAGAACCCTAATAAAATTTGCTGGACAAATATCATTTTTTCTGCTAACATATCCTTTTCAAGGAGAGAGCAATCTCGACCATAGCCTTCTGCATGTACCATCTATAAGAGTTAGCTGGATGACTCAATCAAAATCCAATTTTCAAAGTCATATCACAGTTACTGCATCAACATAGGGGGAGATTGTAAAGCCAGTAGCAGTCAGTTTTAACAGCAGCAGAATGCCAGCAACAGTCAGTTTTTAACAGCAACAGAAGATAGCAATGCAAAGCTTTTCTTTTTATATCTTATGCTTTGTAATATTTATTGTAATATTTCCATGTAAATAGTAATCCTAACCCAAATAGGGGGAGATTGTTGGAACACCCTAGTTTGGATTTGGGTCAGGATCACTATGTCTTTAGGACTATTTGTTTGACCCATCATGTATAGCTAAGGTTCATAGGATGTGCTAAGTCAGAGGCTCTCAGAAATTTAAGAAATCAGCCAAAAGAAAACAGTCAAGAGAAGAATTCAGAATTCAACCTTGGCATCGAGCTCAGATCGACGAGATGAGTTCAGGCGTCGAGCTGAGATCGATGATCTCTGAGCACAGGTCCACGAGGCGTCGAACTCCGTTCGACGATCTCCGAGCTCAGATCGACATTTTTTGTCCCAGACCAGCTCCAATATATCTGAGCTCAGATCGACGATAGTTGAGCTCAGATTGACGATCATCTTTTTGAGATCGACGATTTCTGCCATCACACTGAATGCAAGTTCCCAGGCAAATTTTCAGGATAACTTTGGTCAAATAAAAGTGAGCTGTTCATATTCCAACACAGCTTTATTACAAGACAGTTACAAGAATACATTTATGGATATTATAGCCGTTGGAGTAACTAAGAGGCAGCAGTAATAAATGCAAGAATTCAAATGACCGTTGGCCTCCTATCAAAATATATACATAGAGATACAGAGGAACAAATAGAGTAGAAAGTAGTGGAAACAGAACAGAGAAGAGAAGAAAGAAAATATAAAGAGATACAGGAATCAGAGTTCCAGGAAGAACTCAACATCACCTGTACAACCAGTCTCTTCTCAGATCTACTATTCCAGGAAGCCTGAAGAAACAACTACTCTACATCAGTCTGAAGGCTTACTGGAAGATCAACTCATCAAGGCTTCATCATTCACACTCCAAGACAACTCACATTTCAGCCTTTGCTGAAATCATCATTTGCTGGAGCAGTCATTCATTGAAGACCTATCACCCTTTGCAAAGCTTCCACTCTTGAACCTACTGCTAATCTCAGGGGGAGCTTTGACAACATCATCAAAATCCACTTGTGCTTCTCTTTGATTATTGAACAGAGAAGACAACATCAACTCTTCCTTCCTCCTGTAAAAGGGTTCTTGAACTCCCTTCAAAAGTGTTGCTTGGTTTCTGAGACATTGTCAAAACTCAGTGGTGGCAAGACACCTGATCAAAAAAACCAGTTTGGTTTTTGAGCACCTTATCAAAAGCTCATTGGTTGGGGGGACACCTGATCAACTCTTCCTGCAGTGGATTCCTATATAGGGTGGTAGAAGAGTGGACTACCCAAGTTTAGGGGAACCACTATAAAATTCTTGTGTCGTCTGGTTTGCCTTTATTTCTTTTCTTTATTATTCTTGATGTGTGTTTGCTCTAATCTCTAGGATAGATCTCACTTTCAGTGTATATTTCTTCTACTCCAGACGCAGACTCCATGACCGACACTATATCTGGAAATCAGGTTTCTCTAACTCCCACCATTCTAACAGAAATTTTTGGTTTAGTAAATGGCGATGAAGATATTGAGATAGAAAGTTCTGATTTTGATGATATGTTAATAAAAATGGGTCATACTGGTGAGAACCCTAACAAGCTTCTCAAGAAAAACTTATCTACTAAATATAAGTTTTTGGTTGATGTTGTGGGAAAAGTTTTGCTAGGCAAGCATACTGCTCATGATTACATTACCAAGCACCAATTTCTTGTAATGTGTGCTGTGGTGAATAGAAAAGCAGTGAACTGGGCAAAGATTCTGTTGGATTTAATCAGAAAGAAGAATAGTAAGAAGGAAGTTTATTTTGGGAGAATTCTTGGGATTTTCCTTCCGGAAAAAGCATCTGAATCACTGGTCTCCCAGACCATATTCATAAATGCTTCCAAAAGGCTGACTTGTGCCTTGTTTGGAAGATGGGAGAGGACAATCATTAAGCCATCCAAGGCTTCATCCTCTTCCAGAACTACTGAGGACACCAGGGAAGTGACAACCACTCCACCCCCTCCAAAAGATATTCCCTCCATTCAGATTCCATTACCTCCCTCTCAATAACAACCTACTCCTCTACAGGATTCAATTCCTTCATCAAATCCCCTCCAACAACCCTCCACATCACAAATTCATATTCCAACACCACCTATCTCTCTAGTGCATGAACGAACTCCCATTGCATCTCTAGAGCACATCACACCCCCTTCATCTCCACTACCACATCATCTTGATGACATGTTGGGTATTGTATCCACAATGTACCTGACTTGAAGAAGCCCCTGAACAAGCTAAGTTGAATTGACAATGTATTATACGATCTTCTATCAAGTTGTGCTTGCAGTTATTCCGTGCTAAGTACGCACCAATGTCAGGGTGCAGCGGGTCAATATACACGGGTCTGCGCGACGTAATCCCTCGTTGAGCAGATCAGTGTGTTGACTCACGTGTGCTCTCTCTATTGGAGTGTACTTATCTTCAAGTACAGGGTCGAGATAGATCAAGAGCAGAAGAGGAGCAAAGATGGGTCAAAGACCAAGTTCATAGAAAGGAAGAGAAAAATCGTCTAAGTTAAAATCGATGGGAATCACTAAGTAATTCCCGCCTACTTCAACGGGAGTCACTTGTGATTCTCGTCGATTCGACGAGAATCAGGCTGCATTCTTGCCGACCTCTTCCGGATGACTGTTTTCATACAGAAATTCTGCTAAGGCAGAATCGACGAGAATCACCAAGTGATTCTCGCCGACTTCGACGGGAATCACCAAGTGATTCTCGCCGACTTCGACGGGAATCGTTCTGATTCCCGCCGATTCGACGAGAATCAGGTTGCACTCCCGCCGATTCCCACAGGCTGACAAGCTTTTCAACTGGAAATCGGCCAAGGCAGAATCAACGGGAATTGTGAGTGATTCTTGCCGACTTTGACGGGAATCACCAACGATTCTCGTCGATTTTTCCTTAGGCACTGTTTTGGCCGGGGCTAGGGTTTCTCCTTATGGGCCCCATAACGGTCATTAGGGTTGGCTCTGCTATATATACATGCGTATTTCGAACATCTACAGGAACTCATTTACGCGAAATCAAAAAGCCGACACTGTGCCCTAGCAAATCGCGGAAAATCGCCGATCGCTGTCGCCGCTCGCAAGATCGTCGCCGTCGCAGATCTCAGAGCTTCTTTGATCTTCCGACGACAGAACTGAGGCTAGCAGTGCGTCTCACGCATATCTCTTGAGATCTCTTGTCTCTCGATTCGTTGAATGAGGGTTGTTCTTCATTCTGAATCGATTGAGATGACTGATCCGACTGAGATCGTTCGTAGACCTTGCTTGCTTCGTCAAGAAGTTTGGATCTACAAAGCATTGCCGCCACAATCACTTGCCGCCACCGATCTTGACAAGATCCTCTCCAAGAGTACTCCGGTTGTGGACTCTTTGCATCTTTCAAGAAAGCTTCAACGATCGAAGAAGGACTTCGAAAACTCCAAAAGTTTGTTTGTATTTTCTTTACATTCAAGTTTAGTTTATTGTAAAGGAATTTTGATTCCTAGTTGTAAGGGTTGGGTGCAACCCATGGTGGAGGAGTAGTGACTCCTTTGGTTTGAAGGGTTACTTCCGTAGTGTGAGGATTGGATTTCAATCCGTTTGGTTAAGTGACCGAGTTGTCCCTTGGTGGGAGATAGGTCGAAGGGGAAAAGTGGACGTACCCAAATCGGGGAATTACTATAATTTCTTGTGTGCTTTCTGTGCCGTATTTGTTTAATTGTGCAGGTAAATTAATTCCGCAAAAGACTGCACGACACCTATCCCCCCATAGGTGGACTTAGTCGACACTAGATACTTACAAGTGGTATTAGAGGGAGGTTGCTCGTCAATAAGGTTAACACCTTGAGTAAGATCCCGCATCTAGTGTCAAGAAGAAAGAAGATCTCAAAAATGGACGGACTCAAGTATTCAGGGAAGATCCCAGTGTGCACCAAGCTGAACTTTCCTATCTGGAAGGAAAGGATCAGGTATTACATGGAAGCAGTCGACCCCCGACTCTTCATGATTGTGGAGGAGAGACCTTATATCCCCACTAAGGCCTCCACCATTGACCCAACCAAGAAAGTGCCCAATAAACTCTCCGAAATGGATAAGGATGAGATGGTGCTTGTCGGACTTGACAAGAAAGCTCAAGACATTCTAGTAAGCGCCGTCGATGATTCCATGATGCAGATTTTCTGTAACTGCAGGACTGCCAAGGACATATGGCACTGCCGGATCAATCTGATGGAAGGCACAGATGAAGTAAGGGATGATCGAAGATCCCTTCTGAACTAGAAGTATTAGGCCTTTAGGCAAGGTCCCAAGAAAGAAATCAGAGTGACATTCGAGAACTTTCTGAAGATCGTCAATGCCCTGAAGGGTTATGGCAGAGTGTTCACCGATTGTGAACTAAATGACAAATTCCTTAGATCTCTTACTAAGGAATGGGACACCAAGATCTGCGCCATCAGAGAATTTGACAAGCTGGCAGAAACTGATCCCCAGATTCTGTTTGGGAAACTTTTGTCCTATGAGCTTCAGCTGAACACCAGAAAAGCTGAAGAAGAAGCCGATAAAGCCGCTGCCAGAGAAAAGACTGTGGCTCTGAAAGCCAATCACTCAAGGAAAGGCATGGGTGCAGCCTCATCCCGCTCTCGGAAAAAGGATGAGGAGGAAGACTCTGAGCCATGCTCTTCCGGCTCAGAGCTATCTGAAGAAGACTTCTCCCTCATCATTCGAGAGTTCAAGAAGTTCCTCAAGTTGAGGAATCAAAGAAAGAGAGACGGCTCCTCCTCCAGACATCAGAAGAAGAATTATTCTTCTGACAGGTATGAATCCAAATAGAACAAACATCGCTCTGATGACATTATTTGCTTTGGATGCAATAAGCCAGGCCACGTCGTTGCTGACTACCACCAAAGTAAGAGGGATAAGGGGAAGGGAGAGGAGCAAAGGTCCTCTAGGGATAAGAAGAAGGAGAGGAGCTACATTGTTAAAAAGCCAAAGACACTGAGTGAATCTGATTCTTTAGACTCCAGTGATGATGAGGAAGCCTACTTCGGGCTAATGGGTCACTCCGACTCAGAAGGAGACTGCCCCCCATTTACTGGGAAGGTAAAAGATCGTACCCCCCTCTCTGACTCTGACTCTGAGTCTCCTGATGATGATCTCGAGGACAACCCTTCTGCCCGTGAAGCTGAGCTCCTCGAAAAGTATGAGCTTCTGCTCAATACCTTTGAGGAATGCCTCAAGAGGTTGAGGGCTCAGAAAAATGAAGTCAAATTCCTTAAGGCTGAGGGTGTGTCTCTAAGAGAAGAGATCACTAGCTTGATCTCTCTCCGACAGGGACACTTGGACCTGACTTCTTAGCACTCAGAGTCTCTAAGGCTCCTTGACCAGAAACAGGAAGAAATCAAAAATTGGAAGAACAGCTTGCGGCAGAAAGGAAGATTGTCAAAAGCTTCTCCATGCCCAAGACCGTTCTTCCTCTGGTTGATGAATTCTCTGCTCAGGCTAAGGGGGCTGGCTTAGGGCATGTGGGTGTGCCTAGTAAATCATCCAGGAGAAACAAAAAACAGAGGAAAAATAAGGCTGCTAAGAAGGCCTGTACTGCAGAAAAGGGAAATGCCCCACTCGATCCTTTTTTATTTAGAAAGCCTGGCATCCTTGCAATGAGCAGGACTTTGAGTCGACCTATGGCCACTTCTTCCGGCCCTCGGTTGAAAAGCCCAAGAGCCGGTATGATGGTTGGGCCTTCCCCTGCAACTATGGTGAGAGTGTCTTCAAGGCACCTTATGAGGAAATCCAAGTGGAGAATTATGGCCACTTCTCTAGCGGCCATAATAGGAAGCAGGCACCAAAGTCCAAGCCTGTTATATTGAAGGAGCAGGAAGTGAAGAAATCGTGTGACTGCTGTCATCATGATGCCTCCACCTCCAGATCCAAGGCCCCGGCTGGACCCACCGTTCCAAGGGTGAAGCTGGAGCCTAGGAAGCGGTACAACAGGTTTGACTGTTGGTGCTGTGGCAAAGTTGGTCACTTTGCCGTGGATTGCTGGTTTAATCCAAGATTCAACGAGACTCCTCATGTTAGCAATGCGAGGCCGACCACTCGTACGGTTAACCACCCGAGGGGGAGTGTGCTAACAAGGAATCTAGGACCCAAGTTCGATTGGGTTCCTAAGGGAAACTAATTCTGTTTTGCAGGTATGTCCAAAGGCCACCAAAATGCCAATCTGGTATTTGGACAGTGGATGCTCCCGACATATGACCGGGACAAGAAGCCTGTTGCGTGATTACTCCCCAGTCGAGAATGGACCCAAAGTCATCTTTTGAGGATCTGGTCGAGGAGTCACCAGGGGTTATGGTATGATTTCCAACGGTGTATTCTCTATCACTGATGTGGCCTATATTGAAGGGTTAAACCATAACCTTATCAGTGTAAGCCAGTTGTGTGCTAAAGGATACGACGTTATGTTCTGTAAGGATAAGTGCTTGATAATATCGTGTGCCTCTTCGGAGAGGGTATTAACTGACATTAGGAGCAGAAATATCTTTTGCTTAGATTTTCTTTGCTTAGACTCTTCTACCCCTGTGTGCCTAGTAGCAAAAGGCAGTGCATCTCTTTGTGAGCAATGACACAAGAGATTAGCACATATTAATTTCAAGACTATTAATATGTTGTTTTCTAAGAATTTAGTAAGGGATGCCCGTACTATTAGGTGCATCAAAGATAGCCCTTGTCCTACCTTCCAGAAGGGCAAACAAACTCGGGCTACCTTTAAGGGCATTGCAGACAAAGACTCCTCCAGATGTCTTTATCTTCTGCATATGGACTTGTTCGGTCCAGTGTGTTGGAACACCCTAGTTTGGATTTGGGTCAGGATCACTATGTCTTTAGGACTATTAGATAGACCCATCAATGTATAGCTAAGGGTCATAGGATGTGCTAAGTTAGAGGCTCTTTGAGAATGAAGAAATCAACCAAGAGAAATCAGTCAGAGAAGAATTCAGAATTCAACCTAGGCGTCGAGCTCAGATCGATGAGATGAGTTCAGGCGTCGAGCTGAGATCGACGATCTCTGAGCTAAGGTCCACGAGGCATCGAACTCCGTTCGACGATCTTCGAGCTCAGATCGGCATTTTCTATTCCAAACCAGCTCCAACATCTCTGAGCTCAGATCGATGATAGTCGAGCTCAGATCGACGTTTTCTGTCCCAGACCAGCTCCAACATCTCTGAGCTCAGATCGACGATAGTTGAGCTCAGATCGACGATCATCCTGTTGAGATCGACGATTTCTTCCATCTCTCTGAACACAAGTTCCCAGGCAAATTTTCAGGATATTCTTGGTCCAATCAATGTGAGCTGTTCATATTCCAACACAACTTTATTACATGACAGTTACAAGAATGCAGTTATGGAGATTATAGCCGTTGGAGTAACTAAGAGGCAATAGTAATAAATGCAAGAATTCAAATGACCATTAGCCTCCTATCAGAATATATACACAAAGTTATAGAGGAACAATATAGAGAATAACAAGAAGATAGAGAATAAGAAGAAGAGAGAGAATAGTGGAGAGAAGAAAGTAGTACATGAATCAGAGTTCTAGGAAGAACTCAACATCACCTGTACAACCAGTGCTCTTCTCAGATCTACTGTTCTAGGAAGCCTGAAGAGACAACTACTCTACATCAGTCTGAAGGCTTACTGGAAGATCAACATCATCAAAGCTTCATCATTCACACTCCAAGACAACTCACATTTCAGCCTTTGCTGAAATCATCATTTGATGGAGCAGTCATTCAATTGAAGACCTATCACCCTATGCAAAGCTCTCCTTCCTGAACAATTGCAAATCTCAGAGGGAGCTTTGACAACATCATCAAAATCCACTTATGCTTCTCTTTGATTGTTGAACAGAGAAGACAACATCAACTCTCCCTTCCCTCCTGTAAAAGGGTTCTTGAACTCCCTTCAAAAGTTCTGCTTGGTTTCTGAGACCTTATCAAAACTCAGTGGTGGCAAGACACCTGGTCAAAAAATCCAGTTTAGTTTTTGAGCACCTTATCAAAAGCTCATTGGTGCCCAGGACACCTGATCAACTCTTCCTGCAGTGGATTCCTACCTAGGGTGGTATAAGAGTGGACTACCCAAGTTTAGGGGAACCACTATAAAATTCTTGTGTCGTCTGGTTTGCCTTTATTTCTTTTCTTTATTATTCTTGCTGTGTGTTTGCTCTAATCTCTAGGATAGATCTCACTTTCAATTGGTATCAAAGGGAGGTTGGTTATTCAACAACTAGATCTTCACTAGTTTGGTTGTTTATACAGGCTAACACCTGAACCAAAAGATCTCTCTTGATCCATCCTAGTTAGATTAATCATTTTGTTTTTCTCATAGCAAGAATATGGAATATTCTAGCACCAGACCTCCTAAGTGCAACATAAACAAATTTGCACTTTGGAAGACAAGAATTAAGTCATATATGGACAATATTGATGAAGAAATATCTTATGCCATTATGACAGGTCTCATAACCTCAACAACAACAACAACTAAAAGAGCCAGACTAGCTGATGCCAGAGCCATGAATATCCTAGCACAGTCATTATCTGATGACTTGTTCCAGGAAGTTATTGAATGCTCAACAGCTAAGGAGATATGTGATTCACTTCATAAAATGGCTTCTGAACCAGTGGATGGAACAACAGAAATAAGACACAACATCCTATTTGAAGAAGGAGAATCAGTATCCCTAGATGTCATTTGGGATGTATCAGATGATGAATCATCATTTGAAGATGAAGAGGAGGAAGCAAGGGCCAAACAATTCTGCTTAATGGCCATCAATACTTCCTGCAGCAGTTTAGAGGCTGAACAAACAGAAGGAAAATCAAAACCTGAAGAGGATCAAGTATCATCTAACTTTGTTTTCAGTTCAGTTAACTTAGAACTTCAATTTTGCTGCCAAGATTCAATAAAACCTGAGGAGGAAACAAAACTTCTCAGAGGAATGTTTTCAGAATATATTCAAAGGAAGAAGAAACATTTTAATCGACGAAATGAGTTTGTATCGTCGAACTCAGATCGACGATCCTATATAAAATCGTCGAACTCAGTCTGCTCTTTCATAAATCTGATTTATAATTATAAGGATAAACTATTTAAAATATTTTCAAATCCTTTTCCTATTTGGAACAAATTTATTAAGAAACATATTTTCTTAGGACTGCTTCTATCCTTTTGATATCTTGTTCAAAATTATGTTAGGATTTCTGTATGAGAATTCTATGTCAGATAACTTTATATTTCTTATAGATCATTTTCTAAATTCATCTAGATTGAGTCTCTTACTCTAGTTGTATTGTTCAGCAGTTATCATTGCACTGAGTTTGAATCTCTTCTGATGAAAAGAAATTCTATAGGAAGAAAGATATCAGGCTTTGGTTTTCAGATTCAGAATCCTAATAAAATTTGCTGGACAAATATCATTTTTTTGCTAACATATCCTTTTAAAGGAGAGAGCAATCTCTACCATAGCCTTCTGCAGGAACCATCTACAAAAGTTAGCTGGATGACTCAATCAAAATCCTATTTTAAAAAGTCATCCCAGCCTCCTCCAGTCACAGTTACTGCATCAACATAGGGGGAGTTTTGTAAAGCCAACAACAGTCAGTTTTAACAGCAACAGAAGTCAGCTATGCAAAGCTTCTCTTTTTATATCTTATGCTTTGTAATATTAATTGTAATATTTTCATGTAAATAGTAATCCTAACCCAAATAGGGGGAGATTGTTGGAACACCCTAGTTTGGATTTGGGTCAGGATCACTATGTCTTTATGAATATTAGATAGACCCATCAATGTATAGCTAAGGGTCATAGGATGTGCTAAGTTAGAGGCTCTCAAAGAATGAAGAAATCAGCCAAGAGAAATCAGGCAGAGAAGAATTCAGAATTCAACCTTGGCGTCGAGCTCAGATCGACGAGATGAGTTCAGGCGTCGAGCTGAGATAGACGATCTCTGAGCTCAGGTCCACGAGGCATCGAACTCCGTTCGACGATCTCTGAGCTCAGATCGACGTTTTCTGTTCCAGACTAGCTCCAACATCTCTGAGCTCAGATCGACGATAGTCGAGCTCAGATCGACGTTTTCTGTCCCAGACCAGCTCCAACATCTCTGAGCTCAGATCGATGATAGTTGAGCTCAGATCGACGATCATCCTGTTGAGATCGATGATTTCTTCCATCTCTCTGAACACAAGTTCCCAGGCAGATTTTCAGGATATTCTTGGTCCAATCAATGTGAGCTGTTCATATTCCAACACAGCTTTATTACAGGACAGTTACAAGAATGCAGTTATGAAGATTATAGCCGTTGGAGTAACTAAGAGGCAGCAGTAATAAATGCAAGAATTCAAATGACCAGTGGCCTCCTATCAGAATATATACACAAAGTTACAGAGGAACAATATAGAGAATAATAAGAAGATAGAGAATAAGAAGAAGCGAGAGAATAGTGGAGAGAAGAAAGTAGTACATGAATCAGAGTTACAGGAAGAACTCAACATCACTTGTACAACCAGTGCTCTTCTCAGATCTACTGTTCCAGGAAGCCTGAAGAGACAACTACTCTACATCAGTCTGAAGGCTCACTGGAAGATCAACATCATCAAGGCTTCATCATTGACACTCCAAGACAACTCACATTTCAGCCTTTGCTGAAATCATCATTTGCTAAAGCAGTCATTCAATTGAAGTCCTATCACCCTATGCAAAGCTCTCCTTCCTGAACAATTGCAAATCTAAGAGGGAGCTTTGACAACATCATCAAAATCCACTTATGCTTCTCTTTGATTGTTGAACAGAGAAGACAACATCAACTCTCCCTTCCCTCCTGTAAAAGGGTTCTTGAACTCCCTTCAAAAGTTCTGCTTGGTTTCTGAGACCTTATCAAAACTCAGTGGTGGCAAGACACCTGATCAAAAAATCCAGTTTGGTTTTTGAGCACCTTATTAAAAGCTCATTGGTTCCCAAGACACCTGATTAACTCTTCCTGCAGTGGATTCCTACCTAGGGTGGTAGAAGAGTGGACTACCCAAGTTTAGGGGAACCACTATAAAATTTTTGTGTCGTCATGTTTGCTTTTATTTCTTTTCTTTATTATTCTTGCTGTGTGTTTGCTCTAATCTCTAAGATAGATCTCACTTTCACAGTGCAAGTTCATAGCTTAGGAGGCAAATCATATACGCTAGTGATTGTTGATGATCACTCTCGGTTTACGTGGGTGTTCTTCTTGAAACAAAAGTCAGATACATTTTACATCTTCACTAACTTTGTCAAGCAGATTCAGAACGAACTTGACTGCTCCGTGGTCAAAATCAGAAGTGACCATGGAACAGAATTCGAGTCTGGTGCTATGACAAAACTCTGTGAAGAACATGGTATCTTTCATGAGTTTTCCTCCCCACGTACTCCTCAGCAAAACGGAGTTGCGGAGAGGAGAAATAGAATGCTCATTTAAGCATGTACGACAATGTTGAATGACGCTTCTCTTCCAGAGTATTTCTGGGCAGAGGCTGTCAATACGGCTTGTCATGTGCAGAACCGGGCATTGATCAACAAGAATCATCAGTGCCTTATGAGCTACTGAAAGGCAGGAAACCGACCATGTCTTATTTAAGGATTTTTGGCTGCAGATGCTATGTACTCAATAATGGGAAGTACCCACGTACTAAATTCGGAGAAAAATGCTTCGAAGGCATCTTCATGGGCTATAGTAGCCATAGTCGGGCATATAGGGTCTTCAATAAGAAAACTCTAGTGGTAGAGGAGTCCATTAATGTTGTTTTTGATGAAGGAAGCTTGCTTCATAGCAATTCTTCCAGTGGCATTCTTGAAGATGCAGGTGCAAGGCTTGAACAGCTAAGTCTCGATGAGACTGCAAAAGGTGCAACTTCCAAGTACGTCAAGGTTTCCACCTCAACGCCAACTAGAGAAGTTGACGATCAGGATGGAGAAAATCTCCCAGAAGAAGGAGAAGCCTGAGAAGCTGTCAGAGCTCCAGATGCCAGACTCCTAGAGCTCCAACACGTGAGGGATCATCCCAGAGATCAAATCATAGGAGATCCTTGTGACGGTGTCAGAACTCGGATAGGTACAATTAACGAGATTTTGCACCTTAGTTTTATGTCACAGGTTGAGCCAAAGAAGTTCGACGAAGCGAACAAAGATGCGTCATGGATATTGGCCATGCAAGATGAACTGCATCAATTCGAACGATGCAACGTTTGGACGCTTGTTCCCAGACCAAAGAACCAGAATGTGATCGACACTAAGTGGATCTTCAAAAACAAACTGGATGAACACGGTGTAATCATCAAGAACAAGGCCAGACTGGTGGCTCAAGGATACAGACAGGAGGAGGGGATTGACTTCGACCAAACCTTTGCACCAGTTGCAAGGCTGGAGGCGATCAGATTGTTCCTGGCATATGCCTCTCACAAAGGATTCACTGTCTATCAGATGGACGTGAAATCTGTGTTTCTAAATGGAAATTTGAAAGAGGAAGTATATGTCGCGCAACCCCCAGGTTTTGTTAATCCATCACTTCCTAATCATGTCTATTTTCTTAATAAAGCATTATATGGCTTAAAACAAGCTCCTCGAGCTTGGTATGAGACTCTATCTAGTTTTCTTCTTGAGAACAAGTTCTCGAGAGGAAAAATAGATAAGACATTGTTTCTTAGGGAAGTCAAAGGCAAGATTTTGCTGGTGCAAATCTATGTCGATGACATAATATTTTGCTCAACAGATAACAATCTTTGCAAGAAGTTTTCTAAACTTATGCAAGGAAAGTTTGAAATGAGCAGCATGGGAGAGCTAAAGTATTTCTTGGGACGTAAAGTGAAACAGTCTGAGGATGGAATTTTCATCTCTCAGACGAAGTTCACAAATGAACTCCTCAAGAAATTTGGAATGGAGAATGCAACCTCTATGAGGACTCCAATGGGATCCACTGTGTCTCTGGACAAGGATGAGAAAGGGAAACCTTTTGATGAAACCAAATACAAAAACGTAATTGGATCCCTGCTCTACCTTACTGCTAGTCGACCAGATATTATGTTTTCCACATGCGTTTGTGCCAGATATCAAGTGAACACTAAGGAATCTCATTATGTCGCTGCAAAACGAATTCTTAGATACCTTAAAGGTACAAAAAATCTTGGCTTGTGGTACCCAAGAAACAATGATGTCGAGCTGATAGACTTTTCAGATGCTGACTTTGCAGGAAGCAGGGATGATAGGAAAAGCACTTCTGGGACGTGCCAATTCCTTATAAGAAGGCTTATTTCATGGAACAGTAAAAAGCAGAATTGTGTCGCAACCTCCATGGCTAAATCTGAGTACATCTCAGTAGGCAGCTGTTGCGCACAACTTCTATGGATCAGAAATCAACTCGTAGATTATGACTTGAAGTTCAGAGAAGTTCCTATGTATTGCGACTCCTCGAGCATAATAGCAATTGCGAACAATCCTGTGTCGCACAGCAGAACAAAGCACATTGAAGTGCACTACCACTTCATTCGGGAGCATGTGGAAAACAAAGATATCTCTCTCTGCTATGTCCCCACGAATAAGCAGATTGCAGATATCTTCACAAAGCCCCTAGACGAGGCCAAGTTCAGTCTCTTCAAAACTGAACTCGACATGCTGAACTATAAAGATTGAAGGGCTCAAGGCTCTTGGATCAATGGGGAGCATCAACAAGGAACTCAAGATCGAGCACGGATGCAAGAACTGAGGGGGAGCATTTAGCTCCAAGTGAAGTCCCAGATTTGCAGAAGCCGAAAAGGGGGAGATTACCCTCTCGGCTAAGGCTAAGGTGGCTACCAATGTTAAGTATGCTATAAGGAAAATGGTAATGAATTTCACTCTCAACTGAATTTTTAGTTTATGATTTTCATTCCCATCTGTTCTATTCACCTTAGCTTATAGGGTTTAGGCTTTTTCAAATAGGGGGAGATTGTTGGGTATTGTATCCATAATGTACCTAATTTGAAGAAGCCCCTGAACAAGCTAAGTTGAATTGACAATGTATTTGCCGATCTTCTATCAAGTTGTGCTTGCAGTTATTCCATGCTAAGTACACACCAATGTAAGGGTGCAGTGGGTCAATATACACGGGTCTGCGCGACGTAATCCCTCGTTGAGCAGATCAGTGTGTTGACTCACGTGTGCTCTCTCTATTGGAGTGTACTTATCTTCAAGTATAGGGTCGAGATAGATCAAGAGCAGAAGAGGAGCAAAGATGGGTCAAAGACCAAGTTCATAGAAAGGAAGAGAAAAATCATCTAATTTAAAATCGACGGGAATCACTAAGTCATTCCCGCCGACTTCGACGGGAGTCACTTGTGATTCTCGCCGATTTGACGAGAATCAGGCTGCATTCCTGCTAACCTCTTCCAGATGACTGTTTTCCTACAGAAATTCTGCTAAGGCAGAATCGACGGGAATCACCAAGTGATTCTCGCCGACTTCGACAGGAATCGTTCTGATTCCCGCCGATTCGACGAGAATCAGGTTACACTCCCGCCAATTCCCACAGGCTGATAAGCTTTTCAACTGGAAATCAGCCAAGGCAGAATCGACGGGAATCGTAAGTGATTCCCGCCGACTTCGACGGGAATCACCAACGATTCTCGCCGATTTTGCCTTGGGCAATTTTTCCCGTTTGCTGGACCGAACCGCCTTGCCGTGCGCTATTTTTGCCGGGGCTAGGGTTTCTCCTTGTGGGCCCCACAACGGTCATTAGGGTTGGCTCTGGTATATATACATGCGTATTTCGAACATCTACAGGAACTCATTCACGCGAAATCAAAAAGCCGACGCCGTGCCCTAGTAGATCGCGAAAAATCGCCGATCGCTGTCGCCGCTCGCAAGCTCATTGCCGCCACAGATCTCAGAGCTTCTTTGATCTTCCGACGATAGAAACGAGGCTAGCAGTGCATCTCACGCATCTCTCTTGAGATATCTTGTCTCTCGATTCATTGAACGAGGGTTGTTCTTCATTCTGAATCGATTGAGACGACTGATCCGACTGAGATCGTTCGTAGACCTTGCTTGCTTCTTCAAGAAGTTTGGATCTACAAAGCATCGCTGCCGCAATCACTTGTTGCCGCCGATCTTGACAAGATCCTTTCCAAGAGAGTACTCCGATTGTGGAATCTTCGCATCCTTCAAGAAAGCTTCAACGATCGAAGAAGGACTTCAGAAACTCCAAAAGTTTGTTTGTATTTTCTTTACATTCAAGTTTAGTTTATTGTAAAGGAATTTTGATTCCTAGTTATAAGGGTTGGGTGCAACCCGTGGTGGAGTAGTAGTGAATCCTTTGGTTGGAAGGGTTCCTTCCATAGTGTGAGGATTGGATTTCAATCCGTTTGGTGAAGTGACCGAGTCGTCCCTTGGTGGGAGATAAGTCGAAGGGGGAAGTGGACCTACCCAAATCAGGGAACCACTATAATTTCTTGTGTGCTTTCTGTGCTGTGTTTGTTTAATTGTGCAGGTAAATTAATTCCGCAAAAGACTGCACGACACCTATCCCCCCATAGGTGGACTTAGTTGATACTAGATACTTACATGACATACCTCTCTCCAACCTCATGTCAATTCCTTCTTTTGACCTACTAACATCATCTCCCATCCACACACCATCATCCATAGATGAACCAATGACTGACACCACACCTTTCCCTTCATCATCCATCATCCATCCTTCTATATCTAGTCAGACACCTTCTGAGTTTATACAATTGGATTCTCCTTACATCTCCCATCTCCTGGAACTCATCACTCCTATCCTCAAAAATCTCATAGCAGAGGAAATTCAACCTCTTGCCGATTCCATTTCTTCTCTTTCTATTCTCTTTGTTGCTGCCCCCACTGTCCCTTCTTCTTCTGGGGACCTGGCTTCAGGACCCTCTGAAATCAGGCAGGGAGAGATGTCCAATGAAGAAGTTCCAGTGCTCTCTCCTCCAACAGTAGAAACAACAGCAACAGTAGATGCAGATGTATATACTGATACAGTAGTTGAGATCTACATGATTTGTATAGATGATCAAGATGATCTACCAGAGATCTTAACTGTTGGTGATTGCTTTGTCAATCCTACAGTGGATTTATTCAGTTTATTGAATTCTTTTGGTTCTGCTTATTTAAATTGTTTACCAGAAGTTTTTCAAGAGCAATCTATGGCTATAGTCTGCTATACTTCCCCAATAAGTTCTGAGGTTGTAAAGTAACTAAGGGCAAGTTTTGCTATTCCTCTGATTTCTGATACTCCAGTTACTGAGAATATTTTTATACCAACTTCTGTTCCTGAGCAAAAGGCTATATCTCATCCAACCTACAAAATGGATGAAAGTCCTACACCATCCTTGGATGATATTATGATTGTAGATATAGCAGAAGAAGAAAAAGAAAATCAGAGTGTTGCTGAAAAGCAGATCTCTAAGGAAGCCTTGAAAGAGATTGATGATATGTATGATAATCCTCCTGAATCTTCTGAAGACAATAATGATGATGAGGACTCTGAAGACTCTGATGATTTAAAAGCTAAGAAGAAGATATCTAAGAAGAGGAAAGCTATTCCTAAGGCTGTTCCCAAGCCTAATCTAACTCATGACACACCATACTACATTCTGAACAAGATTACTCCTTACCCTGGCATGCCTCAATGGGTGTGGCTGTCTAAGAATGAACAGAAAGCAAGGAAGAAGAGCAGAAGGTACTCTCCTCCTCCTCCTTATAAAAGGAACTGGAGAGGTTCTCCTCCTCCTCCTCCTCCTCTAACAGCAGGTGCTTCATGAAATATATCACGAAGATCTACCTCATACACCCAAACATACCAAAGGCAAGACAGATCTTCAAGATCTTATTTTCAAGGAAGCAGTCAGTAACAACATCAACATCATAAATCTTCAAGAAGCAGTTCTTATCTTCCTCCTAGACCAGCAAGTCCTCCAAAAGCTCCAGTTGAACCTAAAAAAGAAAATAGTCCAAAAAGGCCAGAATCTCCTCCAATTCCCTTTGTGGATCCAGAACAAAAGACCACTGCCAAAATGGCCAGATTTCAAGAATTGGTTGAACTGTCCTTTATCAATAAAGCTAAAGCAGAAGGAAAGGATCCCTCTCAGTATTCCACCATGTCCTCCTACAGAAGAGAAGAGCTAAAAAGGTATGATAATGCAAACAAATTTTTCAATGTAGATGGTTACATGAGTCTCCATCCTGAAGCTGTTGTACCAAGAGCTACTTCTTGCAATATTATTGGAGCATCTTACATGACTATGTCCAAGAGAGAAGCTATAAATTCTAACAGAGAAATCATATTCAGACAACCTTCTGAGAAAGCTGAGAAAGAAAAATCCAAAGAAAACAAATAATTTTTTGATAAGTTTATTTTCTTAACTATTTATGTTAATTCATCATGAAGCACTTGTTGTATATATCTACTAGATTTTTATTCTCTGCCAGATATCTGTTGTCATGCTTTATGATTGTATTTTATCTTTTTGTTTAGTTACCTCACCCAAATAGGGGAGATTGTTGGATCCCCAGTTTGGATTTGGGCTAGGTTCACTACTTAGGATGTTTGACCCACCTTGTATAGCCATGGTTAAGTCTGTTAGTCCTAAAGTTTAGGCTAGTCATTAGAATCAATTTTCATGGACCAACATGCAGTGGACTTCAAGAGACTCAAGACTTAGAAGAATTCAGAGTTCAGATTATTAGTTCGAAGTTCTTCGAACTCAGCTCGACAATCATCAATCTCAGATCGACGAACTCTGAGTTCTTTCTCTGAGTTTAGCTCGACGATATTTGAGCTCAGGTCGACGATTTCTTCCCTCAAGACATATTCTCTGATCGATGAACTTGGAGCTCAAAATTAACAAGATATTGCCAGACTATTGTTCGCTGTGCTCAGGTCGACGAACAAGATTTCTCAGCTCGACGATCTTGGAGCTTAGGTCGACGAAATCTGTTTTCAGGTCGACGAAATCTATTCAGAGTCAGAATGTAAAGGTTTTTCCATATCTGTCCCTCTATTCATTCTATTCTTTGGCAATAATTCTCCGAGTAATTAATGTTCATATTCTCAAGAATATAGCCGTTCATGACAGCATTAATTATGGATTTCATCAGAGTTAATTACTTGCTTATTTTATAGGGACAGTTAGGGAAACTCATTAAAGATTATATTCCAGCCGTTTCATTCTCCAGAATCCAATCTGCAATAATGCTTGCAATTCAAAATTCAAAAGAGAATTAGACAACAAGATATAAAAGAGAATTTTTCAGACGGCTCGACATACAATAGTACACACAGGAAATAATACAGAGAACACAAGAAGTATTACAGAGAAAAGAAACAGAAATATACAGAAGAATATCTATTTCTTCTCTGTGTAGAAAACAATCAGTTTTCCCTTGATCTTACAGAAGACTGAAGAAGAACATCAATCATATATCAAGAGTCTTCTTCAACTTCTACACCAGGAATCTTCAAGGAAAACAACTCTTAGATCTATCTGCTAGTTCCTGGATCTCATCAAGACAAGGCTAAAGACCTACACCCTGAGCAAAGCTCCTGTCTTCCTGAACCATTCAACATTTCAGGGGGAGTTTTGATAATAGTAATCCACTAGTCTTCTCTATTGTATAGAGAAAAGAGAAGACAACATCACCTTCCTTCCTCACAGTAAAAAGGGTTTATTAACTCCCTTCAAAAGTTCTTGTGTTGGTTTTTGGGTACCTGATCAAAAGCCTAAAGGGTTGTGCGATCTCCCTACAAATAGATCTTGTGGTGACAAGGCACCTGAGCAAAAACTTGTGGTGGCAGTCACCTAATCAAAAACATGTTAGTGGAATCCAACCAGGGTAGTAGAAGAGTGGATGTACCCAGATTTGGGGAACCACTATAAAATTCTTGTGTTATCTGTGTGATAATTCTTTCTTTGTTTTGCTGTGCTGTGATAATGTAGCTTAGCCTAGTTTTTATTTCATTTCTATACTACTACTATTATCACTAATTTCTCTGATACAATCAAAAACAGCCAAAAGTTTTAAGTTACTCTATTCACCCCCCTCTAGAGTAAATCAGGTCTATCCCCTATCTTTCACAGTATATCAAAGCTTCAGTATTGGCAAGGGAGAAATTCGACTAAGTACAGAATCATTGAGTGAGGACAGCTCACTCAACGCCTTAAGAGAGAAGCGTTGAGTCATGCTCAAGCAGTCAAAGCATTTGAAGAATCTGTCAAGAATTCTGGCTAAGTCCAGAAGCATTGAGTGAGAGCAACTCACTCAATGCCCAAAGAAGTAAGCATCGACAGAACAATGATCAGTCAAAGCTTAAGAAGAGATAGATAGAAAAATCTATCTAAGTCTAGATGTATTGAGTGAGGACAACTCACTCAATGTAAGCTCATCAAGAAGATTGGCTAAGTACATAAGCATTGAGTGATGAAGGCTCACTCAACGCATTCATAAAGAGAGATACAACTAAGTATAAAAGCGTTGAATGAAGCCAGTTCACTCAATGCCTCAGCATGAAGGCATGCAGTTAGTGAAGCGGCTAAGTCCAGAAGCATTGAGTGATGAAGGTTCACTCAACGCACTCAACGTCTGGCATTGCACAAGAAATTGGCTAAGTCCAAATTCGTTGAGTGAAGTCAGTTCACTCAACGCACTTAATGCCTAATCAGCAAAAAAATTGTCCAAGGACAAAAGCTTTGAGTGATAAAGGATCACTCAACGCACTCAATGCCTAGCAGTGCAGAGATATTGGCTAAGTCCAAATTCATTGAGTGATGAAGGTTCACACAATGCCTGGCAGTGCAGAATATTTGACTAAGGGTTTTTGCGCTGAGTGAAGGCCTATTCACTCAACGCACTCAACGCCTGGGATGAAATTGGCTAAGTCCACAGATGCTGAAGTCAGCAAACGTCAGCAAAGTTCAAAATATTACGAGAAATCTACAGTACACGACAAATGGCGCCGCAGGCCTACTGTATAACTTTTCCTATAAAAGCAAAGTTGCAACCAACAACTTCAGGTGGGCCCATGGGTCAAATAGCCGTTGGACGACAGATGATAAAATGATTAAGATCAGTGGAAGCAAATCAACATTTAAGGTTTAACATTTCGCAAAGACGCAGAACTTCATCGTCTTCTTTCTCGCCATTGTTGAAGAGCTTGAAGCTGAAGTTCAAACCCGCTGATCTAAAAGTTCACCTAGATAGCTGTAACAATCATCACCTGCTACAACAAGTTCAGAAGAGATTTCTGAGAAAGAAGAAGAGCAGAGCATTCTAATTCTACAGTGAAGGTTAGCTGATTGAAGAATCCTAAGAACTATCAAATCATTGTATTCATCAACAAGATCAGAAACTTGTGTTTCTGAGTTACTTCCAGCACAAGCAGCAGTGTCTTGAAGATCAATATTCTTGTTGCTGTGAAGAAATTTAGGGCTGAGATTTTCTCAGCTCAGGAAGTAGAAGGATCAGAGAAATTTTTTTGGAGTCAAAACATCAACACCAACCTTTATCTTCTATAGGATCCTTTGGATCTGAGTTGTAGGCTTATTTTATAATGGCTGAGTGTAAGATCATTTATTGTTCTGAGTGGTAGGTCATGTGTGCCTGAGGTAGGGTTGTTTGCCTGAGGTAGGAGAGTCATTCTCTCTGAGGTAGGGCCTTTGTGCTTGAGTTGTAGGATCCAGCTTTGGATTTGAGGTAGGGCCTTGTGCCTGAGCTATATGTGAGTAATCCTCTATGAGTTATAGAGCTAACCTCTTAGCCTGAGCTATAGGACTATTAATTTAGTCTGAGGTAGGTGATCTATGGATCACTGAGTTGTAGGAGAAAGCTTGCTCTGAGGTAGGGCTTTGTGCCTGAGGTAAGTCTTGGAGGAGGCTGTGAGATCCTGAGGGATCTGTGTTGCAAGCTCTAAGGAGTTGAGTTTTGGAGCAGTGCCTTGTCTAACACACTATTAGAAAGGTGGGAGGGACAGTGGATGTACCCATAATCTGGGGAACTACTATAAACCATGTGTGTGCTTTTGTGGTGTGTCTTGAAAGCGGAAAATAACTAACCAACAACACACTTAAAGAAGGAAAAATATAAAGAGACTGTGATGCAGGCCCATGGTTTCGACGGATTAAACTACGCGTTCTTAGGTTCGGTAATTAAAATAAATACGTTGCGAGCGGTTTCTCTAATTACCACTATCGATTACTCAAGCAATTAATGGCACAATTTTCAACATCAAAAAACACAAAGGGTCGCTACCCCTTAAAGAGAATGAACAAGGGATATATGCCAATGTTCGCTTAAGAGAAATAGGACCTACCTGATCCGGACAATTAGCAATTCAAATTAAATTATTCACTAGCATTCACAAACCCAACAAAAGAGGAATCCAGACTAAATAGCGATTTAAAATAAAGTCCAAAATCAATCCCAAAAATAAGTAATATGAGGGTATACCAAATCACTTGAACTCAAGGGGAAATCAAGGGTGACAAACCCGATTTCTTCCAGTGTTCACGAGATCTACCCGCTCCAATTTATACGAAAAATATTCAGACAATTAACGCTTAAAATTTAGATTTTAATAAGCACAATTTCAATATAAATCAGGACAATTAACTAGCCTTCTATTCCACCAAATCTCATAATATTTTAGAAGAAACACACAAGAGAAAATATAGAAGATCGTTACCCAAATCCTAAGAAAAATCTATCGCAAGATGAGTGGAGGAGGCACACATGACGGTGGTTGAATCTATCTCCACGCGACTCCACAGATCCGCACCGGACGATGAAGACGCTAGTCATTTCCTTTGCAATAACCCTAGGAGAGGGAGAAACCTTGAAGACAATATATATATAAAAAGAGGAGAGAGGAAAGTATGCGGCTTAGGGAGAGGTCTAGGCTTAGACGGGTTAGAGGGGAAATGAAGGAGGTCGGGTTTTGAGGAATAGGGGCTGCTCGATTTATTAAGGGTGGAGAGGGTGGTTGGTTTTGTTGGTGGTGAGGAAGAAGGTGGTGGTGTGGGTGGTCGAGCTTGAGAGGAGGTCTAGGGTTTCTTTAGGGATGAGAGGTGAGGGAGATATTGAGGAGGGAGGAGGAGGAGGAGGAAAAAAGAGGCCGAGAAAATATAGGGGGGGGGGAGGAGATGTGGTCGGCGGCCAAGAGAAAGAGAGGGAGAAAGAGGGCCGAATTTTACCAAGGGAGGTGGAGGAATTTCTCACAAGAATTACGGTTCTCAATTTCTTTCATCAACATTACTAAAATCCTTCATAGCATGGCTTTATATAGCCAACACCACTTCATCTCCACCATCGAAAATAAAATAAACCTATGATGGTTATATGCACCAATCATTACATGACATGGGAAAAAAATACAATAATGAAATGCTTGGAAATAAAAATGCTTAAATTAAAAGTGCATTAAATAGAAATTGCTAAAAATAAAAATTGATAAAATATATAATTATAATTATTTAATTTATAATTATATATTTTATTTAATGGCAACGGCGGACGTCGAGAATAACATGTAGCGGCGGCGGCGTTGGCGAAGAAACGTCATGGTAAAATTTCATCTTCGAGCTTGCGGCATCGATCGTCCCAATCCAAGAACTCTCTATGACAGGGATCCACGGCCGTATCAGCATCGTCGCCATCAATCCTCCCCCAATCAAAATTACTCATCACCGATGAGTTGCCTGTGAGGGGAGAACAGTCAAAAGTAGCAGCAACATTGGGAAAATCTGGCCCCGCTATCCATGTCATAGTAGCATGAACATCAATCAGCACTAAGAACCTGTCTGGCAAAGAAACAACAAGACTTCCGAAGAAACTCTTAAGGGTGTCAAGCAAAAGAAATAAAACTTGAATCTTACCATCCGATTTAAGAACCAAGGAGTCCACATGGAAATTAGATACAGTAACACTAACACTCCCCAACCAAAGAGAATATTTAGTGGGAGGAAGAAAAGATGGAGAAAGCCACTCAGGTGGAACAGAGACGTACAGTAAAAAGTCCGGAAACATGAAATAAAGTGAAATATCCCATGCTTTATAAAAATCTAAAATAAAAGCATGAAATCTGAAGTTCTTCATATCCATGGATGAGTCGACTTTCCTACGTATTAAATTATTAACGGAGCCAGAAGGCATCCGCTCGGGGACTGACCATACTAAACCCAAATCACTAATTCTAGTGTAGGACGGTCTTGACATGGATTGGAAGTGTGTGAGACATAACTTAAGATGAACTACTAACGTCCTAGATACATGAGGAGTGAACCCATGTGCTACATGACTTGACCCAAATGCGGAGGATAAGGGGGTTAAGGCTTCATTTGGTTCGGCGGCGGCGGATCGATCCGGCGGGTGGAAACAGAGTGTTCAAATCGGAGGGGGGAGGTGGCTGATCCAAACGGAGCTTTTTGGGGCGTTTCTCAAGGCGGGTGGGTGGAAATGGAGCAAACGCCACCGAAGGTTCATTTGTTTTCCCTCCTTCTGGCGGAGTTTGCCCAAAACGGAGTATCAAAATGCCCAAACAAATAGAGCCTAAGTCAGGTGGCACGTGAGCCTTATAATCAAAAATGATTTTAATGGGATCCAAAATCGCAGTTTTAATTTTATATTTTAAATACTCACGCTTGGCAGGAAGATATGCCAAGGAGAGCCGCTCATCGCGAACAATAGAGTTAGACGCTCCCAGATGTGAAAGGATGTGCGAGCGATACAACTCAAGGGGCCTTTCTATAGTCACTAACGTGTGAAAATGAGGGTCATCAAAAGACGGTGGGTAAATGCGTGCAACCGGGTGTTGAAAATAAGTATGTTTAAGTGACACCACATACAGAGGCACAATAGCCAAAGAGTCAAACAGTCGAGGACAAAAACGTAGATGGACACGCAGAAAAATGAACAGTCAAATGTGACGCGTAGTTAGATCTACGAGGTGCGGTGAAAAGACCAAATACTAGTGCGCTCAACCTAGTTATATCTATACGCTGAGATAACGCCAATGTAGGAACTAAAAAAGTGGGCATCACACAAAAACTCAGACTAGGACTACCGGTTTCACGTCCTAATAATTCATCTAAGATAGGAAAATAAACAGGAGGAAGGGTTGGAAAAATCAAACCCGGGATAACAACCAAATTAGTATAAATTTCACCCAACGGTGATATCATCAAAGAACCCTCATCCTGGTATACAACCAAATAATCATCCAAAAATACCCTTCCCTCAGATGGTAAATCATCCTCAATAACACAAGGTACATCCTCACTCTCAGGCTCCTTAGATAACTCAGATACACTCTCAGTGGGAGCAATCGTAGGCTCTATCACGATGGGGATCGTATCCTGGAGAGGGCACTCAATACTAGGGTGGTCAGACACAACACTAACAACACAAGTAATAGGTAATAGAATACTCTCATAGATTGGAATGTAATCATCCCATACATCATCTTCTAAATCACTAGGGATTCCCTCAATGTCAAAATCATCAGACTCGTCAGGCACATTCATACGTGATGGAATACTCTCACCTAGTTGGTCATAAGCAGGATCAAGAGATACCACATCAACATCAGAATCCTCATGGGTATCATTCACAATCTTGAGAGGCATAGTCGACACAACTAAAGGAGGCAAGACCCTAGTGGTAACAACTTTCGAGTCCAAGACATATGACCTATTAGGAATGGTTTCTCTAAAGGAGGGAGTAGGCACACTAATGGCAGACCGAACTTTTGGGGGAACTAATCTAACGTTAGGTATATAATCATTCCTATAGGCAAGTATGGGACTAGCGCCATAACGATACTCACTCACAGGCTTAGTGTTAGCAGTATGGAGGTAGGCCAGATCAAATTAATCTGAGAGTAGGCTACGCATTGTCGGCAAAGCATGTTTATAACTACCAACACGATGCTCTTCGTTTAGCCAAAATACTTGGGCTTGACCTTCTAATCGTTCTCGGGCTACGATAACCTTGTGGTGGTCGTCCCAGTCATGAAAATCAAATTCAATTTCTATTCCATTAAGCCAGTCTCTAAAAGTTTTGGAACACCCATAACCGTCATAAGTGGGTACCTGTCTTCTAGTGTCAGGATAAGCGTTGGGACGGTTGGTATTCCTATGGTATGAAGGCAAGGCTGGGGTGTGTTTAACCATGGCTTTATCATACTAATAGTCTAAAAGGGAAGCGTAAATGTCATATGCCATGTCAGTGAGAATCAGAGAGAAAACTCACTCGGATCTGGTGCACATGCAATGAATAAAAGGACTCTGACCCTATATAAATTGCAACAGATGGATTTGTTCCCGCTATCTAACTAAGGTAATAAATATATGATTTTGATTTTCTTGCTGGAAATATTATGAAGATTATTAAATATTTTTTTTATTTTTGTAGAAAAATAAAAATATAGGCCGCTATTTGCAGACCAAAAATTAAAATTCTATTTTATTGTTTGGCAATGAAACGTGCAAGTGCGCGTCAGCGTACTAATAAAAGGGGGAGGGTGCCAATTAGGAAATTGACGTGAACCTCCCTCTGATGCAAAATTGATGCAGGCCAATGGTTTCGACGGATTAAACTACCCGTTCTTAGGTTTAGTAATTAAAATAAATACGTTGCTAGCGGTTTCTCTAATTACCACTATTGATTACTCGGGCAATTAATGACATAATTTTCAACATCAAACAACGCAAAGGGTCGCTACCCCTTAAAGAGATTGAACAAGGGCTATATGCCAATGTTCGCTTAAGCGAAATAGGACCTACTCGATCCAGACAATTAGCAATTCAAATTAAAATTATTCGCTAGCATTCACAAACCCAAGAAGAGAGGAATCCAGACTAAATAGCGATTTAAAATAAGTCTAAAATCATTCCCAAAAATAAGTAATATGAGGGTATACCAAATCATTTGAACTCAAGGGGAAATCAAGGGTGACAAACCCGATTTCTTCTAGTGTTCACGAGATCTACCCGCTCCAATTTATACAAAAAATATTCGGACAATTAACGCTTAATTTTTAGATTTTAATTAGCACGATTTAAATATAAATAAGGACAATTAACTAGCCTTCTATTCCACCAAATCTCACAATATTTTAGAAGAAACACACAAGAGAAAATATAGAATAACGTTACCCAAATCCTAAGAAAAGTCCATCCACAAGATGAGTGGAAGAGGCGCACACGACGGTGGTTGAATCTATCTCTACGTGACTCCACAGATCCGCACCGGGCGATGAAGATGCTAGCCGTTTCCTTTGTAATAACCCTAGGATAGGGAGAAACCTTGAAGTATATATGGAAAGAGGAGAGAGGAAAGGCGGCGGCTTAGGGAGAGGTCTAGGCTTGGACGGGTTGGAGGGTAAATGAAGGAGGTCGGGTTTGGAGGAATAGGGGGCTGCTCGGTTTATTGAGGGTGGAGAGGGTGGTCGGTTTTGTTGGTGGTGAGGGAGAAGGTGGTGGTGTGGGTGGCCGAACTTGAGAAGAGATCTTCAGGAGGGAGGAGGAAAAAAGAGGCTGAGAAAATAGAGGGGGGGGGGGAGGAGATGTGGTCGACAACCAAGAGAAAGAGAGGGAGAAGGAGGGCCGAATTTTATCAAGGGAGGAGGAGGAAATTCTCACTAGAATTAGGGTTCTCAATTTCTTTCATCAACATTACTAAAATCCTTCATAACATGGCTATATATAGCCTACACCACTTCATCTCCACCATTGAAAATAAAATAAACCTATGATGGTTATATGCACCCATCATTACATGATATGAAAAAAATACAATAATGAAATGCTTGGAAATAAAAATGCTTAAATTAAAATTGCATTAAATAGAAATTGCTAAAATTAAAAATTGATAAAATATATAATTATAATTATTTAATTTATAATTATATATTTTATTTAATGTCGGTGGTGAATGTCGAGCAAAACATGTAGTGGCGGCGGCGTTGGTAAAGAAAAGTCGTGGTAGAATTTCATCTTCGAGCTTGCGGCATCGATCGTCACAATCCACAAACTCTCTATGACGGGGATCCACGGCCGCATCAGCATCGTCGCCATCAGACTGAAAAAACCTATTCACCCCACCCCCTCTAGGTGTTTAGTTATCCTTGAAACTAAAGACTTTCAATTGTCCAGTCCGTCAAAGCCCGTCTTGACCGTCGAAGTCATCTACAAGACACGTCAATCACTTCGAAGATTGTAAGTGGCCCAATAATCTCCTTCTGCCATCAGCCGTCTGCGTGGCGATCGAGCCATCCGTAGAACTCCTCAGAGTCAACAGCCTAAGCCCACCAGAGCTCCTGAATTTTATGTGCACCGCACCGCCTGTAGTTGACAAGACCAACTTCAGAGCCTGCCAAGGACCGCTCAACTACAGTCAGACGTTCACAACGCTCAGTATTCCCAGTGCCCTCAACTCATCAATAAGCTTACCTATCAGTAACAAGTCAACCACTACAAACTCCTCTAAGATCAACAAGAGACAAACCACAGAGGATAAAACACACGTAGCTTGCCACCTGAGCTTCCAAGCCTCGGACATTAGAACGAGTGCAATAAGTGTTGGAGCATGCATTCCACGCCTATTGGTTTGCTAATAACAAATCTCGTTTATATTTGATCATAGTGTATTTATGGTGTGCAGATATAACAGGTCTAACACTCTAATCATTTGGACTTGGATTCAGGATTGAAAAGAGAAGTTAAGGTGATATAGCCTGACGATATCCAGTATCGCCAGTAGGAGATAGCTTAAGGGACAGTTACCGTTTGATCTCCACGACGTATAGTTACATACGATATTTCCCGGCTATATCGATATTGCCCAAGCGATAGCTCACAATTGGCCACGATTGGATCATCCCACAGAAACCTCGGAATCATGGGACACGTGGCAGCCAGATATGATATCGTTGGCAGGCAATAACCAGTATCTCCGGCGATTGCTCCAAAGTATAAATTTGGCTCATTTTTTTTGCGGAGATAACAACTTTTATAATCTAGAGTATTCCTTCTCATGCATCTTGTCCAGAGAGCTCCAACATCAAGAAAAATCCATCTTGCCAAGAAGGTTCAAGAGCAAACAAGTGACGACTCGTATGCGACATCTCAAGAAACCTTTGCGAGGATTCGTCATCATCTTCAACACTTCATTTAGAGGGAGTTTTTATTCTAAAAGTTATTCTTTGTACTTCTTCATTTCATCGTTATAATCATTAGAGGAAATCGCCTTCTTGTGTGTGGCGTCTAAGTCCTTGCATGGCTTAGGAAAAAATCACCGCCTTGTGCGCGTCTAAGTCCTTGTGTGACTTGGGGAGTTTTCGCTGCCTTATCTACAGCGACTAGATCATGCTGAGATTTAGGGGGAGGCTAGTAGCAAGATCTAGGGAGAGATATGCTATAGCCGGCTGGTTATTGGTAGAAGGACCGGTGAAATCAAAAAGGAGTTTATATTTTTCATAGCCCCGATCTCTAGCTTTATAGAGATTCATTGTATTTTGTTTTTAACACTTATGAAATAAAATATAATTATTTGTATTCTTATGATTTTCTAAGTGTATATCTTTGGTTATAAAAATTGGATTTGATTTCTGTAATTATTTCACTAAGTAGATTTGATTAAGATCTAAATTTTGTTAACCCTTATTCACCCCCCTCTAAGGGCGCCTCATGATCCAACAATAAGCTACTCCCACCTCCAAGCAATAGTCAAAGTCTCTAAAGCATCCAAAGTGTGAAGCTCCCTATTATAGTAAGAAAAATATTTGGCTCTATAAGAGGTGACATGTTACCTTTCTCTTTCACACTCTGAAAGTGAGGTGTTAGATCTGGAAAACTCTAGAGGGGGGGGGGGTGAATAGAGTATCCTTAAAAACTATTTGAACTTTTGCAGTAAATAAAAGATTGCAGAGTGAAAACTAATTAAGCAGAAGCAAAACAGTCCTAACTAGCACAGCCACAGCAAGAACAAAAAGAAAAGGGCAACCAGACAACACAAGAACTTATAGTGGTTCCCCAACCTGGGTACATCCAATCTTCTACCACCCTGGTAGGAATCCACTCAGATTTTTGATCAGGTGCCTGACACCAATGAGCTTTTGATCAGGTTCTCAAAAACCAACCCAAGTCTTTTGGAATGAGACTTGTGAACCAGAATAATTTTGAAGGGAATTAAAACCCTATACAGAGGTGGAAATGAGAGATGATTTTGTCTTCTCTTTCTCAAGTTTACAACTGAGAAGACTCAAGTGGATATGTGATGTTGGCAAACAGCTCCCCCTGAGATATAGAATGATACAGAAAAAATGGAACTTTGCTTTAGGGTGATAGGCCTTCAGTTCTTCAGCCTTGACCAGAAGATGTTCAGGAACTTCTTGACAGATAGATTTTTTGTAGTCCTTTAAAGTGTCGTGGAGGATTGAAGGAAGAAGACTCTTTATATTGATTTGGTGTTCTTCTTCTTCAGATTGCTAATCTTCTTCTTGTATGGAGCTTTTATATATTAGATTTCTCTTTTTGTGTATATGAATGCTGTCAAGAAAGAGATGCAGAGGAAATCCTTGTTACGAGCTGATGGTGTTCTTCACTTCCTGACTTATTTGCTGTGTATCTGTGTGTCTGTGGAAAAAGAGAGAAAATCTCTTTTATATTTTCCATATCAGTTTGCATTCGAAATTTGAATTTCTTCTGCATTAATTGCTGACAGCCTAGAGAATGATCTGCATTGATTTATTTCCCCAACTATCCCACGGAAAAATGACAAGCAATAATACTGAGGAAGACCATAATTAATGCTTCGTCTAATGGTAATATTCAGAGAATATTTTAGCATTAATTACTCAGAAATTATTGCATTATAATAGGGATAGAAGGATGAAAATAACCAAGTCTGGATTTGTCGACCTGAGTCCACAGTTCGTTGAGCTGGGATCCAAGATCGTTGACCTTTGAACTGCTGACTGCTGCTTGACAAATCTTTCCAATTCTGTGCACCAAGATCGTCAAGCTGAGAACCAAGTTCATCGACTGTAGTTTATTTCTGGACTTAAAAATATTGAGATATTTTCTAGACTTGAGTGTTGAAGCAGATGATCCAGAAATCATCGACCTGAAAACTGAGTTCGTCAAGCTCAGCTCAGAGAATCTTTCTCTTATTTCATCGAGCTGAGCACGACTTTCGTCAACCTGAGTTCGACAAATGTCGAACTCATTTTACTGAGTCTCTGAAATCTCTAAGTCTTGAGTCTCTGGTAGTCTGTTGATGTCTTGTCCAAGTGATGTTGACTCTAAGGACTTGGCCTAGACTCTAGTACACAACCATGACCCTGGCTATACATGTTGGGTCATAAGATCCTACTTAGTGAACCTAGCCCAAATCCAACAAGGGATTCAACACACTCAACAATTGTAACAAGAGATGGACTGTCTCCCTCGAGTTCCTCAGAAAGCACTATAAAGCAACAAACAAGTAGTGGAGGTTTGGCTGACACAGATCTATCCACGTGGTTTTTCACCCAGTTGACGTGTTTTCCACATTAAAAAAATTCCTTTTCTAGTTTTTTATTTTTGTGATTGTTTGAGGGTTCGACCGCTCTCGGGCTAAGACAAGTCGATTTAGCCAGGTCTACCGGGGGCCTTGAGCAATCAACAACAGTTTAGTGCCATCTGTAGGAATACGGTTCCCAGCATTCCTGGTGGAATTTGAAGACAATACCCACTGCACAACGGTACTTATGACTAAAAATAGTGGTAGGAAAAGTAATCAGCACAGCTGAAGGATCATTCATTGGGGGCACGTTGTTCCAATTCTCCCTCACTTGCTCAATAACATGCCGGAAGTAGAACTCCCCATCGAGGATAGCCCAGACCATGGAGCCCGTCTAGACAGAGGACTTGAAGCTCAGTATCACTGCAACCACCCTGAAGTAGTAGGACTTGAGCCTACAAATAGAAGGCTCACGTATAAAGAAGTTTGTGACATAATTACTGAAGAGAATGAACGAGCCAAGCAGCGTGCCGCTTTTTCCCCTCGACCTCTCCATCATTGCTTGTAATTCACACCTTAGATCTCGACACATCCAATCCCCCAAGTTTTAAGCTCCTAACAGATTGAGAAATACAACGAAGCGGGTGACCTATCAGACCACATTAAGCACTATACAATCATGATTGAACTTTGTAGTGCCCCAGATCCACTGTTGTGCCAATCATTACCGAAGACTCTAAAAGGATAGGCTCGCATTTTTTCTTTCCCTGAAGGAGGGAGAAATCAAGGATTCCAGAGAGCTAACACAATAGTTCACTAACCAATTCATTCTCAGTTGTCGGATAGTCAAAGATCCCTCCAACCTGTCTTGGATCCATCAAAGCGAAGGGGAAACCCTTAAAGATTTCTTTCACCATTTCACCACTGAGGGGCGACAAATCTATGGGGTAAACCCAAAGATCATGCGAGGGTTTCTTCTTGGAGGGCTCCACCCTGAAGGCTTGCACTTCACACTAATATGGGAGACTATGGCCAACTATATCGATCTCGTTTGTCGGATCAATGCCCAAATTCCCGCTGATAATGTAGTTGAAGTGCACCACCAACAGTTCGAAAGGAACTCAAAGAGACAACAAAAGCAGGAGTTAGAACCACTGCCGGTTCACAAGAAAAATGACTCACACTTTGACAATTCTTGACGAGTCGGGGGTCATCACTACAAACAAGCCTTCACTCCCCTCATTACTTCACGAACGAAGGTGTTGATTACCATATGTGACCATCCCTCTCTCCAGAGGCCAAGGGATCTCGCTCCAAATTCTGGGGATAAGTCTAAATATTATAACTACCACCGAGGTCACGGTCATGGGACAGAAGATTGTTTGTGACTGAAGGCAGAGATCGAAAGACTCATTCCCCATGGATTTCTTGAAGAATTTTTACAACATATGTGTAACACCCCAGAAATTGAAAAACAGAACTGAAAGGTAGCTATTGTTAGGCGATAGTGACTATCGCTGGCGATATCACTCAACGAACTCAACGCACTCAGTGCACTCGATGAATCATTGAGTAGACTATTACGTGGCGATAGTGAGATATCATCGGCGATAACGGGATACGTGTCAGTTGGACGAAAAGGGGCCGAAGAGCGGTGTTGACTAGGGTCAAAGCAGCTACCAACGATATCGTCTAGACGATAGCTGATATTGCCCGGCGATAGCGATAAGTTTGACTTATCAACTAAATTCGTGGCCCTTCATTCCAATTGAAGAGAGGATCCTGTGGCTGGGATTATTCCCAAGACTACTTAAGTAGAGAAGAGGTAAAGAGAAGAGTCATTTCTCTTCTCTCACACTCTCTCCTCCCTTTACATCTCATTGGAAGAAGGAAGAACAAGGGTTGAAGGCCGAGCTTTGTAAGCGAGGCAATCCTTTCCATCCAGATAGAAGATTTGATCATGGTTCCAAAATGATCTACGAGGGTAACGATCATCCTTTTTGGACAAGGGAATTCCTAAGTTTTGCATATGCATGGAATCCCCCACCAAAAGGTGGAAAAAGGAGGAAATTTTGATGGGTTGATACGTGATATCCTCGGGTAATTTTGCATATAGAATCTGGAAATTGTAATATGGAATAGGCATGCTGTGTGAAGCCTATCTAGACAGGTTGGTCTGGATTGGTGATGTTTTAATTTGTGTGTCGGAGAAGACTCCGAGTATAAACAGGTAGTTTATGGAGTCCGAGGGGTTGTGCCTGTGAATCGAGTAGCAGGAAGTACTTGAGATGCGCTCCAGGAAAATACCCATAAAATAACACAGTTTTGGATAACTGTTGGATATTGCCAGGCGATAGTGGATATCACTAGCGATAGCTTTTTGTGAGCTAAACTTTATGAAAGTTTAGTTTTTTAGCACTACAGGATGCTGTAGTTTTTTTATGGAAAGATGTTCCAGTATGGTTGAGTTTGGAGACTGAAAGAGATGTTATGTTGTTAATTTCAGGCGATAGTGGCTATCACTAGCGATAGATCCTAGATAGTATTGCGCTTGAGAAGCCTGTCTCGTGGAGATCGTGTGGCTAGCAGGTGAGCTGTGAGTCTGCGTGCCTAGCTTTGATGGCCTAGAGAGACATTTTTCATAACATTGGTTATGTTTTGGATTACAGGAAAGGGGAGGCTGACCCGTGTCATGTAGACTGGCCACGAAGGTTTCGGCTTTCAGCGATGGTATGACGATTTGAGCAATTGGAAAGAGCTGACCAGTACCCGCTCTATGTAGTTCGCTTAAAGAGACCTAAAGTACGTGGCACTTACTGTTGGCATAGGGGGAGAGTCATGGCTATAACACGGTTATATGTCAGGCTTTAGTGCTTAATGTTGACCATTAAGTCTCGGACCTCTGAACGGTGGTGGGGCTGGGCATTTCCAGTACACTGATAATGTGCCCTGAGTGCACGGAACGTTTGGCAGCTGATGTAAACATTTGTGATATATTGAATGGTGCTTAAGTTATACCTTCATGTGATATATCTATATATGAATGCTATGCTTGCAGGGAAGGAATACTGCTGTCCCGAGAATGGGGTAGGGTAGTTATAAGTTGGTCAGCTAAAGCTTACCGTTGCCTTGTTTGCCACCTTGCTGGTGGAATGTCCCTGTGCAGGTACTGGAGAGCCGAGTGGGAAATAGCAGGTTGTAGCCCTTTGATGCTATGCCGGCTCTCGAAGGCTAAGCGAAGATGTTTTACTATTTTCATGTATGACCGGCCTTCTTGCTGATGTTTGTAAATTACTCGTTTGAAGAAAAATAATTGTAAGGCCTTAAGGCCGCAACTTTTGGTGTATTTGTATAAACATTCCTATGTGATTTAATATAGTGTACATTTGTGTTACTTGAGTTCAATTAACCCATGAAGCTTTCGCTAGAATGCTCTGAGTTAGGATTTGTTTAGTCTTTTGATATGAACCTGTAACTCCGCTGTCTGTCTGTGGAATATAGCGTGGGGCCCTGGACGGACCTTCTGTTATATCTTATACGACGGACGGAGATATTATAATTTGGTATCAACTACTTTTCTCGGTCTTCCTTATGAGAATTCGTGGTCGAATTCTTTTGAGGATTGGCGAGCACGTATATGTGCTTACCGTTATAACAAAATAAACTCAAGAATGTCCACTTAGGAATGAAAATCTACATATTTGTGGAACTTGCCTGTTCCTATTAGTCGTGGTTTGCTTTGTATGCGGTCGCTAAATTGTGTATTTTACACTTTTAGGTAACTCGCAGTGGTGCGGGGTAGTCTAAACCACAATATTCTGTGGAGAGTGCAACACCAGTTGATGTACCCTCACCTCCCCCTTCTGCAAAAATGATACGCTTAGTTATTGAGGCAGTGTTTGCTATGATAAATGCATAGCTGATTGGGCAGGTGCATCCTGCTATGGTCCCGGACCAGGTTGGTGTGGCTGAGAATATAGCTGTTAGGTAAGGGCCTATTGAGGCTTTGGTTGAAAGGCGAGCTATTGAAATGTAGCTGGAGCATTTTATGAGTTTTAGTCCTCCTATGTTCACGGGTGCCGGTTCTCCAACGCAGGCGAAGGACTGGCTTTCGCGTGTCAAGAGAGTATCGACGACGATTGAAATAGAGGAGGGGAAGAAGGTAACCTTGGCCACTTTCTTGTTGGAGTTAGAGGCTCGACTTTGGTGGGATGAGTTGGAGTTACACCACTTTGCAGGCAGATAACTATTTGAGATCTCGATGGAGGAGTTTTCAAGATTATTCCTAGAAAAGCATCTGCCTTCATCGCAACGGATTACTATGGAGAATGATTTCCAGCGCTTGACTCAGGGTGATAGTAATGTGGATACCTACTTGCATGAGTTCACCAGGTTGGGATGTTATGCAGGGTCTACTTTTGCTGCCGAGGAGTGTAAGACAAACCGATTCTATGAGGGACTGCGGTATGAGCTAAGGTTGCTTCTCTCGGGTCTGATGAATCAAGGTTTTCAAGTATTATCTAATACGACTCATTCGTTGGAGAAGGACATGATGAGGGTGCAGGGCAAGATGGACTTGGCTGTGATAAAACATGAGTTCAAAGTGCCAACTTCTTCAAAATCACATTTTTGAAAGTGGAATAAGAAGTCCAAGTCTTCTGGACAAGCTCCATCTACTGTTGCTTCTGGAGCAACATCTGGGCAAAGCACGCGTACAAGTTATACGTGTGGCACACCAGGGCATTTTTCCCGTGAATGTACCAGTGGCCTTCCAAGGAAGGATAAGAAGGCAGGAGCATCTTACGCTAAGAAGGGAAAGGCGGTGGAGTCCATTGCATCCCAATATGCTCCAGTGCAGCCAAGGGTTAACAATCTTTGCAAACAAGAGGCCATCAAACAGGTTGATGTCGTCACAGGTACGAGTAGTATATAGTTTTCATGCTTTATATACTTTATACCTTGTGAATTGCTTGTGTATAACTTGATATATGTAGGATTCGTTCTTATTCGAGACTATCCGGCGAGAGCACTGTTTGATACGGGTGCTTCTCATTCGTTTCTGTCTGAGGACTTCATATCGCGAATCGGAGTGCCAACTCTTAAGTCGACAGATAGATTGAAGGTGTTGTTACCTAATAAATGCGTGATGCGTGCGGATAGGTCTTGCTGTGTTGAGTTGCGTATAGTAAGCCACGATTTTTGATTGGAAGCATTTGTGCTACCGATATCAGAGTTTGATGTAATCTTTGGTATGGACTGGCTCTCAGAGCAGCGTGCCTGTATAGATTGCAACTCTAAGGAAGTCACACTGGGACTGAACACCGAACGAGAGAATAAGTTCGATGGTATGCGAGGATCGAGCAAGATATTCATGTTTGCTCTCCAGGTAGTCAAGGATGTTCGAAAAGGCGCAGAGTTGTTCTTCACGCTGTTGAAGGATGTTGAGCCGAAGTATAGTTTGAGTGACGTTCCTATTGTATTAGGTTATGCATATGTGTTTCCTAAAGATCTCACTGGGTTACCTCCCTAGCAAGAGATTGACTTCGCTTTTGAGTTGGTGTTAGGTGTGAAACCTGTGGCCCGCTCACCATACCGAGTAGTGCCAAAGGAGATGGAGGAATTGAAAGTTTAGTTGCAAGAACTGCTAGAGAAAGGCTATATAACCAGTCCTCTTTGTGAAGAAGAAGGACGAAAGCTTGCGTCTATGCATTGATTATCGAGAATTGAAAAAGCTGATGGAGAAAAACAAGTATCCAATTCTATAGATTGATGACTTGTTTGATCAGCTGGTGGGATCGACTGTCTATTTGAAGCTCGATTTAAATTCTGGCTATTACCAGTTGCGGATTAGGGAACGTGACATTCCCAAGACACCTTTCGGTACATGCTATGGTCACTATGAGTTCATTGTAATGCCATTTGGGCTAATAAATTCACCATCGGTATTCATGGACTTGATGCATCAAAATTTTCAGGAGTACTTAGATCAATTTGCGATCGTTTTTATTGATGAAATATTGGTGTACTCTTAATTAGAAGAAGATCATGCAAATCACTTGAGGATGGTTTTGCACACCCTGAGAAGAAATAAACTCTATGCCAAGTTCTCAAAGTGTGAGTTTTGGCTATCGTCAGTAGCTTTTCTTGGCCATGTGATTAGTAGAGAGGGTATTGCTGTGGATCCGATGAAGATCATTATGATACGAGAATGGCCTGTGTTGGCTACGGTAGTGGAAGTCAGGAGTTTCCTTGGACTTATTGGCTACTACAGGCATTTCATGGAGAACTTTTCGTGGATATCTTTACCTCACACTACACTGATGAGGAAAGATCAGAAGTTCATTTGGACGCCTGAGTGCGCACAGGCTTTTGAGGAGTTAAAGAGTCGTTTGACTACGGTGCCTATCTTGAGTTCGCCATATGGTACGGACAGCTATGAGATATACAATGATGCTTTTGGGAGTGGCTTAGGCTGCGTTCTTCTACAATTCGGAAATGTTATAGCTTATGGCTCACACCAGTTGAAAGTGCACGAGCGAAACTATCTAGTCCACGACTTGGAGTTGACAGCTGTGATTTTTGCACTTAAGCTGTGGCGTCACTACTTATATGGCGTGAAAGTTGATATATTCATGGACCATAAAAGACTTAAGAATTTAATAGAACAGAAGGATCCAATCATGCGACAACAGAGGTGGATGGAGTTCCTTGGGGACTACACCTTCCAGATACATTACACTACCCGGAAGGGAAATATGGTCGCAGATGCCTTGAGTCGTAGGAATTCTGTACGGACAAGTTGACTATAGATGCATGATGAGCATCTGATCAATGAGTTGGAGGCCTTAGATATTTCTTGTATTGATAAGAATGCCACTATAAATGCGTGTTTGAACTGGATTGAGGTGCAATATGACCTTGTGGATAGAGTTCGATGAGCAATGGAATTCGATGAGAGTATGAAGCACTATGCAACTGATGAGTCAAATTCCCAATTCTCCTTAGATGATGGTCTTTTGAGAAAGGACGGTGGTTTGTGCATCCTAAATGTGAGTAAACTACGGGAGGAATTGATGTATGAGGCACACTTTACAAAATACTCAATCCACCCGGCCAGGAAGCACAAAAATGTATAAGGACATGAAAAAGATGTTCTGGTGGTTGGGTTT
Organism: Platanthera zijinensis; assembly: GCA_039513925.1. Lineage (NCBI taxonomy): Eukaryota > Viridiplantae > Streptophyta > Magnoliopsida > Asparagales > Orchidaceae > Platanthera > Platanthera zijinensis. The sequence continues at coordinate 132,604,184 of CM077080.1, read as the reverse complement.
GAAGAAAGACATAACTCTTTATATGGCAAAGTGACATACTTGTGCCTTCGTAAAAGCTGAATGTCAGAAACCTAGTGATTTTCTGAAGTCGTTGCCAATTCTCGTATGGAAGTTCGATGACATATCTATGGATTTCACGCACGGATTGCCAAGATCACAGAGCGGTAACGATGCCGTATATGTGATCGATGACTGGTTGACAAAGGTGCCGCACTTCATACCGAATAAGAAGGACAATTCAGTTTAGAAATTGGCTAACTTGTATGTTGATAACATAGTACGTTTGCACGGTGTGCACCGTAGCATCGTCTGTGATAGAGATGGGTGCTTTACTTTGAATGATTGGAGCCTAATCTACTAGTTGTTGGGTACTAAACTGAAGTTCATTACATCCTTTCATCCACAAACAGATGGTTAGACTGAGAGGACCAACAAGATAATGGAGGATATGCTCCGTATGTGCGCCTTTGATTTCAAGAAGAGGTGGTAGGACCATCTCTATATGATCGAGTTCATTTATAATAATAGCTATCAAGCTAGTATTCAGATGACACCCTTCGAAGCTTTATACGGTAGGAAGTGTCGTACTCCTTTAGCTTGGGCATAAATAGGCGAATCGAAGCTGTATAAGTGTAATGAGGTCAAAGATGCAAATTCGACTATATACACTATTCGAGAACAGCTATTGATGGCTCACGATTGATAAGCAAAGTACTACAATGCCAAGCACCGAAATGTGGAGTTTTTAGTGGGCGATTGGGTATATCTAAAGATAAAGCCATTTAAAGGTGTGTCCATGATTCGACGCTTGAAAAAGCTGAGTCCGAGGTACCTTGGTCTGTTTGAAGTGCTTGAACAGGTTGGTGAAGCGGCTTATCGGCTAGCTCTTTTGGCAGAGCTATGTGGTTTGCATGATGTGTTTCACATCTCGGTGTTGCGAAAGGCTTTGCAAGAGCCTACGCAAGTGATTACGGACGATCAGGTACTGGTCGATAGTGGGCTGACGATGAAGGTTAGACCCATTCATATTGAGGATATAGAGATCAGACAACTACAAAACAAAGCAATCGAGATGGTCAAAGTCCGTTGGGACAATTATGGCCATGAAGAACTGACATGGGAGCATGAGAAAACCATGCGAGATGAGTTTCTTGAGTTGTTTTTGTAAAGTAGTGTTGTAAAAGTTTGTACTGTTTTCCTTTAACTGAATAAAATTTCGGTACAAAATTTCTTTAAGGAGAGGAGGTTTTCCTTTAACTCAATGCTCTCAATGCACTCAATGAATCGTTGAGTAGACTATTATGTGGCGATAGTGAGATATCACCGGCGATAGAGGGACACGTGTCAGATGGACGGAAAGCGCCCGAAGTGCGGTGTTGATTGGGGTCAAAGCAGCTACCGACGATATCGCCCAGACGATAACTGATATCGCTCGGCGATGGCGATAAGTTTGACTTATCAACTGAAATCGTGGCCCTTCATTCCTATTAAAAAGAGGATCATGTGGCTGGGATTATTCCCGAGACTACTTAAGCAGAGAAGAAGTAAAGAGAAGAGTCATCTCTCTTCTTTCACTCTCTCTCCTCCCTTTTCATCTCCTTGGAAGAAACGAAGAACAAGGATTGAAGGCTGAGCTTTGCAAGCTTGGAGAAGGAGATTCCGTAGTCGGAATCAAGAGTTGGCGCAAGATCCGTGAAGAGGAAAGCGAGGCGATCCTTTCCATATAGATAGAAGACTTGATCATGGCTCCAAAATGATCTATGAGGGTAATGATCATCCTTCTTGGACAAGTGAAGTCATAAGTTTTGCATATGCATGGAATCCTCCACCAAAAGGTGGAACAAGGAGGGAATTTCGATGAGTTGATACGTGATATCCCCGGGTAATTTTGCGTATAGAATCCGGAAATCGTAGTACGAAATAGGAATGCTGCGTGAAGCCCATCCTGATAGGTTGGTCTGGATTGGTGATGTTTTAATTTGTGTGCCGGAGAAGACTTCGAGTATGAACAGGTAGTTTATGGAGTTTGAGGGGTTGTCCCTATGAATCGAGTAGCAGGAAGTACTGGAGATGCATTAGAGGAAAATACCTAGAAAATACCACTGTTTTGGATAACCGTTAGATATCGCCGGACGACAGCGGATATCGCTAACGATAGCTCTTTGTGAGCTAAACTTTGTGAAAGTCCAATTTTTTGGCACTGTAGGATGCTGCAGTTGTTTTCTGGAAAGATGTTCCTGTTATGGTTGAGTCTAGAGACAGAAAGAGATGTTCTGTTGTTAATGCAAGACGATAGTGGCTATCGCTGGCGATAGCTCCTTGATAGTATTGTGCTTTCAAAGCCTGTCTCATAGAGATCGTGTGGCTAGCAGGTGAGCTGTGAGCCTTGGTGCCCAACTTTAATGTCCTTGAGATCCATTGTACATAATGTTGGTTATGTTTTGGATTATAGGAAAGGGGAGGCTGATCCGCATCACGTAGATTGGCCACGAAGGTTTCGGCTTTCGGCGATGGCATGACGATTTGAGCAACGAGAAAGAGCTGAATGTACCTTCTCTATGTGGTTCGGTTAAAGAGACCTAAAGTATGTGACACTTACCATTGGCATAGGGGCAAAGTCGTGGCTATAACGCGGTTTTGTGCTAGGATTTAATGCTCAATGTTGACTGTTAAGTCTCGAACCTCTGAACGGTGGTGGGGCTGGGCATTTCCAATACACCAATAATGTGCCCTGAGTGCACGAAACATTTGGCAGATGATGCAAATGTTTGTGATATATTGAATGGTGCTTAAGTTGTACCTTCGTGTGATATATCTATATATGAATGCTATGCTTGCAGGGAAGGAATGTCGCTGCCCCGGGAATGTGGTAGAGTCGTTATAAGTTGGTGAACTAAAGCTGACCGTTGCCATGTTTGCCACCTTGCTGGTGGAATGTCCCTATGCAGGTATTATAGAGCCGAGCGGGAAATAGCGGGTTGCAACCCTTTGATGTTTTGCTAGCCCTCGAAGGCCAAAAAAATATGTTTTGCTATTTTCATATGTGGTCGGCCTACGTGCCGATGTTTGTAAATTACTCTTGTGAAGAAAAACAATTGTAAGGCCTTAAGGACGCAACTTTTGGTGTATTTGTATAAACATTCCTATGTGATTTAATATAGTGGACATTCGTGATACTTGAGTTCAATTAACCCATGAAGCTTATCTTAGAATGCTCTGAGTTAGGATTCATTTGGTCTTTTGATATTAACCTGTAACTCTGTTGACTGTCCGTAGAATATGGCGTGGGGCCCCAGCCGGACCTTTTATTATATCTTATGCGACAGACAGAGGTGTTACAATAGGGGCCCTAAACTGGCTAGACCAAGAATAAACTGGCAGGGATGCAATCCCCAACGTGACTATTATGGAGAAAGATTCACTCTCTGCCAGCAGAACGCCCAAGAAGCCCAACAAGTTTAGTTGTATCTAATGTTTTCAGTGCTCATATACTCAAGCAACAAGTATCATTCTTAATATAACTGGATGTTGTGTGACCCTTCTTATAGAGTGTTTGGATCTCCCAAAAGGAGAAACTGACATTTTCCCTTACAGAATGTTTAGATCTGCCAAAAGGAGACACCGACCTTTCCTTTATAGAGTGTTCAGATCTCCTAAAAAGAGACATCAACTTTCCCTTATAGATTATTTGGATCTCCCAAAAGGAGACACCGGCCTTTCCCTTACTGAGCGTTCGGATCTCCCAAAAAGAGACATCGACTTTTTCCTTACAGAGTGTTCAGATCTCCCAAATTAAGACACCGACTATTCCCTTACAGAGTGTTCGGATCTCCTAAAAGCAGACATCGTCCTTTCCCTTACAGAGTGTTCGGATCTCCCAAAAGGATACATCTGGCTTTCCCTTTCAGAGTGTTCGGATCTCTCAAAAGGATACATCGGCCTTTCTCTTACAGAGTGTTCAGATCTCCCAAAAGGATACATGCCTTTCCCTTACAGAGTGTTTGGATCTCCCAAAAGGAGACAATGACCTTTCCCTTACAGAGTGTTCGGATCTCCTAAAAGAAGATACCGACATTTACTTTACAGAGTGTTCTAATCTCCTAAAAGGGGACTTCAGCCTCTTTAGTCTGAAGGTCTTCCCCTCACTATTTCTCCGGGTTTCTATCCCCAATGACCTCTCACTATCGCTAATCAAAGTTTTTGCTCATCTACGTCGCAGTAGGTCATAACATCGCCAAGGCTTGGGCCTCACGCTCGCCAGCGTTTCGAATGTCTTCCATCATCATTTCTCCAGGACCACGTCCGTCGGGTACTGCATCCACAATATCCCAGATTTGTATGAAGTCACCCTTGAACTAAGATGAATTAAGTTTGTATTTGATGCTCTGTTTAGTTGAGTATTTGCAGGACTTATTTTTCAAGTGTAGACCAATGTTAGTCTACAATGAGTATCCAAACACAGGACCATACAATGTAATTCTTCATTGTGTGATCCATGGTGTTAACTCATGTGTAGCCTCTTTATTGGGATACACTTCCTTTTCAAGCACTAGAGGCATGGGAGGAAAGTTGCATGCTGACTATTTTTGAAGAAATTAAGTTTTCAGACTTTCAGAGAAATCCTCTAAGTTTTTTTCTCGAGTACTATGCTTTGTACTAGAGAAGGACTAAAATTAGTTCTCAAGTTAGACTTGTCATGAATTCGAGTGGCAGAAGTAGTTCTTGAGAAAGCTTATTACTGTTCTCGAGAAGGGCCTATGTACTCGAGTGCTTCATGACACTTCTTTTCGAGTTACTTCCTTTCCAGACAGAATTTATCTAAGTCCTTTTCTCGAGAAGACCTTGTTTAGTTCTCGAGATGGCTATGTTTAATTCTCGAGAAGCCAGTCTTAAGGCGTTGAAAGTGTTGAGAGGCTAAGTCTAGTTCTCGAGTGAGGTTTGCTGTACTCGAGAAGAAGTCATCTAGTTCTCGAGTACTTCTCGAGATAGTTCTTAGTTATCGAGTACAAATGTTTTTTCTGAAGAACAATAATTTATCTTTCTCGAGTACTGTCCCTTCATTCTCTAGACAGCTGATTTCCACCTCCACATTCTTACCAAGTTTTCATCTCGAGTTCTCCATCATTGTTCTCGAGAACAAAACTTCCTTCTCTCGAGTATAATCATTCTTCTCAAGAAATGCTGAACTTTTTCTGAAAATTTCTCAAGTCCAGACAAACGAAATTTCAAATGTCATTAGCACGTGATTGGTCCACGTGGCTATCATTAATTATGATTATGACCGTTAGGCATGTCCTATAAAAGGTCTTATCATTTCCGACCAACCCTAAGCAATCGTAAGAAGAAATTCTAAGTTTCTGAATCCCTAATTTCTCTTTCCAAAATCAGAAGCCGCCGCTCATCTCCTTCATCGACAAAAGTGCTTTCGATCCATATTGATTCAGAGCAAGTGATTCACAGATCAATATTTTCTACATCGATAGATTCTCTACTTGATCTTGCCAAGTCCAGAAATTTCAGATCTGAGATCTAGCCGAGTCTTCTTCAATTATTTCTGACAGAGCTTTAAAGTTCAAAGAAGAAGGAAGGCAGAAGTTTTCAGATCTGAGAGAAAATATTGTTTATATTTCTTTTACATTTCAATTCATTCTTGTAGGAGATTCTTCTCTGAGTGTAGGAGCTTTGCACTCCGAGTTATTATAGGAAGTTTTTCTCTTCCTAGTGTAGATCCTTTTTTTGGATCGAGTTGTAGGAATGTTGTTTCGAGTAGTAGGATTGTTTCCAATCCGAGATTAGTGGAGTAGCCGAGTCTAGTGCATTGCTAGATCGGTGAGTGGAAAGTGGATGTACCCAAGGTTGGGGAACCACTATAACTCTTAGTATCATCTCTGATTACTTGGTTAATTTTTTGTGCATAGAGCGCATAATTTTTTATTTTGCAAAAAGACGCACAACACCTATTCACCCCCTCTAGGTGATTTAGATAGACAACTTAAACATTTTCAATTGGTATCAGAGGGAGGTTATCATCCTGGTGATGTTATCATCAGTATCTAGAAGCTGTTCCTGAACCTGAGCATCCCTCTTCTCCATCAACATCTCCAAAGTCTCCTGAGCAACCAATAAAGTCACCACCACCATCTCCTCAAGCAAGTAAATCTCCTCCCAAGTCTAAAGTAAAGTCTCCTTCTCCTCAAGCAGAAAACTTTCCTGTAAATGAACCAGAGAAATCTCCTGAAAATTTATATGATGATGAAATTATTTCAATTCATGATTCAGAAGTTTACATTCCCGAATAAGCTGCTGAACCAAGACTTCCAAGTCTTCACTTCAATATTCCCTCCTTGCTGCCCATTGATGCCAAAGATGAAGACAACACTGTAAACAAAAATATACCCTCTTCTTCCATAGTTGTTATTGAAGAGATTCCTCCATGGACAGCCTCTGCTCTGCCTCCACCATTTACTCAGCCTACAACACTTCCTGAAGATAATATTTTAAGCAAAATTGAAGCTATGCTTGCTGCCCAAAGACAATATTTTAATTCCTCTCTTAAAGTTGTAACTGAAAAAGTGTCTGCTTTGGAAAAAGAAATGAGCCGTGGATTTACTGAAATCCAGCATAACACAGATGGATTTAAAAGGCTCTTAAAAATTGGAGGAAAAGCCATAGATCATACAATCACAAGCATTGGTAATATTATGGAACAATCAGTTACCCTTACTAACAATCAGATTCAACTTGAGAAGAAAGCCCAAGAATGGAACTTCAAAACTTGTGAAGAAGTTGGAACATTTAAAGATGTAATCAACACCCTAACTCTAGAAGTCAGAAAGGGGGAGGATAAGGTGAAAGAACAACTGGAAAAACAAGCTTAGTCTTCGAAAAATCAGTGGGAAGATCAATTGAAAGATATCCCGACATCTGTTCTAAAGGAATTCAAAAGTACAAAGCTATATACATATGACACAACCATTTGGATGCACAATCATCTGTTTCCTGAACTAACAATGGATCCTACTGCACCCCCTCCTGTACACTTGGATGTAAATAGGCCAACCTTCTCACCTCCACCAGAATATTTTGAAGGACCACCTCCAACATATTTTGAAGGACCACCTCCAGATTACTTTGAAGGACCACCTCCTGATGTATATGAACAAGTTTGGGAATTAGATCAAACAGGTATGCCTCCTCATCCTCCAGAAGTTTAGAAAGCAAAAAGAAGGAATATGGGGATGGAGCCTCAACCAGTAGATCAACCCTCCATCCTGATGTTAAAAGGAAAAGACCTCAAGAGTTTTCTGAAGTATGGAGTCCAACCTCCAAATCTCTTATACTTGAAACTCTCAAGCTAGTTCTTGATTTCAATGAATCCACAAGCCTTCATTACAGCTCTGATGAATGGGGATTATATGAAAAATCTCTTACAAAAAGAAAGATATATGACAGAGTATATGGAAAGAATAATACCAAGGCTCCTCCCAAACCTCCCAAGTACTTTCCTAAACCATTCAGCTACCAGAAGAGACAACATGAAAAACTTGAAAGACAACAACAACAACATGATCAGTAGTAGTTAAAGATAGTTTGAAAGTTCATTTTTGAAATTGTGGAATTAAATTTTCTCTTGGACAAATTTCTATTTATATGAACTTTTAATTTTGCTGATTTGATTTTTCTCCATAATAGCTTTTATTCTACTTATCTTGGCTATTAGTTTATGTATTTGTTTTTTCTCTTGATGTAATTCACCTTAGTGTAGAGGGTTTTGACTTCTACAAATAGGGGGAGATTGTTGGGTATTTCATCCACAATAGCCCAGATTTGTATGAAGTCACCCTTGAACTAAGATGAATTAAGTTTGTATTTGATGCTCTATTTAGTTGAGTGTTTGCAATAATTATTTGTCAAGTGTAGACCAATGTCAGTCTACAATGAGTCTCCAAACACAGGACCATATAATGTAATTCCTCATTGTGTGATCCATGGTGTTGAATCATGTGTAGCCTCTTTATTGTGATACACTTCCTTTTCAAGCACTAGGGGCATGGGAGGAAAGTTGGATGCTGACTATTTTTGAAGAAATTATGTTTTCAGACCTTCAGAGAAATCCTCTAAGTATTTTTCTCGAGTCCTGTGCTTTGTACTCGAGAAGGAATTAAATTAGTTCTTGAGTTAGATTTGTCATGAATTCGAGTGGCAGAAGTAGTTCTCGAGAAAGCTTATTATTGTTCTCGAGAAGGGCTTATGTACTCGAGTGCTTCATGCCACTTCTTCTCGAGTTACTTCCTTTCCAGACAGAATTTCTCTAAGTCCTTTTCTTGAGAAGACCTTGTTTAGTTCTCGAGATGGCTATGTTTAATTCTCGAGAAGCCAGTCTTAAGGCGTTGAAAGCGTTGAGAAGCTAAGTCTAATTCTCGAGTGAGGTTTGTTGTACTCGAGTAGAAGCCGTCTAGTTCTAGAGTACTTCTCGAGATAGTTCTTAGTTATCGAGTACCAAAGTGTTTTTACTCGAGAACAATAATTTATCTTTCTTGAGTACTTTCCCTTCATTCTCGAGACAACTGATTTCCACCTCCACATTCTTACCAAGTTTTCTTCTTGAGTTCTCCATCATTATTCTCGAGAAAAAAACTTCCTTCTCTCGAGTATAATCATTCTTCTCGAGAAATGCTAAACTTTTTCTGAAAATTTCTCAAGTCCAGACAGACGTAATTTCAAATGTAATTAGAACGTGATTGGTCCACGTGGCTATCATTAATTTTGATTATGACCGTTAGGCATGTCCTATAAAAGGTCTTGTCATTTCTGACCAACCCTAAGTAGCCGTAAGAAGAAATTCTAAGTGTTTGAATCCCTAATTTCTCTTTCCAAAATCGGAAGCCACCGCTCATCTCCTTCATCGACAAAAGTGCTTTCGATCCAGATCGATTCAGAGCAAGTGATTCACAGATCAAGATTTTCTACATCGACAGATTCTGTACTTGATCTTGCCGAGTCCATAAATTTCAGATCCGAGATCTAGCCAAGTATTCTTCAATTATTTCTGACAGAGTCGCAATGTTCAAAAAAGAAGGAAGGCAAAAGTTTTCAGATTTGAGAGAAAATACTGTTTGTATTTCTTTTATATTTCAATTCATTTTTGTAAGAGATTCTTCTCCGAGTGTAGGAGCTTTGCACTCTTAGTTGTTGTAGGAAGTTTTTCTCTTCCGAGTGTAGATCCTGTTTTTGGATCGAGTTATAGGAACGTTGTTCCGAGTAGTAAGATGTTTCCAATCCGAGATTAGTGGAGTAACTGAGTCTAGTGCATTGCTAGATCAGTGAGTGGAAAGTGGATGTACCCAAGTTTAGGTAACCACTATAACTCTTGGTGTCGTTTGTGATTGCTTGGTTAAAATTCTGTGCATAGCTCGCTTAATTTTTTATTCCTCAAAAAGACGCACAACTCACATATTCACCCCCTCTAGGTGATTTAGGTAAACAACTTAAACATTTTCAACGTCCCAGATACCTCCCACTACCACCAGTCGAAGATCCTCCCTTCTTCGTTGTAGTAGGTCGTTACATTGCCAGGGCCTGCCCCCTCGCACTCGCTAATGGTTCGAAGGTCTGCCCTTCACCATTTCTCCAGAAGCGCATCCCAGCGAGATCCCACTTCCATCGATTGAAGGTCCTCCCTTATCCGCCACAGTAGGTCGTGAACCGTCAGGGCCTGGCCCCCTCACGGTCACCCAGGTTCGAAGGTCCGCACTTCATTGCTACACTCAACGACATCCCCTAGTTTGGTGATCCAGACCTCTCACTACTCGCCTTGAAGTGTCCGCCCTTTGCCCACTTAGTAGGTTATGACACCACCTGGGTATCGTCCTCTAGCTGCCAACATCAAATAAGCAAACTAGAATCACGCGCAAAATATTGGCAGCAAAGCAACCAACGCTCAATTGCCATCATAACCAAACACTCAAATCTTGAGCAGTTAACAAACAATCAGACAATACATACAAAGCGAGCAAGGCACAACAAGCAAGGTGCAAAGCCACTATATAATGAATATATTCGAAGGAATAATAAAGGAAAAGCTACACCTCGTCTGCATCAGCATTAGAACCCCCACTCTTATCCTCGGAAAGATTTGCAATACCGACACTAGCTACATCACAACTGCGTAACTGCGCTTCTGCACCATTATATGGTGGGTCTTTGTCATCCCTCGCCTAAACGCAACCACATCAGCCTCCACTGGAAACATCGCCTTGGTATTTGAAAGGTAAAATTTGCATTCGTAAATCCGAAGCACTCGCACACAAGACACACAATACATTCTGAGTGACCAAGGCATTGCAAATACGGTACAAATCCACTATATGACGCAGATGTACACATGTATAATGAAGGTGAAACTATAACTCATCTGTATCAGCATCGGAGCCCCCGCTCCCATCAGAGATATCCAATACCAGATTCGGCTATGCCGTAACAACGCGTCTGCAACACCATATGGATCTTCTCCTAAGGCCTTGTAAGTATCTTACACCATCTCAACCTGCTCCATGGTAGGCAAGGAGCGTCATTACACCAGCCTCTCCCACGAGCAACACTGCAAAGGCCAAAGGTTCACACAAATCATCACAAACGTAAAGCAATGAATGCACACAACATTTGAGCACCGCGCGCAGTATGCACTTCACACACACTACACCAATTATGCACATCATACCTAGCATGCAATGCACCCCTTGCACCTCCTAGGCGTTTTGTCCTACAAACACCACCAGAAAATGTTACACGCGTATTCCAGCTTTTGAGTAAAAGTTCCAATCCTCGATTCTCAATGGCTCTAGACTTAAGGGACTTTGGGGGACAAATGACAGGTCCCCCAGAAGCCCTAGTCTCACCCCATGCATAGGGTACGATTATCTAAAAACCCGTGATGAAACCGCCCAGGAGCTGTCTACCCTCTGCCTCTTTCTGGTGCCCATGACAGGCGACTAATTTTGTCGCCCACCCTAATGCCGCCTCCACTAACCGGGGGCCTCCCATTTCGCCTGGATCGGGTGGACAAACCGTCCGCCCCTAATATGGGTGGTCTCCCGTTTTGCCCGGATCGGGAGGCCAAATCGACCGCCTGATCCATGTTTCCTCCCCTGGCAGGGGAGGCCCCTCATTTCGCCCGGATTGGATGGCCAAATTGGCTGCCCAATCCTTATCGTCGCCACTTATAGGGGCAGATTCCCAGTCCCGGCCGACGCCCCTAATGGGAGCGGCCCTCCCCCATTTTGCACAGATCGGGCGGTCAATATGGCCGCCCGATCCTTGTCATCCTCCCTATCAAGTATGGATGCATGGCTGCCCAAATTGAGCGGCCCCTTGGCTACCCAATTTAGACAGCCTCCTTGCCGCCCAAGTCGGACGACCATTTGGCTGCCCGACCTTGGTAGGGTCTCATCTCCCCGACTGTTGGCCTTGCTAGCCAAGGGGTGGTGACTTTTCTGATGAACTCAAAACTGCCCGGGGGCAGTCTCATCATTTGTGTAAAGTTGGTGATACGCGTGCTCTGTACAGAGCATTCATACTCTTCCGTCTGGTAATTATTGGAGTAAATTACTGGATCCACTCTTAGAATTTATAAATATAGCCTAATTCTCCTTCATTTCCACGTTCTTCACGGTCGAAAAATCATCCTATGGATCATTTCCATGCTCCTCACGGCCGGAAAATCCTCCTACTGATTTTCTCTTTTCCCTTTCGCCTATAATTTTCTCTCTCTTCCTTTTCTCCACTGACTTTATCTCTCCTCCATTTATTATCTTGGCATGCGCTCTCACACGTGCCTCTTCCTCACATGCTCTAGTGCACGCCAATTCCTCATGCGCTCTCGTGCGCGCCCCTTCCTTGCGTGCTTCGTTGCGCGCCGCTTTCTTGTGCCCTCCCCAGTACACCGCTTCCTTGCGTGCTCTCGTGTGCACTGCATCCTTGCGTGCTCCCGTGCGCTCCCTGATGAGTTGTAAATATTTGTATTTTCCAGTACTTTATTTAGGTAGTTTGAGTTTATTTTCGTTGTTTTTAGTTACTTTTGTTCAATAAAATGTTCCTTTTTTGTATATAGTCTTCTAACTTAGCTTTATTTTGTTTTCTGAATTTTTTGCAGAAATTGGTGAATTTTCAAAGTACATGCCCATGTCAATTGGGTCACTCCCATAACCGGGCCATGTCACTTTGATTCTAGTGGAAAACTGCCGCCTGCAATGGAAAAATCAAGTCATGCTCATGTCCAGATTGACACACCCATATCGGCCCACTCAACGCCTCCAGCAAGCCAACCACTCAATGCCTCCATCAAGCCAACCACTCAATGCTTCTAGCAAGGCAAGTACTCAATGCCAGGCAAAGTACCCAACATCATGCAAAGTACTCAACGCCAGGCAAAGTACTTGATGCTAGTCAGACTCGGCGCCAGTCGGACTCGACGCCAGCCGGACTCAATGCCTCGAGCAAGGCAAGGACTCAATGCCACCAGCATGCCCGTGACCTTTCAGACACGCCTGTGTCGGTCCTGGAGTTTTTAACTTGGTTCAAATAGTTATTGCCGACATCAAATTTCTGCCAGGTGTCTAGTCACGCCCCCTCTACTCGCCTGTGACCGCCACATGGATTTTCCAGAAGCTTCCAGAAATTCGCCAGTCACCAGATTTTCTGCTTCACCAGCATGCCAATATTACACTCCCCCTATCACGCCCATGACCAGGGCGTGTAATCCGAAATTTTTGCCTATAAATAGTACTTTCCTATAAGAGCCAAGGGTTCACCTTTTTTGGACCATTTTGCGGTTAGTGGGTTGCTTAGGTGCCCTTCCTTGCTATGTAAGGAGAATTTTCTACCCCTCTCTTTGATGTTTGTTTTAGCTTTTGTAACCCCCTTTTGTCTTAATAAAATTTGTAGATTTTCTCTCCTTGTGTTGTATTGGATTTCACTTGAGTGCCCACTTATCTTCCCCTTTTATCCCTTATTTATCTTTGTTTTTCTCTTTAAAATGGGCGTGTGTGTGTATGAGAGTAGTTTTATGTTTTTTTATGTTTTCAAATTATCATTTTGCTTAGTTTAGTTTTAGGTTTTCCCAAACTTGTTAGTTGTTATGTTAGCTTTTCTTATCTTGTCCCTTAGCTTTGTTTAGGTTTAGTTTTTTTAGGTGCTTTATACTCATTTTTATGGTTTTATAAAAATGTTTTTAAAGTGGTTTTTATCTTTTCCCACTTTTTAAGCATTTTTATGGACTTATAAGAATGAATATAAAGTTTTTTAATTTTTGGTTTCCTTTGATTTTTTTCTTTTATTTGAAATCTTTGCCCCTTAAAATTTTATTTTACCTTTTTATCATTTTTAGCAAATTCTAAGAGTAGAAATGTAGTCATTTTAATTTTTGGATCACTTTGTTTTTTTTCCATTTAGTTTTTGTGTGTGCGTGTATGAGGTAATTTTTATTGCTTTCATTTCCCGCCTACTCGTTTGAGTAGGACTTGCAATTTATCGCTTTCATTTCCCGCCTACTTGGTTGAGTAGGACTTGCTCTTTACTGCTTTCATTTCCCGCCTACACGTTTGAGTAGGACTCACATTTTACTGCTTTCATTTCCCGCCTACTCATTTGAGTAGGACTTGCAATTTACTGCTTTTATTTCCTGCATACTCATTTGAGTAGGACTTGTATTTTCAATTATGCAATTTTTCATAAGTCGTCCCCATTCCGATGAGTGGCTAATCGCTCTTAGCCGTCAGTATCGAAGAGCATTGGAACAGATAAAATCTTTTTAAATAATTAAAGGTCCTCTTTTTCACTTTAATTAAAGAACTTAAGGTTTACCCCGGGTATACGATGCGTAGAACCACATATCGATGTGTGGGCTCTATTTCCGTTATCCATACGCTACCAAGCTGAGAGGCCGTTTGTAACGACCCTAGACGATCCAACGTGACAATGCCACGGCTCTGCTCTATGCGACGCTACCGGGCTGCAGCCCAAGCACCCCAACCCCTCTCCCTCCACATGCGGGTTGTTGGTGGCCACATCCTCCCTTTGATGAGGCAAACTCGATAGTCAAGCGCGCACCACGGGGACTTCCCAGGAGGTCACCCATCCCAGTACTACTCCAGCCCGAGCATGCTTAACTATGGAGTTCTTTCAACTCTCATCACCAATTGAGCTGAATTGGGCCGTACGGGGACTTCCCAGGAGGTCACCCATCCCAGTGCTACTCTCTCCCAAGCACGCTTAACTATGGAGTTCCTTCACTTCTCATCACCAATTGAGGTGCAACTTAATTGGTGATGAGAAGTGAAGGAACTCCATAGTTAAGCGTGCTTGGGAGAGAGTAGTACTAGGATGGGTGACCTCTTGGGAAGTCCCCGTACGACCCAACTTGACTATCGAGTTCTCTCATCAAAGGGAGACTGTGGCCGGCAACAACCCGCCAGTGGGCTGGAGAGGGTTGGGGGTTCTTGGGCTGCAGCCCGGTAGCGATTCCATGGGGGGCTATGGGCCAAATCCCGGGTCGTTACAATAAAAGTGCACCCCAACCCCTCTCCAGCCCACTGGCAGGTTGTTGGCAGCCACAACCTCCCTTTGATGAGCAAACTCGACAGTTAAGTTTGGCCGTACGGGGAATTCCCAGGAGGTCACCCATCCCAATACTACTCTCTCCCAAGCACGCTTAACTATGGAGTTCCTTCACTTCTCATCATTTGGCTAAATTAGTGATGAGAAGTGAAGGAACTCCATAGTTAAGCGTGCTTGGGAGAGAGTAGTATTGGGATGGGTGACCTCCTGGGAATTCCCCGTACGGCCAAACTTAACTGTCGAGTTTGCTCATCAAAGGGAGGTTGTGGCTGCCAACAACCTGCCAGTGGGCTGGAGAGGGGTTGGGGTGCTTGGGCTGCAGCCCGATAACGATGCCATGGCGGGCTATGGGCCAAATCCTGGGTCGTTACAATCAAAGTCCCGGGATTTGGCCCATAGCCCCCCATAGAATCGCTACCGGGCTGCAGCCCAAGCACCCCAACCCCTCTCAAGTCCATTGGCGGGTTGTTGGCGGCCACAACCTCCCTTTGATGAGCGAACTCGATAGTCAAGTTGGGTCGTACGGGGACTTCCCAAGAGGTCACCCATCCCAGTACTACTCTCGCCCAAGCACGCTTAACTATGGAGTTTTTCCAACTCTCATCACCAATTAAGCTGTAGATCAATTGGTGATGAGAAGTGAAAGAACTCCATAGTTAAGCGTGCTCGGGATGGAGTAGTACTGGGATGGGTGACCTCCTGGGAAGTCCCCGTACGGCCCAACTTAACTATCGAGTTCGCTCATCAAAGGGAGGTTGTGGCCACCAATAACCCGCCTGTGGAGGGAGATGGGTTTGGGGGCTTGGGTTGCAGCCCGGTAGCGTCGCCTAGAGCGGAGCCGTGACACTGTCACATTAGATCGGCTAGGGGCGTTATAAAAAAATGGACTTTTTATTGTAACGCCCCGCCAAGCACCAAGAACAGTCCAGACACGTTACCGGGCTACAGCCCAAGCACCCCAACCCCTCTCCGGTCAACCGGCAGGTTGTTGGTGACCACAACCTCCCTTAGATGAGTCAAACTCGATAGTCAAGCGCGCACCACGGGGACTTCCCAGGAGGTCACCCATCCCGGTACTACTCCAGCCCGAGCATGCTTAACTATGGAGTTTTTCCAACTCTCATCACCAATTGATCTGCAGCTCAGTTGGTGATGAGAGTTGGAAAAACTCCCTAGTTAAGCATGCTCGGGCTGGAGTAGTACCGGGATGGGTGACCTCTTGGGAATTCCCCATAGTGCACGCTTGACTATCGAGTTTGACTCATCTAAGGGAGGATGTGGCCACCAACAACCCGCCGGTGGACCGGAGAGGGGTTGGGGTGATTGGGCTGCAGCCTGGTAACGTGTCTGGCCTGTGCGTGGTGCTTGGCGGGGCGTTACAATAAAAAACATCACTAGTTGAGCTGCAGCTCAATTGGTAATGAGAGTTGAAGGAACTCCATAGTTAAGCGTGCTTGGACGAGAGTAGTACTGGGATGGGTGACCTCCTGGGAAGTCCTCGTACGACCAAACTTAATTGTCGAGTTCGCTCATCAAAGGGAGGCTGTGGCCACTAACAACCTGCTAGTGGGCTGGAGAGGGGTTGGGGTGCTTGGGCTGCAACCCAGTAGCGATGTTTGGAGAGCGGAGCCGTAACGCTGTTACGTACGCGCCAGGGTCATTAAACTGTTCGTATGGACCGATCACCCTTGGGTAAAGAGAATTGCGCACTAAACCTCGATAGAGGAGGAGAGGAATTCTATCGGATTAGGTTCCCCCCAATAACGAGATTCTTAGCATAATGCTGGCATTAAGAGGAATCCTTCGTCTAACGAGAGCTCGGTCGAATAGTCTTAATGTTCTGGTGAGCGATATCCCTAGAGATAGGTGAGCTCATATTTGTGGAACCTCCACGACCAAGTTGCCCTTAATTAATTTGAAATTTAGGTTATATAATTATTAAAACTTATTTTAGTCCTAATTAAATTCGGTGCCGAGCGTTAATCCTTCATCGATTTTCTAGTCCTTTTTTACAGCTTTTATATAACCGCTTTAGTTAATTAAAAACCCGACACTTTATTTTCGATAAGATAATAGTCCCTCCTAGAGGATTAGAAATAATCAACCCGCCCTGACAAATATACGACCTTGATATTCCCCCTGAATATCCCGTACTACTCGCGATAGGTGCACTTGCCTCCTTTCGTTAAAACTTGGTTTTAACTCCCTCCGCGAAATTGGACCCCAGCATTACTAATTAAATAAAGGCCGGGTGTCGCGGAGACCACCAAATTTTTGGCGTCATTACCGGGGAATCTGTGTTGTTATTTTGAATGTGGAAAACTATTACTTTTACCTCTTTTTATTTATATATACAAATAAAATGGCCAACCAAAAAAAAAAAATAACTACTTAAGAACTAAAAAAAAATCTTCCCCCTTTGTCTTAACTTTTTTATTTTAATTCTGAAAAAAATTTATATAGTAAAAAAATTATTTTCTCGCTTCGGCATCGCCTCACGCTATTGTGAGCGATAAGGGAACACATTTCTGTAATGCCCAAATAGCTTAGACATTAGTTAAATACGGAGTTACACACATACTTGCCCCTACCACTCGCAAACTAGTTGTCGAGTTTATCTTTTTCGCTCTTTCATTATATTTTTTTTGCTATTTATTCTTAATAATGTAGGGTTTCTAAGTGGGCCTCCCCGAACACGTTCCAGGGAAATTTCTACCCTCCCTTTTTTATCTCTATAAATAGTGCATTTTCATTTCTTTTTGTTCATCATACTTATCTTACAACATTGGGGACAATGTTGAAATTAAGTATGTGGGTGTTTTCATATTATCCTTTCTTGCGCTTTTATTTTTTGCACTCACTAAAATTTTAAAAAATATAAAAAATGAAAACAAAAAAAATACAAAAATTAAAACTCCAAAAATATTCTTTGTTCTATCATCAAAAACAAAAAAAAATTTAAAATAAAAATGAAAAAAAATATAAAACAAAAATTCCAAATATATTTTTACTTTGTAAATATTTAAATAAAACAATTTTTGTAAATATTCGTTTCTCTTTTCCCTTCCTCATCTTTGTAAATAATTTCTCTTTATCTTTCCTTTCTTATAAATATTTTGATTAATTTCTTTAAGAAAAATTTAAATTTTTTTTTATAGAAAACTCAAAAAATTTCAAATTTTTTTTCTCTTTTTCGCACCTTTTTCTTCCATTTGTATGTATATATTAAAGAAATAAACACAAAATTCCAAAAAAAGATAATAACTCCAAAAATATAAAAAAGACAATAACTCCAAAAATATAAGAAAAAGATAATAAATCAAAAATACAGAAAATATGATAACCCTAAAAAACAATTTTTTTTATTATGAAACAAATAAATCGAATATACCATTCTTAGCCTTTTTGCTCTCAAAAAACCTTGTTGCGAGTTTATTTATAAGCAAATTTTATTAATTTTTTATTTACTATTCATTTATTAATTGGAGATTGATAGATTTAATATTCAGCATTAAGTTTTAAAGAATTTCTTATGTTTTTTTCTTATGATAGGAGAGTTGTTTTCAACACTACTTCTAATTTTTCTAATTAGAGACACGTGTATTATGTTAAAAAATAACAACTTTGGAATTCAATTATGTTTACTTCTAGCCTTTTGAAACATTGGAACGTTCAATTTATCAAGGTTGCTCTCAATTTTTTTTATTAAAATTAGTTTTTTTCTTGAAAAAACCCTATCTCCCCATATTTATCATGTCTTACTTGGCATGATAAATTTTTATCCTTAAAAAAGCCTATGTCAATGGGAATAAGATTTCGTTCTGTAAACATAAACATCAAATATTTTTAAAAGATTATATGTTACGAAGTAAGAGGATAAAATTCATTACTCCTATACATATACATTGAGTTATATGAAGTTGTTCCAAAAAATTTTATATGCTGTGAAAAATAAGATTTCATTTTCCTAAACATCCACATTCACACAAAAAAATTTCATTAGAGGTTTGAGAAAAAAATACCTCACCTCTAAAACCAAAGCCCTTTTTATAAACCACAAACAACCCCCTTAGCCATATTCAATGATTCTAGACTTAATTTAAAATCTTTTTGAGAGCAAAATTCTTAAATTGCATTATTTCTTTTAAAATTCTCACAAACTAAAGTTTCTATAATTCCAATCTATTTTTGTTAAACTAACGATTACAATTTTCGCTTTCTATTTGATTACATCAATAAATCTTTTTGGCCAAAGCACTTCCTCTATTTAAAACATTTTCATAATTTAGTATTTAACTCTTTATACCCCCAATATATTTAAGCGGTAGCTAAATTTAGGATTTCTTTTAAGTCTTTATAAGTATATCTCCAACTTTTGCTTTGGAATAACAAAAGCTTAAGTATGGGGGTATTTGATGAGTTGTAAATATTCGTATTTTTCAGTACTTTATTTAGGTTATTTTAGTTTATTTTCGTTATTTTTAGTTACTTTTGTTCAATAAAATGTTTTTTTGTAAATACTCTTCTAACTTAGATTTTTTTTATTTTCTGATATTTTTGCAGAAATTGGTGAATTTTCAAAGTACACGCCCATGTTAATTGGGTCATGCCCATGACCGGGCCATATCACTTTGATTCTTGTGGAAAACAACTGCCTGTAATGGAAAAATCATGTCACGCCCGTGTCCAGATTTACACGCCCGTGCCGGCCCACTCAATGCCTCCAGCAAGCCAACTACTCAACGCCTCCAACAAGCCAACCACTCAATGCCTCCAACAAGGTAAGTACTCAATGCCAGACAAAGTACTTACCGTTAGGCAAAGTACTCAATGCCATGCAAAGTACTCGATGCTAGCCGAACTCGACGCCAGCCAGACTCGATGCCAGTCGGACTCAACGCCTCCAATAAGGCAAGGACCCAATGCCACCAGTATGCCCGTGACATTTCCGACACGCCCATGTCGGTCCTGGTGCTTTCAACCCGGTTCAAATAGTTCCTGCCAACATCAAATTTATGCTAGGTGTCCAGTCACGCCCCCTCTACACGTCCGTGACCGCCACGTGGATTTTCTAGAAGCTCCTAAAATTTCGCCAATCACAAGATTTTTGTCTTCACTAGCACGCCAACATTACACGCCCCCGGTCATGCCCATGACCAGGGCGTGTAATCCAAAATTTTTGCCTATAAATAGAACTTTGCTGTAATAGCCAAAAGTTCACCTTTTTTTGGACAATTTTGCTGTTAGTGGGCTGCTTAGGTGCTCTTCCTTGCTATGTAAGGAAAATTTTCACCCCCTCTCTTTTATGTTTGTTTTAGCTTTTTGTAACCCTCTTTTGTCTTAATAAAATTTATAGATTTTCTCTCCTTGTGTTGTATTGGATTTCACTTGAGTGCCCACTTATCTGCCCCTTTTATCCCTTGTTTATCTTTGTTTTCTCTTTAAAATGTGTGTGTGTGTGTGTGTATAAGAGTAATTTTATGTTTTTTTAAATGTTTTCAAGTTCTCATTTTGCTTAGTTTAGTTTTAGGTTTTCTCAAACTTGTTAGTTGTTATGTTAGCTTTTCTTATCTTGTCCCTTAACATTGTTTAGGTTTCGTTTTTAGGTGCTTTATACTAATTTTTATGGTTTTATAAAAGTGGTTTTTATGTTTTCCCACTTTTAAGCATTTTTATGGACTTATAAGAACGAATATAAAGTTGTTTTAATTTTTGGTTACCTTTGATTTTTGCTCTTATTTGAAATCTTTACCCCTTTAATTTTTATTTCATCTTTTTATGCATTTTTAGCAAATTCTAGGAGTAGAAATGTAGTCGTTTTAATTTTTGGATCACTTTGTTTTTTCCATTTAGTTTGTGTGTGTGCATGTATGAGATAATTTTTATCGCTTTCATTTCCCGCCTACTCGTTTGAGTAGGACATGCAATTTATCGCTTTCATTTCCCGCTTACTTAGTTGAGTAGGACTTGCTCTTTACTACTTTCATTTCCCGCCTACTCGTTTGAGTATGACTCGTATTTGACTGCTTTTTTACTGCTTTCATTTCTCGCGTGCTCGTTTTAGTAGGACTTGCAATTTACCTCTTTCATTTTCCGTCTACTCGTTTGAGTTGGACTTGTATTTTCAATTATGCAATTTTTCATAAGCCGTACCCATTTCGATGAGTGGCCAATCACTCTTAGCCCTCAGTATCGAAGAGCATTAGGATAGATAAAATCTTTTTAAATGATTAAAGGTCCTCTTTTCACTTTAATTAAAGAACTTAAGGTTTACCCCCGGTATACGATGCGTAGAATCACATATCGATGTGTGGGATCTATTTCCGTTATCCATACGCTAGCTAGCCGAGAGGCCGTGCGTATGGACCGATCACCCTTGGGTAAAGAGAATTATGCACTAAACCTCGAGAGAGGAGGAGCAGAATTCTACCGGATTAGATTCCCCCAATAGCGGGGTTCTTAGCATAATGTGGGCATTAAGTGGAATCCTTCGTAGAACGAGAGCTCAGTCGAATAGTCTTAATGTTTAGGCGAGCGATATCCCTAGAGATAGGTGAGCTCATATTTGTGGAACCTCCACGACCAAGTTGCCATTAATTAATTTTAAATTTAGGTTCTATAGTTATTAAAATTTATTCTAGTCCAAATTCAATTTGGTGCCGAGCGTTAATCCTTCATCAATTTTCTAGTCAGTTTTTACAGCTTTTATATAGCCGCTTTAGTTAATTAAAAACCTGACACTTTATTTTCGGTAAGATAATAGTCCCTATTAGAGGAGTAGAAATAATCAACCCGACCCGAGAAATATACGACCTTTATATTCCCCCCGAATATCCTGTACTACTCGCGATAGGTACACTTGCCTCCTTTCGTTAAAACTCGGTTTTAACTCCCTCCACGAAATTTGACCCCCACATTACTAAGTAAATAAAGGGCGGGCATTGCGGATACCACCACTCCCCTTTCTTGTGCTCTCTCGTACACACCCCTTCCTTGTGCGCTCCTGCATGCGCCTTCTTCTTGCGTACGTTGCTCCACCGCCTACCGTTCCAAGTGCACCGTCGAGCACCCCACTCATCAGACCTCTCCTAACAGCACCCCGTCTACATAGCCGAAGACTATCCAGTTCACCGAAGCTTGTCTTGACCAATAAAGCCATATGTAAGACACATCAAGCACTTCGAAGATCGCAAGAGGCCCAATAATCGCCTTCTCCCATCAGCCGTCAGTGTGGTTGGCATGCCAGCCACAGACCTCCTTAGAGTTAACATACCAATCGCACCAGAGCTCCCAAAGTTTATGCGTACCTCATCACCAGTAGTAGACAAGATCAACTTCATATCTCTCCAAGGACTGCTCAACTATAGTCAAACATGCACAACGGTTAGTATTCACACTGCCCTCAACTTAGCAAAAAGCTTTTCAATCAGCGACCGGTCAACCACTTCCGACTCCTTTAAGCTCAACATGAGACAAACCATAGAGGTTAAAAAACACGTAGCATGCCACTTGAGCTTCCAATCCCCAGACATCAGAACGAGTGCAACAAGCAACTCTCACCTCCAAGCAATAGTCAATGTCTCTAAAGATTCTAGAGTGTGAAGCTCCCTATTGTAGCAAAAAAAAGAATTGGCTCTGTAAGAGGTGGTCTATCACCCTCAGAGCCCAGTACTCTTTCTCTCTTTCTCACTCAATAATTATAATGAGAAAGCACTTTATAACAACCAACAAATAGTGGAGGTTTGGATGGCACAGATCTGCCCACGTGGTTTTTCACCCAGTTGACGGGTTTTCCACATAAAAAATTCATTTTCCATCTTTCTATTTTCTGTGACTGTTTGCGCGCTCGACCTCTCCCGGCATAAGATGGTTCAATTTAGTACCGTCTACCAGGGGCTTGAGAGATCCACAACAAAAACCAACCTTTCTTTTCTTCTGTCAGCTTTTTATTACGCAAACCATAAACCCCCAAATTGTAAACCCGGAAAAATATGAATGGAGAAGATGCCGTCGATGCTCTTTTCACCACTCTTGTTCCGGTTATAACACTCCAGTTTTTCTAGCTGAAAAACAACCAAGTTAAATTTGTCAAGTGGTCACGACAATTCATCGAGTGGTCACGAAATTACTCGAGTGGTCACGATAATTCATTGAGTAGTCTGAACGAATTTTTCAAGTGTTCTGAACGAATTTGTCGAGTGGTCACGACAATTCATCGAGTGGTCTGAATGAATTCATCGAGTGTTCTGAACGAATTCGTCGAGTTTTCTAAATTATTGGAGGCTAATCCACCATCTGTTGAGTGAAAAATTGAAGTTTAGCACAACCTTTCATCCGTAAACGGATGGTCAGACCGAAAGAATCAACAGAAAAATGGAGGATATGCTCTATATGTGTGCCCTAGATTTCGTAAAGAGATGGGATGATCATCTCTACATAATTGAGTTTGCCTATAATAACAGCTACCAAGCGAGTATTCAGATGGCGCCCTTCGAGGCCCTTTATGGTAGGAAGTGTCATTCTCCATTAGCTTGGGCGGAAACCGGCGAAACTAAGTTGTATAAACGCAAAGAAATCGAAGATGCAAATTCGATGATACGTTTAATTCGGGAACGAATGTTGATTGCTCAGGATAGGGAGGCAAAGTATTACAATGCCAAACAACGAAATATTGAGTTTGTGATGGGTGATTGGGCGTATCTTAAAATCAAGCTATTCAAAGGTGTATCCTAGATTTGATGGTTGAAAAGGCTCAATCTGAGATACCTTGGACCATTTGAAGTTGTTGAATGGATCGGTGAAGCGGCCTATTGGCTAGCTCTTTCAACCAAGCTAAGTGGTTTGCATGATGCGTTTCGCATATCGGTACTAAGGAAGGTTATCCATGAGCATACACAAGTCATTGTTGTGGATCAAGTGTCAGTTGATAGTGGGTTAAATACGAAAGTCAATCCTGTTTGTATCGAAGACACGGAGATCAAGCAGTTGCGAAACAAGGCGATCAAGATGGTCAAGGTTCGTTGAGAAAACTGTGGCCGTGAGGAGCTGACATGGGAGCGTGAGCAAACCTTGCTGGAGGAGTTCCCCGAACTGTTCTGTTAAGGTAAAATTTTTTGTATATGTTGTACTTCTTTATTTGTTTCCTATACGATTAATTTCAGACAAAATTTCTTAAAGGAGGGGAAATTTGTAACACCCCAGGTTTTCTAGCTAAAAAAAACCAAGTTAAATTCGTTGAGTGGTCACGGCAATTAGTCGAGTGTGAAAGTATTTAGTTTCAAGGGTAGCTAAACACCTAGAGGGGGGGGGGGGGGGGGGTGGGGTGAATAGCTTTTGGGTCTCTTTGAATTTTCCTTCTTTAAGTGTGTTATGAGTTAGTTGTTTTCTGCTTTCAATAAACACCATAAAAAGCACACACAAGATTTATAGTGGTTCCCCGAATTATGAGTACATCCACTGTTCTTCCCACCTTTTTAATAGTGTGTTAAACAAAGAACTTCTCCAAAACTAGCTCCTAAAAGCATACAACACAAATCCCTCAGGATCT
Source organism: Platanthera zijinensis (assembly GCA_039513925.1). NCBI lineage: Eukaryota > Viridiplantae > Streptophyta > Magnoliopsida > Asparagales > Orchidaceae > Platanthera > Platanthera zijinensis. The sequence continues at coordinate 132,580,024 of CM077080.1, read as the reverse complement.
CTCAGTCTCCTCCAAGACCTACTTCAGGCACAAAGCCCTATCTCAGAGCAAGCTCACTCCTACAACTCAGTGATCCAAAGATCACCTACCTCAGACTAAATTAATAGTCCTACAACTTAGGATAGGAGGATAGGCCTACAACTTAGAGAGGATGACTCTCCTACAGCTCAGGAACAAAGACCATACCTCAGATCCACAGAAGGATCCTACAACTCAAGCACAAAAGGCCCTACCACTCAGAGAGAATGACTCTCCTACCTCAAGCAAACTGCCCTACCTCTGGAACACAGTCCCTACCTCAGATCTACACAGGATCCTACCTCAGATCAACAAATGATCCTACACTAAGCCTTTATAATTAGGCCTACACTCAGATCCAAAGGATCCTATAGAAAGAGTAAGGTTGGTGTTGATTTGACTCCAGAGAAATGATCTCAGAGTCTTCTGCTTCCTGAGCTGAGATAAACTCAGCCCTAACTACTTCTCAGCAACAAGAAAGATAATCTTCAGGAAACTGCTGCTTTTGCTGGAAGTAACTCAAAAACACAAGTTTCTGAACTTGCTGATGAAGATAGATTAGTTGACAGTTCTTTATGTTCTTTACTCAGCTAACCTTGACTGTAGAAATCAGATAGTTATACTTCTTCTTCTTTCTTAGAATATTTTTTTGAATTTGCTGTTGCTTGTGAAAATCGCAACAACTAATTGCTTGAACTTTTAGATCAGCGGGTTGAACTTTAGCTTCAGGCTCTGCAACAATGGCGGGAGGAAGAAGATGAAGTTCTGCCTCTTTGCGTAAAGATAAAATCCTAAAAGTTGATTTGCTTCTGCCGATCTTAATCCTTTTATCTTCCACCGTCCAACGGCTCTTTGACCCGTGGTCCCACCTGTAGTTGTTGCCTATAACTTTAGTTTTATAGAAAAAAATCATACAGTAGGCCTGCGATGCCATTTGTCGTGTACTGTAGACTTCCCGCAATGAGTTTGAATTTTGCTGACTTTTGCTGATGACATCATCTATGGACTTAGCCAAATTCAGCTAGTTCATCCCAGGCATTGCGTGCGTTGAGTGAATAGCCTTCACTCAACGCAAAACCCTTAGTCAAATAATCTGCACTGCCTGGTGTTGAAATCAAAAATTTGGTCTCTCTGGAGTTCGAACCTTGAGGAAGGGGTGATCACACACTTAATTCTCTCTCACAAGCTAAACAACCAGAGACTTAGCACAAGGAATAGACCCAAGGCTCCAGCACGGAGGTCCCACCATACACCCGGAAGATCTTAGAGCACTTCCCCTTCTTAACCAAGTGCTGAGCTAAGGATACCTCAGAAAGCTCAGGAAGACTAGGACACAAGTAAGCATGCCCTCTGAGGTAACCCTTGGGTCTATTTATAGTTTTCTAAAAATAGTATGCAAATAACGTACCTCCGCTGTTCTAAATTGCTATATGCAACCCAATTGGGTCTGCCAACAGCCAATTTATTGTGTTCTAAATGGCTATATGGAGCCATACAAGGGCACCCAGGTAATTTCACCTCTAGAACCCACTGGGCAGGTGGTTCATGGGAGCACCACTTGCCTAAGGGAGCGAATGCTGAGAGAACAACGCACTCGCCTCCTTGATTTTTCTTAAATGGCGGGTTCCCACATGGGCAACCATTCGCCTGGCTGGGCAAGAACTTGTCCAGCATTCGCGCTGAGGCGCGAGGTCTGGGCGAGTGCCTGATGGAGATCACACTCGCCTGAGGGCCTAAATGCTCCCGTCCCTTGTTTATGCGAATGCCCCCTTTAGGGGGCTGGGCGAGTGCAGGTTAGCCTGTCTCGCTTGCCTAGATGATATTCTTAGGGCTTTGCCCAACCATGACCTGAACCTGTCTGGGAGGGCCGACTCAACTAATACAGGGTTATACATAATCCCCACTCTTTGCGAGCTTTTGCAAAGCTTGGAAACAATCATCCAATCCTACGTATTGAATGAGTGCTCGCTGACCTGGAAAGGAATCTTTTGTGGCCCCCTCCATGGCTCTATAAATATTCTTAACAGGGGTCGAGGCTGTTTTGCCCTTCTTGACTTTCTTAGTTCTCGCCTCTACAGAAATGTTGCTCTCGAAGGAAGCTCTTGATCGCCTAACACTGTCCATGCCAAGGAAAAGGCCTTGATGGGTTCATTCACCCCCTGGCTTATGCGCAAAGTCCCTGGATCATCCCCGAAGATGAAGAAAGCAAAGGTAGTCAGACGCGATCTGACCAGAGATGAGTCAGTCTCGCAGGAGCCTTCCAACTTTGGGATTCCTCTAGTATGTTCACTCGCCTTTTACTGCTTGCTTGGGTAAAGAAGGATGCTGACGCTCTGACCGCAGATTCCGCCGAAGGAAAAAGAAGCCGGGGAAGCGAGTGACGAACCACACTCGAATGAGGCCGGGAATGATGAGACCGCCCGCGAGATCACCTCTCCACTTTAAACGTTGAAACCAGATGATCCCCTGTGAGATAAATGTAAGCCTTCTTTTATCTTCTAGCCCTTCACCATATGGTTCATTCGCCTTTTCTTCGTAACCCCCTTTTGGAATTACGGGGTTGAGAGTTCCCGCGTCGAGATCCCCTGCCCGCCAGATGCCTGCTGATCCCGCCTTGAGCCTTCAACCCCCAAAGGATACTGTACCCATCCTTCCTCTGCAGGTCAATACTTCTGCTGTTGAACCGACAACCTTTCCCCCCGAACTTAGGAAAGGGAGCATAACATTCAATAATCCTTTCGAAAGATGACCCGACACTTCTCGCCGACCTTTTGACAAGGATGCGAGCACCAGACTAGGTAACAAACCTTACTCTCTTTCCACAAGGCGCGAGAACCAGGGGTACCTAATACCACTTTGCGCTGGGTTCCGCGAGATCTTGTCCACTGATGTTGACATTGACGAGGAGGAGATCTCACCTCTCCCCTCTCCAGGCTCATTTGTCGAATACTTAGGAGACCCGAAGGATGCTAAGGGGATGAAGCGGCAGCTGGTGGAGATACTCCGAAAACAATCTTTGCTACTGCGCGAGATCGCCAGCCAAATCCAGGAGAACTAAGAGTCTTCCGAGAAGTGTCTTTTTAGCTTAGAAAACAGTTACACGCAATTGATCGCCAACCTGGGGGGATAAGCAGGCGGCGGGTCGGACTACCCCGACCTTCATCTCGCAAGAGCCGAGGATCAACTACACCTTGCACAGCTAGAACTTCAAACCATGCGCTATCTTTATTATACTCGCGCGATGCCTGGGGCGGGAAGGAGAGGCCCGAGATGACAGTAATGGCCCCTGGTGGGCCTACCGGCACTCGCCTTCCAGCCTAAACTTCTATTTTACTTGAGCCATATGATAATAACTGCCGACCCTTATGCAGAGTGGAAATAATGTGTTGACTGTATATTCTTTATTTGATCTTCCTTTTTTTAGCTATTTATTCTTCCTATTCCCGCGCGTCTTTACTTTTGTTGTTATCCATGCTTAGATCTATAGCGCAAATGCTGGAGCGCGAGATCTCGCCAAGGTCCAAGACGGGATTTGAGGCGAGATCTAGAAAATAGGATATTCGCACCTTTTCATGCCTGGGCCCTTTCCAGCCCAATTTTTCTATAAATAGGCCCTCACCTACCGTGTTAATTATCGCATTCAATAGCCCCCAACTCTCGCGCCAACTTTCTTTCTATCAAACTCGCATCTTTTCTCTCTTTCTCCTTCTTAGCGAGATGACAGGGGAAGCTAAAGGAAGAACCAAGTGAGTTGTTTCATTCGCCGGTTATCCTTTTGTGAACTGCAACTTGTCCAAAGAAGAGTATCGGTCCCTTGTCAACCTCTACATCCTGCCAGAATTCACCACGCGACACCCGAGAGGATATGAGGTGATCAACCACTTCTCGCCCTGTGAGCTCTCCATCCCTGCCGAGCACTTTGAAGTAGGGTTGCTCCCCCCATCATGTCCGAGATCTGCCAAGCCCTCCGCTACTTCGACGTGGTTCCCGCGCAGCTCAACCCTAACTCCATAGCACTACTGGTCGCATTCGCCTTCTACCCACGGTCAGAGCGAATGGAATTCAGCATCCCCGTCTTCCTCAACTATTTAACTTCCGCGCTAAGAGGGACGGGGTCTCCTTCTTCTCCAACAACAATCTTAAGGCGAAAGGTTCGCCAAAAAAAATCATAATTGGGTCAAGAAATTCATCTTTGTCTCTGGAGATTTTGGCAACCTCCCGCTCCTGCCGATCCAATAGGAAGAATCTACATACCGCCCTCCCAATCTCGGAGGTCATGAGGCCAAGCTTTACCAATTCCTCTTCAGGAAGGATTTTGATGTTCCTTTCCTGACGAGGAATGTCGACATGCTACTTCCAGTTCTTGTCGGGGAAGGTAGTTCTCGCATTCGCCCATCTTTAAAGATTACACACTCTTGAATTTTTATAACTTATGATACCTGTGAAGGGGTGCAAGATCTCCCCTTCAACCCTTCCTATGCTACAGTCTTTTCCGATATGGCACGCGCTGAGGCCGCCGCTGCGGCCTGTAGAAGCCCGGCGAAATCACTGCCGGGATCAAGCAGCCAGAAGCGAAAGCCTGAATCCTCCCTTCCTCCACCTCCTAAGAAGCAACAAACAACATCTCCCGCCAAAGGCAAGGAGATCTATAGGATCAAGCGCATACCCAAATGTTCCAAAAGCCCGGGCTGTTGGAAAGGGCGCTACTTAATTTCTTAAATAAGTAGCAGAGCACCATGAGTCAAGTGAAGGAATGACAGACCCAACAATCCCCCCGACATCCAGTACAACCCGTCGGCTCAGAGGTGGTATTACCACATGGCCTACACGGCTCAGAGGTGGGGTTACCACATGTACATGGTTATTTGACCCACCGGACCCATACAGGTAAAAGGGAAAAATCGGGATTTAATAGTGCCCCTCAGTCTTGAACCCGTGACCTCCTCTGATACCAAATGTAGGATCAAGCACATACCCAACTGTTCCAAAAGCCCGGACTGTTGGAAAGGGCGCTACTTAATTTCTTAAATAAGTAGCAGAGCACCACGGGTCAAGCGACGGAACGCCGGACCCAACAAGATTGCCTCAGATTTACTTATGAGTGTTGTTGGCAAGAAAATAGAGAAGGAAGTGGAGGTGATTGGAGGGACCTCGATAGAAAAAAGGGACCCATGCCCAAGGACTACATGAACTTTGGCCTGGGAGAGAAGGTGCTGGATGATGCTAACGAGCCTTTGCTAGTATGGGACCGGGAAGCCAACAATGCTTCCATCTCCACTGTACTCCCCTCTTGGTAAGAGGGCGAGATGGTCTCATGCCCGACCTATGCTCTCGCATTCGGCCTGTACAGGCTGGACAATACCGCTTACTACGACGAGGCACTGATGAAGTCACTTGCTTATGAGTGCTTGCGAGCTCAATTACGCGCCATTGAACTCATTCATATGTCAGCCCATTGCGACATCTGCCTCTCGCGATAGCTGGCGGATGTGAGCGAGGTGCGATCCAAGCTGAATAAGGAAATTACAACCTTGACGCGGGATCTGTACACCGCCAAAAAGGACCTCGCCTTGCGAGAAGCAGGAGTGGTAAGCCTTTCCTTATTGTCATTAACTTACCGAATGTTGTTCTCGCGCTAACTCTTGATTGTTCTGTAGGATGCCGCAACTTTGGCCCAGAAAGACGCGCGCATTGCCCAGCTCTAGGAGGAGAACCGGAGAATAAAGGCTCAGAATCAGCAATGGATCGATTTGCTGATCCCTCCCACCTCGAGCGAAAAGAAGAAGGCTACTGTACTTGCCGCATGAGATTGATCTAATGATGCATAAGAATGCGATTGCGGGGGCGATGCATTCGCTCCAGGTGATGAAGCGGGCTGGATTCTTGAACATCGATGGCAAGAAGGTGATGGCTGAGATCTTACTCCCGGAGCTCTTCCTTTCTGTCCCTGAGCCTGAAGACAGTGCTGCATGATCCGGCGAGAGTGAGAGATTGACATCATCGCCCTGATGCTTTTATATATATTTTGTAACTTTTTTCTTTTTCGGGCTCTGCCCTTTGCGACATGTAATTGTTTATTGATGATATGAAAAAAAAAGTTTTGTTATGTTGTTTATTTTTAGTGCTTCGATTTCGAATGCTCTATTATGCGAAAACGTGTTCGTCTCGCACTCCTCTTAAGAGTTAGTGATCACGATATCTCACGAGTCCATGTATTGACTTCTCGCTGCGCCAACCCAGAAAATCATTGACTAATAATTCAATGTATAAGGCATGATCTTGCATCGTTCTTGTGAGACCATGTATTAACTTCTCAGTGCGCCAACCTGGAAAAAAATTGACTAATAATTCAATGTATAAGGCTTGATCTTGCATCGTTCTCGCGAGACCAAGTATTGACTTCTTACTGCGCCAACCTGGAAAATCATTGACTAATAATTCAATGTATAAGGTTTGATCTTGCATCATTCTCGCCCAATTGGTTCATGCGTGCTGGTAGATTTTTTACTTCAAACTTATCGTCTAGGATATAGCTCTCGCGACGTTCTCGCCTTATAGGCTCACGCGCAAATAGGATATCACTCACCAGAACCGGCTCTGGAGATATCCCTGCTTGGCGAGATCTCCTTGAAGTATTGAATTTCCTCCCAAAATCCTCTAGGTTTCAAGACTCCCTGGCTGGCATGAGCAGCCCAGGACTAGGTTTCTAAGATACTTTGCAATGTCTCATAAGGGCCCATCTGACCTGTCAGCTGGGTGAAAGCCTGACGAAGGGAGTAACTTGACTTTGTTTCAGAGCAAGAATAGTGTCCATGTTAGAACCCCTTGTTGGATTTGGGCTAGGTTCACTGATTTAGGATATGACCCAACATGTATAAATCAGGGTCATAGTTGTGTTCTAGTGTAACATCCCATTTCCGGCTAGACCCCTAGGAGTCGGCCGGTCGTGACAGCACCCTAGGAAGCCCAAAAAAGTGAAATAAATTGACCGAGATTTCGGGTCACGGGTTGGTCACGCCCGTGACCGACCCGTCACGCCCGTGACCTAGGGCGTGACTCCTTCGACGATCGTCGATCTCAGGGAGACGATCGTCGGGCGCAGAATTTTCAACCCGACCCTGTCACGCCCGTGACCCAGGTGTCACGCCCGTGACTAAGGGCGTGACCACCTTCGGCGATCGTTGATCACAGCGCGACGATCGCCGAGCGCGTAATTTGCCTCATGACCCTGTCACGCCCGTGACCCATGTGTCACGCCCGTGACCTAGGGCGTGACCACCCTTCACCGATCGTCAAACCAAGAATTTGCAACCCGGGCCTGTCACGCCCGTGACTCATGTGTCACGCCCGTGACCTAGGGCGTGACCACCCTTCGACGATCGTCGACTTCAATTCGACGATCGTCAAGCCCGGGCCTGTAATGCCCGTGACCCATGTGTCACGCCCGTGACCTAGGGCGTGACCATCCTTCGACGATCGTCGATCTCAGTTCGACGACCGTCGAACCCAGAATTAGCTACCCGGGCCTGTCACGCCCGTGACCTATGTGTCACGCCCGTGACCGAGGCCGAAACGTCAGCCAGAATTTAAATTTCGGTAACCGACGTCTTAATCAATTCTGATTATGGAATGAATAGCAGGAATATTTATGGGCCGTTTTAGTCCCTAATTAGTTAATAAAATAAGTAAATGAGGTCCAATAGAAAACCGCCACCTGGATCAGCCAATTCATCTTCCACCTTTTCCCCTTCCCTGCATCATAACCGAAACGTTATTAACAGAAATATTAATCGCCATGAATGTTTCGACCTTTCCCCTCCCTCCTTTCTTCCCTTTAAAAGGGCTCCCTAGACTCAGAGATGGAGTTTCCACCCTTACCCGACGGATTTGGAGCTTGTACGATGCTATAGAAGAATTCCGGCGACGCCACCACCGCGCCATGACAGTCCGACGTCCATCTCGCCTTCAAACCGCGAACAAGGTCCTCCTCTACTCTTTCTTCTATGGACAGATCTTAGAAATCATTAGGAGAGATGTCGGGCTCAAAAGAGCCGGATCGGGTGAGCGTTTCCATGTTTTCTCCAAAATTTCATGGTGGCGGGTTCGCCGGAAACCGCCTCTCCGGCGGCCGTGCCGCCGCCCGACGATAGCCCTCACCTCAACAGAGGTGGTGGTGGTGGTGGCCGACCAGGGAGATGGCTGGATGGACGGGAAATAGCCTTGGAAAAGCTACAGGAAAATCAATTTTCAGGGCTCTGGTTTCGGGCTGTAGAAGAAGATGAACAGTGCCATGAAATTAGATTCTATTTTAAAACAATTTCTGAGTGAAAATATCTGTCACTTTAAATAATTTGGGAAAAACTACCTAGAGGCTCCTATAGGAAAAATGGTTAACATAGAAAATGTAGCCCTTGAAGTCTACTTTAATTCAAAATTGATTTCACTAGATTTGGAGTCCTGGTTAGACCACAACACTCTTTTTGGTGAGGTGTATCCATAGGGCTGTCTTGACCTTAGAAAAAAATTCCCCACTCCGATCCAGTCATCAAAATAACTTGAAATTTGGGGTGTCGCCTAATCTTACCTATATCTAGGTGCTATCCAAAAGTGAGAATTTTTGGAGAAGGTTTTTCTATGGTTTTTAGAAAAATTCAATAATCCTAGCTTAATTTAATTAGATGGCTAAAAGACTTCCAAACCCTCCCAAATTTTGGTGAGTGGTCCCTGGGTTTATCATAAGGTTCTGGTAAAAATTTCATCTTATTTGGAGATGTTTTGGTTGGGTTTGTGTCCAACCCTAGGTTGATCCTTATAGGATAATTTAAGATCAAACACCCCCTTGGTATTTGAGTGGCCATATCACCTCAACAGAGGCTGATATTTTGGTCACTGACTTTTTAGGGCATGACACACCCTCCAAGGGAGTTTAGAGTGGTTTGGTGTAGGGCAGCCCTGGAACCCTAGGGTAGGTACCTTAATGGGGATTTGTAGGGTTGTGAAGGTCATGGGGTCAAATGACCTTGGACTGACTTGAAATTTGGTGGAGAGGACCATAGAGCTATTTAAGTCCTCTGGTGAAAATATTATGGTATTTGGAGACATTTAGCCCACCTCAAACCCTAACCCTAGTTTAGCTCACCAACCTTTATTTGAATTATTAAGCTATCAACTGAACTACAAATCTAGTAAAATTTGGGTAGAGTGATGTTATGGTCCAAGTAGACATAATATAATTTTGTGGAGATTTTTTGGGCAAATTTATACAGTACTTTATTTACAACTCTATTTGTGCCCTAGGTATTTGCTTTGATGATTCTGGAATTTATGTTCACTGGAATGTTATGAAATCTTGGATTAGTGCATATTATAGCATGATACTCCTTATGTAATTTTCTTGGAAATTTTATCTGATTATTTTGGGTACTTTATTCTTTAATGTGCTAAATGTGATATACAGTCAAAAATACAAATAGTTCCCAATTATTGATTGGAAAATTATGAAATTTGATCATTGGGTGTTTCAAATTATGATAGTCACCTAGTAATTTTCTCTGGAATTTTAGATGGATAAAAACAGTACCTCCTTCATTAAGTTATAAAAATTAGTATCTTACTTTAAAATAAATTCAGAGTTCAAATGATGGAGAAAAATTATGGTACTAGGTTTATGATGGTTTTAGGTCACTATATAGCTTATATAATTTTCTTGGGATTTTTGGATAAATATTTACAGTACTTCCTTCATGATATAGTAAAAGTGGCCTAAAATGGTAAATTAGGAAATATAGGCATAAACATCTCTGGAATTTCTCAAAACTTGGAATTGCTGTTTAAATGTCTCATATGATTTTTACTGATTTTATGATGATTTATTATCGACTCATTAGTGCACTTCATGTTCATATAAGGGCATTTGGGATCTTGGAATAAATAAATTAAATGCCAAATGAAATAGGAAAATTATTATTTTCTGGATTTAGACTAATTAGGTCATGGTAGACCTCCAGTAAATATTATATGGGATTTGGAAGACAGTTGGGAGTACCACCCCTTGCATACCTCATAAAGATTAGGACGGTTTGCGTTTAGTAAAACCGCAGAAGCCGAGCTAGAGTGGGTAATGAACTTGGACATGGAATTCTGATAGTTTGCTGGTTTGGACAGGATGAGTTAAATCAAGTTCATTATTGAAAGTTAGGATGGGTAGGGGGGTGAGGTTGACTAGCGATAGGTAGTGTTCGGGTTCGACGGAAGACCGTCCTCCCCGAGAAGAGAAAGAGTCAATGCCACCCTAGGAATGGCCCACTATAATTGAAAGGGGAATGGGTTAAGGGAACCAATCAATTATAATAAGTGCCTTGGAAAGGGAGTTTTGGGATTCACCCCATCATAGCTCCTAGTACCGCTGCGAGCCCTTCACCGGGTAACCCTCGGGAAGTCCAAGGTTAACCTTAAATCGTAGGAATAAAATGATCAAGAGTAACCCTAATAATAGTTGTACCTCACACCTACACTTGTACACTTAGGAAGAAGAAATGGCATGGAATGGGTAGAGTGAGTCCGTGGTCTAAGGGCCTACTAGTAGTGATGGTGGTTGGTTTGTAATTGGGAAGTCCAGGGAGCGGGATGCTCGGGGACTTGGTATATGCTTGGTAGCCTAGAGAACTGGAGCCTCGATAATATGAGAACTTGTACAAATATAACTGTCATGATTGCATGTGCATAAAAGTGGTGGGTCATCGGTACTAGGCGATCGATCACACCGACAGCGGTACGTTGACTCGGCGAAAAGCCTGGTGTGTACAGCCAGCACAAGTACGCGGATACTCTAGGTTGTGTTCTTCTAGGGGCATACGGAAGGGCTAGGCCTGGTAGTGTGGTTACCCGCCTAGGAGTGGGGGGCCCGACTCACTGTCTCCGTTTGCCACAACGGAGGTTCCTGGGGGTGAAGCTAGCTGCCCGAACAGGGGGAACTAAAGGTCTGTGCGTATAGAGTCGTGTGGGTGTGTTGCACTTGCTTGTGCATTTCATAGCATAATTGTGTGTCATAGCATAAACATGCCACCTAACGTATAAAATGGTATGGGATGTTTTATACGATAGGCCCTGCAAAACGACCCCTTGGTCTATAGGGGTAATCCCTATAAATCAATGGTTATATTTCTTGTGCTTTTTCCTACTTCTTGCTGTTTGATAACCGACACCCCAACATATAAGTGGTATGGGACACTCTATACGATGGGAGCCCTGCAAAAGATCCCTTGGTTTATGCGCTTCCGCGCATAAGTTAAGGTTACATTTCTTACTTTCTGTTTCTGTCATATTATTATAGAATTGCTAGATTAGTTCTGTTGCCATCTGTTTCTTGATTTAATCTCCACCATCATGTCCTTCCCTTTCTTCCTCTCCGCTCGGTACCTAGGAGCCATGGGGGAAGGGGTAGGGGATGATAGGGCTTAGTCTTTATGACTAACGGTTTTCGAACCACAACATTTTAGGTGTACCATATGGACGGGTCACAGGTATTGCAGTTTCTGACAGAGTTGACCCCGCGACCGTGTTACCATTGTCACCAGCCGGGATATACACGGGTTAAATGCCCCTTGATGGGTGGGAGCACACCAGCTCAGCAGCCAGGAGGCCGAAGACGTAGACGCAGACGTGGATTGCGAGGCGGAGACGGCAGGCCGAAAAGGAAGAAGCACCCAGAGATGCAGTACCAGCAGAGTGCGGAGTCGGTGGAGATGAGCCAGTCTAGCTTGGGTGCTCTCGGTTCAGTGACAGTTACGGTGACGCTTTGTTTTAGTTTTGCTTCCGCGAGTGACTTGTAGTGAGGATTACATGTACTGGGCACAAGCCCACCTTTTGTACTCTGATTATTATTATTATTATTGTGGACTCTCCCTTCGTGGAGATTTATACATACATGTGGTTATGTGGACTTGCTTTTACTTCATTATGCTACTATTTTGCGATCGAAAAGGGCCGGCAGAATTGGCGTTTTGTAGTGGCGGCCTTCCCGTGAGTCGGTGCCACCGTAAAGTGGCAGTTCTGGGCTAAGACCCCGGTGTTTGAAAAAAAAAGGGGGTCTTACAAGTGGTATCAGAGGGAGACCTCGATCGGAAAAGTAGCAGTCCACTAACCCTGGGTCACCCCCGCTCGAGTTTAGTTTGGGGACAAACTAAGTAGCGAAAGCAGTGGTGTGCCCATAAGGGAAATCACATGTGAAAGTCCACTTCATCGTTAATTGGAATCCTTCTTTGTAGCCTGTGGCCTACCCTGCCCCCAGCAGGGAACACCTCCGGCTGCGAAGATCTCATCTTATCATCCTCTAACCAACGATTTAGACTCAACCAACTAGGACTCGTGACTAACCATGGCAATCTATAGTATGCCCTAGTTCAAAATAGACCTTGGGTATGAATTTGGTTAAGTTAAGGAGGTACCCAAAGAGAATAAAGGAGGAGTTTAGCACGAGAATGACTACCTAAGACGTAAACTCAGGTGTCCCTACTGTCCCAATCAACGATTATTCGAGGAGGTAGACTACCTTAGGTAGAATTGAGACCAATAGTACATTAGTAGAATGGTAAAGGACAAGTAGTCTTAACCCTCAACACCGGTAACGAAATTACGTGGAGGCAACCACCGAGACAAACGCTGAGGGTCGGATAGGAATTCAAGTTTGGAAGATACCCATTTGGGATTGGGAACATTTTGACCCGGATAAGGTTGTCGCAAATGTGACTCAGAGGGTGTAAGGTATGGAATATATTAACGAGTTTCAGGGTGGAACCCCAAGTCCAAGATTGATGCCCTAGGGATCGTGCACCCAGCTGGGACAGATGTAAAAGGGTAATATCAAAGATACTTAGCCCAAGATAGGTAGGGGCTGATCTTTTGTTTATTGGGGGCTAAACTTTTGTTTATTGGGCAAACTAGTATTGGCTTGGGTTCCCTTGGACCTAGTTTGGGAAAGTGGCGTAACAAATATGTTTTGGAATGATGACCCGTGGCGTTACCAAGACAATGACAGGGTAATAAGACGGAATAATTTCGAGAATTAACTATTATCACGTGAAATTAGGTGACGGGTAACAAGATTCGGGATATCTGAGAAGGTAAGGATGTAGTCGTTAGGTGGTATCATCAGAAGGATGATGTATCTCCGAACATGTACCCCGGAGTGGAAATTTGAGGACATCGCGATGGATTTTATTCATGGACTTCCCCGATCACGGACGGGAAATGACTCGACTTGGGTCATCGTCGATCGGTTGACGAAGGTGGCCAGATTCATTCCGATCAAGAAGGATGACTCTGTGGCGGGGGGGGGGGGGTACTAGTGCGGAGATTTGTGGAGCAGTTTGTTCGATGCCACGGGGAACCATGGGAGAAGCTCCTACCCTTGGTCAAGTTCTCCTATAACAACAGCTACCAGTCCAGCATCAGGATAGCACCTTACGAAGCCTGGTATGGAAGGAGATGAAGGACCCCACGTTCTTGGATTCAGGACGAAGACCCGAAGTCATTGGGATTGGATTTTGTCGAGGACACCGAGGCTTAGGTGAGACTAACCAGAGACAGGATGTTAGAAGCGCAGAGTAGACAGGCTAAGTAATATGATGCCCGCCATCGTCAAGTGGAGTTCAGGTGGGGAACCGAGGTTTTTGAAGATTCGGCCCTTGCATGGAGTTTCACAGGTGCGTGGTTGGAGGAAGAAGCTCAGTCCTAGGCATATGGGCATTTACAAGATCCTTGAGCGGATCGGGGCCTAGCTTACAGGCTGGAGTTACCACCAGAGCTGGCAGCTCTACACGACGTATTCCATGTTTCTTCACTTAGGAGGTCTTTACTGCGCCCGAAGCAGCAGATTTTGACCACAGATGGACCGGTAGCTTCCAACTAGTCAGATCACTTGGAGTCGAGTCGGATCGATGGCAGAGGAGTACGGACCTTGCGTCGGAAGAAGGTTCCGTTAGTCAAGGTTCTGTGGAACAATCGTGGGCAGGAGGAGCATACATGGGAGCTACAGAACTTGATGCGACAAAAGTATCCGGAACTTTTCAGTCGTGTATACCTCACAACCCCTCTGGACAATCAATTTGCGTTCCTATCTTAAACCAATAAGACTGAAATTTCAAGAATAGGGGGGGGGGGGGCTAATCCTTTGTTTATTGGGATATACACCATATCAAGTGGACGAACTGGTTTTGGAATCAAAACTGCACACTACAAACGTAACGCAGAGATGTAGATCTTTCAACTCTCATGGGATGTTACAAGCTTTTTTTTCCCGATGAGAGTCCCGTAGGCTTAACCTTGATTTCGGGGATGAAATCTTTGTTTTTGTTTATTGGGATTTGTAACATCCCATTTCCGGCTAGACCCCTAGGAGTCGGCTAGTCATGACAGCACCCTAGGAAGCCCAAAAAAAAGTGAAATAAATCGACCGAGATTTCGGGTCACGGGTTGGTCACGCCCGTGACCGACCCGTCACGCCCGTGACCTAGGGCGTGACTCCTTCGACGATCGTCGATCTCAGGGAGACGATCGTCGGGCGCAGAATTTTCAACCCGACCCTGTCACTCCCGTGACCCAGGTGTCACGCCCGTGACTAAGGGCGTGACCACCTTCGGCGATCGTTGATCACAGCGCGACGATCGCCGAGCGCGTAATTTGCCTCATGACCCTGTCACACCCGTGACCCATGTGTCACGCCCGTGACCTAGGGCGTGACCACCCTTCGCCGATCGTCAAACCTAGAATTTGCAACCCGGGCCTGTCACGCCCGTGACCTAGGGCGTGACCACCCTTCGACGATCGTCGACTTCAATTCGACGATCGTCAAGCCCGGGCATGTCACGCCCGTGACCCATGTGTCACGCCCGTGACCTAGGGCGTGACCATCCTTCGACGATTGTCGATCTCAGTTCGACGACCGTCGAACCCAGAATTAGCTACCCGGGCCTGTCACGCCCGTGACCTATGTGTCACGCCCGTGACCGAGGCCGAAACGTCAGCCAGACTTTAAATATCGATAACCGACGTCTTAATCAATTCTGATTATGGAATGAATAGCAGGAATATTTATGGGCCGTTTTAGTCCCTAATTAGTTAATAAAATAAGTAAATGAGGTCCAATAGAAAACTGCCACCTGGATCAGCCAATTCATCTTCCACCTTTTCCCCTTCCCTGCATCATAACCGAAACGTTATTAACAGAAATATTAATCGCCATGAATGTTTCGACCTTTCCCCTCCCTCCTTTCTTCCCTTTAAAAGGGATCCCTAGACTCAGAGATGGAGTTTCCACCCTTACCCGACGGATTTGGAGCTTGTACGGTGCTGTAGAAGAATTCCGGCAACGCCACCACCGCGCCATGACAGTCCGACGTCCATCTCGCCTTCAAACCGCGAACAAGGTCCTCCTCTACTCTTTCTTCTATGGAAAGATCTTAGAAATCATTAGGAGAGATGTCGGGCTCAAAAGAGCCGGATCGGGTGAGCGTTTCCATGTTTTCTCCAAAATTTCATGGTGGCGGGTTCGCCGGAAACCGCCTCTCCGGCGGCCGTGCCGCTGCCCGACGATAGCCCTCACCTCAACAGAGGTGGTGGTGGTGGTGGCCGACCAGGGAGATGGCTGGATGGACGGGAAATAACCTTGGAAAAGCTACAGGAAAATCAGTTTTCAGGGCTCTGGTTTCGGGCTGTAGAAGAAGATGAACAGTGCCATGAAATTAGATTCTATTTTAAAACAATTTCTGAGTGAAAATATCTGTCACTTTAAATAATTTGGGAAAAAATACCTAGAGGCTCCTACAGGAAAAATGGTCAACATAGAAAATGTAGCCCTTGAAGTCTACTTTAATTCAAAATTGATTTCACTAGATTTGGAGTCCTGGTTAGACCACAACACTCTTTTTGGTGAGGTGTATCCATAGGGCTTTCTTGACCTTAGAAAAAAATTCCCCACTCCGATCCAGTCATCAAAATAACTTGAAATTTGGGGTGTGGCCTAATCTTACCTATATCTAGGTGCTATCCAAAAGTGAGAATTTTTGGAGAAGGTTTTTCTATGGTTTTTAGAAAAATTCAATAATCCTAGCTTAATTTAATTAGATGGATAAAAGACTTCCAAACCCTCCCAAATTTTGGTGAGTGGTCCCTGGGTTTATCATAAGGTTCTGGTAAAAATTTCATCTTATTTGGAGATGTTTTGGTTGGGTTTGTGTCCAACCCTAGGTTGATCCGTATAGGATAATTTAAAATCAAACACCCCCTTGGTATTTGAGTGGCCATATCACCTCAACAGAGGCTGATATTTTGGTCACTGACTTTTTAGGGCATGACACACCCTCCAAGGGAGTTTAGAGTGGTTTGGTGTAGGGCAGACCTGGAACCCTAGGGTAGGTACCTTAATGGGGATTTGTAGGGTTGTGAAGGTCATGAGGTCAAATGACCTTGGACTGACTTGAAATTTGGTGGAGAGGACCATAGAGCTATTTAAGTCCTCTGGTGAAAATATTATGGTATTTGGAGACATTTAGCCCACCTCAAACCCTAACCCTAGTTTAGCTCACCAACCTTTATTTGAATTATTAAGCTATCAACTGAACTACAAATCTAGTAAAATTTCGGTAGAGTGATGTTATGGTCCAAGTAGACATAATATAATTTTGTGGAGATTTTTTGGGCAAATTTATACAGTACTTTATTTACAACTCTATTTGTGCACTAGGTATTTGCTTTGATGATTCTGGAATTTATGTTCACTGGAATGTTATGAAATCTTGGATTAGTGCATATTATAGCATGATACTCCTTATGTAATTTTCTTGGAAATTTTATCTGATTATTTTGAGTACTTTATTCTTTAATGTGCTAAATGTGATATACAGTCAAAAATACAAATAGTGCCCAATTATTGATTGGAAAATTATGAAATTTGATCATTAGGTGTTTCAAATTATGATAGTCACCTAGTAATTTTCTCTGGAATTTTAGATGGATAAAAACAGTACCTCCTTCATTAAGTTATAAAAATTAGTATCTTACTTTAAAATAAATTCAGAGTTCAAATGATGGAGAAAAATTATGGTACTAGGTTTATGATGGTTTTAGGTCACTATATAGCTTATATAATTTTCTTGGGATTTTTGGATAAATATTTACAGTACTTCCTTCATGATATAGTAAAAGTGGCCTAAAATGGTAAATTAGGAAATATAGGCATAAACATCTCTGGAATTTCTCAAAACTTGGAATTGCTGTTTAAATGTCTCATATGATTTTTACTGATTTTATGATGATTTATTATCGACTCATTAGTGCACTTCATGTTCATACAAGGGCATTTGGGATCTTGGAATAAATAAATTAAATGCCAAATGAAATAGGAAAATTATTATTTTCTGGATTTAGACTAATTAGGTCATGGTAGACCTCCAGTAAATATTATATGGGATTTGGAAGACAGTTGGGAGTACCACCCCTTGCATACCTCATAA
Source organism: Platanthera zijinensis (assembly GCA_039513925.1). NCBI lineage: Eukaryota > Viridiplantae > Streptophyta > Magnoliopsida > Asparagales > Orchidaceae > Platanthera > Platanthera zijinensis. Next base: position 132,562,496 of record CM077080.1, on the reverse strand, counting down.
AGATTAGGACGGTTTGCGTTTAGTAAAACCGCAGAAGCCGAGCTAGAGTGGGTAATGAACTTGGAAATGGAATTCTGATAGTTTGCTGGTTTGGACAGGATGAGTTAAATCAAGTTCATTATTGAAAGTTAGGATGGGTAGGGGGTGAGGTTGACTAGCGATAGGTAGTGTTCGGGTTCGACGGAAGACCGTCCTCCCCGAGAAGAGAAAGAGTCAATGCCACCCTAGGAATGGCCCACTGTAATTGAAAGGGGAATGGGTTAAGGGAACCAATCAATTATAATAAGTGCCTTGGAAAGGGAGTTTTGGGATTCACCCCATCATAGCTCCTAGTACCGCTGCGAGCCCTTCACCGGGTAACCCTCGGGAAGTCCAAGGTTAACCTTAAATCATAGGAATAAAATGATCAAGAGTAACCCTAATAATAGTTGTACCTCACACCTACACTTATACACTTAGGAAGAAGAAATGGCATGGAATGGGTAGAGTGGGTCCGTGGTCTAAGGGCCTACTAGTAGTGATGGTGGTTGGTTTGTAATTGGGAAGTCAAGGGAGCGGGATGCTCGGGGACTTGGTATATGCTTGGTAGCCTAGAGAGCTGGAGGCTCGGTAATATGAGAACTTGTACAAATATAACTGTCATGATTGCATGTGCATAAAAGTGGTGGGTCATCGGTACTAGGCGATCGATCACACCGACAGCGGTACGTTGACTCGGCGAAAAGCCTGGTGTGTACAGCCAGCACAAGTATGCGGATACTCTAGGTTGTGTTCTTCTAGGGGTGTACGGAAGGGCTAGGCCTGGTAGTGTGGTTACCCGCCTAGGAGTGGGGGTCCCGACTCATTGTCTCCGTTTGCCACAACGGAGGTTCCTGGGGGTGAAGCTAGCTGCCCGAACAGGGGGAACTAAAGGTCTGTGCGCATAGAGTCGTGTGGGTGTGTTGCACTTGCTTGTGCATTTCATAGCATAATTGTGTGTCATAGCATAAACATGCCACCTAACGTATAAAATGGTATGGGACGTTTTATGCGATAGGCCCTGCAAAACGACCCCTTGGTCTATAGGGGTAATCCCTATAAATCAATGGTTATATTTCTTATGCTTTTTGCTACTTCTTTCTGTTTGATAACCGACACCCCAACATATAAGTGGTATGGGACACTCTATACGATGGGAGCCCTGCAAAAGATCCCTTGGTTTATGCGCTTTCGCGCATAAGTTAAGGTTACATTTCTTACTTTCTGTTTCTGTCATATTATTATAGAATTGCTAGATTAGTTCTGTTGTCATCTGTTTCTTGATTTAATCTCCACCATCATGTCCTTCCCTTTCTTCCTCTCCGCTTGGTACCTAGGAGCCATGGGGGAAGGGGTAGGGGATGATAGGGCTTAGTCTTTATGACTAACGGTTTTCGAACCACAACATTTTAGGTGCACCATATAGACGGGTCACAGGTGTTGCAGTTTCTGACAGAGTTGACCCCGCGACCGTGTTACCATTGTCACCAGCCAGGACATACACGGGTTAAATGCCCCTTGATGGGTGGGAGCACACCAGCTCAACAGCCAGGAGGCCGAAGACGTAGACGCAGACGTGGATTGCGAGGCGGCGACGGCAGGCCGAAAAGGAAGAAGCACCCAGAGATGCAGTACCAGCAGAGTGCGGAGTCGGTGGAGATGAGCCAGTCTAGCTTGGGTGCTCTCAGTTCAGTGACAGTTACGGTGACGCTTTGTTTTAGTTTTGCTTCTACGAGTGACTTATAGTGAGGATTACATGTACTGGGCACAATCCCACCTTTTGTACTCTGATTATTATTATTATTATTGTGGACTCTCCCTTCGTGGAGATTTATACATACATGTGGTTATGTGGACTTGCTTTTACTTCATTATGCTACTATTCTGCGATCGAAAAGGGCCGGCAGAATTGGTGTTTTGTAGTGGCGGCCTTCCCGTGAGTCGGTGCCACCGCAAAGCGGCAGTTCTGGGCTAAGACCCCGGTGTTTGAAAAAAAAAGGGGGTCTTACATCTAGAGTCTAGGTCAATTTCTTGAGTCAGTAGTACAAAGGACCAGCCTCCAACCCTACAAGAGACTCAAGACTTGGAGAATTATAGACTTAGAAAAAGAAGTTCTACGTTCGTCGAACTCCGGTCGATGAAAGTCGAACTCAGTTAGATGAACTCAGGGAGAATTCTCTGAGCCCAACTCGACGAACTCTGGACAAAGTACTAACTGCTTTAGTCAGAAACTCAGTCGACGAACTAAAACATCAGCTAGAAGAACTCTGTTCTCTGATCGATTAATCCTGATTTATGTGGTTCAACACTCAGAAAATATTCTATGTTCAGTTTTCAGACTCAGCTCGACGATCTTGGACCTCTACTGGACTAACTCTATTCTAGAGGCTCAGCTCAACGATCTTTGACCTAAGCTCGACGAACTTGATGCACAAAAGGAAGTTATTAAGCAACATTCAGATGTCGACGATCTTGGATCTCAGCTCGATGAACAGATATTCTCAGCTCGACGAACTGTGGACTCAGATCGACGAATTCAGTCTGATTCTTTTTCCCTTTTGTCCTTATTATGTGGCAATAATTTCTGAGTAATTAATGCTCTAATATTCTCTGAATATTACCGTTAGACAATAGCATTAATTATGGTCTTCATCAGGATTACTGCCTGTCATTTTTATAAGGTACAGTTGGGGAAACAAATCAATGCAAAAAATATTCCAAGGCCGTCAACATTTATTGCAGAATGAAATTCAAAATTCAAAAACGTAGAATAAGAAGGGCTGTCAGAAGACAAGAAGAAGAAGAAAATCAATAAAAAAAATCAAGCGTCTTCTGCCTTCACATTCTCAGGAACTCTTTGAAGGACAACTATACTACTGCATCTATCAAACTCTTTCTGAAGCTTTTCTAGTCAAGATTGAAGGCTAAAAGCACTCCACCCTGAAGCAAAGCTCTCATCTTCCTGAACCATTCAACCTCTCAGGGGGAGCTTTAACACCATCAAGAATCCACATAGTCTTCTCATTGTGACTTGAGAAAAGAAGACTTCCATCACTCTCTTTTCCTACCTCTGTACAGGGTTTTAATTCCCTTCAAAATTATTCTGGTTACAAGTCTCCTACCAAAAGACTTGAGGATTGGTTTTGTTAAGCACCTTATCAAAAGCTCATTAGTGGTAGTCACCTAATCAAAAACCTGAGTGGATTCCTACCTAGGGTGGTAGAAGAGTGGATGTACCCAAGTTTGGGGAACCACTATAAATTCTTGTGTTGTCTGTGTGCTTCTGTTTTTCCTGTGTGCTTGTGTTGCGATACATTTTGCTAAGTAACTCAGTCATATTTTATCTAGTTCATCTGCTGCACTAGGTCAGTCTTACACATATATCATAGTAACATACTTTGTTAAAAAGACTCCTAATTTCTGCAAAAATCAAAAGATTTTAAAAACTCTATTCACCCCCCCTCTAGAGTTATTCAGAGCTTACCCTATCTTTCAATTGGTATCAGAGGAGGTTCATCACATCATACAGGCTTATACCTGGATTAACTAAGATCCTCAGGATAAACTCTGAATAAATCTTATTAGACTCACTGATTATATTTTATTTTTTTGATATCATGGAACTGAACAAGGATTATGCCAGCACAAAACCTCCAGTTTGCAACTTGCAAAAGTTTGAAATCTGGAAGGCAAGAATCAAACTTTATATGAACTCTATTAATGAAGGCATATTTAATTCCATTCTGACAGGACCACCAGCTCCAGCGCCCTCTACTTCAACCACAGTAAATCTTAGTGCAGTGCCTCCTCCAGATCAAGCTGATGCACACAAAAAGGCAAAGATTGCTGATGCCAGAGCTATGAACATACTGGTCCAGACTATGTCAGATGATATATTTCAGAAAGTTACTGAATGTACATCTGCCAAAGCCATTTGGGATTCCCTCAACCAAATGGTAGCAGGCTCTGCTAATGAGAGGAAGGATAGAAGATCCAACCTCAAATCTCAATATTAAAATTTCAGGAAAGATGAAGCAGAATCTGTGGAAGTGATGTACAACATGCTAAGCTCCATCATCAGTGAGCACAGAACATTTGACAAGGAAATTACTCTGACTGAGGTCAATGACAAGATCCTCATGTGCTTCCCTAGTACTTGGGACTCCAGGATCTGGCCCATCAGAGAAGCCAGGAGTATGGCTGAAATCTCAACAGAATCTCTGCTTGGAAAGCTCAAATCTTATGAGCAATTGATCAAGTCAAGAGAAGCTGCAGTTGAACCAAAGGCTTCAACACCTGCTATAAAGGAACATAACTTAGTACTCAAAGCTGCAGAAGAATCTCCCAGATTGCCAGCCAATGAAGATCTTATGGCTCTCTTTGCTAAAGATTTATAAAATGGCAAGGAAGGACTTCAGGAGAAAGCCCTCAAGGAAAGAGGATAAACCAAGGTATGATAAGACCCCCTCTAAAGAGGTTGTCTGTTTTGGGTGCAGTAAACCTGGACACTTCATATCTGAATGCCCGAAAGTCCAAAAGAAAGATAGAAGGCAAGACAAGGACTCAAGAAGACATCAGCACAACAAGGCCTCCTCTAGCAAGTACAAGAAGAAGGAGAAGGGCTTTGTAGTTGAAACCTTGAGTGATAATGAAGAAGAAACATCCTCCTCCAGTTCCAGTGGAGATGATGAAGAAGAAAATAAGGCAAGAGAAATGTGCCTTATGACAATTGATGCTGGAAGAAGCAGATCAGATTCAGAAGAATCAAGTGATGAAGAATTCCTCTCTGAAGAGGATTAGGTAATTGCTTCCTATGACTTTAAATCTACAGAATTTCAATCTGAATTCAAACTCTTGTGTTTATACCTGATAGGATCTTAGAAGGAAATCAAACTTCTCAGGAAAAAACATTTAGAATAAGACAAACTCATTGCTGAAAATGAAAAGCTAACTGAAGAACTAAGCCTAGCAAATCAACAAATCATCTTTCTGAAATCTGAATTAAGTAAAGCTAAGAAACTAGAAGAATCCTTAAATTGTAGAAGTTTACAACTATTAGATACAACCAGCACAGTTAACACAAGATCTAACAATAACAAACTAGGATTAGGAGCCTCATCTAGTGAACCAATCCTAATTCAGAAAAATCATTTATCAAAACCCATTAACTTCATCTCTGAAAATGGAAAGAGAAATAATGAACAAGTAGAAAAGGTTAATGAAGTTCTCAAACAATTAGAACTTAGTAAAACCAATCAGAAAAAGAAAGATAAACAACATAACTATGTTCAGCATATTTTGTCGAACTCAGAACGACGAAATGGGTATAGTTTGTCGAACGCAGAACGACGAACTCTGAACGCAAATAATAGTGTAACCTATTCATCGAACTGGGATCGACGAAACCAATATGGTTCGTCAACCAGAGATCAACGTTTCTGGGGCTCTGAGAATGAATACCTCCATTCTTTGAGCAGAGATCGAAGAACTAAACCCAGATCGTCGAGCTCAGGTCGACGAACATATTCAAATTCGTTAAACTCAGTTCATAACAAGAGTAATCTAAAGACCAATAAATCCTTTAATCCCCTTAGTCAGTGGATCATACCTCCTAGAAGGTATCATCCTGTAGGTTATAAGGATCAACCTGAATGCTCATTTATTTCAAGTTTTAGTTATGTTAAACAACAAGGACCCAAGGTAATTCTAGTCAAAAATTACTAATCATCCTTGCAGGTAGAAGAGAACCCTGTCACTCAAAATAAGTGGGACCTGGATAGTGGTTGCTCTAAACATATGACAGGAAACAAGGAATGCCTAATCAACTATAAAGCCAAGACTGGACCTAAAGTAATCTTTGGGGACTCAGGCATTGGACTGATAGAAGGCTATGGAGATTTCAATTATGGAGCTGTTACATTCAAGAAAGTGACTTATGTAAATGGTCTTAAGCATAATCTGATATCAGTAAGCCAAATATGTGATACAGGTTATCAAGTAAGCTTTACTAACTCCTTATGTCTTATTTCTTTAAACAACACAACTATTTTAACAGGAATTAGACAAGGTAACATCTTGTAACGCCCCGTTTTTTCAGCGATTATTTTTATTCTCGTTTGGCGTTACGATGACGCGTTTCCGTGGCTTGTGCCATGTGTGGAGTGTGGTTTGGCTCCTTAGAACTGAGTGCCCTATTCTGTAGCCTGTTGGCAAGATCTCCCTAGCAAGCCGAGTCGTTTTGGGTGACCCGGTGTGGCCTCTCGGGGGGGATGTTGATGTTTGGCTTTATTTGGGTATAACTCGAGTTCTGTTCGTCGAAAGTTAATTTCGACTTCGCCGTTGTGTTCGTAGCGTGGGTATTTAGCTACGGTGCGAATTTCGTCGAATTCCAAGGTGAATCGGTTTTCGCGTCGATTTGGTGCTTTATGTAATTTTGTAATTAATAATATAATTATATAATTATATATATAAAGATTTATTAGAATGAAAAGCCATCGATCATCTTCTTCCCCATTAGAACCGCCGGTCCTGTACGAGAGAAACGGAGTAACCGCCGAGCCTTCCCTTCGGATGCCGATTCCCGGAGCGTTTGTGGACGGAATTCGATTCCGAGAGTGGATTCGGATTGCTCTCGTCGAGACCTTCGTTCCTGCGGTAAGAAATTCGATTTTCGTGGAGTTTTGGAAGGATTGGAATTTTCAGTTTTGGAAGTTTTCCGCCATTAATGGCCGAGTCTTTGTTCTAGGTGTTGCGGCCGTCTTGATCCGTGCGAAGAGGAGGAAAGCAGTCCAAAGCTTCGCTGAGATTTGAGGCAAGTGGTATTCTTGCCCTTGCCAAGTGTTTTCTTTGATTTTATTTGCTGAAATTGAAATCCCGGTTAGCCCAGGTTAGAGGCCTTGTTGTTCTCGTTTTCTTGCTAACTATAGGGCTTAGTTCTTCCTACTGAAACCCCCCTATGTTGTGGTGTTTGGAATCCAAATTGTCGGCGTGAAGCCGTTGTTTCCCTTGCTCTTTTGGTTGCTCTGGTTCGGGTGTAGCCGAGAGGGAGTGTTAGGAGGGGGGGGGGGTGTGGTTGCCAATTTCCTTCGTTAAGGTATTATTCGAATGGTTAGACATAGTTTGAATGGTAGTAGCGTGCGACGTGATAGTTGTCTACTGCTACTGCAGTGGCGTGGGTCGTGTGCGCGTTCCGGTGTCGTTCGGGAAATTCCAAACGGTGCAGGTTGACCGCGCACGGTCATAAACCTTTAGGGCGCACGACCACTGGTCGTGTGCCTCTGCTCGTGCGCGGCTGTTATCTCAGTTTCCAAAGTTCTGTCTCGGGCAATCGCACGAGCGCTGGCAACAGTGCGCACGACCACTGATCGTGCGACACTGGTCGTGCGCAGTTGCTAGGTTTTCTGTCAGGTTTTTTCAGGGTCGCTTCGCACGATCATCAGCCGACGAGTGCGCACGACCACTGATCGTGCGTCACTGATCGTGCGATTTGTATATTTTCTTTTGATAGGCGAATTTAGATGATTTCGAGTGCGGGAGTTTAGATACTCAAGTGGCAGGCAACTACTCGAGTTCTGGATCTTCTGCCTTGGTCGTTCGACTGTCGTCGAGCTCCGTTTTCTTTAGTGGGCTTGTGGGTAGTGGTATAATTTTGGCGGCGAGTGAGGCTAGCTCACTCAACGCCAAAGTTTAGGTAGGCACTGAGTGGGTTTCACTCAACGCCTAGTCGTGTTGGTTTATTTCAACACCCTTCCTTTACCTTGTATTTCGTTTCCGAGTGGATTTTCCAGTTGTATTTCTGGGTTTTCCTTGTCGGCCGTTTTCTTTACTTTCCTAAAGGCCGAATCGTGGGTCGTGGTTAGTAGCGGTGGTTGTAGCTCTTTATGGGGGTGGAGTTGTGTGACATAGCCAAGGCCACCCGTGTTTTTCTTGCTCCAGGTACGGGCTGGGCATGTCGGGTGGAAGGTCCCTTGTGTTTTCACGTGTCGACCCTCGAGCTTTTGACTTGGACATGGTGGATTGGGGGACTGCGTTTGCCTTCGATCCGGTTCCTCGTTGTTGTCTTTGCTACTATCACTCCCCACAGTTTAGGGTGTTAGAAGTTTCTTCTTGGGTAGTTTGCAGCATTCTGGCTCTTGGTAGCCTAGTAGGCCCTGCAGGATGTGGTTCCTGGGTTGGGTCGTTGCAGTTTCTTTGCACGTTGTGCATTTTCTTGTTGTCCTGTTTTGGATAGTTGTGACTCTTTCTACTGCATGTTTCCTGTTATTTTGTCCTTTTGGTTGACTCTTTCATGCAGTTTTACCTTGATTTTTGCTTGCTGAGGTATTCTGTTTTCTTTTGGGATACCCCAGGTTCTGAGCTGTAGCCAGTCTGGTGGCTAGTTGGAGGTGTTGTTGTTGGTGGACTCCTGGACTTTGGAGTTTTGTTTACCTTGTTTGTGAGGTTGTTTTCAGTACTTTCTTACAGACATATATGTGTGCTGGTGGGTTCGTGTCAGGTTGTTGGCGCCCACTAGTAGTTTTTACCTTGTACTAGATATATACTATTGCTGCTACCATTTATTTTTTTGGAGATAGTCTACTTGCTTTGAGAAGGTTTTATGCTAGGTTGCTAGTTATTTTTAAACCATAAATACTATTATAAATGAAGCTCATGATCAGCATGTTTTGTAAACTTAATCACTATATTCCAAATCACGTACGAAAACCGTTTTCTTATATATATTATATAAACTAAGTGTAATGTCTTGCATAGCATGAGTGGTTCTCTTGGGACCCTTATGCGCTCTTTAGGGTGTAAAGCCTAATTAAAGTATTTTTCCGCAGCGTTTAAATATAGTTTTCTTTTGTGGACTAGATGATCCACTGAGCCGAGGGATACGGACTCTAAACATAACTGATTTTCTATTCATTAAGCACATGATTTTCTTGTATAAAGATTGTAGTTGGATTTGCCTGAGCGTCAGCAGTTATCCCCTGCTTGACGTGGCATCATGACACGTGTTTTCTCTTACTCTGATAATTCTTAATTCGGAGAAAATGCGGGTTGTGACAGTTGGTATCAGAGGGAGGTTGCTTGACAAGTTAGTTGGGCAACCTTCCTTGGATGCTTTTAGTAGTTCAACATCATGTCATTCACACACCGATATGTCATCAGCACGTCTTGGCAAAAGCACGAACACTACACTCATAGCATAACATGAAGTATACGGGGGCATATTATGTAGTATGGGATGCATAATATGTGTTCGTATATGGATCCACCATAGGGGCTACATGTGAGGGTTATGTAGTATGGGGTGCATAACCTCACCACATGACTGCGACTAGCACGTTTCTTTTTTCGTTGCATGGAAATGTTATGTAGTATGGGATGCATAACATTTTCATGCGTACGCCGCTCATAACATGCATTAGGGCCTTTTTTTAGAATGCATAGCACAATCATGCATATCATATCATTGCATAATCACAACGCGCCGAGCTAAAGATTTGCAGGATGACATACGTACACACATGAGTTTTCAAATTAACATAAATTCATGCATCCGATCTAGGCACAAGAGTTAGTAAGGTGGTGGTTAACCATCCTAGAATAGGGCATATCATCTAATTTTTGTGAAGAAGATAAACTCTCAGAGCAAGTTTAGCAGCTTTAAGTCTATATCTACATATGTATTGTCTGTACTGGTAATCGGTTCTAGTCGTGGGATTTGGATCTGATTTGCGTTGTAATGATTTTTTTTTAGGATGGCTAGGCGTCCTGCGACTCGATCGACTCCCCTGTCTGAGGGTGAATCTTCTAGAGCTCAGAACGATGCGGTGATCGAGGGTCTGCGTCAGAGTAGCGAAGCTATGGGTAGGCAGTTGGAGGAGGTGCAAGCCCAGATTCAGTCTTTGGTGGCAGTTGTGGCAGGGCAGGCTCAGGGTGCGCAAGTTCCTGCAGGGGGGTTAGCTGTTCCTCCTCCTCCTGCACCCTTGAGGCCTCCATTGGTGGTGCCAGCAGAGATGACCTTCATCTCGCAGTTTCAGAGGCTGAGCCCTCCCACTTATGATGGGAAGGCAGATTTCATGGTGATAGACGACTGGCTGATCTCCATGGAGGAGATGTTCTCGTACTCAGGGATTGCAGATGATCAGAGGGTGATGATAGCCGCCTATCAGCTTAAAGGTTTGGCTAAGAGTTGGTGGCTGAGAGAAAAGGAGAGCTTAGTGGCTGGGTGCTCTTGGGAAGTGTTCAAGGAGATGCTGTTGAGGAAGTTCTTACCCTCGGTCGAGCGTGACCGCCTCATGAATGATTTCCTCTATCTGAAGCAAAGGCAGCTCACGGTGGGTGAGTATGAGATAGAGTTTAGTAAGTTGAGCCATTTTGCTCCTGGATTGGTCAGCGTTGAGGCTGATCGAGTTAAGCGATTCCTCGGTGGTTTGAGGAGTGAGGTGCAGCAGTTGGCCAGTGCTTATGGGTCAGTGACTTATGCTGGAGTTGTAGAGGCTGCTCTTAAGGTTGAGGCCATTGAGACGGCGAAGAGCAGAGGCCAGCAGTTGAAGAAGGATAAGAGGAAGTTGGTAGAGGAGAAGAAACCCCTGGTACCCGATGCTGTTCCGGGAAAGAGGAGCAGGGTGGTGTGCAGTTTTTGTGGCCGATCAGGCCATCCTGTTGAGAGGTGTTTCAAGAAGGCGGCAGCTCAGAAGAAGGAGCAGGTTCATGCGATTCAGGGTGCTCCTAGGAGAGATGCCTCCTGTTCTGTTTGTAAGCGATCCGGCCATGATGCGGCCCAGTGTTGGACCAAGGATAAAGTCTGCTTTCAGTGTGGGCAGAAGGGACACATTAAGTCGAGGTGTCCTCAGGTCCAGTCAGCTCTTCCTGCAGTTCCATTATAGGCTTTACCTCCACCTCAGCGTGTGGACAAGGGAAAAGGGAAGCTGAACGTGATTTCTTCCGAGGAGGCTCAGACTTCGACCCAGGTGATCTCAGGTTAGTTGTTTGTTGTTCTTCTTTCTAGCCTGGTAGTTTAGTTGCTAGATTATTTGCGGTACTGTTGTGCTAGTTCCTTAGCTTTGTGCGCTCCTATAGGGAAATTTAAGGTGAAGAACCGCTGGGCGCGTGTTCTGTTTGACTCCGGCGCTACCCACTCGTTCGTGGCTAGAGCCTTTGTGGAGCGTCATCGGTTGTCTCTAGATCGTGTTCGGGATTCCTTCCGTGTCAAGTTTCCCTCTGGTGAATCTGTGTTGTCGGATTTGGGTATTTTGGATTGCCCGGTTTTGTTGGGGGATTTTCTTGCGAAGGCGGATCTGAAGATGATTGATCTAGAGGACTTCGATGTCATTTTGGGCATGGACTGGCTCTCTCGGTATGATGCGGTCATGCAGTGCAAAGGGAAGCGCTTGGACTTCATCAGGGACGACGGTCAGCCCGGCAGCGTGTATGCTGATCCGTGTCAGGATTCTCCTGTTCTCTCTGCGGTATGTGTTCAGAGATTATTTCTTTCTGATTGTTGTGTTTGTTTAGTCTCGGCGGTTGGAACCGTTGTTAGCGTGCCACGCCTGGAGGAGATTCCTATTGTTCGTGGTTTCGCCGATGTTTTTCCTGATGATCTTCCTGGTATTCCCCTGAGCGGGATGTGGAGTTTGTTATTGATTTGGAGCCGGGTACGCGTCCTATTGCTAAGGCGCCGTACCGGATGGCCCCTCGTGAGTTAGAGGAGTTGCGAATTCAGTTAGATGAGTTGTTGGCTAAAGGTTTTATCAGGCAGAGTTCGTCGCCTTGGGGTGCTCCTGTTTTGTTCGTAAAGAAGAAAGATGGGTCGATGCGGCTTTGTATCGACTATAGAGAGTTGAACAAGGTCACTATCAAGAACAGGTACCCTCTGCCGAGGATCGATGATTTATTTGATCAGTTGCGTGGTAGCACGGTGTTCTCCAAGATCGATCTTCGTTCGGGCTATCATCAGCTCAGGATCCGTGAGGCAGATATTCCACGGACTGCGTTTAGGTCGAGGCATGGGCACTTTGAGTTTTTGGTGATGTCGTTTGGTCTGACCAACGCACCATCAGCCTTCATGGATATGATGAACAGGGTGTTCAAGGATTTCCTAGACAAGTTCGTTGTGGTCTTCATTGATGACGTGTTGGTTTATTCTCGCAGTGCTGAGGAGCACGAGCAGCATTTGCGTTTGGTCCTATCTGAGTTGAGGAGCCACAAGTTATTCGCCAAGTTGAGCAAGTGCGAATTTTGGTTGCCTCAGGTTTCTTTTCTAGGCCACGTGGTGAACAAGGATGGGATCTCGGTTGACCCAGAAAAGATTGCAGCAGTGACGGATTGGAGTAGGACGAATACTCCTTAGGAGATCAGAAGTTTCTTAGGGTTGGCTGGCTATTACAGGAGATTCGTGGAGGGTTTCTCTTCTCTAGCCGCACCGTTGACCAAGCTGACTCAGAAGAATGTGGCTTTTGTTTGGAGCGAGAAGTGTGAAGAAGCTTTTCAGGAGTTAAAGAGGAGATTGTGTACTGCTCCCGTTCTGACCCTTCCTACTGAGGGCATGGATTATGATGTGTATGTGGATGCTTCGCTTGTAGGTTTGGGATGTGTATTAATGCAGGATGGAAAAGTAATTGCTTATGGGTCAAGGCAGCTGAAGACTCATGAGAAGAATTATCCTACGCATGACCTTGAGTTTGCAGCGGTTATCTATGCGTTGAAGTTGTGGAGGCACTTACTTTATGGGGCTCAGTGCAAGATTTTTACTGACCATAAGAGCCTGAAGTACGTGTTCACGCAGAAAGAGTTGAATCTGCGTCAGCGGCGGTGGCTTGAGTATGTGGCGGATTATGATGTGGAAATCCAGTATCATCCGGGCAAGGCCAATGTGGTGGCCGACGCCCTGAGCCGAAAGACGGGAAAGATCTTTAACCTCTCCGCCGATCGATTAGTTGAGGAGTTCCTCCTTATGGACATTTCAGTGGGATGCTGTAGTTTGCAGAGTAGCTTATCAGTGGAAGAGCCGTCCTGGATTTCTTTGACTAGACTGCATCAGAAGGACGATCCGGATCTGTTGCACCTTTTTACCAGGACAGAGAAGGGAGAGTTGCCAGATTTTGCTATTGATGATGCAGGTACTTTGAAGTACCGCGGCAGGTTTTGCGTTCCCGCTGTTGGGGACATTAGGAGTATGATTTGCAGTGAGGCTCATGGTTCCAGCGTTGCCTACCATCCAGGATCTACGAAGATGTACCGTGACTTAAGGCAAATTGCCTGGTGGTATGGTATGAAAGGAGATATAGCCCGATTTGTTGCTGAGTGTCACACTTGCAAGCGTGTGAAGGCCGATCATGGAAGGCCTGGTGGTAAGTTGACTCCGCTAGAGATCCCGACTTGGAAGTGGGAGAGCATATCTATGGACTTCATTACGGGTTTGCCAAAATCCCCGAGAGGATTTGATTCTGTTTGGGTTATAGTGGATAGATTGACGAAGTGTGCTCACTTCGTGCCATATAAGATTGATTACCCGATGAGGAAGATAGCGGAGTTGTACTTGAATGAAGTCATCCGACTCCACGGTGTGCTGGTTAGCATCATTTCTGATCGAGACTCCCGGTTTACTTCTCGTTTTTGGCAGAGTCTGCAGGAGGGTTTGGGTACGGATCTGAGGTATTCTACTGCGTACCACCCTCAGACCAATGGGCAGACGGAGCGGGTCAATCAGATTGTTGAGGATATGATCCGGTGCTATATTTTAGACCACGGTGGAGCGTGGGATGAGCGTCTGCGACTCATGGAATTTGCTTACAATAACAGTTATCAGGAAAGCTTGCAGATGGCTCCGTTCGAAGCTTTGTATGGGAGGCGCTGTAGGACTCCGTTGTTTTGGGCTGAAGCTGGTGAGAAGCCTTTGTTGGGTCCAGATGCTCTGGAAGAGATGGAAGTCGCCGTGAAGCTTATTCGAGAGAAGCTTCGTATAGCTCAGGAGAGGTGTGAAAAGAACGCCAATCGACGTAGGTCTGCTTTAGAGTTTTTAGTAGGGGATCATGTATACCTCAAGGTTTCTCCAATGGTTGGTGTGAAGAGATTTGGTAAAAATCGGAAATTGGACCCAAGGTATGTGGGCCCGTTCGAGGTTTTGGAGCGGATTGGTGTGTCTGCTTATAGATTGGATTTGCCAGCGAACTTCCCTGGCGTTCATAATGTTTTTCATGTTAGCCAGTTGCGGAAGTGTGTGCGCAGCAGTGGGCAACTCTTGGATGTTGTGCCCCAGTTGGAGCCCAACCTCTCGTTTGTTGAGGTGCCAGTTCGTATTTTGGATACTCAGGAGCGTGTGCTGCGAAAGAAGTCCATACCGATGGTGAAAGTTCTACGGAAAAATCAGGATTTGGAGAGCGCGACTTGGGAGCTAGAGACGGCCATGAGGAGGGCGTACCCTCACCTGTTTCGCTGATTTGATCGGTATGTTTCCCTTTGTAACTTCTGTTGTTATTTTTCCTTCTTTAGTAGGAGGGTTGTGCGGAAAGTTTCGGGACGAAACTTTCTTTTAGGGGGAGTGACTGTAACGCCCCGTTTTTTCAGCGATTATTTTTATTCTTGTTTGGCGTTACGATGACGCGTTTCCGTGGCTTGTGCCATGTGTGGAGTGTGGTTTGGCTCCTTAGAACTGAGTGCCCTATTCTGTAGCCTGTTGGCAAGATCTCCCTAGCAAGCCGAGTCGTTTTGGGTGACCCGGTGTGGCCTCTCGGGGGGGATGTTGATGTTTGGCTTTATTTGGGTATAACTCGAGTTCTGTTCGTCGAAAGTTAATTTCGACTTCGCCGTTGTGTTCGTAGCGTGGGTATTTAGCTACGGTGCGAATTTCGTCGAATTCCGAGGTGAATCGGTTTTCGCGTCGATTTGGCGCTTTATGTAATTTTGTAATTAATAATATAATTATATAATTATATATATAAAGAGTTATTAGAATGAAAAGCCATCGATCATCTTCTTCCCCATTAGAACCGCCGGTCCTGTACGAGAGAAACGGAGTAACCGCCGAGCCTTCCCTTCGGACGCCGATTCCCGGAGCGTTTGTGGACGGAATTCGATTCCGAGAGTGGATTCGGATTGCTCTCGTCGAGACCTTCGTTCCTGCGGTAAGAAATTCGATTTTCGTGGAGTTTTGGAAGGATTGGAATTTTCAGTTTTGGAAGTTTTCCGCCATTAATGGCCGAGTCTTTGTTCTAGGTGTTGCGGCCGTCTTGATCCGTGCGAAGAGGAGGAAAGCAGTCCAAAGCTTCGCTGAGATTTGAGGCAAGTGGTATTCTTGCCCTTGCCAAGTGTTTTCTTTGATTTTATTTGCTGAAATTGAAATCCCGGTTAGCCCAGGTTAGAGGCCTTGTTGTTCTCGTTTTCTTGCTAACTATAGGGCTTAGTTCTTCCTACTGAAACCCCCCCTATGTTGTGGTGTTTGGAATCCAAATTGTCGGCGTGAAGCCGTTGTTTCCCTTACTCTTTTGGTTGCTCTGGTTCGGGTGTAGCCGAGAGGGAGTGTTAGGAGGGGGGGGGGTGTGGTTGCCAATTTCCTTCGTTAAGGTATTATTCGAATGGTTAGACATAGTTTGAATGGTAGTAGCGTGCGACGTGATAGTTGTCTACTGCTACTGCAGTGGCGTGGGTCGTGTGCGCGTTCCGGTGTCGTTCGGGAAATTCCAAACGGTGCAGGTTGACCGCGCACGGTCATAAACCTTTAGGGCGCACGACCACTGGTCGTGTGCCTCTGCTCGTGCGCGGCTGTTATCTCAGTTTCCAAAGTTCTGTCTCGGGCAATCGCACGAGCGCTGGCAACAGTGCGCACGACCACTGATCGTGCGACACTGGTCGTGCGCAGTTGCTAGGTTTTCTGTCAGGTTTTTCAGGGTCGCTTCGCACGATCATCAGCCGACGAGTGCGCACGACCACTGATCGTGCGTCACTGATCGTGCGATTTGTATATTTTCTTTTGATAGGCGAATTTAGATGATTTCGAGTGCGGGAGTTTAGATACTCAAGTGGCAGGCAACTACTCGAGTTCTGGATCTTCTGCCTTGGTCGTTCGACTGTCGTCGAGCTCCGTTTTCTTTAGTGGGCTTGTGGGTAGTGGTATAATTTTGGCGGCGAGTGAGGCTAGCTCACTCAACGCCAAAGTTTAGGTAGGCACTGAGTGGGTTTCACTCAACGCCTAGTCGTGTTGGTTTATTTCAACACCCTTCCTTTACCTTGTATTTCGTTTCCGAGTGGATTTTCCAGTTGTATTTCTGGGTTTTCCTTGTCGGCCGTTTTCTTTACTTTCCTAAAGGCCGAATCGTGGGTCGTGGTTAGTAGCGGTGGTTGTAGCTCTTTATGGGGGTGGAGTTGTGTGACATAGCCAAGGCCACCCGTGTTTTTTTCTTGCTCCAGGTACGGGCTGGGCATGTCGGGTGGAAGGTCCCTTGTGTTTTCACGTGTCGACCCTCGAGCTTTTGACTTGGACATGGTGGATTGGGGGACTGCGTTTGCCTTCGATCCGGTTCCTCGTTGTTGTCTTTGCTACTATCACTCCCCACAGTTTAGGGTGTTAGAAGTTTCTTCTTGGGTAGTTTGCAGCATTCTGGCTCTTGGTAGCCTAGTAGGCCCTGCAGGATGTGGTTCCTGGGTTGGGTCGTTGCAGTTTCTTTGCACGTTGTGCATTTTCTTGTTGTCCTGTTTTGGATAGTTGTGACTCTTTCTACTGCATGTTTCCTGTTATTTTGTCCTTTTGGTTGACTCTTTCATGCAGTTTTACCTTGATTTTTGCTTGCTGAGGTATTCTGTTTTCTTTTGGGATACCCCAGGTTCTGAGCTGTAGCCAGTCTGGTGGCTAGTTGGAGGTGTTGTTGTTGGTGGACTCCTGGACTTTGGAGTTTTGTTTACCTTGTTTGTGAGGTTGTTTTCAGTACTTTCTTACAGACATATATGTGTGCTGGTGGGTTCGTGTCAGGTTGTTGGCGCCCACTAGTAGTTTTTTACCTTGTACTAGATATATACTATTGCTGCTACCATTTATTTTTTTGGAGATAGTCTACTTGCTTTGAGAAGGTTTTATGCTAGGTTGCTAGTTATTTTTAAACCATAAATACTATATTATAAATGAAGCTCATGATCAGCATGTTTTGTAAACTTAATCACTATATTCCAAATCACGTACGAAAACCGTTTTTTCTTATATATATTATATAAACTAAGTGTAGTGTCTTGCATAGCATGAGTGGTTCTCTTGGGACCCTTATGCGCTCTTTAGGGTGTAAAGCCTAATTAAAGTATTTTTCCGCAGCGTTTAAATATAGTTTTCTTTTGTGGACTAGATGATCCACTGAGCCGAGGGATACAGACTCTAAACATAACTGATTTTCTATTCATTAAGCACATGATTTTCTTGCATAAAGATTGTAGTTGGATTTGCCTGAGCGTCAGCAGTTATCCCCTGCTTGACGTGGCATCATGACGCGTGTTTTCTCTTACTCTGATAATTCTTAATTCGGAGAAAATGCGGGTTGTGACACATCTACTTAGTGAATTTTGAATCAACTAAATCTGAAATCTGCTTATTCAATTCTGTCAGCATACAAACTAGATTATGGCACAAAAGACTAGGACATATAAACCATAAAAATATAGATAGGTTATCTAAAGACAATCTTGTTAGAGGCTTACCTTCTGGTCCCTACAAGAAGGAAGGCCTTTGCAGGGCTTGTCAATTAGGCAAGCAAACTAAATCTAGTTTCAAATCCATTAATAAAAGTGATTCACCTAGAATTCTATACTTACTTCATATGGACCTCTTTGGCCCTATTGCAGTACAAATTCTAGGAGTAAAGTCTTATATATTAGTTATTATAGTAGACTTCTCCAAATTCACATGGGTTTTCTTTTTGAGAACTAAGTCAGATACTTTTAAAGTTCTCACAGATTTTCTCAAGAACATACAGATTGAGTACTCTACTCAAGTTGCATTGATCAGAAGTGATCATGGCACTGAGTTTGACTCTCTTCTTATGCTAGAGTTCTGTGAGAAGGAAGGTATCAGACATTGTTTATCAGCTCCAAGAACTCCTCAACAAAACTGGGTAGTTGAAAGTAAGAATAGAACACTCATTGAAGCTGCAGGTACATTACTTGTAGATGCCTACATGCCCCTATCCTATTGGGCAGAGGCTGTAAGCACAACAAACTATGTCCTGAATAGAAGTTTGATACATAAACTAAAGCTTAAGACTCCCTATGAACTACTCAAAGGGAAGAAACCTATAATAACCTATTTTAAAGTATTTTAATGTATATGCTATATTCACAATAATGATAAGAAATATCTTAGAAAGTTTGAAGCTAAGGCTGCAATGGGAATTTTCCTAGGATATTCTCAAGTCAGCAAGGCATATAGGGTGTTCAACAAATCAACATTAAAAATTGAGGAATCTATGCATGTGATATTTGATGAATCTAACATGTTTTTACAAGGAGAGAGATATCTCTACCAACAATAATCTGCAGGTACAGAATTTGTGTTAAAGCTTAGATGATCTAAACATTACCAAAAAGGTTGAATCACACTCCTCTCCACAAGCTATATCAGAAGCTGGAAGTGAAGAAGAGAATGTGGAAGAAATTAATTCCCCCCAACAGTTGATACAATTCCACAAGAGGAATTAAATCAAATAACTGTCACTGAACCAACTCCACCTAATGATCTTGTCACACTTAGGGATCACCCAAGATCTCAATTAATTGGAGACATATCACTAGGAGTGCAGATAAGGCATCAAATCAACCCTGATGTGATGCTTGCCTGCTTTCTCTCTCAAGTTGAGCCACAATCCATATCTGATGCAGAGCAAGATCCACACTGGATCACTACAATGCAAGAGGAACTCAACCAATTTGAGAGGTGTAAAGTTTGGAAATTAGTTCCAAGGCCCAAGGGCTATCCAGTAATTGGAACTAAGTGGGTATTCGGAAACAAACTTGATGCCCAAGGTGTGATAGTGAGGAACAAGGCAAGGCTTGTTGCTCAAGGTTATAGGCAAGAGGAAGGAATTGATTATGATCAAACTTTTGCTCCAGTTGCCAGACTTGAAGTTAAAAGGATTTTCCTAGCTTATGCAGCATTTAAGAAGTGTAAAGTCTACCAGATGGATGTGAAGAGTGCATTCCTAAATGGAGAACTCAAAGAAGAGGTGTATGTTGAACAACCTCCAGGTTTTATCTCTTCATCTCATCCTTCTTATGTTTTTAGATTGTATAAGGCTCTCTATGGTTTAAAGCAAGCTCCAAGAGCTTGGTATGAGACCTTAGCCAGCTTTCTCTTAGAGCATGGTTTTTCTAGAGGCATGGTAGATAGAACCCTTTTTACAAAATTATATCATGATAAAATTCTCTTAGTACAAATATATTTGGATGACATAATTTTTGGTTCCACTGATTCAAATTTGTGCAAAAGATTTTCTGATGTAATGCACTAAAGGTTTGAGATGAGTAGCATGGGTGAGTTATCATATTTCCTTGGTCTCCAAGTGAAACAAACTCCTGAAGGAATCTTCATCTCTCAATCTAAATATGCTTACGAGCTTATTAAGAAATTTAGGATGATTGATGCCACTGCCATGAAAACTCCCATGGCTGCCAATGCTGTTGTAAGTGCTGATGAATCTGGAAAACCAGTTAATCAAACCAGGTATAGGGCCATTGTTGGATCCTTACTGTATTTAACAACAAGCAGACCAGATATTATGTTTGCAACATGTCTTTGTGCTAGGTTCCAGGTGATCCCTAAAGAATCTCACCTTATTTTATTAAAAAGGATTTTAAGATATATAAAAGGTTGTACAGATCTAGGCCTATGGTATTCAACAGAATCAACATTTGTGTTAACTGGATTCTCTGTTACTGATTATGCTGGATGTAGAGTAGAAAGGAAAAGCACCTCTGGAACTTGTCAGTTCCTTGGTGACAGACTTGTATCATGGTTCTATAGAAAGCAAACATCTGTTTCAACATCAACTGCTGAAGCTGAATTTATGGCTGCAGGCACCTGCTGTTCACAGATCTTATGGATACAAAACCAATTACTGGATTATAGTGTCAACTTAAATAATTCAACTATTCTATGTGATAATACAAGTGCTATCTCAATTGCACAAAATCCAGTTTTGCATTCTAGAACCAAGCATATAAACATTAGACATCATTTCATTAGAGATTGTGTTGACAAACAAAAGATTAAACTTGAATTTATCTCTACTGATTTGCAAAGAGCATACATATTCACTAAGCCATTGGACTCATCCAAGCATCTGTTCTTTGTCAGTCATCTTGGTATGATAAATGGTCAGGATTTAATCAAATGCTCTGTACCTGGTCAAAGAATTGTCTATGTTCGTCGACCTAAGATCGACGAACTAATAACAGTTCTTGAGATTTATCGTCGACCTGAGCTCGACGAAATCTCCTGGTGATGTAATTTTCGTTGATCTAAGTTCGACGAACTTACTTCAGAAACCTTTCGTCAACCTGAGATCGACGAAATGCTTTCAAATCTTCAGCTGAGATCGACGAACTGGTTGACTCTAAATTATTTCGTCGACCTCAGATCGAAGATCTTCTAACTTTTCATCGAATGGAGTTTGTCGGTTCATATTCTGGAAAACCTTACATCTTAGGTTTTCTTTGACCTCCGTCCCGCGCTTTCAGTTTCCCTTGCACTTGATCTTCATTTTCTCTCTTGTAGCTGCATTCATGGGGATTCCAGCAGGCGCTCTTGTGGAAATGAAATTTGATATAGGATTCGATATGGATTTTGCCTCATTCCAGCACTCAGATCTAATATTTCTTCCCATCCTACAACTGCTGGAAGACCAGCAACTGAAACAACTGCTGTCCATGAGAATCAAATTACCCAGCATAGAAATCAGAGAATGGGTGTACACAGCTATCGTCGATGAGAACAAGATGACCGACACCATCGCGGGTAATGAAATTTCTCTTACCCCCGATATTCTTACTGAACTTTTTGGATTAAAAAATGATGAGGAAGAGTTAGAAATTGATTCGGAAGAGTTTGATATAATGCTGAATACAATGGGGGTACTCTGGAGACAACCCCAATAAACTACTGAAGAAACACCTATCTGCCGAGTTCAAATTTCTCGCAAATATAGTTGGGAAAGTCTTGCTGGGCAAGCGCACTACACACGATTATATAACCAGGCATCAATCTCTGGTAATGTGTGCAGTGGTAAACAAAAGGCAGGTGGACTGGGCTCAGATCATCTTTGATCTTATCAGGAAAAGAAACAGTAAAAAGGAAGTGAACTTCAGACGGATCCTAGGAATCTTCTTAACAACAAAGGCTGCTGAATCACTGGTCTCCCAGACCACATTCATCAATGCTAGAAAAAGGCTCATATATGCCTTGTTTGGCAGGTGGAAGAGGACAATCACAAAGCCCTCTAAGGCTTCATCCTCTGCCACCCAAGCTTCCAAAAGTACAAGGGCTATTACAGCCACTCCCTACCCCACTAAAGGACTCCTTTCCACTCCTCCACCACCTCCTGTCCCTCCAGTTCCATCCCAACAACAAGTCCAGTCAACCCCACTTTCCACTACCATCCACATCCATACCCCAACACCTCCAGCATCTCCAATTACCTCTTCACCTACACATCTCCCATCTCCTCATCCTTCACCTCAACCTGACACTTCCATCCCTACACTACCTCTATCCCCTCTACCATCTCATCTGGTTGACATCAACCTCTCCTCCCTTCCCTCTTTCAACTTGCTTTCCTCTCCCCTGAACTCTCCATCCCCACAACATGACTCTCCCTTAGAAACTCCACCTCCACCTCCACTCATCCATCCTCCAACACCATCTACTCAGTCAACTACTCCACCAGTTTCTGCCTCTCCAACCCTGGACCCCTCTCTTCCCCCCACAATCATTCCTCTTCTCACCCCATTACCTAAAACTCTTATTGCAGAGGCCATTTCCCCTCTTATTGCTTCTATCTCATCCCTTGCTGCTCAGATCTCTGCCCTGACCACTGCTCCATCTTCAGTTAGGGGCCTGGCTTCAGCCACTGCTGAAACCAGGCAGGGGGAGATACTTCATGAAGAAGTAGCAACAGCAGCAGGAACAGTTGTACATACATCAGATACAGCAGAAGCAGCAGCAGATAGTATAGATTCTTATATAATTGATCTAATTCAATTTATTGAAACTGACATGGATATTGATGAGTCAGTTATAACAGAAATAAATACTGTTGGCGATGTTATCATCCATCCCACAGTAGACTTGGTAAGTTTGTTAAAGACTTTTGATACAACTTATCTAAGTCTCCCTCTAGCTGAATATACTAAGCCATCATTGGCTATTATCCCCTACTCCTCCCCAATAAGTTCTGATGTTGCTAAGCAACTTAAAGACAGTTTTGCCAAGATTTTTGAAACTCCAGTAGAGATAACCAAGGCTGATTCAGTCAGAGCCTCCTCCCCTCCAGAAACATTTTCTGTTCCAACATTTATCATGGATGATTCCCCAATGCTTGATATGAATGCCTTGATCATGACTGATATTGAAGAAGAGAATAAGGCAGCTGCTGAAAGCACTGTCACAAGTAACTCTCCAGTATCAATTGATATTCCTCCTCCAGCTCCCTTCCAGCATGGAAAACCCTCCATTTCTGCTGAGTTCCTAAAAGAGATAAATGACTTGTATAACAATCCTCAAGGACATTCTGATGATGATGATGAGGATGATGATGACTCTGATGAGGAACCCAAGAAAAAGAAAGTCTCAAAGAAAAGGAAAGCTCCACCTCCTCCTGCTCCCAAACCTAGAAACACTAATGACACACCCTATTATATTCTACAAAACATAACTCCATACAAGGGTATGCCAGCCTGGATGTGGCTATCCAAGAATGAACAAAAGGCAATAAATAAGAGCAGAAGGTATTCTCCCCACCCACAGAAATTCAAAAGAGACCCTCCTCCTCCTCCTCCACCAGTTGCTGGTGCTTATAGAACTAGTTCTCAAAAGTCAGATGCACCTTCCAAGCCCTCATACACCAGAACATATCAGAGGCATGAAAGATCATCAAGATAGCAGTCCCATGGAAGTAATCAGCAGAGAAATACTAGCTGTATAGAACAAATAAAAGAGATAGTGTATCAAAAACCAAAGTTCTCTCCTCCTCAACCACAAGCTGAACAAAGAAGACACTCTGTACCTAAAGGAAAATACAGTGAGGCAGCACCTCCCAAATCCTTATACACTCAAAGTATTGAAAGCCAAGCTGAGACAAATTTTCAAGCACAACCTACAAATTTCAAGTCTGTTACACTACTATCCTCACAGGAAGATCAATCATCTATCAGTCAGGATGATGATCCAAACTTCAGGATGGCCAGGCTTCAAGAATTGATTGCTCTATCACAGATAAAAAAGGCCAGAGAAGAAGGACATGTTCCAACAAAATTCTCTACAATGTCCACATACAGAGAAAAATAACTTGAAAGGCTTCAGGTAAGCAAGAAGCTGTTTGACCCTACTGAATATATGACTAGACATCCAGAAGCAATTATTCCCAGAACTTCAACTCAAACAATGATTGGAGCAGCTGATTTATATATGTCAAAAAGAGAAGCTGCCAATCCTAACAGGGAAATTATATTTAAAAACCCTGGAGAAAAGAAGAAGGAAGAAAAATCCAAAAAGTAAAAGCAGACAATCCTAAAGAAAAATTGCTACTTGTGGTATACTTTGTTAAATTTATGTTGTTTTTCTGTTACAAAGCTATGCACATATATCTGCTGTACTTGTTATCATAATCTGCCAGATATATATTGTGTTTCTGCTTTGTATATTTCTTTTGTATTGAGTCTGTTATTAGTGACCTCACCCAAATAGGGGGAAATTATTGGAACCCCTAGTTGGATTTGGGTTAGATTCACTGAGTTAGGATATAACCCAACATGTATAGATCAGGGTCATAGTTGTGTTCTAGAGTCTAGGTCAATTTCTTGAGTCAATAGTACAAAGGACCAACCTCCAACCCTACAAGAGACTCAAGACTTAGAGAATTCAAGACTTAGAAAAAGAAGTTCTACGTTCGTCGAACTCCGGTCGACGAAAGTCGAGCTCAGCTAGACGAACTCAGGGAGAATTCTCTGAGCCAAGCTCAACGAACTCTGGACAAAGTACTAACTGCTTTAGTCAGAAACTCAGTCGACGAACTAAAACATCAGCTAGAAGAACTCTGTTCTCTGATCGGCTAATCCTGGTTAAAGTGGTTCAACACTCAGAAAATATTCTAAGTTCAGTTTTCAGACTCAGCTCGATGATCTTGCACCTCTACTGGACTAACTCTGTTCTACAGGCTCAGCTCGACGATCTTAGACCTAAGCTCGACGAACTTGATGCACATAATGAATTTATCAAGTAGCATTCAAAGGTCGACGATCTTGGATCTCAGCTCGACGAACAGATATTCTCAGCTTGACGAACTGTGGACTCAGATCGACGAATTCAGTCTGATTCTTTTTCCCTTTTGTCCTTATTATGTGGCAATAATTCCTGAGTAATTAATGCTCTAATATTCTCTGAATATTACAGTTAGACAAGAGCATTAATTATGGTCATCAGGATTACTGCCTGCTATTTTTATAAGGTACAGTTGGGGAAAAAAATCAATGTAGAAAATATTCCAAGGCAATCAACATTTATTGCAGAAGGAAATTCAAAATTCAAAAACGTAGAACAAGAAGGGCTGCCAGAAGACAAGAAGAAGAAGAAGAACATCAATAAAAAAAATCAAGCGTCTTCTGCCTTCACATTCTCATGAACTCTTTGAAGGACAACTATACTACTGCATCTATCAAACTATTTCTGAAGCTTTTCTAGTCAAGATTGAAGGCTAAAAGCACTCTACCCTGAAGCAAAGCTCTCATCTTTCTGAACCATGCAACCTCTCAGTGGGAGCTTTGACACCATCAAGAATCCACATAGTCTTCTCATTGTGACTTGAGAAAAGAAGACTTCCATCAGTCTCTTTTCCTACCTCTGTACAGGGTTTTAATTCCCTTCAAAATTATTCTGGTTGCAAGTCTCCTACCAAAAGACTTGAGGATTGGTTTTGTTGAGCACCTTATCAAAAGCTCATTGGTGGCAGTCACCTGATCAAAAACCTGAGTGGATTCCTACCTAGGGTGATAGAAGAGTGGATGTACCCAAGTTTGGGGAACAACTATAAATTCTTATGTTGTCTGTGTGCTTGTGTTTTTCCTGTGTGCTTGTGCTGTGATACATTTTGCTGAGTAACTCAGTCATATTTTCTCTAGTTCATCTGCTACACTAGGTCACTCTTACACATATATCATAGTAACATACTTTGTTAGAAGGACTCCTAATTTCTGCAAAAATCAAAAGATTTTAAAAACTCTATTCACCCCCCCTCTAGAGTTATTCAAAGCTTACCCTATCTTTAAGTCCACCGAGGGCCCCAGCCCTGCCAGCTAGATGGAAGCCTGACAGTGGGATAAACTCGGGACTTAGCTCAAGAGCAGCCATAATGTCCACTGAGGACCATGCCCTTCTAGCTAGGTGAAAGCTTGACAGTGGGTGTAGCTCGGTACTTAGCTCCAGAGCAGCCACAATGTACACCAAGGACCCCTGCCCTGCTAGATAGGTGAAATCCTGACAGCGGGAGCAACTCAGGATTTAGATCCAGAGCAACCTCAATGTCCACTGAGAACCCTTGCCCCGCCAGCTAGATGAAATCCTGACAGCGGGAGCAGCTCGGGACTTAGCTCTAGAGTAACCACCAGGCGCTACCACTGACCCAATAAACTAGGTGAGAGACTGACGGCGGGTGTTGAGCATCAACTAGACTTTCCTTTGGACAACCACCGGGCGCTACCACCAGCCCAATCAGCTAGGTGAGAGCCTGATGGCGTGTGTTGAGCATCAACCGGACTTTACTTTGGCTAACCACCAGGCACTACCACCAGCCTAATCAGCTAGGTGAGAGACTAACGACGGGTGTTTTGCATCAACCGAAATTTCCTTTGGCCAACCACCAGGCATTACGACTAGCCCACTCAGCTAGGTGAGAGCCTGACGGCGGGTGTTGAGCATCAACCAAAATTTCCTTTGGCCCACCACCGGGCACTACCACTGGCCAAACCAGCTAGGTGAGAGCCTGACGGCGTGTAACATCCCTTAGACAACTAGACCCTTAGGAATGGTTTTTTCATGAATAGGTCATGACAAGACCCTAGGAAGCCCAAGAAGTCCAAGTGGACCTAGGAATGTAGGTGAGATCACTATGGTCTGCAAATAATAGGTTTCTAAACACTAGTTTAGGATGATCATGGGGCTTTACCATGACTCCAAGACCCCACCACAACCTCACGAACCTATTGTAAGGTCCACTAGAGCCCTAAGGGTCCATTGGAGTCAACCCAGGGTGGCCAAGTTGACCTAGGATCGTCCTAGTCCTAAATTTGGCAAGGTGCCCTAACAAAGGGCAATGTAACCCTAATGTGCCCAACCAACCCTACCTAGGTCTTCCTAGACCTAAGGTGAAGTCAATGGGTTGCCAAAGACCCATTGGGGTCAACCTTAGATGCTGAGTTGACCCAAGTCAACCCTAGCCCTAAAGTGGTCAAAGTGCTCTAACTAAGGGGCAAGTGACCACCAAGGTGCCAAGTTAACCCTACACAACCCTTCCTAGACCTTAGGGGAAGCCAAGGGGTCACCAAGGACCCCTTGGGGTCAACCCAAATGGTCATTGTTGATGTCGGGAAAAATTCCCTACCTCAGAATCGGACTAGGCGGCCTAATGCTACTGGTCAAGCAGTGAAGCTAGACGGCCCACGAAAGCAATAACAGAAAAGAGCTTTAGGAACAACACCCCAGGTTACTATGGCAGGAAGGTCCCACCACGTACCCAGCTGCTTAGAAGAAGCAACCCCTCCACAACCAGAATGGCCGAGCTAGGTACGAGGGAGATGAGCTAACAACGAGGTAGCAGGTCGCGGCTTGTTCTCTGAGGAAAAGGAATCCGAATAGCTCGCGAGTATCTATCAGAGATTTCCCGTCCCTTCCCTCGTACCCCTGGGGTCCTATTTATAGAGAAATCCAAAGGGAGGGGGGGTCACTACTTATACCCCTACCCCGACGACTAGGCGACTTCCTGGGGAGCTCGCACGGGCTGGGCGAGTATCTCGCCCTAGTCGCCTACTGGCGAGTATGCGAGGGGAGCTTGCCATACTCGCCCAAGTCTTCCATAGGCTTGCGACTTGATGTTGACTTCTATCCTGACTGATTGACTTTGACTCCCACTGAGCTGGCAATGGTAGTACCAATCCTCGTCGAATATGGGTTGTACACAATCCCCACTCTTTTTGAGCGACATGGGAGCTCGGAAAGAAACATCCAATACTTATTCGGTGAGCAATTGCGCCGAGTATCTGGGTTACTCGCCTGGCTTGTTACTCGACTCAGTCTATAAATAGGGGGGGGGGGGGTCCTGGTTTCCGAGACGGATCTCCGAAGCTCGCCAGCCATGTCGGACGCCAACGCGAAGATTCTTCAGGACAACATTACCTCCTTATCTGGTCTCCTTGGCATCGCAAGGCCAAAGAGACCGCTCGAGGAAGACATCGCCACTGAGATTCTGCCGCCGAAAAGGAAAAAGGCCAAGAAACCTAAGCAGCCCGCCACTACGGCGGTTAACTCACCACCGCCCTCTGAGCCAGTCGCGGCGGCGATTGCTAATCCTGCATCTTACGCCGGTATCAAAAAACTTTTTAGCGACCTTGGGCTGGATGACGCTCCCTACTCGATCACGTTCAGCCCGCCGGAGAATCCTGAAGCCGCCAAGGAGCCGACGACGTCCCGGATCGAAGTCATAACCGTGACAGGTCGCCATTCCGCCAAACCCCATTCCTAATAGTTGGTCGCCGCGTGCTTCTTGCTGATCTATTTTACTTGTGAAGACTCTCCCCCGAACGCCGCGGATATGCCCCTTGATGTCGCCCCCTGAGTTCTGTTCCGCTGCTTGCACTGGCAGCCGACAGGCCGTTCCAGACCGCGCATACGGTCCGAATTAATCTTGGTGCGAAGAGGGTGTCAGGGACTTCCCTGGCAAAGTAAACCCCTCCGGTGAGCAAAGAGCCTCTGACGAAGGACCTTCTTACAAGAGAAGACCTTCCAGGGAGCAAGGATCTCCCGACGAGCATTACCGTTCCTCCCGCGCTAGATTCGACACAGCTATCAGCGAGCTCTCCCTTGCCACCGCCGCCTTTGGTCGTGGCTTCTCATCAGTCGGCGAGCACTGTTTTGCTGCCTCTGCCGCCTTTGTCCGCCCAGCAGAAAGCAAACTTACAGCGACATCCTACGCCTCCTTCGTCAAAGACTCCGCAACAGCCGGCGAGCTCGTCGTAGTCTCCGCCCCTGCCAAAGATGTAACACCCCAAATATCCCCAATGGCAAAATGGAGATTTTGCAGGCTGACACGGCCTGGGACACGGGCGTGTCCCAGGGCGTGTCTTACTTGGGTTGCTCGGGATCGTGTACTCAACAAATTGTTCTCGACAATTGTTGAGGGGGGGGGGGGGGGGGGGGGGGGGGGGCTGACACGCCCGGCGACACGGGCTTGTCGGGGGGCGTGTCCAGCCAGGTGTCATGTGTTGGCCAGCAACTTGCAGGCGGCAAGGTCGAGCGGCGTGTCGCTTGACACGGCCTGGGACACGGGCGTGTCCCAGGGCGTGTCTGGGGCGTGTTCGACACGTATCCATCCTGGGCGTGTCGAGGTGTCGACCTGGCGGTTGGCGGTCGACAAGCGGTGACACGGTCTGGAATACGAGCGTGTTCCAGGGCGTGTCCAGGCTTGGTCGACGAGAGCGGGGCAGCGGTCGACGTCGACGATAGTCGAGCTTGAGGGACATGGCCATGGACACTGGCGTGTGCCTTGGCCGTGTACTTCTCGGGTTGTTTTGGCGAGTGTGTGTGGCCGTGTTACAGGGGTGACACAGGCATGTCGATTGACTGACACGGGCGTGTCAGGTCCGACACGGGCGTGCCCAAGCCCGTGTTCTGGTATCTTTTGAGTCGGTTGTTAACCGACTGGGGGAACACGGCCTGTGACACGGGCGTGTCACAGGGCGTGTCAGGCCTTCTGAAATGTTTTTCAGAGCAGATCTCGGCCGTTCGTTTCCTTCTATTTGGATCTTGTGGTCCAAAGCCTTTCCAGCTTTTATATGGCCGTGGATTGAGATGAAATCTCATTCTCACTTAGCCATTCTCTTTCTAAAGAGAAGAAAGAAAGGAGAGCTTGGAGGAGGAGGAGGAGGAGCTTTCCGGCCGCCAGTGGAGCTTCGTTGGTCCGGATCGAGAGCGGAGTTCAGCGTTGCGGAGGCAAGGCCGCTGCGGTGATTTCCATCCGGCTAGTTCTTCCATGGCGCCGAAGCGATCGTCAAGGGTAACGGTCTTTCTTCCTTGGGCAGGTGAAGCCCTTTGTTTATGCATGTGCATGGGATCCTCCATCAAGAGATGGAAAAGCGTAAGCGATTCCAGCAGGTGAGTTTGCATCTAGAGCCGGAAGTATGTAGTACGGCATAGGCATGCTGTGTGAAGCCCATCCAGACGTATGTCGGGATTGGTGATGTTTATATTGCGAACCGGAGAAGACTCCGTGTATTCATCGTTTAGCCTACGGAGATGGTGAGGACGATGTGCTTGGTGTGAAGGATGCTTTGCATAGCTCCTTTGGTTGCATGCTTGTTAAGAGCTGGTTGTTGGAGTGCGGACACCTCTGAGTGGGTGGGCGCGTGAGGTCTTCAACAGGGGTTTGGAGGCTTATGCCCATTCCACCAAGTGGCGATGTTAAGATCGGGTGAGCGGTCGATTGGTATCAAAGCAGCAGGGCGAATTCCCTAGGCTTATTACACTACGGGGGTAGGTCGACTGGTAGTGCTCACGGGTTTTGGTGAGGTGCGTACCTTTGAGTGAGACGGGTGTGTGAGGTCTTCAACAGGGGTTTGGAGGCTTATGCCCGCCTACCAAGTACAAACCATAAAGGTGCCCTGAGTGCACGGAGCGCCTGGCATTGAGGCCGGCGTTTGTGATGTTGTGTGTGCTATATATATTGTGATTGCTATACATGCAGGGAAGGAACCACTGCCCCGGGTAAGGGGTAGGGTCGTTATAATTGGTCAGCTGAATGCTGACCGTTGCTTTGTTTATCACCCTTGGGGTGGACGTCCATATGCAGGTGTTGCGGGCTGATTGGATTGAGCGGGCAGAAGCCCATGCTGCTGGTAGGCCCTTGAAGGTCGTGCGAAGTGTTGGATTTCATGTGTGGCCGGCCTGCGTGCCGATGTATGAACTTATATATTTGTAAAGAGAAACCTGTAAGGACTTAAGGCCGTGTGCGGTGTACTCGTGTAAACATTCTTGGTGTTATATATAAATGTGATATTTATATAGTGTGGACATTCATTGATATGAGTTCTGTAACTTAAAACCTTCTGCTAGAATGCTCTGAGTTAGGATGCGTGTATAAAGGTTTTTGATACTCTCAAGTGACTCTCTCGTCTGTCTGTGAAATATGGCATGGGGCCCCGGCCGGACCCTCTGTTATATTCCATGTGACGAATGGGGGCGTTACAATTTTGGTATCAGAGGATAGGGTTGAGTTGGGAGCGCATAATTGAACTCAAGAATGTCCACTAGGAATGTGTGTGTGTCTATTCGGTTTGTTTGCCGTTTTAGCATGGAGAGTAATGCTTTCTTGTTCACCTATAGGTGACAAGGAGTGGTGCTGGGCAGTCGGAGCCCCAGCGTTCGGATGAGAGTGCGGCACCAGCTGAGGTGCCTACACCTCCCCCTTCTGCGGAAACGGTGCGCTTAGTTGCGGAGGTGATTTTTGCCATGCTTCAAGCACAACCATTCAGGCAAGCGAGGCCTGCTGTGGCGCCAGTACAGGTTGGTGCGAGGCAAGAGCATGTTGAGGTTCCGGTTGCTGTGCAAGCAGCGGACGAGCAACTGAAGCAATTTATGGAGTTTAATCTGCCTACGTTTGTCGGGACGACGTCTCCAACAGAGGCAGAGGATTGGCTCTCCAGAGTGAAACGAATCCTAGCTGCGCTCAGGATTAGTGAGGAGCAGAAAGTCCCGTTAGCCACTTTCCTACTAGAAGGAGAGGCGAGGCTTTGGTGGGATGAGATCGAGTTGCACCAGTTTAGAGGTAGAGATCTGGGCGACATATCGATGGACGAATTCTCCGGATTATTCTGGGCGAGATACTTGCCAATGTCGCAGAGAATTGCAATGGAAAATGAATTTCAGCGCCTGGTGCAGGGTGATAAGACCGTAGACGATTACCTGCATGAGTTTACCAGACTTGGTCGGTATGCGGGATCGACGTTTGCGGAAGAGGCGCGAAAGACGAATAGGTTCTATGAAGGACTGCGTGATGAGCTGCGGTTGGCTCTCCCGAGTTCAGTGAACCAAGGATTTCAAGCGTTGGTACATACCGCTAGTGCACTGGAGAAGGATTTGAAGCGGGTGCGGGAGAAGAAGAATGCGGCAGTGGAAAAGTCCGAATTCAAAGTTCCGCAATCAGAGCAATCATATTTGAGGAAATGTGATAAGAAGCGGTTCAGGCCTGCTGAACAAAACTCGGATGTTGCGTCAGGAGTTACGTTTGAGCAAGGACGAAATGGGCCGCGTACATGCTTCATTTGTGGGAAGCAGGGGCATATCGCCCGATTTTGCTGGAGTGGTGGTGAGAAGAAGGCAGGTGCGTCCTATGACGAAAAGGGCAAAGCCGTGGCAGAATCATCTGCATCACGGGCGCAACCTCGAATTTACACCCTTGAGTTGCAGGAGCCGCAAAGTGCAAACCAAGCAGAACAGCAAATCCGTGCTTTGGAATTAATGGAAGCCGCGAAACGGATTTTGCGAGAGGCGGAGAAGCCGAAATAAAGTGGAGTTGCACTTTATTATCTTTTGTTGTATGTATGTATGTATCTATGTTTGTGACAATCAGTTGTGATGGTACGATTCCATGGGGCGAGACAAGCTGCGGCCTCTGAGCTCTAAACTTGGATCGTTTTGGTTTGTATCGCATAGCGTGGTTGTGTTGATACATCTGTGTTGCGCTAAATTTCGGGGCGAAATTTCTTTAAGGGGGGAAGGATTGTAACACCCCAAATATCCCCAATGGCAAAATGGAGATTTTGCAGGCTGACACGGCCTGGGACACGGGCGTGTCCCAGGGCGTGTCTTACTTGGGTTGCTCGGGATCGTGTACTCAACAAATTGTTCTCGACAATTGTTGAGGGGGGGGGGGGGGGGGGGCTGACACGCCCGGCGACACGGGCGTGTCGGGGGGCGTGTCCAGCCAGGTGTCGTGTGTTGGCCAGCGACTTGCAGGCGGCAAGGTCGAGCGGCGTGTCGCTTGACACGGCCTGGGACACGGGCGTGTCCCAGGGCGTGTCTGGGGCGTGTTCGACACATATCCATCCTGGGCGTGTCGAGGTGTCGACCTGGCGGTTGGCGGTCGACAAGCGGTGACACGGCCTGGAACACGGGCATGTTCCAGGGCGTGTCCAGGCTTGGTCGACGAGAGCGGGGCAGCGGTCGACGTCGACGATAGTCGAGCTTGAGGGACACGGCCATGGACACGGGCGTGTGCCTTGGCCGTGTACTTCTCGGGTTGTTTTGGGCGAGTGTGTGTGGCCGTGTTACAGGGGTGACACGGGCGTGTCGATTGACTGACACGGGCGTGTCAGGTCCGACACGTGCGTGCCCAAGCCCGTGTTCTGGTATCTTTTGAGTCGGTTGTTAACCGACTGGGGGAACACGGCCTGTGACACGGGCGTGTCACAGGGCGTGTCAGGCCTTCTGAAATGTTTTTCAGAGCAGATCTCGGCCGTTCGTTTCCTTCTATTTGGATCTTGTGGTCCAAAGCCTTTCCAGCTTTTATATGGCCGTGGATTGAGATGAAATCTCATTCTCACTTAGCCATTCTCTTTCTAAGAGAAGAAAGAGAGGAGAGCTTGGAGGAGGAGGAGGAGGAGCTTTCCGGCCGCCGGTGGAGCTTCGTTGGTCCGGATCGAGAGCGGAGTTCAGCGTTGCGGAGGCAAGGCCGCTGCGGTGATTTCCATCCGGCTAGTTCTTCCATGGCACCGAAGCGATCGTCAAGGGTAGCGGTCTTCTCTTCTTGGGCAGGTGAAGCCCTTTGTTTATGCATGTGCATGGGATCCTCCATCAAGAGATGGAAAAGCGTAAGCGATTCCAGCAGGTGAGTCTGCATCTAGAGCCGGAAGTATATAGTACGGCATAGGCATGCTGTGTGAAGCCCATCCAGACGTATGTCGGGATTGGTGATGTTTATATTGCAAACGGAGAAGACTCCGTGTATTCATCGTTTAGCCTACGGAGATGGTGAGGACGATGTGCTTGGTGTGAAGGATGCTTTGCATAGCTCCTTTGGTTGCATGCTTGTTAAGAGCTGGTTGTTGGAGTGCGGACACCTCTGAGTGGGTGGGCGCGTGAGGTCTTCAACAGGGGTTTGGAGGCTTATGCCCATTCCACCAAGTGGCGATGTTAAGATCGGGTGAGCGGTCGATTGGTATCAAAGCAGCAGGGCGAATTCCCTAGGCTTGTTACACTACGGGGGTAGGTCGACTGGTAGTGCTCACGGGTTTTGGTGAGGTGCGTACCTCTGAGTGAGACGGGTGCATGAGGTCTTCAACAGGGGTTTGGAGGCTTATGCCCGCCTACCAAGTACAAACCATAAAGGTGCCCTGAGTGCACGGAGCGCCTGGCATTGAGGCCGGCGTTTGTGATGTTGTGTGTGCTATATATATTGTGATTGCTATACATGCAGGGAAGGAACCACTGCCCCGGGTAAGGGGTAGGGTCGTTATAATTGGTCAGCTGAATGCTGACCGTTGCTTTGTTTATCACCCTTGGGGTGGACGTCCATATGCAGGTGTTGCGGGCTGATTGGATTGAGCGGGCAGAAGCCCATGCTGCTAGTAGGCCCTTGAAGGCCGTGCGAAGTGTTGGATTTCATGTGTGGCCGGCCTGCGTGCCGATGTATGAACTTATATATTTGTAAAGAGAAACCTGTAAGGCCTTAAGGCCGTGTGCGGTGTACTCGTGTAAACATTCCTGGTGTTATATATAAATGTGATATTTATATAGTGTGGACATTCATTGATATGAGTTCTGTAACTTAAAACCTTCCGCTAGAATGCTCTGAGTTAGGATGCGTGTATAAAGGTTTTTGATACTCTCAAGTGACTCTCTCTTCTGTCTGTGAAATATGGCGTGGGGCCCCGACCGGACCCTCTGTTATATTCCATGTGACGAATGGGGGCGTTACAAAAGAAGCCAGATAGGCCGCGACCGAGTTATTTCTCGCTGCGAGTTGGGGACTCCGATCATGGAGGTCGTGGGCAGGGAGGTCGCGGTCAGGGCAGATCAGCCAACCACCCTGGTGGCTCATCTTCCGGGAGGCGAGATGTCTCCGATCGCGTCCCTTCACCGCGCTGGTCCTGGTCTCCTCACCGCGGTGAGCCTTTTTAGTTGTCACTTTTGATCTTGTTTAGATACTGACCTTCGATCGTGCGACTTGTCTATCTGCCATGACAGATTGCCCGGCGACTCCCGAGGCGGCCTTCATCGACGCTATCGGGTTTTCAGGGACGAGTATCGTCATGCCGCAGCCCGCGCCTACATTGAGCTGGAGAGCAAGTTCGATTAGCTCGCCATCTGCGAGTCTCATCACCGGATTTAAGCTCTGGAGGTGTGCATTGCGAGGATGGAGGAACTCCAGACCACCTTGGAGAGTTACGAGGCCCGCTTCCATATGGTGAAGGAGAATGATCGCCAGTTGGCGCTGAACAACCACCGCCTTCAGTTCGTTCTTGACGAGTTGGCTGGGATCCGGGCGAGCATGGGTTCTATGGGGCGGCTGACGAGGTGGAGGAGCAGCTGTGGCTCAGTGATGACGCGATGGAACTGGTCACGGAGCACCTCCTGCGGGCGCGTGAGATGGGTTGGGCCGGGCGATATCCTCATCCTCCGGAGCGGCTACCTAGGATGTAGATTTGTTTCCATTAAAGCTGAACTCGCCATCGGCGACCTTGTAATAAACTTTATTTATTTTTTTAAAAAGCGACTATGCATCTCTCCACTTGTTTATCCGTGCCTGCTTGTTTATTTTTGCGGTATGCCTAGTCTACTTATATAGGTTCTGGCAGATATCGTAGCGCCTTTACTTTGTCGTGCGAGATAGTGTTAATGTCGCCTGTGTGTTGCCTCGTCCATCAAACGAGACTTCGACCGATACTCGCCGAGATGTATACCCCCCTTTTTGCCTTTGGCCTATAAATAGGAGGGGTAGGTGGGACATAAGTACGCTGTTGTGAACTTCTCAATCCGTCTCGCGAGTATCCCTTCTGCTTGCTTTGTCTTCCTCTATTCTTATGCTCTCCCCTTTTCTTATACGTAGCTCGCGAAGATGGTTGGTGACGACGCTAGTGCTCGCCAACAAGCTCACGCCATCAATTTCGCCGATGCAGATTTCAAGAAGTCGATAACTTTAGACAAGGATCTGGAGAGTTTCAGGGAGCGCCTACTGCCGGAGGAGTACTCGGCGAGGCTTCCTGCTCGCGTCGAGCGACTCAACACTTATGTTGAGGGAGCGCTAGTATTGTCGCTACGCCATTTCGATGCTAGCCTGCGACTTCCTTTCTGGAATGAGTTTTGCGAGATTCTGCGATATTTCGGGATCGTTCCCATGCAGATCAACCCTAATGGGATGATGATTATCATGGGGTTCCTCTGCTACCTCCGGGAGGATTGGATTGCCTTTGACCTCTCCGTATTTCGCGGAGTATTTGCCTTCGCCCTACTTCGGAGGGGGTCGTCTTCTTCAGCAGCCATGTCTGCACTCTGGTGGGGACCGTGAACAAAGTCCACCGCTGGAGCGAGCAGCTGGTGATCGTGCACGACGACTTCAGGGATCTAATTGGAAGGCCACACCAATAAGCCGATGTCGCCTTCCTCCTGCCGATCTTGGAAGGTATTCGCGAGCAGCTGTTCGAATCCTTCCAAGGTCGCGGGTTCGACGTCGTCTACTAAAGACTCAACGTCAACTTGCTGGAGGCTGTTCATCCTAATGAGGGTAAGGCTTGAGCGAGATGTAGTATGTTCGCCTGCTCGCTCTTATCTACTGAATCTCGCACTAATCATATCGCGTGATTTTTGCAGTGGCCAAAGAGCTTCCGGAGAAGCCGCTCCCTCCGGTGAAGGAAGTCGCCACCCCTCTCTCTGAAGCTCACCCTCCGCCTGATGTCGGGGAGAGGAAGAAGATCGCTAAGGGAAGGCATGTAACGGTCCAGGCCCGCAAACCCTGCGGGACCCAGCTGGCACCGCCGGCCTACCAGAAGTCCAGACCCGGGCCCACTACTAGTAGTCATCCTATCACATCAAGCCTGCATGCCATGCACCCCAACCCCTCTCCGCGCCTGTTTTTCAGCAGCGGTGGGTTGTTGCCACTAGGGATCGAACCCAGGACCTTGATAAGAGACTCTTTACCACATCTCTCATCACCAACTGAGCTGCAACTCAGTTGGTGATGAGAGCTGTGGTAAAGAGTCTCTTATCAAGGTCCTGGGTTCGATCCCCAGTGGCAATAACCCACCGCTGCTGAAAAACAAGCGCGGAGAGGGGTTGGGGTACATGGCATGCAGGCTTGATGTGATAGGCTGACTACTAGTAGTGGGCCCGGGTCTGGAATTCTGGTAGGCCGGCGGTGCCAGCTGGGTCCCGCAGGGTTCGCGGGCCTGGACCGTTATAAAAAAGTGCACTTTTTTGTAACGGCCTCCCTAGCACCATGATCACAAGGACGGCCGCCGGAACCCCCAGCACCACGCTCGAAAGGGTTCAGCCTAACCAGGTCTGTAGACCATGCACCCCAACCCCTCTCCGCGCCTGTTTTTCAGAAGAAGTAGGTTGTTGTCACTGGGGATCGAACCCAGGACCTTGATCGAACCCAGGACCTTGTAAGACCCCAATTTTTTTTCTTTTAAAACACCGGGGTCTTAGGCCCAGAACCGTCGCCTTGCGGTGACACCTTCGCACCCTGGAAGGTCGTCACTACAAAATGCCGATCCTGCTGGCCAAATCGATCACAACTGTAGCAATAAAATAAGCAAGTCCACAAAAACAACACATGAATAGAAAAATAATCTCCACGAAGGGAGTGTACACAGATAGAACATATAACAGAAATCACGGGCTTATGCCCGGTACATCATGTCCTCACTACAAATCGCTCATCGCGGAAGCAAACTAATATAACTACTAGTGGTCGGGACTTATAGTCCCTGTTGTCTGGACTCCGGTACTAGACTGTCCGATTTCCAAGCGTGCCGACCTCCGGGGCTGCTCCTCCATGCTGGGCTCCGTGGTCCCCTAAAATGATGTGGTTCAAAAACCGTTAGTCTAAAAGACTAAGTCCTATCATCCCCCGCCCCTTCCCCCATGGCTCCTAAGCACCGAGCGGGGAGAAGGAAAGGGAAGGAAATGAAAGTGGAGAATATCAAATAGCAGATGGCAACAAAACTAAACTAGTAGTTCTAAGGTATAAAAGATGGTAATAATGATTAAAAATTTGAATAAGAAGGTAACCTTAACTTATGTGATTACACATAAGCTAAGGGATCTCTTGCAGGGTTCCTATCGTATAAAAAGTCCCATACTGATTTATACGATAGGGTGTCGGTTTTACTAGCAGTCTTAAATATATAGTACTGAATGAGAACCTTGACTTATAAGCACGCTCGCGCGAACTTATAAGCCAAGGGGGTCGTTTTGCAGGGCCTAATGTATAGAGCACCCCATACCGCTTATACATTAGGTGTCAGGTTATATGCAATGGTTATGCTATGAAATACAATTATGCAATGATGTGAACATGCAAGTGCAACTCACCCACTCGACTCTGTGTACACAGACCTTTAGTTCCCCCTTTCAGAGCCGTTACCTCTCAGGATACCTCCGTAGTGGCATACAGAAGCGGTGGGTTGGGCCTCGCCCACCTCTAAACTAGTAAAGCACTACCAGTCAGACCTATCGTATGCCTCAACGCTTGGTGCACAAAGCGGACTCCTGCGTACTCTTGCCGACTGGCGCACCGGACTTCTGTTGGCGAAGTGCTAACAACACTTGCTGAGTCAGCGTATTGGCGTCGGTGCATCGACCCTCCAATACCGAAGACCCACCACCTTATACCTTTTATGCACATGCAATAGTTATGAGTCCAACCAACAACCGAGCCAAAGCTCCCCGGACTATCCCGGCCGTCATCAACCGAGCCAAAGCTCCCTGGAATATCCCGTCCATCATAATCAACAACCGAGCCAAAGCTCCCCGGACTATCTCGTCTGTCAACAATCAACAACCGAGATAAAGCTTGTCGGTCCACCCTACCCATAACAAATCGTCACCGAACCAAAGCTCGCCGGACTAACTTGCCCATCACCATAACCACTGGGCTTACTGCCTGAGTGACCCAATCTATCTCCCTGTGATATCGGGGTGTGAGAATGTGAAACCCTAAACTTACTAGTTGCTCTTCATTTTATTTTATGCCTACGACTTAGATTAAGCTCAGGACTGCCCAAGGTATTCCCCATAAAGGGCTCTCGAGGGCACTAGGAGCTACGATGGGCTGAAGCCCAAAGCTCCCTTTCGCAAGGCACTTATTCTTATTGGTTGATACCCAATCTCATATCCTTTAACTATTGCATTGGATCTAACCCTAGTATTTTGACACTTCCTCCTACGGGTTAGACGATCTTTCGTCGATCCCGAGCACCATCTAACATTTAGCCAAACCAAACCCCTTACTCATCCTAACTCGAGTGATGAACTCATTCTAAATTATCCAAACCTACAACCACTAATCCCGACTCATGTGCCCAACTTTATACTCCAACATATTTTCTGCAGATTTACTATATGCAGACCACTAAGGTTAAATGCCATGTAAAATGGGAAGTACATCAAATAATCATCCAGTACTCCTATAATAATTATTGGTGGTCCATTATGACCTTTATTGCCCAAATCCAGAGATTCACAATTTTTCCTATTTATCTAATAATTTATTAAATTTTTCATGGTGGCCAAAATCTCCAAGTTTGAACAGGAAGTACCAAATTTAGACAAGATAAAATTCCTCCAGATTTATGTTATACCCAATATGAAACATTTAACCTAAGATCTAAGGTCTCTTAATTTTTCAGCAAGGTTTAGGCCACTAATTTTATTTCAATTGTAACTTGCAATAATTCTTTTAAATAGATAAGTAGGGCAATATTATTTCCAAAAATTCAAGGAAAAATTCAAGCATGATTGCAAGGGCATATAAATGCTCTGGATCAAATCGCATAAGTAATTAAGAAGTAATAAGTTTCAAACAAATTAATGAACAACTTTCCAAAATTACTAAATGCATATCACAAAGGTTAAATGTCATGTAAAATGGGAAGTACATCAAATAATCATCAAGTACTCCTATAATAATAATTGGTGGTCCATTATGAACTTTAAGCCTTAAATCAAGAGATCCACAATTTTCCTATTTATTTAATAATTAATTTAATTATTATAGTGACTAAAAGTTCCAATATTGAACATAAAGTACCAATTTAAGACAAGATATCATTCCACTAATTTTATATGATATTCAAAATAAGTAATCAACTTACTCTCCAAAATATCCAAATTTTTCAGTAAGGTTTTGTCCCCAAATTCTTATTTCAATTTATTCCTTAATAATTCTTTTAAAGAGATATGTAAGACTATATTACTTCCAAAAATTTAGAGAAAATTCAAGTATGATTTTAAGAGTATATAAATTATTTTGGTAAAATTTCATAATTTATTTATCAGTAGAGAGCCTTAAATAAATTATTGAATAATTTTCTCATTTACCAAGTTTGTGAAGTAAGTACCACAAATATGTATTCAAAATTTTTCATAAAATTCATATATGTCTATGAAGATTTAAAACTTTCTCTTCCAAACTTTCATGACCTATCAAGGGGCAGAGGGACTCAAAATGATCAATTTAATAATTAGGGCATCCCCTTGTATTACAAATGAAGTACAACAATTATTAACCAAGAATTTTCAATTAAATTATCAGAGGTCAATTATATCCTTATATCCATTCTACCAAAATTTCATCTTAGTTTAAGGAGTTTAACTAGCCTACTCCAACCCTATTGTGTTTGTGCCCTAAACTAGGGTTATGGTTTTGTGGGTCCAAACCTTCCCAAAATCCCCTAAGATTTTCACCATAGTGTTTTACCTACCCTAGTACCCTCCTTACAAAATTTCAGGGTCATACAAAGTGTCTTGGCCACATGCCCTTCACAAGGTACAAAAGCCCTTCCTTAGGGTTTGACCTAGGATCTTTGGCCAAATCAATTCCAATCCTCCCCATTTTTCATGGGAAGGTTCAAAAAGTTATGCCAAGTATGTGGCCCAAATTTGAACCTCTATTGAGGTAATTTGGACACTCTAAGA
This sequence comes from Platanthera zijinensis, assembly GCA_039513925.1. NCBI lineage: Eukaryota > Viridiplantae > Streptophyta > Magnoliopsida > Asparagales > Orchidaceae > Platanthera > Platanthera zijinensis. Next base: position 132,521,842 of record CM077080.1, on the reverse strand, counting down.
AAAAAAAAACATTTTTGGACCAAAATGCCCCTTTTAAGGCAAGGCTAGGGTTTGCAAGATTTCAGTTCAAATCACCTCCAAAATTAATGAAATTTTAACCAGAGCTTTATATTGACCCCATACACTACCCACCAAAATTTGGATGGATTTGGAGTTCATTTATCCCATAAATTAATTTACCCTAGATAAATTAAATTATTTACAAAAACTATAGAAAATTATCGCCAAAAATTCCCATTTTTGGGCAGGTTCTATATATTGGTTAGGGTGACTCCCTGCCAAAATTTCAGCTCATTTGGGCTAAGGATAAAGTGTGGGTACTCTGTTTAGTTTCTGCCTAACCATATCTATAGACCCCACCAAAATGAGTGCCCTGGTCAAACTAGGCACCAAAATTGGTTCAATCTAATTTTGTCTGAAAATAGACTCAGAGGGCTACAATTTATGTGTTGATTATTTTTCCTGAAAATGCCCCTAGGTATTTTTAATAATTAAACACATTAAATATGAAAAGTGTGACAGAATCATGAAATGAAATATACACTTCCATAGTTTAATATCAATTCCTGCACGAATCTTGATGCGCGATTGGACGGAATCCCGTCATCTTCTACCTCCAGCCGATGGCCAGGATTCATCCTGCCTGGGCTATCTTCCAGCTGCTGCCGCCGGCGATCCGGCCACCTCCCCGGCCGGCCACCACCGCCAACACCTTCTTGGTGGTCGTGGCTATCTCCAGGCGGCGGCACGGCTGCCAGGGAGCACTGTTCCGGCGAACCCGACAAGATGATTTTTCATGGAAAAACCATGATTTTGAAATTTGGATCGAGGTCAATTGAGCCCGAACCTCGGCCCTAAGGATTCCTATGATCTGCCCATGCAAGAAGGAGTAGAGGAGGACCTGTGGGGGTGGCTGAAGTCGTGCTGATCGTCGGATTGGCATGGTGGTGGCTGGTGGTGGTCGGCCTTCTGCAACTATGCAGTGAAACTGCTTGGCTCCTTCAAGTAAGTGGTGGGAAATCACCCTTGGAGTCCAGTGATGCTTTTAAAAGGGAGAGGAGGGGAGTTAGGTGGCTGTAGGCCTCATTTCCATTTTTGGCCCAAGTCAAGCTTGGCGGCCATGGTTGGTAGGGGGGGGAATGCATGGCTCCAACTAGTCAATGACCAGCTGGTTGGATTGGGGCTGCCTTCCTTGTCCTAATGCAATGAATGGAGGGGGTTGGGGAGGGGGAGGATGAGCCCAAAGTCCTCCTCCCTTTTCTTCCTTCTCTTTCTCTCTCCTCCATGGTGGATCTTTCTCTCTCCTACACACCAAGCTGAATTTTGGCTCCTACCTAACCCAATGGTAGCTCACAAGTCCATTTTCACTCATCAAGAAAAGGTTAGCCCTAATCAAAATGGACTTGAGCTTGAGTTAGCCCATTTGGGCTAGCTTGACCCAAACTTGGACTAGGGCCCACTTAGGTCAATTTGGTCCTTGAAGTTTCCTTAATGGGTCCTTGGTGACCCATTGGCCTCCCCTAGGGTCAAGGTGGGGTTGGATTGGCCCTTGAAGGTCACTTGACCCTTAACTAGGGCACTTTGACCATTTTAGGTCAAGAGTTGACTTTGGTCAACCTAAACTTTTTGATTGGTCCTAATGGGTCCTTGGTGACCCTTTGGCCTCTCACTAGGGCTATGAGGGTATGTGTGGGGTCCACTTGGCTAAGGGACTGCAATTGGCCCTTGTGTAGGTCAATTTGACCCAATTAGGATTAGAGTTGACTTTGGTCAACTTAGCTCCTTTGACTGCCCTCCATGGGTCCTTAATGACCCATGGACCCCTCACTAGGGTTATGGAGGTATGGGTGGGGTCTTGGAGTCATGGTGAAGCCCCATGATTATTTTAAGCAAATGTTAAGAAATCTACTATGTGCATACCATAGTTGTCTCACCCACATTTCTAGGTTCACTTGGCCTTCTTGGGCTCCCTAGGGTTTTGTCATGACCTAGTCATGACAAAACTATCTCTAGGGGTCTAGTTGTCTGAGGGATGTTACAAGGCAAGGGCCAGGTCATCGGGGCCTGCGAGAAAGAAGGCGAAAGTGTCGTCGCCTCAGTCTGACGATCAAGAGTCGCCGCTGGAGGCTCGGGCACCTCGCTTCCACCCCAACTACAACCTCAGGCGAGGGGTGGTGGATGCCCATGGTCGCCCACTGGTGACTTGGTCGGCAGAGAAGATCTTGTGTCCTTGAGCACTTACATCCCATCCCGGTCGATGGATTGGAAGGACAAGGGAGAGGCCTTTGCTGTCCTCCTTGCCTTGTACGGGCGAGTCGATGCTGAGTCGATGCTGGAGCTCACGCCGTCAGAGCTCACCCAACAGTCCGCCTGCTCGCTCGCACAATTTGTCGAGTTAGGGCATTATACAACGAGGAAGCTGCTGGAGACGACGGAGGCTTTGAAAGTCGTCTCCAAGAAGGCTATAGATCTTGGCATGCAGTCGGTCCGCTGGAAGGACTTCGAGGTTAGTCGCCTTGGAGTGGCGATATTTGATTTATCTCATCTGGGCATGTACTGAAGTTTGGTATCTCACAGGCCGTCGAGATCGAGGCTGCGAAGAAATTACTAAGTGCGAGGAGAAACTCGCCGCTTCGCAAGCTGAGCTAGAGGCAGCCCAAGTTCGTGCTGCTGAGATAGAGACACGGCTGGTCGCCGCCGAGGGACGCACCAGCTCCTCTACTCTGTTCCCGGAGGCACCGCAACCGGAGGATGATCCGACGTAAGCCGTCAAGCAGTCCTGCCTTCTCTGTGAGGAGAGGTCGTCCGTCCATCGCGATATTGTGCGGGCGGCATGGAACGTGATACTCGCGTGGCTCAGAATCAACGGACAGCTCGTCGAAGGGGAGAAGAAGCTCACCGTCGACGAGCTTATCCCTAAGCTTCTCGTCGAGGGGATGATCTCGCCAGGTCGCATCCCTTCCCCGTCGTCGGGCTCTAGCGACTCTAGTAACAGCGATAGTGGTATAAGCAGCGGCGGGAGCAAGGACGATGGCAAGGAAGAATAAGATGACGTAGATATCAGAGATGAGGAATATAGGCTGGATACTGGCGACGATGAGTCCTAGTTGCTCGCCGATATTTGTCATAGTGAATGTAACACCTTTTTAACACTTGTAATTTGTACACGATATAAATTTATACAAGTTTTCATTCTGTTCTTCGCATGCTAGTCTAATGTTGCTCGCTAGGCTCATAGGCTCGGGGAGGAGTGCCCATGATGCATCTGTTCAACTCGCATACGCATTTATTCATGAACACCTAATCACATGCCCGCCATGACGTGCTCGCCCGTATGCCTACGGTACACTCGCTCATTCGCTCGAGGCATAATCGCCTGCTCGCTCAAGACATACTCGCATGCCCGCTCGAGGCGTACTCGCCTGCCCGCTCGAGGCGTACTCACCTTCCCGCTCGAGGCGTACTTGCCTGCTAGCTCGAGACATACTTGCACCTGCCGAATCAGGATCCGAGCTCAGTGGGTGGCGAGTAGTTAGTTCTCTGGAGCCAAGCTTAACTACGACAATCGCTCTAAACGGGGGACTTAATCCCCTAACTAGGGATGGAGGGTTGACTCGAGGAGGCAAGTTGTCGGTTCGCAGGAGAGAAGCTCGTGCAGAGCTGACGGGCTACAACATCACTTGCAATGAGTAACTTGATCCCACCACTGGGGATGGAGAGTCGACTCGAGGAGGCATGTAGTCAGTCCGCAGGAGAGAAGCTCGTGCAGAGCTGACGAGCTACGACATCACTCGCAACGAGGAACTTGATCCCACTATTGGGGATGGAGAGTTGACTCGAGGAGGCAAGTAGTCGGTCCGCAGGAGAGAAGCTCGTGCAGAGCTGACGAGCTATGACATCACTCACAACGAGGAACTTGATCCCACCACTAGGGATGGAGAGTCGACTCGGGGAGGCAAGTAGTTGATCCGCAGGAGAGAAGCTCGTGCAGAGCTGACGAGCTACGACATCACTCACAACGAGGAAATTTATCCCACCACTGGGGATGGAGAGTCGACTCGAGGAGGCAAGTAGTCGGTCCGCAGGAGAGAAGCTCGTGTAGAGCTGACGAGCTACGACATCACTCATACCAAAGAACTTGATCCCACCACTGGGGATGGAGAGTCAACTTGAGGAGGCAAGTAGTCGGTCCACAGGAGAGAAGCTCTTGCAGAGCTGACGAGCTACGTCATCACTCGCAATGAGGAACTTGATCCCACCACTTGAGATGGATAGTCTACTCGAGGAGGCAAGTAGTCGGTTAGTAGGAGAGAAGCTCGTGCAGAGCTGGCAAGCTACGGCATCACTTGCAACGAGGAACTATATCCCGCCACTGGAGATGGAGAGTCGACTCGATGAGGCAAGTAGTCAGTCTGCAGGAGAGAAGCTCGTGCAGAGTTGACAAGCTACGACATCACTCACAACGAGGAACTTGATCCCACCACTAGGGATGGAGAGTCGACTCGAGGAGACAAGTAGTCGGTCCGCAGGAGAGAAGCTCATGCAGAGCTGACGAGCTACGACATCACTCGCAACGAGGAACTTGATCCCATCACTGGGGATGGAGAGTCGACTTGAGGAGGCAAGTAGTCGGTCTGCAGGATAGAAGCTCGTACAGAGCTGACGAGCTACGACATCACTCGTACGACATAACTCGCAACGAGGAACTTGATCCCACCACTGGGGATGGAGAGTCGACTCAAGGTGGCAAGTAGTCAGTCCGCAGGAGAGAAGCTCGTGCCGAGACATGGACTTACGTTTACCCTGCCACTCGAGGGCTTCTTGGAGTGCAATACTATCCTGTGGGCTATGAAAAACGATAAAAAGGATCAATTTCACCGAGGTTTTGACGAGAGGGTGAACTTTTCTTTTAAGAGGGATGCCCTCGAACCCGTGGAATCGGGAAGTCGACATCCGAACCAGTTCCTAAAAATTCCTCCAGTCGGAGAGAGAGAGATGCACTCGGGGAGACATAGGCCGACATGCAAGGGGTGAGCTGATCTCGACCGACAATGCAGAGGCTCGGTCTTACAAGAGCGCTTAAAGTCCCGAAGCATCGTCCTATCTTTCGTACTGGACTATTTAGGAGGAACGAATCGAAGACTCGCATTACGATCTGCCAGCATAGGTCGAATTCGTCCGCGCTTAATGGCTATGAGTGCCAGTGTCTAAACGGAGGATGATGTTTCATCGAGGGTCCTTAAGGACGTACTCGGAACCAACATCCACCCTTGGGGTTACCCCTACCCTCGCTTCGGCAGGTTATCTTGCTCTGACAATAATTTAGACTCCCCTTGTGACCACTTGACGAGGTTGACCTCTTTTTCGAGTCCGGGATTTTAGGGTGCACGTTTGTTCATGGTAGTTCCTCCAGTTTGAAGAGAGCTGCACTCGGGGAGATCTAAGCCGACATATAAGGGGGGAGCTGATCTCGGCCGATAATGCATAGGTTCGGTCTTACAAGAGCGCTTAAAGTCCCGAAGCATCGTCCTATCTCCCACCCTGGGCTATCTAGGAGGAACGAACGGACCACTGGTTCCCGAAGCCGTCTGCGAGGCGGATCCTGGAAGCACTCAGAAGGTAGATTAGCACAAAAGAGAGAAAACTGGCTGCTATTGTATATCAAGAAATATGCTTATAAAGCCGATACATGTGTTATCACTAGGGGTAGAACCTTTTCAGGTCGTCCCAACTCCAGGTTCCATTCAGCTCCTCTCCATCTTGATCCTGTAGGTAGTAACCACCCGTGGCCAGGGCTTCTTGGACGATGAAGGGCCCTTTCCAGTTGGAATGTAGCTTGCCGATGGCGGCTCCCCACCCTGCGACATCCACCTTCTTCATAATCAAATCTCCTGCGAGGAAGTGTTTTAGGCGGACATTTTTGTCGAAGTGCTTTGCCATGCCCCTCTTGATCTCCTCTTGGCGTATGGAGGCCAAGTCCCGAAGATCTTCGACGTAATTCAGGGAGTGCCTTTGGGCATCCTAATTCTCTAGTCGCCATTCTTCGCCACCGTCTTCCGCTGCAACAACTCTTGGACTCCGTACCTCGAACTCCACCGGGATGAGTGCCTCAAACCCGTGAGATAACTTGAAAGGTGTTTCCCCCGTGGCCAAGTTTGGGGTTGTTCTCAGAGCCTATAGGACTGAGGGGAGCTGCTCAGCCCAGTTCCCTTTGAGATTAGTGACCTTCTTCTTTAGCAGGTTGACGATAAGCTTGTTGGTGGCCTCTACTTGTCCATTGCTCCGAGGATGGTGCACTGAAGCGAACCGAAGGTCTGTTCCTAGCTACTTGCAAAAGTCCTCTAGCTCTAAGCTGGCGAATTGTGGCCCATTGTAGGTGACGATTGCCAGGGGGATCCCAAATCTGCACGCAATTTCTCCCCAAATGAAGTTCTTGACGATTTGGGAGGTGGTCTTGGCCAAGGCCCTGGCCTCGATCCACTTGGAGAAGTAGTCTATCATTACCAGTGAAAACTTCCTCTGTCCACTGGCTTGAGGGAATGAGCCGATCAAGTCCATTCCCCAAATGGCAAAGGGCCACGGAGCGGTGATTGAGCGGAGGTGTTGAGCTGGTTGAATCTGAAGTGGCGCGAAGAGCTGACATTGGGAGCATTTTTTGGAGAAGGCTTCTGCATCCTTTCGTATGGTCGGCCAGAAGTAGCCATGCCTCATAATTCTCTGCTCTAGAGTATGAGTCCCGGAGTGGCTGCCACACTCTCCTGAATGAATCTCCTCGAGAACTCGGGGGACGTCAATCTCTGACAAGCATCTGGCCAAGGGGCCCGAGATGGTCTTGCGATAATGCTTGCCGTCTTACAGCAGGTAGTACGCGGCCTTGTATCGGAACTTTCTTCGGTCCTGCCCGTCTGAGGGCAACTGACCCGTCGTAAAGAACGTAACGAACAGATCTCTCCATGAGGGCCGCTGCTTAATCTCCATCATCTCTCCTTCCTCGATGGATGGACGAAACAATTCGGTAACAATCCCCCCGGCCCGGGGACCGTACTTGGCAAGGTAGTCAGCTTCAGAGTTATCTTCTCGGGGTACATGCTCGACGAAGAAAGATTGGAAACCCCCGATAAGACCCTTAACCTTAACCAGGTACTACTAAAGGATGGGATAATGGACCTCGAATTCCCCTCGAATCTGGGATGCGACCACCATCGAATCAATAAAAGCTCGGATGTCTTTGATTGCTAGATCCCTTGCGAGACGAAAGCCAACCACCATGGCTTTGTATTCTGCCCGATTGTTTGGCACCGGGAAGAGGATCTAGTCGGCCTGCTCGATCCTGGTTCCATGTGGGCTAACCAACACGACTCCGGCTCCCACAGAACTCTTGCCCGAACCCCTTCCAAAAACATCTTCCAAGAAATTGGTTGAGAAGCGCCTACGTCTACCTCTACCTCGGCCGAGCAGTCGGCCAAACAATCTGCCACTGCCTGTGCCTTGATTGCGACCCTTGTAGAGTAAGAGATGTCGAACTCGCTCAGCTCCACCGCCCATTTGGCCAACCTGCAAGAATGCTCCACTCTATCCAAGATACTCAGGGTATGATCGGAGACTACCTTGATGGAATGAGCTTGAAAATATGGACGGAGCCGCCGAGCCGAAACCATAAGAGCAAAAACTAGTTTCTCCTAGATAGGATATCTTGTCTCTGCTTGCTGCAATACCCGGCTCACATAGTAGATGGGGAGCTTCCTGCTTCCTTCTTCTCAAACCAACACTAAACTAACCACCTCGGCCCCTACTTCCAGATAGAGTAAAAGATCCTCGCCGCCCTGCGGACCTTGGAGGAGAGGAGTTTGGGTCAGCTGCTGCTTAAGCTTTCCGAAAGGCTCCTCGCACTCCGTGGTCCACTCGAATTTCTGATTACCCCGAAGGGCCTTGAAGAACGGGGAGCACTTCTCTCCGGCCTTGGAGAGAAAACGGCTAAGGCCTGTCAGCCTTCTAGTCAGCCTTTGGACTTATTTGGAGTCTCTCGGGGAGGCCATCTCCATGATTGCTTTTACTTTGTCAGGGTTAGGCTCCACCCCCCGGGGAGTGAGGAGTTGACCCAAGAACTTCCCCCTTCCCGCGCCGAAGACACACTTGGACGGGTTGAGTCACATCTTATACTTCCTCAGGGTGGCGAAGGTCTCTGCCAGATCCACTATGTGCTCCGCGACGCTCTTGCTCTTGACGAGATGATCGTCCACATAGACCTCCAAATTCCGCCCCTTTTGCTCTTTGAAGACTTGATCCATCATTCTCTGATACATTGCGCCGACGTTTTTGAGCCCGAAGGGCATCATCTTGTAGCTGTAACAGCCATCGCTGGTGATGAAGGAAACATCACGGCAATCAGGGGGATGCATTCAGATCTGGTGATACCGTGAAAAAGCATCAAGGAAACTCATCACAGGAAACCCGACGGCGGAATCAACCAGCGCGTTGATTTGAGGCAGGGGGTAACAATCCTTCGGGCAAGCTTTATTTAACATAGAAAAATTGATACATAGCCTCCAACCCCCTCCAGACTTCTTCACCATTATAATGTTGGAAACCCAGCCTGGATACTGGATCTCTGAGACAAACCCCTCCTCCAGCAGCTTCCCTACTTCCTCTCAGATTAGCCCAGCTAGCGCGGTGGCGCTCTTCCTCTGCTTTTGACGAACTGGACCTACCACGGGATCCAGGTTGAGGCGATGACAGGCAACATCGACATCAATCCCCGGCATCTCGGTGGCACTCCACGCGAAGATGTCAATATTATCCTGCAGGCAAGCATCTATCTCCACCTTCCCTTCCAGGGGCAAGTCTCCTCCGACCTTCAGCAGCTCAGGCTCTCCTCTCGGGGAGATCACCTCCACTTCCTCTAGCTCCTAAGCAGCTTGCAGGCCCTCCTCTTGCTCCATCATCCTCTCCAGCCTTTCGGCATCACCCATCCAGCTGATGGTGCTAAAAGCATTCAGGTAACACTCCCTGGAGGCTTTTGGATCTCCCCTGATCCGGACTTGGACGTCATCCCGGCAGTACTTCAGGCACTAATGGTACGATGACGGGATGACCTTGAAATAGTTGATAAGGGGCCCCCCGAAGATGGCATTGTAACTGCTGGGTGCGTCGACGATGACGAAATGATATTGGATTGAAGTACCCTCGAGAGTGAACAATAGCTCCACTCCCCCTTCCACCTCTTTCTTCTCTCCCGAGAAGCCAAAGAGAGGTCCATCCGCAGCCTGGACCCTGGACGCTTCCACCTGAAGCCCGACGAAGGTTCTCTTGAAGATGATATTAACCGAGCTCCCGTTATCCACAAGGATCCGGTCAACGGTGAAGTCTTTGATTGCAGCTTGTATCACCAGTGCGTCGTGGAAGGAATTCTCATTCCACAGCATATCCTCCTCCGAGAAGGTTATCTTGTTCAACAGCGGAGGAGTCTGTGACGTCAAGGCGACGTTCTTCTTGTAGATCTGGTGGAGACTACCCTTGTGGGAAGCTCCAAGCCCGACACCTCCATTGATCACCTTGACGTGTCCGCCTCCCGGACCAGGAATAACATTCCCTCGACCTCCCTGGTCAACCCTGTCCTCATTCCTCCTCCTCTGCGGAGCTTGGAATGCTACTTGCCCGACTGGGGCCTCCTTCCTCGATTGCTCTCTCTCTGCCATCGTCGCTTCCAGCCTCCTCCTTGCTTCCAAAAACTCTGGGCAAGCCAAGGTCCCATGCCCCTCTACCCGATGAATATCACAGTAGAGGGGAATCGCCGCCTCCTGCTATCTCTCCCGGCATTCCTCCTTTCGTCGACACTTATTGGCCTGTCGCGCGACAACCATCGTCTTCCTTCTTCCTCCTCCCTGCTCCCTCAGGTTGTTATTCCTCCTCTCCTCCTGCCGGATCGGTCGTCTCCACTGAGGATGATCCCTCGGGTATTGGAATCTTCTTTCCTCCCTTCTTCCTTCTGGAGCCTCGGCGGGGTTCCTTTCTTCTTTCCTTCGAGGCCTCTCCTGCCTCCTCTCCTACACTCTCCTGGGCTCATCCCTTCTCTTCCTATCTTCTCCTTCCTTCCTCTTCGGCTCCTCTCGCCTCCTATCATTGCGCCCCTCCGGCCGCCTATCCTTCTTTAGCAATCTTCCCCTATTCTCCCCCAACGGCTTATCCCCATTCAGTCTTGCCAAGAAATCCTTATTCCTCTCCTCCCCCTAAATAAAGACGTTCACCCTCTCCACCATTTACTCAAATGATTTGGGCGGCCTATGCCCCAACTCCATGTTGAACAGCCCCTGCTTCAGACGGAACTTGAGGGCTACCATCAAGGTGAACCCATCTACTTCCTCCACCTCCAGGACCTCCTCCTGGAACCTGTCGATGTAGTGAACCAAACTTTCATGCTACCCCTGCACGATCTTAAAGAGGGCAGTCACTTCCTTCTTCCGCTTCTTGGACATCACAAACCTTGCCACAAGGCCCCGATGGAGATCGGAGAAGCAATAGATGGATCCTGCTGGCAGCTAGTGGAAGCAGTCTCTCGCACTACCCTTGAAGGTGATGGAGAAGAACTGACACTTGAAGGCGTCAGACACATTGTAGATGGAGACCACGTCCTCAAACTATTGAAGATGCCTTACCGGGTCATCTTTACCGGAGTAGTAGGTGAGGGAGGGTTCTCTGAAATTGTTGGGGACGGGGGCCGCGAGGATCTCGTCGCAGAAGGGGATCCTCCCTTCCTGGCGGCGGCGAGTATCCTCTCCGCTCGAGTAATCATACTCGCTCCATCGACGAGTATCCCTATACCTCGCCGAGAGTTCAGGATCTCGGAACCTAATGCTCTAGCTGCTCACAGGGTGCTAACGCGACGACATCAGTTGCTCTTCTCTCGCCAAAGCGGACTCCTTTCCCGCTCATCGGGTCGGGACTTCCTCGCCTGGTGGTATCAGGCGACGGGGAGAAGTCGCCATGCCTCAGGGGGGTTGGAGAACCCAACGAGTATTGCCCTCTCCATCCTCTTTGCAAACTCCTCAAAAGCAGCTACAGTCACAAACCCACCACCTCACTCCGAGGTTCCAGCTCCTGCCGAGTTGTTCGCCAACTTGCCCTGATCGCCACCATTGGCAATCTTTTTAAACCACCAAACTTTCCTCCTCGGCCACTATCCACGCTCACCGCACCAATTGTTGAAGCCGGGAAAAATTCCCTACCTCAGAATCGGACTAGGCGGCCTAAGGCTACATGTCAAGTAGTGAAGCTAGACGGCCCACGAAAGCAAGAACAAAAAAGAGATTTAGGAACAAGACCCCAGGTTGCTGCGGCAGGAAGGTCCCACCACGTACCCGACTACTTAGAATAAGCAACCCCTCCACAAACAGAATGAACGAGCTAGGTACGAGGGAGACGAGCTAACAATGAGGTAGCAGGTCGCAGCTTGTTCTCTGAGGAAAAGGAATCCAAAGAGCTCGCGAGTATCTATCATAGATGTCCCGTCCCTTCCCTCATACCCCTGGGGTCCAATTTATAGAGAAATCCAAAGGGGGGGGGGGTGGTGGGTCACTACTTATACCCCCACCCCGATGACTAGGCGACTTCCTGGGGAGCTCGCACAGGCTGGGCGAGTATCTCGCCCTAGTCGCCTACTGGCGAGTATGCGAGGGGAGCTCGCCATACTCACCCAGGTCTTCCACAGGCTTGCGACTGATGTTGAATTCTGTCCTGACAGATTTACTTTGACTCACGCTGAGCTGGCTATGGTAGGACCCATCCTCGTTGAATATGGGTTGTACAGTCATGTTGACCAAAGTCAACTCATGGGTCAAAGTGGTTAACTTAGGTTAGCCTAGCCCAATTCAAGTGGGCTAAGCTCAATTGGTGTGGCTCATTAGTCTAAGGAGTGGAGAGATACATTTTTGGCCCACCAAATTCAGAGAGTGATGACTAGGAGAGACAGGGAGGAGGTTACCCCACTTTGGAGGAGAGAGAAAATTGGGGCTTAATGGCCATGGAGGTTTCATAACCCCTCACTTTGACGGGGCTTTTACTCCTTGGAGGCAGGGGAAGAGTTTCCAGGAGGTGGACGGCCAGTGGGGTGGCACAACCCACTCAATTTGGCTGAAACTGAAAATTAGGTTTAATGGCCATTAATGGTGTTTTGATGAATTGGGGAGTTACAAGCCTCCTCTCCCCAATTCCTTCTTCAAGAACCTTCACCAGGACAAGAACATGCGTTTCCCCCATTCCAATTTCAATTTCCTTGCTGTTGCTGTGGAGGTTGCAAAAAGCCTAAACCGGCAGCCGAAAATGGCAAGGAGGCACGTCACCCGATCACAGGCCGCGACTCAGGTCCTCCCTTACTCCTTCATCTATGGGTAGATCGTAAAAATCTTTTAGGATGAGAATCAGGCTCAATTGAGCCCGATCAAAGGGATCATTTTCCTGGTTTTTCGGGAAAACTCAAGTGTTGGGATCGCCGGAATCCGCCCCTCCGACGGCCGTGTCGCCGCCTGGCGATAACCACCACCTCGACGGAGGTGGTGGTGGCGGTGGCCGGCCAGGGAGGTGGTCGGGAAATGGGGATAGAATAAGCTCTAGGTCGGGAGAATCCTGGCCGTCGGCTGGAGCTTGAAGACGACCAGATGCCATCCCTTTTGCGCCAAGATTCGTGCTGCCTTAATTTTTAATCTTAGGTTAAATATTTTATTTTATATGATTTCTATCACAGAAATTATTATTAATGTTTTTATTTATTAAAAATACTTAAAGGCTTGTACAGAGAAAGTGGTCAACATGAAGTTTGTAGGTCTTGATGTCTAGTTTATTTTAAAATTTATTTGAGTCAATTTGGAGTTCAGGTTAGACCTCAACACTCAATTTGGTGGGGTCTATACCTAGGGCTAGTCAGAGATTTAAATGTGTGCCCCCACTTCACCACATGTCCAAATGATCTGAAATTTAGACAGGGAGTCAATGTTACCAATACCTAGGTCATGTCGAAAAATGGGAATTTTTGGAGATACCTTTTCTATTGTTTTTGAAATTATTTAATAATCCTAGGGTAATTTAATTAGGGAATTTAATGACCTCCAAACCCTCCCAAATTTTGGTGAGTGGTCCTTAAGGTCATCATAAGGCTTTGGATAAAATTTCATCTCATTTGGAGATGATTTTGGTAGAATTTTGGTAAACCCTAGCCTTGTCCTAAGGGGGGGGGGGTATTTAGGTCAAAGTGTTCCTTATGGGTTTAAGTGGTCAAATCACCTCAACAAAGGCTGAAACTTGGTCCACTAGTTTGATATGATGCTAGACACCCTCACATGGAATTTGGGGTGGATTGGGGGTAGATTTGCCCTAGGACCTAAGTTCAAATCCAAAGGCTGGACTTTGAGGATTTGTGAAGGGCATGTGGTGATATGCCCTTGTATGGACTTGGTGTTTAGTCTATGTGATCCTAGGGTGGTGAAAAGCCCTAGGGAGAGATATGGTGGGATTGGACACATGCTCACCACTTAAACCACTGGGTATGTTTTTGGGTCCATACACCTTGGGGAATTTCTAGTGGCTTATATGACTTTGGAATTGCAAGACATTTTGGTAGAGGTCATTTTCATAATCATATTAACCACTGAAATATAGTACATATGGTTTGGATGAGATTACAAGTGGGTTCCTTTGAAAAGTGCACTATCATAAGTTGTCTTGAAGAATTTTATTATGTGACTTCCTAATCTTGGGTTTGGATGATATTTAGTCAAGTTATGTTTTAAGACTATATCAAGCCTTAGGAATTTTCAATATGAATTTTAGATCATTAAATGGGGTACTTCATTCACAACCCATCAAGTTGCACCTTTTACTTAGATATTTTTTATGAACAAAAAACTCAATGGAAACTTATGAAATTTAGTACGAATACCTTTATTGACATTTAAAGCTCTGTGAATTTTTATGGAATTTTTGGAAGTCAATCTATAGGGGTTGTTTCACAAGGTGCTATTTTCTAAGTAAAAGTAATTTAATTTATTTTGGTACTTAGTAATCTTAATAAAATATGATTTTTGGTCAGAGGCCCTTTATGGTAGTCCTTGAGATTTAGTAATTTTTATACAATTTTATGATGATTAACTTTAGTACTTTCTGCTTTACCCATAATTAATTGCTTATTATTGGATTAATTAATTAGAGGCAAAATCATTTTTGAAAAATCATAAAATTTGGTATTTACTATTATTCCTCTGTTATCTAGTGTTCATAATTTTTGGGTGGCCATTACTTGAGAAAATATTATACTTCATGTTCAAATTACCCATGGCCTAACTTTGGGAAAAATTAATTAAATACCAAATTAATTAGGAAAATTATATGTTTCTGGATTTAAGCTAATCATGTCATGATAGACCCCTATTAAATATCTTAGGGAATTTGGATGAAAATTCTGAGTACCTCCTATTATGTACAATATATAGTATAAGTTGGTCTACATATAGTAAAACTGCAGAAAATGTGATTGCATTTGAATTGGGCATATGAGTTGGGGTTAATAGTTAGCTGGTTTGGGTAAAATGAGATTGAGTTCATCATTGGAAGTTGTGATGAGGAAAATGCTGGGTTGATTAGGATTAGGAGGTGCTCGGGATCGACGAAAGATCGTCTTTCCTGTGGAGGGAGAGAGAAGGTCAAAACACACTAGGGTTAGATTCAGAGTAATATTAAAAGGGATCAGGAATCGGGTATTAACCAATAATAGTAAGTGCCTTACAAAAAGGAGCTTTAGGCTTCAGCCCATCGTAGTTCCTAGTGCCCTCGAGAGCCCTTCACGGGGAATGCCCTAGGCAGTCCAAGGTTAACGTATGCCATAAGAATAATCAATGTTTAAGAGTAACTAGTATAACTAGCAGTCCACTTTCACACACCCCAGTGTCTCGGGAAGTTAGGTTGGGTCACACGGGCGGTAGGCTTGGTGGTTTTGGTGATGGGCAGGCTAGCCCGGCGGGCCGATGGCTCGGCAGGTAATTGTGACGGACGGGATAGTCCGGGGAGCTTTTGCTCGGTTGTTGGTTGTGATGGAAGTGTTAGTTCGGGGAGCCTTGGCTCGATGTTAGATACATCAAGATTGCATGTGCATAATTTCTAAGGTGGTGGGTCTTCGGTGTTGGAGGGTCGATGCACTGATGCCAATACATTGACTCGGCAAGTGTGGTTTAGCACTTCAACAAATTAAGTCCGATTGACCAGCCAGCAAAGAGTATGCAGGAGCTTCGCTTAGTGCACCAGGGTCGAGGCGTACTATAAGTCTGACTGGTAGTGTAATTACCGGTTTAGAGGTGGGCGAGGCCCAACCCACCGCTTCTGTTTGCCACTACGGAGGTATCCTGGGAGGTTAGGCTCGAGAAAGGGGGAACTAAAGGTCTGTGTGCACAGAGTCGGGTGGGTGTGTTGCACTTGCATGATCATACCATGGCTTACTTGCAAAACATAGCATAACCATTGCATATAACCCTTGACACCTATTGTATAAGTTGGTATGAGACTCTTTATACAATAGGCCCTGCAAAACGACCCCTTAGTTTATAAGCTTGTGTGAGCGTGCTTATAAGCTAAGGTTAATATTCTATGGATATATATATTGCTTGCTTGAAAACCGACACCCCATCGTATAAATTAGTATGAGACTCTTTATACGATAGGAGCCTTGCAAAAGACCCCTTAGCTTATATGTTTGTATGGGCATTCATATAAGTTAAGGTTATATATTTCATAATTTGTCTTACATACTTTTGTTATTACTACATGTTTTCATAGAACTGCTAGATTTGTTTCGCCACTACCTGCTACCTTTGTTATTCTCCACCTTCATTACCTTTCCTTTCCTTCTCCTTGCTCGGTGCCTAGGAGCCATGAGGGAGGGGTGGGGAATGATAGGACTTAGTCTTTTAGACTAACGATTTTCGGACCAAATCAATTTAGTGGATCGTGGAGCCCATCTTGGAGGTGCAGCCCCGGAGCTCGGCATGCTTGGAGACGGGACAATCTAGTACTGGAGTTCAGACAGCTGGGATAGTGAGTCCCGTTCGCTAGTAGTTGTTATAGATTTGCTTCCACGATGAGTGACATGTAGTGAGGACTTTGATGTATTTGGCATGAGCCCTATTTCCAGTACTTTTATTATTATTGCTGTGGACACTCCCTTCATGGAGAATTATTACTATATATGTGATTATTGTGGACATGTGTTAGAGTTCTAATTTCATGTACTCTCATACTTTTGCTACTATTCTGTGATCGATATGGCTGACAGAATCGACGTTTTGTAGTGATGAACTTCCCGGGCGTGATGGTGTCACCACAAAGCAGCGGTTCTGGGCCTAAGACCCTGTAGTTTAAAAAGAAATAAAAGGGGTCTTAAAAGTGATATTAAAGCCCACGGCTCGAAAGGACGGCCTCCAGCACCCCTAACATCCAGATCGAAAGGGTTTACCCTAAACAGGTCTATAGACCATGCACCCCAACCCCTTTCCATCCACAAGCAGGTTGTTGAGGCCGGGGATCGAACCCGAGAGGAGTGGTTTGAAAACTCCTTATCAAGGAGGTCTCGGGTTCGATCCTCAGCCTCAACAACCCGCCTGTGGATGGAGAGGGGTTGGGGTGCATGGTCTGCAGACCTGTTTAGGCTGAACCATTTCGAGCTAGATGCTGGGGGTGCCAGCGGCCGTCCTTTTAATCTGTGGGCTGGGGAGGCCGTTACAAAAAGTGCACTTTTTTGTAATGGCCCAGGCCTGGCTCCACTAAGGGAGACCCAGCGGGACCCAGCTGGCACCGTTAAAGGGCTACAACCCATACATCCCATAGCCTCTCCGCGCCTATTTCTCGGCCGCGGCGCATTGTTGAGGCCGGGTCTCGAACCCGAAACCCTTGATAAAGAGTCTTCAAACCACTCCTCATCACCAACTGAGTCAACTCAGTTGGTGATGAGGAGTGGTTTGAAGACTCTTTATCAAGGAGGTTCCGGGTTCGAGACCCGGCCTCAACAATGCGCTGCGGCCGAGAAATAGGCGAGGAGAGGCTTTGGGGTGCATGGTCTGCAGACTATTTGAGGCTGAACCCTTTCGAGCTGGATGCTGGGGTGCCGATGATCGTCTTTTCAAGCTGTGGGCTGGGGAGACTGTTACAAAAAGTGCAGCTCAGTTGGTGACGAGGAGTGGTTTGAAAACTCCTTATCAAGGAGGTCTCGGGTTCGATCCCCGGCCTCAACAACCCGCATATGGATGGAGAGGGGTTAGGGTGCATTTTCTGCAGACCTGGTTAGGCTGAACCCTTTCGAGCTAGATGCTGGGGGTGCCGGCGACCGTCCTTTCGAGCCATGGGCTGGGGAGGCCGTTACAAAAAGTGCACTTTTTTTAACAGTCTCCCTAGCCCATGGCTCGAAAGGACGACTGCCGGCACCCCCAGCATCCAGCTCGAAAGGGTTCAGCCTCAAATAGTCTGCAGACCATGCACCTCAAAGACTCTCCTCCCCTATTTCTCGGCCGCAACGCATTGTTGAGGTCGGGTATCGAACCCGCAACCTCCTTGATAAGGAGCCTTCAAACCACTCTTCTTCACCAACTAAGCTGCAACTCAGTTGGTGATGAGGAGTGGTTTGAAGGCTCCTTATCAAGGAGGTTCCGGGTTCGAGACCCGGCCTCAACAATGCGCCGCGGCCGAGAAACAGGCGTGGAGAGGTTTGGGGGTATACGGGCTGTAGCCCTTTAACGGTGCCAGCTGGGTCCCGCTGGGTCTCCCTTGGTGGAGCCGGCCTGGGTCGTTACAAAAAAGTGCACGTTTTGTAACGGTCTTCCCAGCCCACGGCTCGAAAGGACGACCTCCGACACCCCTAGCATCCAACTCGAAAGGGTTCAGCCTCAAATAGTCTGCAGACCATGCACCCCAAAGCCTCTCTGCGCCTGTTTCTCGGCCGCACCGCATTGTTGAGGTCGGGTCTCGAATCCGCAACCTCCTTGATAAGGAGCCTTCAAACCACTCCTCATCAAGGAGGTTGCGGGTTCGAGACCCGACCTCAATAATACGCCGCGACCGATAAACATGCGCAGATAGGCTTTGGGGTGCATGGTATGCAAACTATTTGAGGCTGAACCCTTTCGAGTTGGATGCTAGGGGTGTCGGTGGTCGTCCTTTCGAGCCGTGGGCTGGGGAGATCGTTAAACTGTTGTCCTGGCCTAGCTGACCTCCTGCATAACCTACTGCTGCTCTATCTGCGGGGTTTACTCCTAAAAAGGAAGAACGTTGCAACCGTTAGTCATAAAGACTAAGTGGCTATCGCATTCTCAACCTCGACAATTCTTAAGCCGTGGAGAAAATGACAATGGTATCAGTGTAATGTAACAGTAGTACAAATAGGTGTGGAGAATATATATATATATGAGTTAAAAAACAAAGATTTATAGCAAGTTCATCAACATTCTTGTCTAGAAGTAATACTCAATTATAAAATCCTAAAGCAAGTAATCTACAACAGGAAAGCAACTTACTTATATGAATGCCCTATAGACATATAAGTTAAGGGTCGACTCAACAGTAAAGTAACTCATCATATAAGAGTGCTCATACAAACTTATATGATAAAGATCGTGTGTATGTAATGTAATGTGATGATATGAATGCAATACAATGACTCACCCATACTCACACACATCCAATTGCTATGTCGACACAGACTTGTAGTTCCCACTTTTCGAGTGCAGGTAGCTAACCTCTCAAGTGTCAATCGTTATGGCCAGACGGTGATAGTAGAGCGGGCATCTCCACTACTAGGCTGACATCCACACTACCTGGCCTAGGCCTCCATATGACTCTACGCTAAGAACACAACAATGGAACTCACATGCGTACTACGGCTCAGAGGGGTCTCGGGTAGATGTGCACCAAGAACATAGCCCAACCTGGCCTATCATCGTGGCACGGAAGGTGCCTCTATAAACATATCACCAAAGGACTATGACCAACCATCCACTTGCATAGAGGGTGCCTCGGGAAGTAAGCACCGAGGACCAAGGCCCAACCATCCAAGTCTATCTGCTAACTCCTATCAGTGTGATGACTGGCGAGCCCGTAGACCTGCTACACTATCCTTAACCTAGAATTATGACACCGCGTGTCAACTCATACAACATGTATTTTACAAAAAAAAGACTCCACACTGAGTCCCTTTTCATTATCCACATCCCATAAGGTTCATGGTTCACACAAGCGACAAGCCACCTTATACCACATACCACAACCACATTGTTAACCGTAGTGAGACACTACTCGAAGCAGTGGGAAACTATACACATTCCATTAACCAACCTGTCACGTAGCCATTCATTAACCTCAACGACTTCCTTTCTTAACGATCAAGCATTCCCAACAAGTATACTTCCATAAGATGATCACTACAACATATTAATACTTACATATTCATCAACCATGGTAATGTAGCTATAAGCATTCAATCGTTGGACATCACACCATCTTTCCAAAACCTATTTCACTATCTTGTTTATAACCATGCACATTATTACCGGATTTCACAAGAATATCACTTGTACAACCATACCGTATCAAATCGTTTGCTCACCAATTTTCCCAATTCATATGCTTATGAACTCCTCCAAACCGTTTACTCAAACATGACTCACCAACCCATTTGTCTATATAAGGATCTATCAATGGATCCAATCAACCATTTATTTATCATGATTACATATAGGCTGATTATACCTAAACTTCAACATCAACGTGATACAATCTTTTACCGACTTCAGACCCGGATCTACACTAACCCGAGGTCAATATGTATTTAAGACATGATTGTACAACAACTTATTCTAGGGATTCCTGAGGCAACAAGAATCCTATGACGTGTAACCACTTGTTGGAAAGGTCTTTCTGAGGGCTACGACTTCTTTATTCAGCCCAAGACCCCATTCTGGCCATACCCTACTCGAAAATGGCCACAAAGTTTACTGCACGCAGAAAACAGATTTCTGCACGCATCTCAAAGTAAAGAAAACGACATCGGTTCGTCTTCCTCCTCTAACCATTATTCCTAAAAACTACATCCAGAATTCCTCCTCCCTTATTCACCCTCATTAGGCCCCTTCTCTTCATGAAACCCATTCCCCATCTTCACATAGAAGGAAAGATAGGTTGAAGACATCTAATCTCTAGGATACAAGTCCTAGGATGGCCTCTTCCTAGAAAATCTTCTTCTCACAAATCAAAACTCTTTTGAGTTGATATCTCTCCTAGGAATAACTAGAGAACTAGCATCAAGGGAGAGGGTAGGAAGCTCACCTCATCTCGGACATTTCTTACGTTCATGGCCATGGATCTCGACACTCTCCTTGGCATCATGGTTTTTCACGGGAAAACGGAGAAAGCCTTCCTCCGAAAATCTGTCTCTGTTGATATGTTTCTCTCCCGATGGTTTCGCACGGTAATGACTCAGCAAGGTGAAAGATCGTGACAGCTAGGGTTTGATTATTCCTCTTTATAATAAGTTATTAGGGTTGAGTCACTCCGCCACATGTCACATATTCATTGGACCCCTATTATTGCTTACATCAAGTCTTATTGACAAGAACCGGTCCAAGGAAATCATTCCGCATGAATCATAAAATCCGGTTCAACCTGCCTACACAGGACTATGGATTCTGCCTG
Source organism: Platanthera zijinensis (assembly GCA_039513925.1). NCBI lineage: Eukaryota > Viridiplantae > Streptophyta > Magnoliopsida > Asparagales > Orchidaceae > Platanthera > Platanthera zijinensis. The sequence continues at coordinate 132,501,130 of CM077080.1, read as the reverse complement.
GGCCAAAGATGCACCAAGTCAAATTGAGCGAGTATCCTCTTGCATACTCGACGAATCGGCGAGTAACCTCTTCCATATTAGACGAATCGACGAATGAACGCGTGTATTCTCGACGAATTCCCGACTAGTCTCGCTGAATCCTTCTCCACCATATTCGACGAATTCGTCAGATATCATCAGCGATATCCGACGAATTCCACTTAACCGTTTCCCAAATTCTGGCGTAAAGTGCGTCGAGTATCACCCGACGATACCTGATAAATAGTAACCATACCCGATGAATTCCACTCCGCTAACTTCCCAAACATTCTCGACGAATTCGTCGGATATCCCTGGCGATATCTGATGAATTTCCTTTGGTTGATTTATCTTAAGTCCATTCCCCCATTATTTTTTGAGTATCACTCAACCCTAACCCTTCGGCCAATGCACCCCAATCCCAAGTCAAGTCTCTTAACTCAAAACGCGTGCGAGGAGCCTAGCGCGAAATGGGTCGTTACATGGCGTGTCAACATAAATATCATATTCATTTGTGTCATCGTGTTGCTTAGCCAAATTGATGAAAAAAATTCAATTCACACCCTCGGTCACACTCGTGATCGGGGCTATGTAACTTGTCGTGGCCATGTCTCGACGATCTCGAGCTAATCTCGCCAATATAGAGGTCTTCACGATGGAATTCCAAAGTCATGCCTGTGTTCAGTCAGGTCACCCCCGTGACATTCAGTGTGAAGTCAAAATCGAGCTCATCCCGCCAAAATATTTATCACAACCTTGGTCATGCATGTGACTTCTTGTCATGCATGTGTTCAATTGCGTGTACCGATATGCCTCCCCCAAAGTAAAAGCCATCGATGCATTACCGACCTGAACATGGCCCAGGTCACATCTGTGATCAAGGGCGTGTACCTCCAAATTTCCACATGATCCGAAATCGGTGCACTCCACTTTAATTATTGTTGAAGAATTCAACGATTCACATATTACACGCCCTAGGTAACAACTGTAACCTCAGGTGTGTAATCTTAAATTTGAACCTATAAATAGTGGCCAATTCTAGTTGATCTAAGTCACACATCACAACTCAATTCATGTAAAGGATAGATCTGTTTATGAGTTTTTAGAGTGTTTAGATTTATGTTTGTATTATTTTAATGTTCTTGAGTTTCTCTCTCTAATTTCTTGCACTTCTCTTTCCAATTTACCGATAATTTCTTTCATAGATTATTCACAATTTTATTTTTAAGTACACTTGTAATTTCTTTTATGAAATATGAGGGTTGATAATGACCTAAAGGAGGTGAATAGATGATTTACTGATTTTTAAAGATTTTTTTAGTTTTGATACTTAGAGCACAATGAAAGAGCAGATCACAGAATAACTACACATCACAACACAACACATCAAGATTCATAGTGATTCTCCAAAAAGGGTACATCCACTTCCCTCTATACCTATCTAGTAGAGTGCTAGCTTAGGTTAAACTCCTCCAAATTTTATTCTCAGATCATTAGATTTTATAAACTCAAGAACAAATGTTCCCTACCTCATAACTTTACAAAGGTCCTACACCTTAAGATTCAACACAAGCCCTACAACTCAGGTTCCCTCTAGCCTTACACCTTAGGCTCCATGGGACCTATTGAAAGTCTTTAGTTTCAAGGATAGCTAAACACCTAGAGGGGGGTAGGGGGGGGGGGTGAATAGGTTTTTGGTCGCTTTTGGATTTTCCTTTTTTAAGTGTGTTGTGAGTTAGTTATATTTTGCTTTCAAGACACACCACAAAAGCACACAGAATTTATAGTGGTTCCCTGGATTATGTGTACATCCACTGTCCCTCCCACCTTTCTAACAGCGTGTTAGAAGAAGCACTTCTCTAAAACTCGGCTCCTAAGAGTTTACAACTCAGATCCCTCAGGATCTCTCAGTCTCCTCCAAGACTTACCTCATGCACAAAGCCCTACCTCAGAGCAATCTTGCTCCTATAACTTGGTGATCCAAAAATAACCTACCTCAGACTAAATTAATAGTCCTACAACTCAGGCTAGGAGACTAGCCCTACAATTCAGAGAGGATGACTCTCCTATAGCTCAGGCACAAGGCCCTACCTCAGATCCAAGGCTGGATCCTACAACTCAGGCACAAAGGCCCTACCTCAGAGAGAATGACTCTCCTACCTCAGGAAAACTGCCCTACCTTAGATCCACACAGGATCCTACCTCAGATAAACAAATGATCCTACACTCAGCCTCTATAAAATATGCCTACAACTCAGATCTAATGGATCCTACAGAAAGAAAGAGATTGTGTTGATTTGACTCCAGAGAAGTTTCTTTCAGTCTTATTCTTCGTGAGCTGAGATGAACTCAGCCCTAACTTTCTTCACAAAAAAAGAAAAATGATATTCAGTAAACAGCTGCTTGTGCTGGAAGTAACTCAGAAACATAGGATTCTGATCTTGCTGATGAAGAAAAATAGATTAGCAGTTCTTTGTGTTCTTCACTCATCTAACCTTGACTACAGAACTCAGATTGCTCTACTTCTTCTTATTTCTCAGGAACCTTCTTCTGAACTTGCTGTAGCAGGTGAAGTTCGGTATAACTAACTGATTGAAATTCTAGATCAGCGGGTTGAACTTTTGCTTCAAGCTCCATGGCAATGGCGAGAGGAAAAAGATGAAGTTCCGTCTCTTTTTGAAAAGATAAACCCTAAATGTTGATTTGCTTCCGTCGATCTTAATCCTTTTATCATCCGACGTCTAATGGCTATTTGACTCGTGGGCCCACTTGAAGTTGTTGGCTGCAACTTTGCTTTTTACAGGAAAAGTCATACAGTAGGCCTGCGATGCCATTTGTCGTGTACTGTAGAATTCCCGCAATGAGTTTGAACTTTGCTGACTTTTACTGACGTCAACATCTGTGGACTTAGCCAAATTCAGCTAGTTCATCCCAGGTGTTGAGTGCGTTGAGTGAATAGCCTTCACACAACGTAACAACCCTTAGTCAAATAATCTGCACTACTAGACGTTGAGTGCTTTTAGTGAACCTTCATCACTCAATGAATTTGGACTTAGCCAATTACTTGTGCACTGTTAGGCGTTGAGCGCATTGTGTGAACGACCTTCACTCAATGCTTTTGTCCTTAGACAATCTTCCTGCTGTTTAGGAATTGAGTGAGTTGAGTGAGCCTTCAACACTTAATGCTTCTAAACTTGACTGCTTCTTTGAATGTTTGCCATCTTGCTGAGGAATTAAGTGAACTCCCTTCACTCAACGCTTATGTACTTAGCCGTTTTTCTTCTTCATGAATGCGTTGAGTGAGCCTTCATCACTCAACACTTCTGCCTTTGCTTGACTTCTTGATGAGGCGTTGAGTGAACTTCCTTCACTTAATGCTTCTGTACTTAGCCGATTTTCTTGATGAGCTTGCATTGAGTGAGCTGTCCTCACTCAACGCATCTGGACTTAGACAGATTTTTCCGTTTATATCTTCTAATGCTTTTACTGAACACTGGTCTGTCGACGACTTCTTCTTTGGGATTTGAGTGAGCTATCCTCACTCAATGCTTCTGGAATTAGCCAGAATTCTTGGAAAATTCTTCAAAGGCTTTGACTACTTGAACTTGACTCAATGCTTCTTTCTTCAGGCGTTGATTGAGCTCTCCTCACTCAATGATTCTGTACTTAGTCGAATTTCATCCTTGCCAATGTTGAAGCTTTGATAGATTGAGCTTTACTCGACGCCTCTTGTTATATGGCATCGAGTGAACTGCCTTAACTCGATGCCTGTGGACTTAGCCGCAAATCTGCTTTGCAAACTGTTGGGCTTTGACAGCCCATGCTTTACTTAGTGCTTCTTGGAATTTGGCATTGAGTGAACTGGCTTCACACGATGCCTGTGGACTTAGACGAATTTTTGTCTTTCCACATTCCTTCCATTTGATCACCTGTCACAATTGTTGAAACCGAAAACTCGGTCTCTGTGGAGTTCACCCTTGGGGAAGGGGTGATCGCACACTTACTTCACTCTTGCGAGCCAAATGACTAAGGAAAAAGAATAAGGAACAGACCCAAGGGCTCTGCATGGAGGTCCCACCACATACTCAGAAGATATTAGAGCACTTCCCCTCCCTAGACAAATACCGAGCTAAGGGTATCTCAGAAAGTGCAAGAATACCGGGGCACAAGAAAGCATGCCTTCTGAGGTACCCCCTTGGATCTACTTATAGATTTCTGAAAACGGCCTGCAAATAGCCAACCTCCACTGTTCTGAACAGCTATGTGCAGCCCAAATGGGTTTTCCAATAGTGAAAATCCGCTGTTCCAACAGGCTATAGGCAGGCCAGTGGGGGTAAAGTAGTAAAAACTCATCACCAGAGACTGGGCGAGTAGCCCTATGAAACCTCCACTCGCAGGGGGCGACGAGTGCTTGATGGAGCCGAAACTGCCGCCTCTTCCCAGCCCTGGGTGAGTGCGGGCCCGACCTGCCCCACTCACCTACTACCTACCGAGCCTCCTGGGATGAGTGCGAGCTTGCTTGCTCCACTCGTCCGCTGCTCGCCGAGCCCTTGGGGCGAGTGCGAGCCGAACCGCTCCACTCACCCCTAAAACGATCCACCCCCACTTGGGCGAGTCAGACTGCTGGACTTTGGCCGATCTAGCTCCAGTCGACCGCTACTCGTTGGATATGGGGTTGTACACAATCCTCACTCTTTGTGAGGTTGACCCAAGCTCGGAAAGAAACATCCAACCCTGCAATATGTGACGAGTGCGACATGGGCCAAATAATATTTTCGTGGGCTCCACCAGCGACTATATATATAGGTCTACATACATAGGCAACCTTTGCCATTCCTTCTTACTTGAGACTTGCCAAGATGACTCTCTCCAAAGAACTCAAAGAAAAGCTTAGCCGCGCCCGCAAGCTTAACTCCGCTCGCGATGACGCGTTAGTCAGCCTGCCTCCCATTGCTGCATTACGCTAGCCGACAAAATCCAATCCTGCCAAGAAGGCCAAGTCCATCCCAAAGGATGCTGAATCCATCTACCGCGACCTAGAGTCTACCTTGACTCCTGGGCTCGCCTCCTCCAAACCAACTGCCGACCTCAAGGGAAAAGTAGTCGTCAACATTCCCGCCGACCCTGAGGACCATTAGTCCAATGCAGAGACCTCCACACCACGAGTCCACACCCCCACGATGACTCGCGACCTCATAATCCCCACAATATTTACCTGTATAGAAAATCATCCCCTTTGGGACAACGGGGCTGGATTCACTGAAGATCAGGTCGCCAACTCGCACTCCTTCTCAGAAGCCAGTAAATACTTCTGCACTCACAGGGGAAAGGATCGGGGATATCCTGGTTCCCAACTTCAATCTTATCTCCCTGGGAGTCCATCCTCCAAGTTGCAGCAAGAACTTTGCCTTACCTCCTCCACACACCCTCCAAGGGCTGCTGAGCTCATCCCGTAAGCTCCAGCTTTATTGGCATGTTTTGCCTAGGCATCTTTGTTGCTCACACTTTCTATCTATCAGAGTTGATTGTTTTTTGCAGGGCCCCCTGCTCCGTTTGAAGTCGAAGAATCTTCAGAACAGGCTCGTGACTCGCCACCCCCTGAGCCTGGGGTAGAAAGCATCTTGGATGACTCGCTAGATCCTGCCGAGCTGAGGCGGCGAGTAGTGGAGGTGCTGAAGAAGCAAGATGCCGCTCTGCGCTTACTTCGAGCGGACAACTCATATAGCGAGCAGAGGCTGCAGGCGCTGGAGTAGGACTACGTGCTGCTCGCTGACAAGGTGGAGCACGACTCAGCCAGTGAGATGATGTCCCATACCCCAGTTATGGAGAGAATTAATGAAAACTTACAGACCTTTGGCAGGGACCTGGACCTGGCCTGTGAGTTCCTCAACCCGTGCCGACCTCCGGGGATGGGGTGCGAGGCCGGGGTAGATGGAAATGGCTCCTTAGCTGAGCCTACCGGCCCTCGCCCCCCCAACACCCCATTTCTTTGCTTGTAATGAACTTCATTCTCTGGAATGGGAATGTCCCTGTCTGTAATAACTTAAATAATTTTTTAGAACTCAGTGCTATTCGAATAATTGGATATGCTATCTAGGTTTAGCTCGCACTAGGATCGGCGAGATCATCAGGTGGCGAGTTGGAATCGGCGAGCTGGGGCTGGCGAGCTGGACCGATTGGTCAGCTCGGCCATAAATCTGGTTTTCTATAAATAGGCTGCCTCACCAACCCCATGGCTATCGCCTTAATTGCATTCATAACCCCCTTTGCTGCTCTGCTCGCTACCCGCTCTCGTATCCCCACCCTTACCTGCTCTCACACTCCAACCTTTAGTAGATATGGGCAAGGCATGACCCGACGCTGACGAGCACTCCAAGTGTGCTCGGCATTTTGCTGAGTATGTATTTTTTGACGGAAATACCACCGAGAGCGAGCTCGCCGCCTTCAAGACCGAGTACTTGCCCCCTGGCTACGAGGCATGCCGACCCAGAGAGGGAGAGGCCATCAACACCTTCTACTGGGACGAGCTTGCCTTCCCCATCTCGCACTTCAAGGTGGGATTGCGCCTCCCCCTTTGGCCGGAAATCCTCCAAATCCTCAAGTACTTCGGTGCGGTGCCCGCACAGCTCAACCCGAACGTGATCACTATGATGGTAACGTTCGCTTGTCACCTCCGTTGCGAGTGGATTGAATTCAACCTCGCTATCTTTCGTAAGCTCTTCACTTACCGCGCGACCAAGCACATTAAGGTTAGTGAGACTGCAAATAAAAATCACAACTGGTTATCCAAGATCGTCTTCATCAAGGGCGACCTGGGCAATATACCCTTCTCCCCTCAGCAGAAGAGCGAGGATGTATATCGGCCTCCTACTCTATCTGGCGTCAATGCCAAGCTGAACAAATTCTTCCTGGGGAAGGACTTTGAGGTCGCCTTACTTTGAATGGGCCTCGACTCGCTTCCCCCCGTCCTCCCTGGCGAAGGTACACTCTTTTTTTTCCTATTCCTTTCGGCTCGTCTTCAACAATTAATTTTCTAACTCAAGTCCTTCTCCATAGGGGAGCAATCAATTCCCGAATATCTACCTCATGCGGACTCGGGAGTTAGCCCGAACCCGCTCGCGTGTGAGCGGGCAGCGACAGCGGCCTGCTGAGGCGACTTGGGGTCTGGCAGACCCTCCTCCAGCCATAAACAACTTGGCCTCGAAGGGTCCAGCTCGCCTCGCAGACCCCCAGCACTAAAGAAGTTGAAGGCGACGGTGGTCTCCCGGGGGGGGGGGGGACTACAACAACAATAACTAGTTCGGGGGAGACCACAACAACAATAACAAGTTTACATAAGCTCGTCGGAGACCACACCAGAAGCGTTGCCAGAGAACTCGCTGAAGGGCTCTATAGAGAAGGACCTGGAGGGTGGCGAACCCTCCACCTCCCCTGCTGCAGCAGCGACTGAGGCCCGCAAATCGAGCCTGCCAAAGAGCCACCCCCTCTTTTGCTTTGGGGGAAAGTCAAAAGGCCCGTTCGGTGAGCCGATAGTTCGGTGGGATGAGCAGACCCACATGGTCTACATCTTATCACTCCATCCCTCCTGGTCGGGGAGTCAACCCGCCTCCGATCATGCTTATGCGCTATGCTTCAGCCTGTATATGCGCGAAGATGTCGAGGCATACAAGAGCCCGACTCTTTGTCAGCTAGGCCTCGAAGGTCTGCAGGCCCAGATGCGGGCCTTGGAGCTGCACCACATGGTTGTATGCCGCAGCTTCAACCTCAACCACCAGCTGCTGAAGGCTGATCAAGATCGTGACCTTGCAAAAGACAATGCTGCCGACCTGGCAAGTCAACCGTAAGTCGCTGAGAACCTCCTCACAAAGGATAGCGGCGGGTTGGAAAGCACCGACAATCCCCTTCCTTTTTCCCTTAAGATTTTTTTACGCATGATATCTTACCTTACCTTTTTCCCAGGATGCCGAAACTGCGAGTGAGCTGCAGGATCGTGCTGCCGAGCTGGAGAAAGAGAATAACAAACTAAGGGAGGAGAATAAAGGGCTCAAGGGCGAGCTGATCCGGCAGACAAACATATTCCTCCCTCAGTCTGGCGGCGAGTCGAGCATTCCTACTAAATGGCCAAAAGTCTACAGCGAGGCCAAGGTCGCCGAGAAGCTGTCGATCAATTCCATCAGCACCGCCGACTACACCCTCTAGATGATAAAAGACATGGATGTGTTGGTGGAGGGATGCGAAGAGATCACAGAGAGGGATCTTGTGACGAACCGGTTCCTGTTGGCCACCCATCCAAGTGAGAAGGAGGAAAGCTTCAAGTTACTGTTCAAGGATGTCAAGGGCTATAAGGGCATCCACTCATCTTGAGGGGAGAGCAAGGAGGACCACCCGTCGGGAGGTGAGGGCGAGAGCTGACTCGCTCCTCCTGCTTTTTTTTGCTTTTTCTTCCATAGTAATTCTCTTTCCCCCTTTTTTTAATCTCACCGAGGCGAGATCACCTTTGTAACATAACATATTCCCGTTAATGAAAAAGAAAGTATTTAGCTTGAATTCTTCTCCTTTTTTTAATTCACTGTGATGTGCTCGCCTGCGAGCCGCCCTCTTTCATAGAGCGACCTCGCTAGGATTGAACTTGCTGCTAGAATTTATTTGAGTTAGGATTCGTACTCACAGTGGGACCTTATGAGCTCGCCGACCTCGGGCAGTTAAGGGGCGGATTTCTCACCGCGCTAGGCTCACGACCACCCAGCTCGCCTGTGAGCATTTTTTTTCTCGTCAATATAAACCTGAAGTTTTTAAAAATTTCCAAGTAAAATTTTAAGAGGGTGGAAATGTACCGACGAGGACCGCCTCCTCTTGCCTTCCCCAGTAGATGCCGAGATGTCAGCTCACCATCCACTTTACCCTGCCTTTAGACATTCACCCCATGGTAGTTGGGTTGGATTGTTTGCTTAGCTGGGCCCGTGAACACAAAGCTAGCCTGGGATGGTTCTTCTTCTTTGATACTTGATGTAAAGTCGGGAATCTTCTAAGTAAATCCTTGGCGGGCTGGGGTGTAACTGCTTACCATAGTCTCGACTCACCGACCTGCCAGGTCTCAACTCACCTTTTTCGGCTCATCCGTGGATTGACGGGCTCAACTCCTTGTTATCCCTGTGATCTTGTCTTCGAATTTCGAATGTCTGGGTTCTGGCTTTAGATATCTCCACGTCCATCGAGAATCCCAGCCCTATCAGCTAGGTGGAAGCCAAATGGCGGAAGTATCTCGGGACTCAGTCCTAGGGTCATAACAACGTCAACCGGTGATCTTGGACCTGCCAGCTAGGTGGAATCCTGATAGCAGGAGCATCCCAGGAGCAAACCATAGAGCGAGATAATTTCCTTTGGCCAACCTCCGGGAGCTACCACCGGCCCAATCAGCTTGGTGAGAGCCTGACGGCGGGGGTTAAGCATCAAAAAGACTCAGCCCTAGTGTCATAATAATGTCCAATGGGGATCCCGAACCTACCAGCTGTAACATCCCAAATTTCAAGTGACTTAGATTTGGGTTAGACATGTGGTGGATGCTAGGGTTTAGCTAGGTTTGACCCTAGGAGGAGGATCTAGACCATGTGGGGCCCACTATGGGGCCCAAGTCAACCTAGGTCAAACTAGGCTAAATACAAACCCTAGCCACACCATGACCCCACCACATTGCCCTAACCCTAAATACAATCTAAGTGGACCCCAAGGTAGGCCATGGGGTCAACTAGTTGACCCATGTTGGGTCAAGTCAACATATTGACCTAAATAGTGAAAATGGTGCCCTAGCCCATTTCACTAGGTTGGGTCCACCCAAACCAACCCAAACTCATTAGGTGGGTCTAAAGTGACCCTAAACCCCCTAGGGAAGAGAAAAATAGGGGCATGCAATAGTAATTTTGGGAAATTACCTAGGAGAGAGAAAATATGATAAATAGGAGAGAGAAAAGGTGGTGGAGTTATTTTGAGCCACTTGGGCTCACCTCACCAACCCACATTGGGTTGGCTGACCATGTAGGGCTATTAGGAGGTGTGGGACCCCACCATGCAGCCTTGGGTCAAGCCCAAGCCCAAACCCGAACCCAATATAGCCTATTTCACTTATGTGAGCCAAACCCCCCTCTCCACTCACCAACCTTGGCCCCCAACCCTAGAACCCGACCATTAGGGGTTAATTAAACCAGCTGGGAGCAGTGGGGCCCACCCCCAAGCCACCTAGCCGGCCACACAAGCCAACCCGAGCCCACCTTGTTGAAATCACCCCCTCCCTTGGTGAATCCGCCCCAAACCTTGGTGAAATCGCCCCCATCTTTAACTCAGCCTCAAACCACTTCCCCCCTCTCATTCCCAATCATCCCTACCCCAGAGAGAGAGAGAGAGAGAGAGGAAGGAAGCCATGGAAAGTCGTGGAGCTCGCCGGAATGTTCATGCAAGGGGAAACCGCCGCCACCCACCTCAACCACAACCACCAACGGTCCGTATCCCCTCCCCTCTAACTGTACTAGATCCTAGATCATCTAGGTTAGAAGTCGAGCTCAAACGAGCTCGACATAGGAATCCAAAAAGCTTGGAAAAAGCTTTAAAAATGGCGGTTTTTAGAGTTTTCGGGTTGGCTGCGCCGCCGCCGTCCGCCACCCTCCGCCGCCCAGTCGCCGGCCAGCCCTAGCCCCGACCACCGTGAGGCCGGGGGAGGACTTGGCCGGAGGCCCCGCCGCCGGCGATGGCCGGAATCCACCCCGCAAGGGACACCTGCTCGGGCTGGCCATGCATGCATGTGCATGAGGAAGAAAGGCAGCCACCGTTGGATTAGGCTTTAAGATTCGTGCACATTTTATTATTAATTCTGCATTATTTAATTTTATGAATAAATGAAATACTGTCACAATATATCAGTTATTTTGCATGTTGATTATGAAGTACTTAGAGGCCCCACCTTAGGGTGGACCCTGAATGAAAAATCTAGATAGATGAGTTAACTTTAAAATGCCACAGAAATCATAGGGTTTGGACCAGTAGGCTTCCCTGTAGGGCTGTTTTTCTAGGACTGCCCCCTAACTAGGGCAGAAATTAAAACTGATGCCCTGCTCAAACCCTAAGTCCAAATGGACTGAGATTTTGGGCATGTGGCTTATTGGGTCAAATCTAGGCCCTCCCCAAAAATCAGAATTTTTGTGGAACATTTTGCTATAGTTTTTACACAAATACCCAAAAGTAAATAAATGTGATTTTTGGAGTTTCCTAACTCCAAATGGCCCCAAATTTTGGTGGCACCCTCTCATGGGTATATTAGACCCATGGTTAAAATTTGGGCTAAATTGATTCAATGCATGATGAGGAATCTCACTTGCATGTTTGAGAAATGAAATTTGACTTGGGCTGCAAATAGCAATATTGCAGAATTTCAAATGGCTGCCCAAGCCAAACCAGAAGCCCCCTTGACCTGAGATTTTGGTCAGAGGTATAATTAGGGCATATTCAGGCCCTGCCCAAAAATGGGCTTGATTGGAAAACAAAATGTGGGAAAATTACCAAAATACCCCTAGGGCTTAACTAGGTGATTCATGGAGTTAGCTAACTCCAAATGGCCCCAAATTTTGGTGGCTGGCCATTAGGGACCATATAGACCAGTGGTAGAAATTTCTCTGAAATTGGAACAAGTCATGTTGGGAAAGACCCACATGCAAGAATTGAACTACTTAGGCTCGGGGTGCAAATAGCAATTTTTGATATTTACCTAAAGGGGTGCAATTAGAATGCACACCCCCCTGATTTAGTAGACCAGTAAGGTATAATTTAAAACCCTAAGTTAGTTGGGATTTTTGGGGAGCAAAAATCCCACACTTAATGAACTTGACTATTTTGATAATTTGGTGAACACGTAAGCACTCTCTAAAATGATTCAAACTAGGGTTTAGAAGATTTATAAAACCCTAATGATATTATATAAACTCAAGGGAGACATATTCGAGCCCTTGAGATTCGACTTGATAAATTGAAGATTTGAATTATAAGTATTCGGGAAAATGATGATTTTACCCTTAACAGTAATTGAATGATTCTGATAGTGATAAGTAATAAATAAATCGACGTGTCCTATTTATAATAATCTCATGTGATTAACACAACACAATGCATTTGGGAGTTCATTCAATGGATCATTAGATAGGTCATCTCACCCTAGTCATTCAGTCTCGATAGACGTGTCGTACGTAAATGCTTATCTAGAGAATACCACCCTAGGTTTATGAACAGAACGATGGGGATGGTATTATAACTTGGAAATGGCAGGGTGGTATTAGGTCTGGGGCTACATTTAGAATAGATAGGATTACTCTACTAGGACCACCGGGAGATAGAATAAAATGGGATAGTCGTGGAAATTGGGAATAAACCCGGGTGGTGTTGATGGCATCATAAGTATAGCAACGAGTGATAGAGTGAAAATCACTTCACAATAGGCATAACGGAGCCCGACGGAAGACCGTCGCCTTTCCGATAATAATACCATAAGTCATTAGGCTACTAAGGAGTAACACTAAAGGAGAATCGTGGGTAATGGGTAAACATCAACTAAAACTAATTATCCTTGCGAAAGGGAACTTCGGGTTTCATGCCCGTCTTGGTTCCTAGTGCCCTCGAGACCCCCTCACGGGGCATGCCTTGGGCAGTCCTGGGATTCACTCTAAATCACTATGTATAATAAACCTTAGACAAGAGTAGTCTAATAGGCTTGGAGTTCTACGCGATAGGTTCGCCGGTTGAATAAGGTTAGAAACATCATATGGGTTACTTGCTCACCTGTTTCACAAGGTTGGAGGGATACAAGTAATAAGCTCATCCTAACCGGGTTGGAGTGGCTTGCTCACCTGTTTCTTAAGGTTGGAGGGATACAAGCGCTTACTCACCCAAGTTGGATTGGAGGGAATGTGTTAACAATGTCGGTACGAGCGGGAAGCTCAGATTAATACCTTGCATGTGCATAAAATTAGTGGCGAGTCACGCGGGACTGGCCAGTCGATGCACCGATGGCAGTACGATGACTCGGGCGAGGAGTACGGGTGGAGGGGCCAGTATGCTTAAATATATAATACTGCGGAATCCCCGAAGACGTACACTCGACCTACAAGACTGACGGGTAGTCAGCAAAATACGTACGCAAAACTCTAGAGTGCACCTAAGACGTGTACAGAGGCGTATGAGAGGGGTCTAGGTCTGGTAGTGCTTATACCTACCTAGAAGTGGAGAGCCCGCTCCACTGTTGCCGTAGCCACAACGGTAGTACCCGAGAGTGATGCAAGCTCTCAAAAAGAGGGAACTAAAGGTCTGTGATCACGGAGTTGTGTGTGTGTGTTGCACTTGCATGTTTAACATATTCATCATAACATACATTCATACATATTAAGGCATACGTAAGCATAGATCCTTATCATATAAATTAGTATGGGCTCTTTTATATGATAAGTTACTTTTGGAAACCCTAACTTACATGTTCGTATGGGCGTTCATATAAGTTAGGGTACTCTTGTGATATTGCTAGGAGTAGGAGTAGCAGTAGCGTACTTTCCTTTCTGTATTACATTTACTTTCAGTTCTATTACTGCAGTACTTTTCTTTCTGCACTGTCTTTACTTACTTGCACTATATATATAGAACTGCTAGATCATATATAGAAATGCTAGATCATATATATAACTGCTAGACTTTACTTACTCCTGCTAGATAGAAATGTCACCTGCTCCACTTTGCTACCCCTTGTTGTCCTCCGCATCTTCCTTCCATCCGGTGCCTAAGAGCGACAGGAGGAGGTGTTGAGGATACGGCTTAGTCTTTTTGACTAACATACGTTGACTTCCCCTTTTTAGGAGCCCGAGGAGATGGACCAGCACATCCAGCGGGACGAGGAGGCAGGGCATGAGGAGCAGCTACCACCACCACCAGACACTACTACCGCACGTCCTCAGGTGGGAGGAGATATAGTAGATAGCTTAGTTTACAGCTTTCTGTTTGGTGAGAGAGAGTCTCATTTCTATTGATGTATATGGGCATAAGCCCTATTTCACTGTTGTACTCATTTTGGACTGTAGTAGCTTTTCATTCCTTATATATGATATGCTCTGTGACTTCTGTGGACATGTGTATTGGGTTGTTTATACACTTTTACTTCCGCATCTCTAGTGAAAAATGATCGTAATAGCCGGCAGAATCGGCGTCTTGCGGTGTCGACTAACTCAGGAGTTAGTGTCACCGTAAGGCGGCGGTTCTGGGCATAAGATCCGGGTTAGCCTCGGGATGAGGAGACAGGATCTTACAAACTGGTATCACTTGAAAAATACGATCATTAGAGAAAGAAGTCCACAACACTGGAACACCCCGCTCGAGAGTAGTTTGCGGACAAACTATTCAGCGGAAGCAATGGTGTGCCCATGTGTAAAAAGTCACACTAAATAGTCCATTAAACAATGAGTTAGGCCAAATTTTGAAGAGTTTTGACTTAAGAATCACCTTTTTGCAACCTTTACAGGTCGCCGTGCCACAGAACGTGGTCCCTCCCCCTCCGGATGCCACTCCGTTCATGCAGACTGAGATGGGACAGACCCTTACTGCGATCCTAGATGCATTTAGAGCTCAGCAGGCCCCGGCACAGCTGCCAAATCCAGGGTCAAACTGGTTGAATGCGTTCAGGAGCCTGTCCCCGCCCATGTACCACGGGACGGAGAATGCTGTGAAGACAGAGGAATGGCTGGTGGCCATACAGGAGATGCTTGCAGGCATCAGTTGCCCGGTGCAACAGGCAGTACCCTTGGCGACTTCTGCTCTAGATTCACATGCCTGGAGATGGTGGAAATCCATGATGGATTCCACATATGCTGATAGGGACCCATCAGAGATCTCATGGGAGGAGTTCAGTGAGTCCGTCCTTGGACATTTTGTGTCAGATACAGACAGAGATGAGTTGGAGGAGAGGTTCTTGAACCTCAAGCAGGGGACTCGTTCTGTGATTGAGTACCAGAGGGAATTCTCCCATTTGGCCAGATTTGCAGGCTTCCATGATCTAGAGGACCGGAGGTATGCAAAGAAGTTCTACCGAGGACTTAGGGATTCAGTCCGGCAGGCACTGCTATTTATTTCTCATGGATCAACGACAGAGATCATCGAGATGGCAAAGAAGCACGAGGCGGACCAGCTTATGACACAGAGTAGAGGGAAGAGGCCACTTGATGGGCCATGGCACGGAGAGAGTAGTAGAGGCCCCCAGAGGGGCAAGGTCATTGGGTTCAAACGGGGCGGGGGACGTCGCCGTCCCAACTACCGGCAGGAGAACTACAGGCAAGAGAATTACAGACAGGAGAACTATATGCAGGAGCAGAGGCCTCCTCCAGTATATGCCCCTCCACCGCTTCAGATTCATGGACCGATCGGGCAGGAAGACCAAGGTCAGAGACAAGTGGTTTGCTTTGGGTGCCACCAGCCGGGGCACTATAGAGCTGATTGTCCGCAGCAGTTCCGTCAGCTTCCTCCTCCTCCTCCACCCCCTCCAGTGGCCCCTCCAGCATACCAGGGCCGAGGTCGAGGACGAGGCCGAGGCCGAGGACGAGGACATCACGGCCGAGGCAGGGGTCGTGATCAGATGTACGCCTTGGATCTTGCCATTCCAAGAAACCCAGAGGAGGTCATTACAGGTAATTTAAAACCTTAAAAAGCTTTATTTCCTTCCAATTACTTGATCTTATAAGCTCATTAAGCCTCGTAAAATAACACTCGTTAAAATAATCAAAACCTCAGGCATAGTCATCGTCAATGGCAAACCTGCCCATACCTTATATGACACGGGTGCTACGCACTCGTTCATATCAGAAGCCTTCATCAAAGGGCTAGATGGCGTGGAAAGATTCACAGGCGCGGAGAGAAGGGTGCGTCTGCCCGACGGCTCGGAGATAGTGACTACGG
Organism: Platanthera zijinensis; assembly: GCA_039513925.1. Lineage (NCBI taxonomy): Eukaryota > Viridiplantae > Streptophyta > Magnoliopsida > Asparagales > Orchidaceae > Platanthera > Platanthera zijinensis. Next base: position 132,485,146 of record CM077080.1, on the reverse strand, counting down.
AGCATTGCAACTTGGAGGGCGAGATCGCTGGCAAGATATTCCAGATACCGGGGACGATCCTGATGCTACAGGACTTCGACATTATTCTGGGCATGGTGTGGTTACATTGGAACTACGCCCAGATAGACTGTCTGTCCAAGAGGATCACCCTCAGGCATGGCGACTCCTACGTCACCATCGAAGGTATCCGACCTATTACCTCTCTTTCATTATCTTCCATACAGGCTGTCAAAGCCTACGAGCAGGGCGAGGAGGTGTATCTTGTATGCTTCGAGATGATAGTGGCAGAGACGGCCATTTCCGATATACCCGTGGTTCGGGATTTCTCCGACGTATTCCCGGAGAAATTGCCCGGACTACCGCCAGCCAGAGACACCGACTTCCGTATCCAGTTGATACCGGATGCCAAGCCCGTATCTCGGGCACCATACCGGATGGCTCCAAGGGAGCTGGCAGAGTTCAGGACGCAGTTACAGGAGCTAGTGGAGTCCGGATTTGTCCGGCCTAGTTCGTCACCCTGGGGAGCACCAGTTTTATTCGTGAAGAAGAAAGACGGTTCGCTCCGGTTGTGCATTGATTACCGGGAGTTGAACCGACTTACGGTCCGGAACACTTACCCACTACCACGGATTGATGAGCTGTTCGATCAGCTCCAGGGAGCATTCTGGTTTTCGAAGCTGGACTTGAGATCTGGATACTATCAGCTACGGATCCAAGAGGAGGACATACCGAAGACGGCGTTCAGTTCTCGGTATGGGTTGTTTGAGTTCACGGTGATGCCCTTCGGGCTCACGAATGCACCCTCAGCATTCATGAGTCTGATGAACCGTGTATTCGAGCCCTACTTGGATCGGTTCGTCATAGTCTTCATCGACGACATTTTGGTCTATTCCAAGACCAAGGAGGAACATGCGCAGCATCTATCGCTGGTTTTGGGGAAGTTGAGGGAGCATAGCATGTATGCTAAGTTCTCTAAGTGCCAGTTTTGGCTTGAGGAGGTAACATTCTTGGGACACACCATCAGTGGGGCTGGACTAGCCGTGGATCCAGCTAAGATCGAGGCAGTTAGAGATTGGCCGCAGCCGAAGTCGGCCACGGAGATACGCAGCTTCTTGGGACTAGCAGGCTACTACCGCAAGTTTGTGGAGGGGTTTTCCAGGATAGCTCTCCCCCTCACATCCTTGACGAAGAAAGAGGCAGGATTTCATTGGTCTGAGAAGTGCGAGGCAGCGTTCCAGGAATTGAAGAGCAGGCTCACCTCATCCCCTATCCTTGCACTTCCAGCTGGGAAGGAAGGATTCCAGATTTACACCGACGCATCGTACCAGGGGATGGGTGCTGTCCTAATGCAGCACGGTCATGTGATAGCATACGCTTCGAGACAGTTGAAGAAGCACGAGCACAATTATCCAGTTCATGACCTAGAGCTCGGGGCAGTGGTATTCACATTGAAGATATGGAGACATTATCTGTATGGGATTCATTGTGATATCTTCTCCGATCACAAGAATCTCAAATACATCGACACTCAGAAGGATCTGAATCTACGCCAGAGGAGATGGCTAGAATTCCTATGTGACTATCAGTACAAGATCCATTACCACCCGGGGAAGGCAAACACTGTGGCGGATGCCTTGAGCAGGAGAGCCGGCACTACTGGTCCGGAACCTCGGGTGGGAGCTATGTCGTTGGCTCAAATGGTGGAGGACCTGCACATTACTGTGGTGTCAGAGACTGAGCCAGAGCTGTACCGGGAGTATCTGAACTCCATGATTAGTGATTGTGACATTCGGGAGCGCATCTGGGCGCATCAGAGGCAGGATGCAGATTTAGAGCCGATATTCAGAGCCCTAGCTGAGGGCAAGGCAGAGGATTACACGCTACGCGACGACCTCGTTCATTTCCGTGGCCGTTTATATATACCCGCAGGAGGTGGTATCCGGGAGGATATACTCAGGGAGTCGCACCACACACAGTACTCAGTGCACCCCGGTATCACCAAGATGTCGGCTGATTTGCGGAAGAGCATGTACTGGCCCGGAATGAAGAGGGAGATCATACGTTATGTTACGCACTGCGAGGCATGTCAGCTAGTGAAAGCTGAATGCAAGAGCCCAGGAGGATTATTACAGCCACTACCGGTGCCAGAGTGGAAGTTTGAGGATATTTCTATGGATTTTGTGCATGGGTTGCCTCGCTCCCACTCTGGGCACGATTCCATTTGGGTCATCGTCGATAGATTGACCAAGGTAGCCAGATTCATACCGATTCGGAAGGACACCCAGTTGCCGTATTGGTGAGGTTGTTTGTGGAGCAGTTCGTTAGATACCACGGCGTCCCCAAGACGATTGTCTCGGATCGTGACGGTCGATTCACTTCTAGGGAGTGGAGGGCAGTGCATGCTTACTTAGGTTCGCAACTCTCTTTCAGCACTGCCTTCCATCCACAGACCGACGGTCAGACAGAGCGGACCAACAGGACTATGGAGGATCTGCTGCGTCTTTGTATTTTGGATACGGGGAAGCCCTGGGAGCGACTGTTGCCCTTGATTGAGTTTTCTTATAACAACAGTCACCAGGCGAGCATTGGGATGGCTCCTTACGAGGCACTATATGGGAGGAGGTGTCGGACACCTCTATCATGGGTACAAGATGAGGATACATGAGCTCACGGTTCAGAGTATGTCGAGGATACGGAGGCTCAGATACGTCTGGTCAGAGATCGGATGTTGGAGGCCCAGAGCAGACAGGCGAAGTATTACGATGCGCGGCATCGTAAGGTGGAGTTTCAGGTGGGAGACAGGGTTTTCTTGAAGATACGTCCTGTGCACGGTGTTTCCCGGGTGCGGAGGCACAAGAAGCTCAGTCCGAGATATATGGGGCCTTACTTGATCCTGGAGCGGATCGGCCCCTTGGCTTACCGACTGCAGCTACCGATAGAGTTGGGGACTCTGCACGACGTCTTTCACGTCTCCTCCCTACGACGAGCACTCCTTCGCCCTGAGCAGCATATTTTTACTACCGACGGGCCAGTAGCATCAGATCGATCAGTTCGTTTAGAGCCGGTCCGCATCGACGATACCGCCGTCCGAGTGTTGCGGAAAAAGAAGGTCCCTCTCGTGAAGGTGTTGTGGTCCAACCACGGACGGGAGGAGCACACCTGGGAGCCGAGGGATCTCATGATGGAGCGACACCCGGAGCTATTCTCCTCAGGTACAACTTAGTTCTATATTTTCCTTCTAGTTACGTTTCGAATCTTTTACAAGCTTGTCGTAGAAACCCCGTAGCCCGAACTTAAATTTCGGGGACGAAATTATTTTTTTGTTTATAGGGTTTGTAACATCCCAAATTTCAAGTGACTTAGATTTGGGTTAGACATGTGGTGGATGCTAGGGTTTAGCTAGGTTTGACCCTAGGAGGAGGATCTAGACCATGTGGGGCCCACTATGGGGCCCAAGTCAACCTAGGTCAAATTAGGCTAAATACAAACCCTAGCCACACCATGACCCCACCACATTGCCCTAACCCTAAATACAATCTAAGTGGACCCCAAGGTAGGCCATGGGGTCAACTAGTTGACCCATGTTGGGTCAAGTCAACATATTGACCTAAATAGTGAAAATGGTGCCCTAGCCCATTTCACTAGGTTGGGTCCACCCAAACCAACCCAAACTCATTAGGTGGGTCTAAAGTGACCCTAAACCCCCTAAGGAAGAGAAAAATAGGGGCATGCAATAGTAATTTTGGGAAATTACCTAGGAGAGAGAAAATATGATAAATAGGAGAGAGAAAAGGTGGTGGAGTTATTTTGAGCCACTTGGGCTCACCTCACCAACCCACATTGGGTTGGCTGACCATGTAGGGCTATTAGGAGGTGTGGGACCCCACCATGCAGCCTTGGGTCAAGCCCAAGCCCAAACCCGAACCCAATATAGCCTATTTCACTTATGTGAGCCAAACCCCCTCTCCACTCACCAACCTTGGCCCCCAACCCTAGAACCCGACCATTAGGGGTTAATTAAACCAGCTGGGAGCAGTGGGGCCCACCCCAAGCCACCTAGCCGGCCACACAAGCCAACCCGAGCCCACCTTGTTGAAATCACCCCCTCCCTTGGTGAATCCGCCCCAAACCTTGGTGAAATCGCCCCCATCTTTAACTCAGCCTCAAACCACTTCCCCCCTCTCATTCCCAATCATCCCTACCCCAGAGAGAGAGAGAGAGAGGAAGGAAGCCATGGAAAGTCGTGGAGCTCGCCGGAATGTTCATGCAAGGGGAAACCGCCGCCACCCACCTCAACCACAACCACCAACGGTCCGTATCCCCTCCCCTCTAACTGTACTAGATCCTAGATCATCTAGGTTAGAAGTCGAGCTCAAACGAGCTCGACATAGGAATCCAAAAAGCTTGGAAAAAGCTTTAAAAATGGCGGTTTTTAGAGTTTTCGGGTTGGCTGCGCCGCCGCCGTCCGCCACCCTCCGCCGCCCAGTCGCCGGCCAGCCCTAGCCCCGACCACCGTGAGGCCGGGGGAGGACTTGGCCGGAGGCCCCGCCGCCGGCGATGGCCGGAATCCACCCCGCAAGGGACACCTGCTCGGGCTGGCCATGCATGCATGTGCATGAGGAAGAAAGGCAGCCACCGTTGGATTAGGCTTTAAGATTCGTGCACATTTTATTATTAATTCTGCATTATTTAATTTTATGAATAAATGAAATACTGTCACAATATATCAGTTATTTTGCATGTTGATTATGAAGTACTTAGAGGCCCCACCTTAGGGTGGACCCTGAATGAAAAATCTAGATAGATGAGTTAACTTTAAAATGCCACAGAAATCATAGGGTTTGGACCAGTAGGCTTCCCTGTAGGGCTGTTTTGCTAGGACTGCCCCCTAACTAGGGCAGAAATTAAAACTGATGCCCTGCTCAAACCCTAAGTCCAAATGGACTGAGATTTTGGGCATGTGGCTTATTGGGTCAAATCTAGGCCCTCCCCAAAAATCAGAATTTTTGGGGAACATTTTGCTATAGTTTTTACACAAATACCCAAAAGTAAATAAATGTGATTTTTGGAGTTTCCTAACTCCAAATGGCCCCAAATTTTGGTGGCACCCTCTCATGGGTATATTAGACCCATGGTTAAAATTTGGGCTAAATTGATTCACTGCATGATGAGGAATCTCACTTGCATGTTTGAGAAATGAAATTTGACTTGGGCTGCAAATAGCAATATTGCAGAATTTCAAATGGCTGCCCAAGCCAAACCAGAAGCCCCCTTGACCTGAGATTTTGGTCAGAGGTATAATTAGGGCATATTCAGGCCCTGCCCAAAAATGGGCTTGATTGGAAAACAAAATGTGGGAAAATTACCAAAATACCCCTAGGGCTTAACTAGGTGATTCATGGAGTTAGCTAACTCCAAATGGCCCCAAATTTTGGTGGCTGGCCATTAGGGACCATATAGACCAGTGGTAGAAATTTCTCTGAAATTGGAACAAGTCATGTTGGGAAAGACCCACATGCAAGAATTGAACTACTTAGGCTCGGGGTGCAAATAGCAATTTTTGATATTTACCTAAAGGGGTGCAATTAGAATGCACACCCCCCTGATTTAGTAGACCAGTAAGGTATAATTTAAAACCCTAAGTTAGTTGGGATTTTTGGGGAGCAAAAATCCCACACTTAATGAACTTGACTATTTTGATAATTTGGTGAACACGTAAGCACTCTCTAAAATGATTCAAACTAGGGTTTAGAAGATTTATAAAACCCTAATGATATTATATAAACTCAAGGGAGACATATTCGAGCCCTTGAGATTCGACTTGATAAATTGAAGATTTGAATTATAAGTATTCGGGAAAATGACGATTTTACCCTTAACAGTAATTGAATGATTCTGATAGTGATAAGTAATAAATAAATCGACGTGTCCTATTTATAATAATCTCATGTGATTAACACAACACAATGCATTTGGGAGTTCATTCAATGGATCATTAGATAGGTCATCTCACCCTAGTCATTCAGTCTCGATAGACGTGTCGTACGTAAATGCTTATCTAGAGAATACCACCCTAGGTTTATGAACAGAACGATGGGGATGGTATTATAACTTGGAAATGGCAGGGTGGTATTAGGTCTGGGGCTACATTTAGAATAGATAGGATTACTCTACTAGGACCACCGGGAGATAGAATAAAATGGGATAGTCGTGGAAATTGGGAATAAACCCGGGTGGTGTTGATGGCATCATAAGTATAGCAACGAGTGATAGAGTGCAAATCACTTCACAATAGGCATAACGGAGCCCGACGGAAGACCGTCGCCTTTCCGATAATAATACCATAAGTCATTAGGCTACTAAGGAGTAACACTAAAGGAGAATCGTGGGTAATGGGTAAACATCAACTAAAACTAATTATCCTTGCGAAAGGGAACTTCGGGTTTCATGCCCGTCTTGGTTCCTAGTGCCCTCGAGACCCCCTCACGGGGCATGCCTTGGGCAGTCCTGGGATTCACTCTAAATCACTATGTATAATAAACCTTAGACAAGAGTAGTCTAATAGGCTTGGAGTTCTACGCGATAGGTTCGCCGGTTGAATAAGGTTAGAAACATCATATGGGTTACTTGCTCACCTGTTTCACAAGGTTGGAGGGATACAAGTAATAAGCTCATCCTAACCGGGTTGGAGTGGCTTGCTCACCTGTTTCTTAAGGTTGGAGGGATACAAGCGCTTACTCACCCAAGTTGGATTGGAGGGAATGTGTTAACAATGTCGGTACGAGCGGGAAGCTCAGATTAATACCTTGCATGTGCATAAAATTAGTGGCGAGTCACGCGGGACTGGCCAGTCGATGCACCGATGGCAGTACGATGACTCGGGCGAGGAGTACGGGTGGAGGGGCCAGTATGCTTAAATATATAATACTGCGGAATCCCCGAAGACGTACACTCGACCTACAAGACTGACGGGTAGTCAGCAAAATACGTACGCAAAACTCTAGAGTGCACCTAAGACGTGTACAGAGGCGTATGAGAGGGGTCTAGGTCTGGTAGTGCTTATACCTACCTAGAAGTGGAGAGCCCGCTCCACTGTTGCCGTAGCCACAACGGTAGTACCCGAGAGTGATGCAAGCTCTCAAAAAGAGGGAACTAAAGGTCTGTGATCACGGAGTTGTGTGTGTGTGTTGCACTTGCATGTTTAACATATTCATCATAACATACATTCATACATATTAAGGCATACGTAAGCATAGATCCTTATCATATAAATTAGTATGGGCTCTTTTATATGATAAGTTACTTTTGGAAACCCTAACTTACATGTTCGTATGGGCGTTCATATAAGTTAGGGTACTCTTGTGATATTGCTAGGAGTAGGAGTAGCAGTAGCGTACTTTCCTTTCTGTATTACATTTACTTTCAGTTCTATTACTGCAGTACTTTTCTTTCTGCACTGTCTTTACTTACTTGCACTATATATATAGAACTGCTAGATCATATATAGAACTGCTAGATCATATATATAACTGCTAGACTTTACTTACTCCTGCTAGATAGAAATGTCACCTGCTCCACTTTGCTACCCCTTGTTGTCCTCCGCATCTTCCTTCCATCCGGTGCCTAAGAGCGACAGGAGGAGGTGTTGAGGATACGGCTTAGTCTTTTTGACTAACATACGTTGACTTCCCCTTTTTAGGAGCCCGAGGAGATGGACCAGCACGTCCAGCGGGACGAGGAGGCAGGGCATGAGGAGCAGCTACCACCACCACCAGACACTACTACCGCACGTCCTCAGGTGGGAGGAGATATAGTAGATAGCTTAGTTTACAGCTTTCTGTTTGGTGAGAGAGAGTCTCATTTCTATTGATGTATATGGGCATAAGCCCTATTTCACTGTTGTACTCATTTTGGACTGTAGTAGCTTTTCATTCCTTATATATGATATGCTCTGTGACTTCTGTGGACATGTGTATTGGGTTGTTTATACACTTTTACTTCCGCATCTCTAGTGAAAAATGATCGTAATAGCCGGCAGAATCGGCGTCTTGCGGTGTCGACTAACTCAGGAGTTAGTGTCACCGTAAGGCGGCGGTTCTGGGCATAAGATCCGGGTTAGCCTCGGGATGAGGAGACAGGATCTTACACCAGCTAGGTGGAAGCATAACAACGGGAGAATCCCAGGACCTAACCCCAGAGGGAGATAATTTCCTTTGGCCAAGCTCCGGGCACTACCACCGGCCCAATCAACTAGGTGAGAGCCTGACTATGGGTGTTGAGCATCAACCAAACTCAGCCTTAGGGTCATAACGATATTCAACAAGGATCCTAGCCCTGCCAGTAAGGTGAAAGCCTGACAGCCGGAGCATCCCAGGACCTAACCCACGAGCGAGATAATTTTTTTTGGCCAACATCCGGGCGCTACCACCGACCCAATCAGCTAGGTGAGAGCCTGACAATGGGTGTTGAGCAACAACCAGACTCAGCCCTAGGGTCATAACGATGTCAAACTGGGATCCCGACCCTACCAGCTAGGTGGAATCCTGACAGTTGGAGCATCCCGGGACCAAACCCCAGAGCAAGATAATTTCCTTTTTCCAACCTCCGAGCGCTACCACCGGCCCAATTAGCTAGGTGAGAGCCTAAAGGCGGGTGTTGAGCATCAACCGGACTCAGCCCAAGGGTCATAACAACATCCAACGGGGATCCTGGCCCTGCCAGCTAGGTGGAAGCCTGAAAGTGGGAGCATCCTGGGACCTAACCCCAGAGCAAGATAATTTCCTTTTTCCAACCTCCGGGCACTCATCGGCCCAATCAGCTATGTGAGAGCCTGCCGACGGGTGTTGAGCATTAACCGAACTCAGCATTGGGGTCATAGAGATGTCCAATGGGGATCCTGGCCCTGCCAGTTAGGTGGAAGCCTAACAGTGGGAGCATCCCGGGACCTAACCCCAGAGCGAGATAATTTCCTTTGGCCAACCTCCGGGCGCTACCACCGACCCAATCAGCTAGGTGAGAGCCTAAAAGTGGGTGTTGAGCATCAACTAGACTCAGATGTAGGGTCATAATGACGTTCGATAGGGATCCCGTCCCTGCCAACTAGATGGAAGCCGGACAGCGGGAGCATCTCGGGACCTAACCCTAGAGCGAGATAATTTTCCTTTGGCCAACCTCAAGCCCTGCCATCTAGGTGGAAGCCTTATAGTGGGAGAATTTTAGGGCTTAGTTTGATAAATAAAACTTGCCACCAACTTGATCTACAAAAAGGTTGAAGCATCAAAGGATTTTATATATATTGAAGGATTGGGCGTACATATTCTCACGGATAGAAATGCTTCAAGTCATCACCACTCCAGGTGTGACTTAGGGTCTCTCCCTCCACATCTCGGAGACGGTACCCCCCTGACCTTAGAGCTTCCTGGACAATATAAGGGCCCTCCCAGTTAGGGTTGAGCTTCCCCACTGCTGCGGATCTCCCTACTGCATCCACCTTCTTCAGGATCAAGTCCCCTTTACGAACTATTTGACCCTAACGTGCTTGTCAAAGTACTTATCCATTATGCATTTTACCTCTTCCTATTAGATGGTGGAGAGATCACGCAACTCTTCCACCATATCAAGGGAGAGCTGTCTTTCCTTCTCGTTTTCAACTTGCCACTCTTCCCTTCCTGCCTTTGCCTCGACCACCCGAGGCGTCCAGACCTCGAACTCTATTAGAAGCACGACCTCGCACCCATGGGAGAGCTTGAAGGGGGTATCTTCTGTGGCCTTGTTGGGAGTGATACTAAGGGCCCAAAGAACTGATGGAAGCTGCTCCACCCAGCTTCCCTTCAAATTCTCCACCTTCTTTTTGAGGAGGTTGACGATGATTTCCCGCCGCCTCCACCTGCCCGTTGCTCCTAGGATGGTGGATCGATGCGAACCTAAGGTCGATCCCGAGCTATCCACAAAAATTGATGAACTCAGTGCTAGTGAACTGAGGCCAATTGTCCGTGATAATAGCCTAGGGAAGGACGCGTGTAACGCCCCAAATTTCTTGAGGCATGAGATGCTTCTCTGGGGGTTACCGCCCGATGGTAGCTTGTTACCGCCCGGAGGTAGCTCCAGTATTTGCATCGAGCTCTTGAGAAAATGTCGAGCTCTCAAGAAAATGTCGAGCTCTCGAGAAAGACGTTACCGCGTGGCGGTAGAAGGGGATTTAAGCTCGCAGACCTCTTGGGAAGCTATTGCTCGGCGATAAAGTTACCGCTGGCGATAGCTGGGTCAATTTATTTCCTATGGTTCTCGGGATCATACCGCGTGCTGGTAGAAGTTAGCGCACGGCGGTAGCACCCGGTGTCGTGTCGTAACCGACGCTTCTATCGCACGGAGTTAGCATCCTATCGCGCAGTGGTAGTGAAACCGAAACAATGTTGGCAATATGTCGCCTGTTATTGGAGGGTTTGTGTGGTTGCGTTCGAAACGAGGCGTTGAATTAAGTTACTGCGCGGTGGTAGCTAGTTACCACGCGGCGGTAGCTTTATTTATATGCCTGACTTTGGCCGTTTTCACTTCATTTCTTTTGGAGTGAGGGTTTTGGCCTGGTTTTCCAGGAGGAGGAGCAGCGGTGCCGAAATCTTGCCGCCGTTGAAGTTCCAGAGTTCCGATTCGCAAGGCAAGTCCGGATCTATGGAGGCAAGATCGTTGCGGTCGTGTTCATCCTCTAGATCTTTGGCATGGCACTAAAGAGAGCACAAAGGGTAATAATTCTCAACTTGGACATGTGAAGTCCTCTTCCTTTTGCATAGGGAACCCTCTCCCGCGAGTGGGCGGTGAGCGTGAGGTTTTCCTTCGGGTAGATACGGTATATCCTCGTAGTTTTTGTATATAGAGTTCAGAATCGAAGTACGAACATAGGCATGGTGTGAAGCCCATCTAGATAGGTTGGTCTTGATTGATGATATTTTCATTATGCTTGTATTGGCCAGAGAAGACTCCTTGATGTTTGTTTTTTGGGTTTCTACATGGTAGATTGCAGCAGGGAACCTTGGAGACTAACTCCAAGGAGCACCTAGAAAACTGGGTAGAATCAAATTTCTACCAGATATCGCGCAACGGTAGTTCTACCGCAGGCGGTAGTTCCTTGATTTGTTTGTGGCCTGTATCGTGGAGACCTAGGGCTTGAGTTGTGGCGATGAGAGCTCTAGGAGCCTAGCCTGGTGGCCTTCGCGCCACCTATGTAGCATAATAGGGTTATGTTTTGACTAGACGAGTTGGAATGGGGAGGCCGACCCGCTTCGCGGTAGTTTTTTCCCGCGATGTGAGCAACGGGAAGGGCTGAACCTACCCAGTAGCTTTGTAGTGCGTCCGCGGGTAGTGATGCCTGTCGCAGACATAGTTATAGGTCTTAGGCCTTGCACGAGCCATAAAGACTACCAAATGCTCATGTTTGTTGCAGTCATATGAACGGTGGTGGGCCCTGGTTTTTTTCCGGACATCGAGAATGTGCCCTGAGCGCATGGGGTGTGTGGTCATTCGTGCATACGCCTGTGGTTAAGTGTGCTTAAATTTCACTTTCATTACTATGTTTGGTTTTGCTAATACTTTGCAGGGAAGGAGCTCCGCAACCCTGGGTAAGGGGCGGGGTCGTTATAATTTGGTCAGCTTTAGCTGGGATGAGGCATACCGTCCCGGAGAGGGCGAGGCCATCAACACCTTCTACTGGGACGAGCTTGCCTTCCCCATCTCGCACTTCGAGGTGGGGTTGCGCCTCCCCCTCTGGCCGGAAATCCGCCAAATCCTCAAGTACTTCGGCGCGGTGCCCGCACAGCTGAACCCGAACGCGATCACTATGATGGTAATGTTCGCTTGTCACCTCCGTCGCGAGTGGATTGAATTCAACCTCGCCATCTTCCGTAAGCTCTTCACTTACCACGCAACCAAGCACATCAAGGTTCGTGAGACCGCAAATAAAAATCACAACTGGGTATCCAAGATCGTCTTCATCAAGGGCGACCTGGGCAATATTCCCTTCTCCCCTCAGCAGAAGAGCAAGGATGTATATCGGCTTCCAACTCTATCTGGCGTCGATGCCGAGCTGAACAAATTCTTCATGGGGAAGGACTTTGAGGTCGCCTTCCTTTGAATGGGCCTCGACTCGCTTCCCCCCGTCCTCCCTGGAGAAGGTACACTCTTTTTTTTCCTATTCCTTTCGGCTCGTCTTCAACAATTGTTTTAATAACTCAAGTCCTTCTCCACAGGGGAGCGATCAATTCCCGAATATCTACATCATGTGGACTCGGGAGTTAGCCCGAACCCGCTCGTGTGTGAGCGGGCAGCGACGGCGGCCTGCTGAGGCGACCTGGGGTCTGGCGGACCCTCCTCAAGCCATAAACAACTTGGCTTCGAAGGGTCCAGCTCGCCTCGCTGACCCCCACTGCTAAAGAAGTTGAAGGCGACGGTGGTCTCTCAGGGGGGGGGGGACTACAACAACAATAACTAGTTCGGGGGAGACCACAACAACAATAACAAGTTTACATAAGCTCGCCGGATAGTACACCAGAAGCGTTGCCAGAGAGCTCGCTAAAGGGCTCGCCAGAGAAGGACCTGGAGGGTGGCGAGCTCTCCACCTCCCCTGCTGTAGTAGCGACTGAGGCCCGCGAGTCGAGCCTGCCAATGAGCCACCCCCACTTTGGCTTTGGTGGAAAGTCAAAAGACCCGTCCGGTGAGCCGATGGTGCGGTGGGATGAGCAGACCCACATGGTCTCCATCTCATCACTCCATCCCTCCTGGTGGGGGAGTCAACCCACCTCTGATAATGCTTATGCGCTATGCTTCAGCCTGTATGTGCGCGAAGATGTCGAGGCATACAAGAGCCCGACTCTTCGTCTGCTCGGCCTCGAAGGTCTGCAGGCCCAGATGCGGGCCTTGGAGCTGCACCTCATGGTTATCCCCTGTGGCTTCAACCTCAACCGCCAGCTACTGAAGGCCGAGCAAGATCGTGACCTTGCGAAAGAAAATGCTTACGACCTGGCGAGTCGACCGCAAGTCACTGAGAACCTCCTCGCAAAGGATAGCGGCGGGTTGGTAAGCATCGACCATCCCCTTCCTTTTTCCCTTAAGATTTTTTATGCATGTATTTCTTACCTTACCTTTTTCCCAGGATGCCGAAACTACGAGTGAGCTGCAGGCTCGTGCCGCCGAGCTGGAGAAAGAGAACAACAGACTGAGGGAGGAGAACAAATGGCTTAAGGGCGAGCTGATCCGACAAACAAACATATTCCTCCCTCAATATGGCGGCGAGTCGAGCATCCCTCCCAAATGGCCAAAAGTCTACAGCGAGGCCAAGGTTGCCGAGAAGCTGTGGATCAATTCCATCAGCACCACCGACTATACCCTCTAGATGATGAAAGACATGGATGTGTTGGTGGAGGGATGCGAAGAGATCACAACGGGGGATCTTGTGACGAACCTGTTCCCGTCGGCCACCCATCCCAGCGAGAAGGAGGAAAGCTTCGAGTTATTATTCAAGGATGTCAAGGGATATAAGGGCATCCACTCATCTAGAGGGGAGAGCAAGGAGGACCACCCGTCGGGAGGTGAGGGCGAGAGCTGACTCGCGCCTCCTGCTTTTTTTGCTTTTTCTTCCATTGTAATTCTCTTTCCCCCTTTTTTTAATCTCGCCGAGGCGAGATCACCTTTGTAACATAACATATTCCCGTTAATGAAAAAGAAAGTATTTAGCTTGAATTCTTCTCCTTTTTTAATTCACTGTGATGTGCTCGCCTGCGAGCCACCCTCTTTCATAGAGCGACCTCGCTAGGATTGAACTTGCTGCTAGAATGTATTTGAGTTAAGATTCGTACTCACAGTGGGACCTTGTGAGCTCGCCGACCTCGGGCAGTCAAGGGGCGGATTTCTCACCGCGCTAGGCTCGCGACAACCCAGCTCGCCTGCGAGCATTTTTTTCTCTCGTCAATATCAACCTGAAGTTATTAAAAATTTCCAAGTAAAATTTTAAGAGGGTGGAAATGTACCGACGAGGACCGCCTCCTCTCGCCTTCCCCAGTAGATGCTGAGATCTCAGCTCGCCATCCCCTTTACCCTGCCTTTAGACATTCACCCCATGGTAGTTCGGTTGGATCGTTTCCTCATCTGGGCCCGCGAACACAAAGATCGCTTGGGATGGTTCTTCTTCTTTGAGACTTGACGAAAAGTTGGGAATCTTCCAAGTAAATCCTTGGCGGGCTGGGGTGTAACCGCTGACCATAGTCTCGACTCGCCGACCTGCAAAGGTCTCAACTCACCTTTTTCGACTCACCCGTTGATTGACGGGCTCAAGTCCTTGTTTTCCCTGTGATCTTTGTCTTCGAATTTCGAATGCCTGGGTTCTGGCTTTAGATATCGCCATGTCCATCGAGAATACCAGCCCTATCAGCTAGGTTGAAGCCTAATGGCGGAAGTATCTCGGGACTTAGTCCTAGGGTAATAATGACTTCCAACGGTGATCTTGAACCTGCCATCTAGGTGGAATCCTGATAGCAGGAGCATCCCGGGAGCAAACCACAGAGCGAGATAATTTCCTTTGGCCAACCTCCGGGCACTACCACCAGGCCAATCAGCTAGGTGAGAGCCTGACTGCGGGTGTTAAAAATCAACTAGACTCAGCCCTAATGTCATAATAATGTCCAATGGGGATCCCGACCCTACCAGCTAGGTGGAAGCCTTACAGCGGAAGCATCCCGGGACCTAACCCTAGAGCGAGATAATTTCCTTTGGCCAACCTTCGGGCACTACCACCGGCCCAATAAGCTAGGTGAGAGCTTGACTGCGGGTGTTTAGCATCAACCAAACTCAGCCCTTGGGTCATAACGATATCCAACAAGGATCCTGGCCCTGCCAGCTAGGTGGAAGCCTGATAGCCGGAGCATCCTAGGACCTAACCCCAGAGCGAGATAATTTTTTTTGCCAACATCCGGGCGCTACCACCGACCCAATCAGCTACGTGAGAGCCTGAAAATGGGTGTTGAGCATCAACCAGACTTAGCCCTAGGGTCATAACGATGTCTAACGGGGATCCCGACCCTACCAGCTAGGTGGAATCCTGATAGTGGGAGCATCCCGGGACCTAACCCAAGAGCAAGATAATTACCTTTGTCCAACCTCCGGGCGCTACCACTGGCCCAATCAGCTAGGTGAGAGCCTAACGACGGGTGTTGAGCATCAATCGGACTCAGCCCCAGGGTCATAACAACATCCACCGGGGATCCGTGCCCTGCTAGCTAGGTGGAAGCATGAAAGTGGGAGCATCTCGGGACCTAACCCCAGAGCAATTTAATTTTCTTTGGCCAACCTCCGGGCGCTCATCGGCCCAATCAGCTAGGTGAGAGCCTGACGGCGGGTGTTGAGAATCAACCGAACTCAGCACTAGGGTCATAACGATGTCTAATGGGGATCCTGGCCCTGCCAGCTAGGTGGAAGCCTAACAACGGGAGCATCCCGGGACCTAACCCCAGAGCGAGATAATTTCCTTTGGCCAAGCTCCGGGCACTACCACCGGCCCAATCAACTAGGTGAGAGCCTGACAGCGGGTGTTGAGCATAACCTAGACTCAGCTGTAGGGTCATAATGACGTTTGATAGGGATCCCGTCCCTGACAACTAGGTGGAAGCCGGAGAGCGGGAGCATCTCGGGACCTAACCCTAGAGCGAGATACTTTTCCTTTGGCCAACCTCCAGCCCTGCCAGCTAGGTTGAAGCCTGATAGTTGGAGCATTTCAGGGCTTAGTTTGATAAATACAACTTGCCACCAACTTTATCTACAAAAAGGTTGAAGCATCAAAGGATTTTATATATATTGAAGGAATGGGCATACATATTCCCATGGATAGAAATGCTTCAAGTCATCACCACTCAAGGTGTCACTTAGGGTCTCTCCCTCCACATCTCGGAGACAGTACCCCCCTGACCTTAGAGCTTCCTGGACAATATAAGGGCCCTCCCAACTAGGGTTGAGCTTCCCCACTGCTGTGGATCTCCCTACTGCATCCATCTTCTTCAGGATCAAGTCCCCCTTTGCAAACTATTTGACCCTGACATGCTTGTCAAAGTACTTATCCATTATGCGTTTTACCTCTTCCTATTAGATGGTGGAGAGATCACGCAACTCTTCCACCATATATAGGGAGAGCTGTCATTCCTCCTTATTTTCAGCTTGCCACTCTTCCCTTCCTGCCTTTGCCTCGACCACCCGAGGCGTCCGGACCTCGAACTCTATTGGAAGCACGACCTCACACCCAAGGGAGAGCTTGAAAAGGGTCTCTTCTGTGGCCGTGTTGGGAGTGATACTAAGGGCCCAAAGAACTGATGGAAGCTGCTCCACCCTGCTTCTATTCAAATTCTCCACCTTCTTTTTGAGGAGGTTGACGATGATTTTGTTCGCCGCCTCCACCTGCCCGTTGCTCGTAGGATGGTGGACCGACGCGAACCTGAGGTCGATCCCGAGCTATCCACAAAAATTGATGAACTCGGTGCTAGTGAACTGAGGCCCGATGCTTCTCTGGGGGTTACCGCCCGACGGTAGCTAGTTACCGCCCGGAGGTAGCTCCAGTGTTTGCATCGAGCTCTCAAGAAAATGTCGAGCTCTCGAGAAAGACATTACTGTGTAGCGGAAAGTTGTTACCGCGTGGCGGTAGCAGGGGATTTAAGCTCGCAGACCTCTCGGGAAGCTATCGCTCGGCGATAAAGTTACCGCTGGCGATAGCTGGGTCAATATTTTCTATGGTTCTCTGGATCATACCACGTGTCGGTAGAAGTTAGCACACGGTGGTAGCACCCGGTGTCGTGTCGTAACTGACGCCTCTATCGCACGGAGTTAGCATCCTATCGCGCGACGGTAGTGAAATCAAAACAATGTTGGCCATATGTCGGCCTGTGATTGGAGGGTTTGTGCGGTTGCGTTCTAAACAAGGCGTTTAATTAAGTTACCGCACGGTGGTAGCTAGTTACCACGCGGAGGTAGCTTTATTTATATGCCTGACTTTGGCCGTTTTCACTTCATTTCTTTTGGAGTGAGGGTTTTGGCCTGGTTTTCCAGGAGGAGGAGCAGCGGCACCGGAGGGTAAATCTTGCCGCCGTTAAAGTTCCGGAGTTCCGATTCGCAAGGCAAGTCCGGATCTATGGAGGCAAGATCGTTGTGGTCGTGTTCATCCTCTAGAGCTTTGGCATGGCACTAAAGAGAGCACAAAGGGTAATAATTATCAACTTAGATATATGAAGTCCTCTTCCTTTTGCATAGGGAACCCTCTCCAACGAGTGGGCGGTGAGCGTGAGGTTTTCCTTCGGGTAGATACGCTATATCCCCTGTAGTTTTTGTATATAGAGTTCAAAATAAAAGTACGAACATAGACATGGTGTGTGAAACCCATCTGGATAGGTTGGTCTGGATTGGTGATGTTTTCATTATGCTTGTATTGGCCGGAGAAGACTCCGCGATGTTTGTTTTTTGGGTTTCTACACGGTAGATTGCAGTAGGGAACCTTGGAGACTAAATCCAAAGAGTACCTGGAAAACTGGGTAGAATCAAATTTCTGCCAGATACCGCGCGGTGGTAGTGCTAACGCAGGTGGTAGTTCCTTGATTTGTTTGTGGCCTGTATCGTGGAGACCTAGGGCTTGAGTTGTGGGGCTGAGAGCTCTAGGAGCCCAGCCTGGTGGCCTGCGCGCCACCCATGTAGCATAATAGGGTTATGTTTTACTAGAAGAGTGGGAATGGGGAGGCTGACCCGCGTCGCGGTAGTTTTTTCCCCGCGATGTGAGCAACGGGAAAGGGCTGAACCTACCCAGTAACTTTGTAGTGCGCCCGTAGGTAGAGATGCCTGTCGCAGACATAGTTACAGGTCTTAGGCCTTACGCGGGCCATAAAGACTACCAAATGCTCATGTTTGTTGCAGTCATATGAACGGTGGTGGGCCCTGGTTTTTTTTCCGGACATCGAGAATGTGCCCTGAGTGCACGGGGTGTGTGGTCATTCGTGCATACGCTTGTGGTTAAGTGTGCTTAAATTGCACTTTCATTACTATGTTTTGTTTTGCTAATACTTTACAGGGAAGGAGCTCCGCCGCCCCGGGTAAGGGGTGGGGTCGTTATAATTTGGTCAGCTTTAGCTGACTGTTTCCTTGTTTTGCCACCATTTGGTGGATTGTTCTTATGCAGGAACAGTTAAGCCAAGTGACAAGTAGCTGGCTAATGCCCTTGATGCTGTGCTGGCCCTTGAAGGCCAAAGCGAAGTGTTTACTTTTACAATTTTCATGTATGGTCGACCTCCATGACGAAGTATGTAAAACACTTTAATTCAAGTTGAATGTTTTAAGGTCATAAGGCCAAGACTCTATGTGTATTTGTACTTTCATTCCTGCTTTGTGTATTAGTGGACATTCATGTTCTGTGATTGGTTCTTCTAACTTACTTAAAAGCTTCCGCTAGAATGCTCTGTGTTAGGTTTCGATTTGGTATCATAGTGTTTTGGTATTAATATGTAACTCCGCTGACTGTCCGTGGAATATGGCATGGGGACCCGACTGGACCTTCTATTATATCTCATATGACATATGAGGGTGTTAAAAATATGGTATCAGACTAAGGTGTCGGTCTTTCTTAGGAGAATTCGTGAACAAATTCTTTTTTTAATGTGTGGTGAGCACAGGCATGTGCGTCATTGTTATAACATGAAAAGAACTCATGAATGTCCACTTAGGAATGAAAATACACATGTTTAAGGAACCTGAGTGTTCCTATGATTGTTTTTTTGGCAATTTTTGTCACCAATTGAGTGTTTCTTGATTATAGGTTATTAGGAGTGGTGTAGTGCAGTCACAATGTCACCACTCTGTGGAGAGAAGTGCGCTTAATGACATGCCTACCACCCCTACTTTTGCTGAAACCATCCGAATGGTAGTAGAAGTAGTTCTCTCTATGATCAATGCCCAACATGGAAGGAATGTGCAACCCCTATCCTTGGGGTGACTTTAGTACTGATTGGTGCTCTGGAGAAAGTGGAAATTAGAAGATCATCAAATAAGCAGTTGAACATACTTTTGACGCAAGGGACGCACTCAGTTGATTAGTATTTGCATGCGTTTGTCACGATAAGGCGCTACTTAGAGTTTGAGTTGGAGGACGAACAGACTATGGTAAACAGTTTTATAATGGTCTGCGTGATGATTTATGAATTCTATTGGTATGACCGAAGTTATTGGGATTCCGAGCGTTGGTGGAGTCAGCTAGATCAATGGAATTAGATTTGGGGAAAATCCACCAGATGCTAGTTTGTAGGGTACCAAACTCCGTGGTTTCTGCAACGTTTGAACACCACAGGAGTTGGCATAAGAGGTCTAGAACCTCTACTGGTCAAGCCCCTTATGCTTGCCATATTTGTGGCAAGTCAGGAAACCTTACCCGCGATTATCGTGCTGATGCCCCGAAGAAAAAGGAAGCTAAGTCAGGAGAAATTGCAGGGCGAGTCCCACTTACTGTTATATGTGTGGCAAGACAGGAAAAATTGCCATGAAATGTCGGAGTGGTACACCAGTGTCAAAGGAGGCTGGGTCTTGAGCAAACTTTGGGCGAGGAGGCCCAATCCACTGTTATAACTGTGGCAAGCTGAGACTTTTAGCTCGTGACTATTGGGGTAGGTTTCCAAAGACAAAGGAAAAGGCAGAAGTCCTTAATCAAAGGGACGAGATGACAGGTACGGTTTAGCTTATAGCTTTGATATCTACGACATGATTAGTTATTGACGTATGATTTGTGTAAGTGGGCTTTGTCCCACTCTTGGTGGTGGAGAGTACTGTTCGTTGTGGGACTTCTCGCTCCTTAGCATCCAAGGTTTTTCTTGTGGTACGTATTATTTCTTTCTGATGTATCGATTACGGATATACAAACTAAATGAAAACATGGTCGTTAAAGATTGTAGGTGGTGTAACCCTAAGGGGGTCACACTAGGGTTAAATATAAAAGCGAGACTAAGTTAGCAGTTCTTGAGCGGTGGGGGGTGGGGGGTGGGGTGGGGTGGACAGAGTTGTTCTTAACTAGAGACTACGAATCCCAAGCCTGGGTTGTTCGACGTTTCGTTGGTGTCAGAGCTTGCCGACATTTCCCCGAAAGTGTCCCTGGAGCCCCACACCGGAGAGAGATCGAGTTCACCATTGAGTTGAATTCTGGTGCCAAGCTGGTGATGTGGTCTCCTTACCTCTTAGCACCGAGAGAGATGGAGGAATTAAAGGCACAGCTTAAAGGGTTGATAGAGTAGGGGTTTATGTGTTTAAGTTCGTCACCTTGGAACGCCCCAGTTCTCTTTTTGGTAAAAAAGGATGGAAGTCTGCGGCTTTATATCAATTAATGGGAACTGGATAAGCTAACAGAGAAGAATAAGTGCCCGATTCCGAGTATTGATGATTTGTTCGATCAGCTACTTTTGATCGACTGTGTATTCGAAGCTGGATTTGAAGTCTGGTTACTTTCAGCAAAGAATCAGGGAGAGTGATATTCCCAAGACAACGTTCAGTATACGGTATGGGCATTGTGAGTTTACTGTCATGCCTTTCGGGCTGACGAATGTGCCATCAGTCATTATGGATCTAATGAACAGGACGTTTAAGGAGTATTTGGATTGGTCAATGACTGTGTTTATCGATGATATCCTAGTGTACTTCCTATCCAAGGATGATCATGTGGAGCACCTGCATCTGTTGTTCTCCAAATATGAGTGTTGGCTTTCCTCGGTACCATTCCTTGGTCACGTGGTTAGTGGCGAGGGAATTGCAATAAATTCGGTGAAGGTGGTTACTTTACGGGAATGGCCTGTGATGTCTTCTGTGTCAGAAGTTTGGAGTTTTCTGGGGCTTGCCAGCTATTACAGGTGCTTCGTGGAGAACTTCTCGCAGATAACACTGTACCTTACTACTTTGACAAGGAAGGATCAGAAGTTTGGTGGGTCGCCGGAGTGTGCACAAGCTTTTCAAGAACTAAAGTGTCGTCTGACCACGGTGCCCGTCTTATGTTCTCCTTGTGGTTTGGAGGGCTTTGAGATTTTCAATGATGCCATTGGGAGTGGATTAGGTCGTGTTCTGCTCCAGCACGGGAAGGTGATAGCCTATTGATCACGTCAGTTGAAGGTGCATGAGAGGAATTGCCCGGTCCATTATTTGGAGTTGGCGGCTGTACTAGTTGTGTATAAGCTTTGGAGACGCAACCTAAATGGTGTGAAGGTTGATATTTATACATACCATAAGTGCTTGAAGTATCTATCAGATCAAAAGGATTTGAATATGCCTCAACAAAAGTTGGATGGAGTTCCTTGGTTATTACACCTTCAAGATACACTACGTGCCTGTGAAAGGTAATGCGGTTGTGGATGCGTTAAGCCGCAGAGCTCCACCACAGGCCAATTGGTTAACAATGCATGTCGAGCGTCTCGTTCGAAATTTAAAGGCCTTAGAGATCTCTTGTATTGATGAGATGTCTAGTGCTGAAGCACGGTTGAACTGGACGGAAGTGCTATATGACCTGGCTGATCGGATTCGACAGGCTTTGGAGTTGGATGAAAACATGAAGCGGTTCATGGTTGAGGCTTTGGATGGGTCAAATACCCAATTTACCGTCGATGATGGGTTTTCGTGGAAAGGCAGCCGATTATGCGTTCCCAATGTTGGGAAGTTGTGAGAAGAATTATTGTATGAGGCGTACTTTACAAAGTACTTGATTCACCCCTGGAGCACCAAGATGTTCAAGGACATGAAGAAATTGTTTTGGTGCCCTGGTTTGAAGAAAGACATAACATTTTATGTGGCAAAATGTCAAACACGTGCCTTGGTGAAGGCCGAATGCCAGAAGCCTGGTGTTGCGCACTAGGGTTCAAAAAAAATAAATGCAACCGAACTAGCAACCCAATGAGGCAAGTATACCTATCGAATTGTAGCAAGGGGACACAAGTGTCGTATTGAAATCCGGGAACTGTTGGCTATGCTTACTCACACGAACGCTATTATCTTATCGACGGAAAAAACTAGGGTTTTAGAAAATCTAAGTGCAGGGGAGAAAGTAAAGCTATACTAGAAAGAGAAACACTGCAATTAAGAAGGCTATTAAGTAAACAACTAAGCTAGAAAGGAAACTACTGCAGTTAATTAAAGAGCACAAGATAGGAGATTACTACGAAAGGTAGAAAATATGAAATGGAAATGCACCCGACCAAGATTCACCTCGGCTAAAGACGGTTAAGAAAATGCGATAAAAATCTAAACTTAATAGGATAAGGGTCCTTGACCGTGGAGGTTCCTAAAGCTTGAACACGCTTCTCTCGAAGTCGTGCCCAACTGAGTTTAGGAAGGTCCGACCGACTCTCATCTAAATCGGAGGCCTAAAACTCGCTTTACGCGGTGAACCCCACTATTGGATTTTACTCCAATCCAGGAGATTTGGACGTCTGCCTATCTCGAGGGGTGCGTACAACTCCCTTTACTCTTGAATGCTCACTTCATTCTTTCGGCCTCTCGGCTAACACAGAATGAAAGCAAAGGCGGAGAGTATATATCGAAAATATACCTCCAACCCGTGATTAATCAAGAGTAATTCAAGGCCCTAACCTAAAAAGAAAAGATTACTTAAAACATCATAACATAATCGCTCTAACCTCGGATCATCAAGATCGAGTACAAGGAGGATTAGTTAATCATTATGGAATGGAGGGAGGGGGATGAGTAGTAAAGCATAAGAAGGAACACAAGCTAAAGGAAGAACAATTTTATTAATGAAAAAGGGCAAGTTACACTAATGAAAATAAAATTACAAGTGCATGAAAATTAAACCCTATTCTAGCCCTACAATTAGCACTAAGCAAGAGCAAAGATTACAATAAAAGCTAAAACAAACTAAGATTAAACTAGGGTTAAACAAAAATTACAAAGAGAGGGGGAGAGAGAGAGAGAGAAAGCATGAAAAAGGATCAAGAAACAAAGGGGCAGCACCTCCCCCACTCAACCAAAGCTTGCTGAAATGGAGAGGGGGGGGGGCTCAATTTATAGAAAATTTTCTCGGGTTGGTCACGCCCTCCGACACGCCCTAGGGGGGGCGTGTCAGGGGGCGTGACAGTACTATGTTGACCTCGGGCTCTGGATTCTGGCGGGAGGGATGATTGCTTCGGTACGTCGGTGGTCACGCCCTAGGTCACGCCCGTGACAGGGGGGCGTGACAGACACGTCATGTCCAAATCATTGGTCAGAAATCCGTCAGTCGTCGAAAAAGGAGGGTGTCACGCCCATGTCATGGGTGTGACATGGGGCGTGACAGTACTATTTGCGTGCTGAGGCGGAACGACATTTAATGCGGCGGTAGTTTTGCGGCAGAGGGCGACACGCCCATGGTCATGCCTGGTGACACGCCCGGGGAGGGCGTGTCAGGGGGGCGTGACAGCGGTTGTGACCGTTTTCCCGTCCCCTTCAGTAGGAGTCCTGGGGATCGGGTGACACGCCCTAGGTCACGCCCAGGGAGGGCGTGATAGGGGGGCGTGACAGGCCATTTTGGCAATTTTTCTGCAAACCTGCAAAAAGACAGGAAAACGTTAGTGGCAATAAAATTTACATAAAAAGGATAAAAATAAACTAATAATAGACATAATTTATACAATATAAAATAGAAAATACGATAATAGTTTAGGCTACAAAACGTATTATCAAATTCCTCCAAGCTTAAGCTTTGCTTGTCCCCAAGCAAAAATATAAAAACTAGATATTTATAACAGGACTAATCAAAAAGTTCTAATTATGCCTACACAAGTACTATGCGAAATTCTAAGTAGGGAAAAGGTGAAATGTAAGTCTAAAACAATTATTTAGGTATGGTAAAACTTTTATAAACTTTACTTAATAAAAACAAATCATCCAAAATTTTAGCGAGATTTTTTAAATGGACTTAAGCAAAGCAACGAAAATGAAAAATACGCATTGAGTTGTTACTAGATCCAGGCAACGCATTATAATTATATCAATTTAATTAACAAAAATCTAGGTTTAAATCCAAACCTAAAACTGATTTACTGTTTTTCTTTTCTTAGTTGTTAAATAAAAATCAAAAAGCGTGAATCAAAAGGACTTAAATAGGACAGAAACGTTTGGTTTAGGAAAATGATTAGGAGTGGAATTCAAAGATAAACGTGAAGGTTTAAAATCACACTAAACCAAAGCAAAGAGTTTCAAAAACTTTCATAAAAATATATACGTTTTTTTTCTTTTTCTTTTTCATTTTTTTTTCTTTTTTTTTTCAAAACAAAGGCCATAAATATTTTTATTTTCCTTTTTGAGTTGGCCAAACAAAAATAAACATCACTTTTGAACATACTTCTTCTTTTTTTTCGAAAACCTTTCTCCACAAAAATCACAAAATACCCTATCAAAATCGTCAAAATAATTTATGAAACTCAAAAAGGCTAGTGTGATTCGATATGTTGGAAATTTTGGCTTTGGTGAAACTGAAATGAAGAGAGGAGCTATCAAATGAAATCGGAAAAAGGCTCAAAAACGGCTAACTAGTGGTAAAAGTTTTTAGGTTGGCAGGAAAGCTCAAACGAAAACAAAAACGGCCTAAATCATTTTCACGCTTTTGAATTTATTTAAAACAAAGGTTTGAAAAATTTCAAAAAGCGAGTCCTAGATAATAAAAGAAGATTGATGAAATTAACTCGAAAATAGAAATAATAGGTGACTTGGATCGTTCACATCTACTACGTTATTCAAAAGTTGACTTTACAAAAATTATTCAAAAACAAAAAAGAAAATAGTGGATGATGAATTTTTGAGAAAGTAAAGGAAATAAAAAACAAAAAACCATAATAGAAATGCGAGTTTTAGAAAAATATTTCACCTTAACATGCTACCGCGAATTAGAAACACAGCATGACCAACATTTTACTTGTGAAACATAATTAAAAAACACGATTAGAAATATTATAGTTAACTAAGTTATTTATAGGAGATTTTGAGTAAAACAAAATTAAAAACTGGGGGTACTTTTGAAATACCAAAATGTCTAAACTATTCAAAAACACATATATTTTTTTTTATTTTGCGAAATATTCTCTTTTTTTTGGATTTTGGATAATTTTTTCTCTTTTTTTGGAATTTTAAGATATTCATTTTTTTTTGGAAATATTTACAATATATACAAAAAGGAAATTATTTACACTAAGCAAAAATGAAGGAGGAAATCCTCCCCCAAGCTTAAAACAGACATTGTCCTCAATGGCTAAAGAAGGGGATTGGAGAAGGAGAGAAAAATAAAGTGCAGAATTGAAAGACAGAATTGAAATACAGGTACTTCCCCGGATTTATTTGCTGCGAAAGCTGAGTGATGCCGCTCCTCCGAATGTCTTCTTTGGACTTCGTGATGGATTAAGCAATATTGGAGCAGGCGATCGCAGAAGCTTCAGCTTGTCGGAGCCGTCCGAGGCAAAAATTGTAAAATAAAAAAAACAGAAAAAGATAACTTGGGTTGCCTCCCAAGAGCGCCCTTTGGTTAAAACGTCGTTGAGCTCGACGCATCAAAAAAAAATAATATTGTCCAAAAATGTTGTTGTCCCGAAATAAAATTGTTTTTAGCAAAAAATTAAAAGTTCAAGATTAGAGTTCGTGAAGCAGAAACTTAATAATGTTTGGACTGACATCATCATCACCGGAGAAATACAATTTAAGACGCTGACCATTCACTTTGAAATTACCCTTATCAGGGTGAGAAATTAAAACAGTTCCATAAGGAAATACTTCTAAAACAGAAAACGGGCCAGACCAGCGAGATTTTAATTTGCCCGGAAATAAACGTAAACGAGAATTATATAACAGGACTTGGTCGCCCGGCTTAAAGTTTTTAGGGTGCCTTAAGTGTTTATCGTGTAAACGCTTCGTCCGCTCCTTATAAAGTTTATTATTTTCATAAGCATAAGAGCGCCATTCATTGAGTTCATTTAGTTGAAATTTTCGAAGGTCACCGACTGAGTGGGGATCGAAGTTTAAAAATTTTAAGGCCCAAAAGGCGCGGTGTTCTAACTCTACAGGCAGATGGCACGATTTTCCATAGACCAGCCGATACGGCGTACATCCGAGGGCGGTTTTGTACGCTGTTCGGTAGGCCCATAAGGCATCGTCAAGTTTGGCTGACCAGTCTTTTCTAGAAGTTGAAACAGTCTTTTCTAATATTCTTTTTATTTCTCTATTAACTACTTCGACTTGACCGTTAGTTTTGGGGTGGTAGGCAGTGGAAAGCTTATGCGTAACGCCGTATTTGGTAAGAATTTTTGAAAATTGCGCGTTACAAAAATGGGAACCCCTATCGCTAACGATTGCGCGAGGCGTACCGAATCTAGAAAATATTTTTTTTAAAAACGTGACTACAACTCGGGAGTCGTTCGTAGGAAGAGCTTGGGCCTCAGCCCATCGTGAAACATAATCAACATCAACTAAAATATATTTGTTTCCGAAGCTAGAAGGAAGGGGGCCAACAAAATCAATTCCCCAGAGGTCGAAAATTTCGCACTCTAAGAAATAATTTTGCGGCATTTCGTTTTTATTAGAAATATTTCCCGACCGTTGGCAACTATCACACCTGCTCACAAAGGCTTGTGCGTCTTTAAACAGGCTAGGCCAGTAAAAACCCGCGCAAAGCACCTTGTGAGCGGTGCGAGCAGCTTGATAGTGCCCACCTGTCGGACCTTCATGCAAATGTTTAAGAATATCAATTCCTTCATCAAAAGAAACACATCTCCTTATCACCTGATCCGCACAAATTTTGAAAAGATGCGGGTCTTCCCAAAAGTAGTTCTTCAGCTCAGAAAAGAATTTCTTCTTTTGCTGAGAGGAGAACTCTTTTGGGAGAACCCGGGCCACTAGATAGTTGGCGATGTGCGCGAACCAAGGAGAAGTAGATGTATTAACTAAAAGCAGCTTCTCATCAGGAAAATAGTCATTAAAAGATTTTTCATTTAATTTTTCTATAAAGGGGTTATCTAATCTGGATAGATGGTCGGCGGCCAAGTTCTCGGCTCCTCGCTTATCACGGATCTCTAAGTCAAACTCCTGGAGGAGTAAGACCCAGCGAATCAAGCGAGGCTTGGCATCCGTTTTGGCAAGAAGGTACTTGAGGGCCGAGTGGTCCGTAAAAACAATGATTTTTGAAAGTGTAATGTAAGGGCGAAATTTATCAAACGCAAATACTACAGCTAAGAGCTCCTTCTCGGTTGTGGTGTAATTTTCTTGTGCAGATGTGAGGGTTTTACTAGCGTAATAGATGGGGTGGAAGTTCTTAGATATGCGTTGACCTAATACGGCCCCCACCGCAAAACTACTCGCATCGCACATAATCTCGAAGGGAAGGTCCCACACCGGAGCTATCATAATTGGTGCGTTAATTAACTTTTCTTTAATTGATTCAAAGGCAGAAATACAAGAGTCATCAAAAATGAATGGAGCGTCTTTTTCTAAGAGATGGGTGAGGGGCTTTGTGATCTTGGAGAAGTCCTTTATAAAACGACGATAAAAACCAGCGTGGCCTAGGAAACTTCTTATAGCTTTTATGTTTGTAGGCGGCGGCAACTTCTCAATAACTTCTATCTTGGCAACGTCTACCTCAATACCTTTAGCAGAAATTTTATGACCCAAAACTAACCCTTCCCTCACCATAAAATGGCATTTTTCCCAATTTAGGGCAAGGTTAGTTTCTTCGCATCATTCTAAGACTTTTTCGAGGTTTTCTAAACATCTATCGAAGGAATCGCCGAACACGGAGAAATCGTCCATGAATACCTCCATAATGCTTTCTACGTACTTGTCAAATATTGCGAGCATACATCGTTGGAATGTAGCCGGCGCATTGCATAATCCAAACGGCATTCTTCGGTACGCGAAGATGCCGAAGGGACAAGTAAACGTAGTTTTCTCTTGGTCCTCGGGGGAGATGGGTATTTGAAAGTACCCCGAGAGGCCATCGAGAAAACAATAAAAGCTATGGCCGGAGAGACGTTCTAAAATCTGGTCGATAAATGGTAAAGGAAAGTGGTCCTTGCGGGTGGCGTCATTTAACTTACGGTAATCTATGCACATACGCCAACCCGTCACCGTCCGTGTCGGGATTAATTCATTATTCTCATTACTAACTACGGTTATCCCTCCCTTTTTTGGAACTACCTGAACGGGGCTAACCCACTTACTGTCTGATATAGGGTAGATAATTCCTGCGTCTAATAGTTTCATAACCTCGCCCTTAACTACTTCTTTCATGTTCGGGTTTATACGGCGCTGAGGTTGGATAGAGTTACGCTAATTATCTTCCATTAAAATTTTATGGGTACAGAAAGATGGGCTTATGCCCTTGATATCAGAAATTTGCCAAGCAATAGCCCGGCGATGCTTACGTAGAACTACCAGAAGTTTATCATTTTGCGTATCCGTGAGGTAGGCCGAAACGATAACTGGTAACTTGGAATCTTTTTCTAAGAAAGCATACTTAAGGTGTTCGGGAAGTTCTTTAAGTTCTAGGGTAGGGGGTTCTTCATAAGAGGATTTTGAGATTCTTTCTTTTTCAAAAATAATATCTTCATAAACTTTTTTATAAGGAACGTAATAAGGGGTGGGGCTAGCAGCCAAGACGGCTTCTTGTAGCGATTCAGTGGGAAGAACAGAGGAAGAACAAAAATCAGAAAATTCTTTTTCAAACTCAGAAAGACAATAAGAAGATTCATCACTTCCTTGCAGTGATTCCGTTGTAAGAGAAGAGGAGCAAAAAGTAGAAAATTCTTTTTCAAAGTCGGAGAGGCAGTAGGAAGAATCATTACTCACGGCGTCTACGAAAAAGCATGAGTCATCGTTTGCTAAGGTGTTCTTCATCGAAGGGGTGATAGAAAATGTGACTTCGTCGTCGCCTACTCGAAGAAAGAGCTTACCATTGCTTACGTCAATGATGGCTCGGGAGGTGGCAAGGAAGGGTCGGCCAAGGATCAGGGGAACCTCGACGTCTTCTTCGATGTCCAAAATGACAAAGTCCACCGGGAAGATGAACTTGTCGACTTTCACTAGAACGTCCTCCACTATTCCTAACGGGTACTTGACGGATCTATCGGCTAGCTGGATACTCATACGCGTGGGGTTAAGGCTACCAATTCCTAACTTTTTGAACAACGAAAAGGGCATCAGGTTTATACTTGCGCCTAAATCGGCTAACGCGTGTTTAACAAAGAGATCACCGAAGACACACGGGATAGAGAAACTACCCGGGTCACTGATTTTCTTCGGCAAACCGTTTGTTAAAACAGCGGAGCACTCGACATTTAGCGTGACGTGCGAAAGATTCTCTAACTTCTTCTTGTTTGTGAGGAGGTCTTTAAGATATTTGGCGTATTTCGGCATCTGCGAAATAGCCTCGTGGAAGGGAAGATTAATGTGAATTTGTTTGAAGATTTCTAAGAAGCGGGAGTACTGATCATCTTGACGTTGTCTATTAAGTTCAGAGGGGTATGGAGGAGTTGAATTATTTTTGAAGATGGGTGGTGTAGTGAGATTATTTTCTAAAGCGGGGGTGATTACTTCTTCAGCAGAGGGTGTAAGCGGAGCGGAGCTTTGATTTTTAAAAGCGGGAGCGGAGCTTTGATTTTTAAAAACGGGAGCGGAGCTTGCCTCGGGCTCTTCACTTACCATACCGGAGACTTGCTTCCCACTCCGAAGAGTTATAGCTTTTGCTTGCTCTCTCAGGTTGGGTTCGGTATTGGAAGGAAGAGACCCTGCGGGTCGCTCAGAAATTATTTTCGCGAGCTGTCCTACTTGATTTTCTAGACTTTTTACGCTTTCGGTTAACGTTCTTATAGTGGCGTCATTTGTGGTGATATATTTAGAAAGTAATTCCTCCAAGCTTGGAGGTTTTGGGTAATTTTGAAGAGGTGGTGGTGGTGGTGGTGCAGAAAAATCATTTTGCGGGGGTGGGCGCATCGCATTTGATGGATTACTCCATGAAAAGTTCGGGTGATTTCTTAAAGTGGGGTTATAATTATTCGGAAAATTAAAACCAGGCGGATGAAAATTCGCAGCAGAAAAATTATTAAAAGCAGTTCTAGGCATATTATTAACATAATCTAAATGTTCTGGAGTAGGGGTTGCAGATTCCCATACCTGAGGGGCGGAGGCAGCAGTCATCTCCGTTATCTTTTTACTTAGGATTTCTACTTGCAGAGCGAGCTGGGAGACGTTGTCCACTTCATAGATACCTGCAGGCTTGTTCGGGCGGGACCTAGGCACATTCCACTGATAAGTGTTCATGGCCATGTCCTCAAAAAGCTCAAGAGCGGCTTCCGGGGTCTTATGATTTAAAGTACCGCCAGAAGCTGCGTCTATCATTTGCTTCGTGCTTTGATTTAGCCCGTTATAAAACGTCTGCACTTGTAACCATACAGGCAGCGCGTGATGTGGGCATCGTCTTAATAATTCTTTAAATCTCTCCCAGGTTTCATATAGGGTTTCAGAGTCTATTTGTTCGAAGGCAGAGATGTCGTTCCTAAGTTTTGCGGTTTTAGCTGGCGGAAAATACTTCGCCAAAAATTTTTCAGTTAATTCTTTCCAAGTGGTTATGCTATTTTTCGGAAGTGTGTTAAGCCACTGCTTAGCTTTAGTTCTTAGAGAGAAGGGGAAGAGTCTCAGCCTGATCGTGTCATTTGTGACACCATTTATCTTGAAGGTGTCACAAATTTCAAGAAAGCTAGCTATATGTGCGTTCGGATCTTCATCTTGAAGTCCGTCAAATTGCACATATTGCTGCACCATTTGAATTATGCTAGGCTTTAATTCGAAGTTATTATTTGCTATAGCAGGGCGGACTATACTTGATTCTGTTCCCTCGAGGTTCGGTCATGCATAATAGGACATAGTCCTTTGCACGGCCTCATCTACGTTGGGTTCTTCCATTCTTAAAGTAGCAAATGACTCGGAGTCCTCAACCGGCACTTGGATAGTAGGACCTTGAAATCGCGATCTTCTCCGAAGAGTACGCTCAATTTCGTGGTCCAAGTCCAAAATAACCGACGGACTCCCGCGGGTCATGCACTAAAAGAACAGAAAAGAAGAGGAGGAAGAGAAAAAGGATAAACTAGAAAAAAGATTAGAAAATTTTTTTTATTTTTTTTTTAAATAGAGATTTTTTTTTATATAGATTAACTCCCGAACTTCCCAAGGACTACCCCGTGAAGGGTTCGCAAGGTACTAGACAAGACAGTGGCGCTTAAAGCCCTTTGCCCTTTTCGAGAGAATTAGGTGGCGTAGAAAAATTGTGAGGTTGGTTTCTATTAAGAGCGGTGATAAAATTTTTTTTTTTTTTTGAATTTTTTTTTTTAAAAATTTAAAGAAGGAGGATGAGAAAGAGAAGATAAAATTAATAGGTTCGTGTTTTCAAAATATCAACAGAAATTGTGTCCACGGCAATGGCGCCAAAAACTTGTTGCGCGCTAGGGTTCAAAGAAAATAAACGCAACCGAACTAGCAACCCAATGAGGCAAGTATACCTATCGAATTGTAGCAAGGGGACACAAGTGTCGTATTGAAATCCGGGAACTGTTGGCTATGCTTACTCACACGAACGCTATTATCTTATCGACGGAAAAAACTAGGGTTTTAGAAAATCTAAGTGCAGGGGAGAAAGTAAAGCTATACTAGAAAGAGAAACACTGCAATTAAGAAGGCTATTAAGTAAACAACTAAGCTAGAAAGGAAACTACTGCAGTTAATTAAAGAGCACAAGATAGGAGATTACTACGAAAGGTAGAAAATATGAAATGGAAATGCACCCGACCAAGATTCACCTCGGCTAAAGACGGTTAAGAAAATGCGATAAAAATCTAAACTTAATAGGATAAGGGTCCTTGACCGTGGAGGTTCCTAAAGCTTGAACACGCTTCTCTCGAAGTCGTGCCCAACTGAGTTTAGGAAGGTCCGACCGACTCTCGTCTAAATCGGAGGCCTAAAACTCGCTTTACGCGGTGAACCCCACTATTGGATTTTACTCCAATCCAGGAGATTTGGACGTCTGCCTCTCTCGAGGGGTGCGTACAACTCCCTTTACTCTTGAATGCTCACTTCATTCTTTCGGCCTCTCGGCTAGCCCAGAATGAAAGCAAAGGCGGAGAGTATATATCGAAAATATACCTCCAACCCGTGATTAATCAAGAGTAATTCAAGACCCTAACCTAAAAAGAAAAGATTAATTAAAACATCATAACATAATCGCTCTAACCTCGGATCATCAAGATCGAGTACAAGGAGGATTAGTTAATCATTATGGAATGGAGGGAGGGGGATGAGTAGTAAAGCATAAGAAGGAACACAAGCTAAAGGAAGAACAATTTTATTAATGAAAAAGGGCAAGTTACACTAATGAAAATAAAATTACAAGTGCATGAAAATTAAACCCTATTCTAGCCCTACAATTAGCACTAAGCAAGAGCAAAGATTACAATAAAAGCTAAAACAAACTAAGATTAAACTAGGGTTAAACAAAAGTTACAAAGAGAGGGGGAGAGAGAGAGAGAAAGCATGAAAAAGGATCATGAAACAAAGGGGCAGCACCTCCCCCACTCAACCAAAGTTTGCTAAAATGGAGAGGGGGGGGGGGCTCAATTTATAGAAAATTTTCTCGGGTTGGTCACGCCCTCCGACACGCCCTAGGGGGGGCGTGTCAGGGGGCGTGACAGTACTATGTTGACCTCGGGCTCTGGATTCTGGCGGGAGGGATGATTGCTTCGGTACGTCGGTGGTCACGCCCTAGGTCACGCCCGTGACAGGGGGGCATGACAGGCACGTCATGTCCAAATCATTGGTCGGAAATCCGTCAGTCGTCGAAAAAGGAGGGTGTCACGCCCATGTCACGGGCGTGACATGGGGCGTGATAGTACTATTTGCGTGCTGAGGCGGAACGACATTTAATGCGGCGGCAGCTTTGCAGCAGAGGGCGACACGCCCATGGTCACGCCTGGTGACACGCCCGGGGAGGGCGTGTCAGGGGGGCGTGACAGCGGTTGTGACCGTTTTCCCGTCCCCTTCAGCAGGAGTCCTGGGGATCGGGTGACACGCCCTAGGTCACGCCCAGGGAGGGCATGACAGGGGGGCGTGACAGGCCATTTTGGCAATTTTTCTGCAAACCTGCAAAAAGACAAGAAAACGTTAGTGGCAATAAAATTTACATAAAAAGGATAAAAATAAACTAATAATAGACATAATTTATACAATATAAAATAGAAAATACGATAATAGTTTAGGCTACAAAACGTATTATCACCTGGCGGATTCCTGAAGTCCTTGCCTATACCGAAGTGGAAATTTGATGACATCTCCATGGATTCCATGCATTCTGAGGCGACCCCAACTCCACAATTGCCTTGACCTGATTGGGATTCGGCTCCACCCCTGAGGGCGTGAGGAGGTGACCCATGAACTTGCCCTTATTGGCCCCGAGGACACACTTCAAGGGTTTCAGCCTCATCTTGTATTTGCGCAAGGTGATGAAGGTGTCCTCCAGATACTGGAGGTGGGAGTCCACCTCTCGGCTCTTGATCATCAGATCATCTACGTAAACCTCCAGGTTCTTGGAATATCCGATCCATCATCTTTTGGTATGCCGCCCCTGCATTTATCAACCCAAAGGGAATTATCTTGTAGCAGTAACACCCATACCCAGTGATGAAGGATGCATCTTTTACATTGGGGGGTGCATCATGATCTGATGTTAACCTAAAAAAGCATCCAAGAAACTCATTATAGGAAAACCGATGGCTGAGTCAACCAGCGTGTTGATTTGAGGCAAGTGGTAACAATCTTTAGGACATGATTTATTAAGCAAAGATAAATCAATACATATTCTCTACCGCCCGTCTCCTGTTTTTTACCATCACAATATTAGAGACCCAACAGGGGTATTGAATTTCGGATACAAAGCCAGCCTTTAGGAGCTTGGCCACCTCCTCCCTAATGGGCTCAACCAGCTTGTCCGGGATGGACCACTTCTTCTGCTGTATGGGGCGAGATTCTGGATCTAGGTTGAGGCGGTGGCAGACAACGTCCGCATCGATCCCTGGCATCTCTGACGCGCTCTAAGCGAAGATGTCCACGTTCTTCTAGATGCATGCCATCATCCTCTCCTGGTCCACCGGGGTCAGCCCCCCGTTGATGCGCACATTCTCCACCTTGCCTCCCAGGGTGAGGACCTCTATCTCTATGAAAGTGAGTGTAAGATCAATCCTTCACTCTATAGGGGGGGTGAATAAAGTGTTTTTAAAATAATTTTGCAAGTGTGTCCCACATCTCCTTGGAGGTCTGGCAGTGAACCAAGTTTAGGAAGGTTGAGTCATCTACAGCACTAGCATTGATGTTTCGTGCTCTCTTGTCCAAGCAAGCTAATATGACCTCATCTTTGGTCATTTCAGATAATGTCTTTGGTGTTTGGATGTTGGCTTCCAGGGAAGAGACCTTCATTGGATTGACAGGTCCCTCCCCAAAAGTTGCAAATATTCTTGGATCATAGGATTTCATGAATAGACTCACCCTTTCTTTCCATATTCCAAACTGCTCCTTTCTGGAGATGGGGAGTTTCATGGAACTCCGCTCTCTACGGCTCTCTCCTGAGACAAAGATCACTTAACTGGAGCTACCTTTGGCAATCAATCAGATTGTGAAATCCTTTTTGAGGAACCTCCCTCTGATACCAAATTATAACAACCCCGCCCCTTACCCGGGGCGGCGGAGCTCCTTCCCTGCAAAGTATTAGCAAAACTAAACATAGTAATGAAAGTGCAATTTAAGCACACTTCACCACAGGCGTATGCACGAATGACCACACACCCTGTGCACTCAGGGCACATTCTCGATGTCCGGAAAAAACCAGGGCCCACCACCATTCATATGACTGTAACAAACATGAACATTTGGTATTCTTTATGGCCCGCGCAAGGCCTAAGACCTGTAACTATGTCTGCGACATGCATCACTACCCACGGACGCACTACAAAGCTACTGGGTAGGTTCAGCCCTTTCCCATTGCTCACATCACGGGGAAAAAACTACCGCGACGTGGGTTGGCCTCCCCATTCCCACTCTTCTAGTCAAAACATAACCCTATTATGCTACATGGGTGGCGCGCAGGCCACCAGGATGGGCTCCTAGAGCTCTCAGCCCCACAACATAAGCCCTAGGTCTCCATGATACAGGCCACAAACAAATCAAGGAACTACCGCCTGCGGTAGCACTACCGCCGCGCGGTATCTGGCAGAAATTTTATTCTACCCAGTTTTCCAGGTGTCGGCCCGGAGAGGGCAATGTCATCAACACCTTCTACTGGGACGAGCTTGCCTTCTCCATCTCGCACATCGAGGTAGGGTTGCGCCTCCCCCTCTGGACGGAAATCCGCTAAATCCTCAAGTACTTTGGCACGGTGCCCGCACAGCTGAACCCGAACGCGATCACTATGATGGTCACGTTCGCTTGTCACCTCCATCGCAAGTGGATTGAATTCAACCTCGCCATCTTCCGTAAGCTCTTCACTTACCGCGTGACCAAGCACATCAAGGTTCGTGAGTCTGCAAATAAAAATCATAACTGGGTATCCAAGATCATCTTCATCTAAGGCGACCTGGGCAATATACCCTTCTACCCCCAGCAGAAGAGCGAGGATGTATATCGGCCTCCAACTTTATCTGGCATCGATGCTGAGCTGAACAAATTCTTCCTGGGGAAGGACTTTTAGGTCGCCTTACTTTGAAAGGGCCTCGACTCGCTTCCCCCCGTTCTCCCTGGCGAAGGTACACTCTTTTTTTTCCTATTCCTTTCGGCTCGTCTTCAACAATTGTTTTTCTAACTCAAGTCCTTCTCCACAGGGGAGCGATCAATTCCCAAATATTTGCCTCATGCGGACTCGGGAGTTAGCCCGAACCCGTTCGCCTGTGAGCGGGCAGCGGCGGCGGCCTACTGAGGAGACTTGGGGTCTGGCAGACCCTCCTCCAGCCATAAACAACTTGGCCTCGAAGGGTCCAACTCGCCTCGCTTACCCCCACCACTAAAGAAGTTGAAGGTGACGGTGGTCTCTGGGGGGGGGGGGGGGGGGGTACTACAACAACAATAACTAGTTCGGGGGAGACCACAACAACAATAATAAGTTTACATAAGCTCGCCGGAGAGCACACCAGAAGCGTTGCCATAGAGCTCGCTGAAGGGCTCTCCAGAGAAGGACCTGGAGGGTGGCGAGCCCTCCACCTCCCCTGCTGCAGCAACGACTGAGTCCTGCGAGTCGAGCCTGCAAAAGATCCACCCCCTCTTTGGCTTTGGGGGAAAGTCAAAAGGCCCGTTCGGTAAACGGATGGTGCGGTGGGATGAGCAGACCCACATGGTCTCCATCTCATCACTCCATCCCTCCTGGTCGGGGAGTCAACCCACCTCCGATTACGCTTATGCGCTATGCTTCAGCCTGTATGTGCGCGAAGATGTCGAGGCATACAAGATCCCGACTCTTCGTCAGCTCGTCCTCGAAGGTCTGCAGGCCTAGATGCGGGCCTTGGAACAACACCACATGGTTGTCCGCCGCGGCTTCAACCTCAACCACTAGCTGCTGAAGGACGAGCATGATCGTGACCTTGCCAAAGACAATGCTGCCGACCTAGCGAGTCGACCGCAAGTCGCTAAGAACCTCCTCGCAAAGGATAGCGGTGGGTTGGTAAGCACCGACCAACCCATTCCTTTTTCCCTTAAGATTTTTTTACGCATGTATATCTTACCTTACCTTTTTCCCAGGATGCCGAAACTGCGAGTGAGCTGCAGGCTCATGCCGCAGAGCTGGAGAAAGAGAACAACAGACTGAGGGAGGAGAACAAAGGGCTCAAGGGCGAGCTAATCCGGCAGAGAAACATATTCCTCCCTCAGTCTAGCGGCGAGTCGAGCATCCCTCCAAAATGGCCAAAAGTCTACAACGAGGCCAAGGTCACCGAGAAGATGTGGATCAATTCCATCAGCACCGCCGACTACACCCTCTAGATGATGAAAGACATGGATGTGTTGGTGGAGGGATGCGAAGAGATCACAGCGATGGATCTTGTGACGAACCTGTTCCCGTCGGCCACCCATCCCAGCGAGGAGGAAAGCTTCGAGTTACTGTTCAAGGATATAAAGGGCTATAAGGGCGTCCACTTATCTGGAGGGGAGAGCAAGGAGGACCACCCGTCAGGAGGTGAGGGCGAGAGCTGACTCGCGCCTCCTGCTTTTTTTGCTTTTTCTTCCATTGTAATTCTCTTTCCCCCTTTTTAAAATCTCGCCGAGGCAAGATCACCTTTGTAACATAACATATTCCCGTTAATGAAAAAGAAAGTATTTAGCTTGAATTCTTCTCCTTTTTTTAATTCACTGTGATGTGCTCGCCTGCGAGCCGCCCTCTTTCATAGAGCGACCTCGCTAGGATTGAACTTGCCGCTAGAATGTATTTGAGTTAGGATTCGTACTCATAGTGGGACCTTGTGAGCTCGCCGACCTCGGGAAGTCAAGGGGCGGATTTCTCGCCGCGCTAGGCTCGCGACCATCCAGCTCGCCTGCGATAATTTTTTTTCTCGTCAATATCAACCTAAAGTTGTTAAAAATTTCCAAGTAAAATTTTAAGAGGGTGGAAATGTACCGACAAGGACTGCCTTCTATCGCCTTCCCCAGTAGATGCTGTGAACTTAGCTCGCCATCCCCTTTACCCTGCCTTTAGACATTCACCCCATGGTAGTTGGGTTGGATCGTTTGCTGAGCTGGGCCGCGAACACAAAGCTCGCATGGGATGGTTCTTCTTCTTTGAGACTTGACGAAAAGCCGGGAATCTTCCAAGAAAATCCTTGGCAGGCTGGGGGATAACTGCTGACCATAGTCTCGACTCGCCGACCTGCCAAGGTCTCAACTCACCTTTTTCGGCTCACCCATGGATTGAAGGGCTCAACTCCTTGTTATCCCTGTGATCTTTGTCTTCGAATTTCGAATGCCTGGGTTCTGGATTTAGATATCGCCACGTCCATCGAGAATCCTAGCCCTATCAGCAAGGTGGAAGCCTAATGGCGGAAGTATCTCGGGACTCAGTCCTAGG
Organism: Platanthera zijinensis; assembly: GCA_039513925.1. Classification (NCBI taxonomy): domain Eukaryota; kingdom Viridiplantae; phylum Streptophyta; class Magnoliopsida; order Asparagales; family Orchidaceae; genus Platanthera; species Platanthera zijinensis. The sequence continues at coordinate 132,447,000 of CM077080.1, read as the reverse complement.
GTCATAACGATGTCAACCGGTGATCTTGGACCTGCCAGCTAGGTGGAATCTAGATAACAGGAGCATCCCTTGAGCAAACCACAGAGCGAGATAATTTCCTTTGGCCAACCTCCGGGCGCTACCACCGGCCCACTTAGCTAGGTGAGAGCCTGACGGCGGGTGTTAAGCATCAACAAGACTGAACCCTAGTGTCATAATTATGTCCAATGGGGATCCCGACCCTACCAGCTAGGTGGAAGCCTAACAGCGGGAGAATCCCGGGACCAAACCCTAGAGCGAGATAATTTCCTTTGGCCAACATCCGGGCACTACCACTAGCCCAATCAGTTAGGTGAGAGCCTGACTGCGGGTGTTGAGCATCAAACAAACTCAGCCTTAGGGTCATACCGATATCCAACAAGGATCCTGGCCCTGCCAGCTAGGTGGAAGCCTGACAGCCAGAGCATCCCATGACCTAACCCCTTAGCGAGATAATTTTTTTTGGCCAACATCCGGGCGCTACCACCGACCCAATCAGCTAGGTGAGAGCCTGACAATGGGTTTTGAGCATCAACCAGACTCAGCCCTAGGGTCATAATGACGTCCAACGGGGATACCGACCCTACCAGCTAGGTGGAATCCTGACAGTGGGAGCATCCCGGGACCTAACCCCAGAGTAAGATAATTTCATTGGTCCAACCTCCGGGCGCTACCACTGGCCCAATCAGCTAGGTGAGAGCCTAACGGCGGGTGTTGAGCATCAACCGAACTCAGCCCCAGGGTCATAACAACATCCAATGGGGATCCTGGCCCTGCCAGCTAGGTGGAAGCCTGAAAGTGGGAGCATCCCGGGACCTAACCCCAGAGCAAGATAATTTCCTTTTGCCAACCTTCGGGCGCTCATCGGCCCAATCAGCTAGGTGAGAGCCTGACGGCGGGTGTTTAGAATCAACCGAACTCAACACTAGGGTCATATCGATGTCTAATGGGGATTCTGACCCTGCCAGCTAGGTGGAAGCCTAACAGTGGCAGCATCCCGGGACCTAACCCTAGAGCGAGATAATTTCCTTTGGCCAACCTCCGGGCGCTACCATCGACCATATCAGCTAGGTGAGAGCCTGACAGCGGGTGTGTTGAGCATCAACTAGACTCAGCTGTAGGGTCATAATGACGTTCGATAGGGATCCCGTCCCTGCCAAATAGGTGGAAGCCGGACAGCGGGAGCATCTCGGGACCTAACCTAAAGCGAGATAATTTTCCTTTGGCCAACCTCCAGCCCTGCCAGCTAGGTGGAAGCCTGATAGTGGGAGCATTTCAGGGCTTAGTTTGATAAATACAACTTGCCACCAACTTGATCTACAAAAAGGTTGAAGCATCAAAGGATTTTATATATATTGAAGGAATGGGCATATATATTCTCACGGATAGAAATTCTTCAATTCATCACCACTCCAGGTGTGACTTAGGGTCTCTCCCTCCACATCTCGGAGATGGTACCCCCTTACCTTAGAGCTTCCTAGACAATATAAGGGCCCTCCCAGTTTGGGTTGAGCTTCCCCACTGCTGTGGATCTCCCTACTGCATCCACCTTCTTCAGGATCAAGTCCCCTTTTGCGAACTATTTGACCCTGACGTGCTTGTCAAAGTACTTATCCATTATGCATTTTACCTCTTCCTATCAAATGGTGGAGAGATCACGCAACTCTTCCACCATATCAAGGGAGAGCTTTCATTCCTCCTCATTTTCAGCTTGCCACTCTTCCCTTCCTGCCTTTGCCTCGACCACCCGAGGCATCCAGACCTCGAACTCTATTGGAAGCATGACCTCGCACCCATGGGAGAGCTTGAAGGGGGTCTCTTCGGTGGCCGTGTTGGGAGTGATACTAAGGGCCCAAAGAACTGATGGAAGCTGCTCCACCCAGCTTCCCTTCAAATTCTCCACCTTCTTTTGGAGTAGGTGGACGATGATTTTGTTCGCCGCCTCCACCTGCCTGTTGCTCCTAGGATGGTGGACCGACGCGAACCTGAGGTCGATCCCGAGCTATCCACAAAAATTGATGAATTAAGTGCTAGTGAACTGAGGCCCATTGTCCGTGATAATAGCCTAGGGCAGGCCGCGTGTAACGCCCCAAATTTTTTTAGGCATGAGATGCTTCTCTGGGGGTTACCGCCAGACGGTAGCTTGTTACCGCTCGGAGGTAGCTCTAGTGATAGCATCGAGCTCTCGAGAAAATGTCGAGCTCTCAAGAAAATGTCGAGCTCTCGAGAAAGACGTTACCGCACAGCGGAAAGTTGTTACCGCGTGGCGATAGCATGGTATTTAAGCTCGCAGACCTCTCGACAAGCTATCACTCGGCGATAAAGTTACCGCTGGCGATAGCTAGGTCAGTTTATTTGCTATGGTTCTCGGGATCATACCGCATGCCGGTAGAAGTTAGCGCATGATGGTAGCACCCGGTATCGTGTCGTAACCGACGCCTCTATTGCACGGAGTTAGCATCCTATCGCGCGGCAGTAGTGAAACCGAAACAATGTTGGCCATATGTCAGCCTGTGATTTGATGGTTTGTGCGGTTGCGTTCGAAATGAGGCATTGAATTAAGTTACCGCACGATGGTAGCTAGTTACCACACGGCAGTAGCTTTATTTATATGCTTGACTTTGGCCGTTTTCACTTCATTTCTTTTGGAGTGAGGGTTTTGGCCTGGTTTTCCAGGAGGAAGAGCAGCGGCGCAGGAGGGTAAATCTTGCTGCCGTTGAAGTTCCGGAGTTCCGATTCGCAAGCCAAGTCCGGATCTATGGACGCAAGATCGTTGTGGTCATGTTCATCCTCTAGATCTTTGGCATGGCACCAAAGAGAGCACAAAGGGTAATAATTCTCAACTTGGACATGTGAAGTCCTCTTCCTTTTGCATAGGGAACCCTATCCCACGAGTGGGCGGTGAGCGTGAGGTTTTCCTTCGGGTAGATATGGTATATCCCCGTAGTTTTTATATATAGAGTTCAGAATCGAAGTATGAACATAGGCATGGTGTGTGAAGCCCATCTGGATCGGTTGGTCTGGATTGGTGATGTTTTCATTATGCTTGTATTGGCCGGAGAAGACTCCGTGATGTTTGTTTTTTGGGTTTTTACATGGTAGATTACAGCAGGGAACCTTGGAGACTAACTCCAAGGAGCACTTGGAAAACTGGGTAGAATCAAATTTCTGCCAGATACCGCGCGACAGTTGTGCTACTGCAGGCGTTAGTTCCTTGATTTGTTTGTGGCCTGTATCGTGGAGACCTAGGGCTTGAGTTGTGGGGCTGAGAGCTCTAGGAGCCCAGCCTGGTGGCCTGCGCGCCACCCATGTAGCATAATAGGGTTATGTTTTGACTAGAAGAGTGGGAATGGGGAGGCCGACCCGCGTCGCGGTAGTTTATTCCCCGCGTTGTGAGCAAAGGGAAAGGGCTGAACCTACCCAGTAGCTTTGTAGTGCGTCTGTGGGTAGTGATGCCTGTCACAGACATAGTTACAGGTCTTAGGCCTTGTGCGGGCCATAAAGACTACCAAATTCTCATGTTTGTTGCAGTCATATGAATGGTTGTGGGCCCTGGTTTTTTTACGGACATCGAGAATGTGCCCTGAGTGCACGGGGTGTATGGTTATTCGTGCATACGCCTGTAGTGAAGTGTGCTTAAATTGCACTTTCATTACTATGTTTTGTTTTGCTAATACTTTGCAGGGAAGGAGCTCCGCCGCCCCGGGTAAGGGGTGGGGTCGTTATAATTTGGTCCGCTTTAGCTGACCATTTCCTTGTTTTGCCACCATTCGGTGGATTGTTCTTATGCAGGAACAGGTGATCCAAGTGACAAGTAGCTGGCTAATGCCCTTGATGTTGTGCTGGACCCTTGAAGGCCAAAGCGAAGTGTTTACTTTTACAATTTTCATGTATTTTCTGTCTGCATGCCGAAGTATGTAAAACACATTAATTCAAGTTGAATGTTTTAAGGTCATAATGCCAAGACTCTATGTGTATTTGTACTTTCATTCCTGCTTTGTGTATTAGTGGATATTCATGTTCTGTGATGGGTTCTTCTAACTTACTTAAAAGTTTCCGCTAGAATGCTCCGTGTTAGGTTTCGATTTTGTATCATAGTATTTTGGTATTAATATGTAACTCCACTGACTATCCGTGGAATATGGCGTGGGGCCCCGACTGGACCTTCTATTATATCTCATATAACAGATGGGGGTGTTACAAATTTTGTATCAGACTAAGGTGTCGGTCTTTCTTAGGAGAATTCGTGTACAAATTCTTTTTTTAAGGTGTGGTGAGCACAAGCATGTGAATCATCGTTATAACATGAAAAGAACCCATGAATGTCCCCTTAGGAATGAAAATACACATGTTTAAGGAACCTGAGTGTTCCTATGATTGCTTTTTGGCAATTTTTGTCACCTAATTGAGAGTTTCTTGATTATAGGTGATAAGGAGTGGTGTAGTGCAGTCACAATGTAAGCACTCTGTGGAGAGAAGTGCGCTTAATGACATGCCTACGACCCCTCCTTTTGCTGAAACCATCTGAATGGTAGCTGAAGTAGTGCTCTCTATGATCAATGCCCACTAAGGAAGGCATGTGCAACCCCTGTCCTTGGGGTGACTTCAATACCGATTGGTACTCTAGAGCAAGTGGAAATTAGAAGATCATCAAATCAGCAGTTGAAAATGCTTTTGACGCAAGGGACGCACTCAGTTGATTAGTATTTGCATGCGTTTATCACGATAAGGCGCTACTCAGAGTTTGAGTTGGAGGACGAACAGACTATGGTAAACAGGTTTTATAATGGTCTGCGTGATGATTTATGAATTCTATTGGTATGACCGAAGTTATTGGGATTTCAAGCGTTGGTGGAGTCAGCTAGATCAACAAAAGTAGATTTGGGGAAAATCCGCCAGATGCTAGTTTGTAGGGTACCAAACTCTGCGGTTTCTGCAAAGTCTGAACACCACAGGAGTTGGCATAAGAGGTCTAGAACCTCTACTGGTCAAGTCCCTTATGCTTGCCATATTTGTGGCAAGTCAGGAAACCTTACCCGCGATTGTCATGCTGATGCCCTGAAGAAAAAGAAAGCTGAGTCAAGAGAAATTGCAGGGCAAGTCCCACTTACTGTTATATGTGTGGCAAGACAGGACATATTGCCATGAAATGTCGGAGTGGTACTCCAGTGTCAAAGGAGGCTGGGTCTAGAGCAACCTTTGGGCGAGGAAGCCCAATCCACTATTATAACTGTGGCAAGCCAGGACATTTAGCTCGTGACTGTTGGGGTAGGTTTCCAAAGACAAAGGAAAAGGCAGAAGGCCTTAAGCAAAGGGACTAGATGATAGGTACGCTTTAGCTTATAGCTTTGATACCTACGACGTGATTAGTTATTGACATATGATTTGTGTAAGTGGGCTTTGTCCCACTCTTGGTGGTGGAGAGTACTGTTCGTTGTGGGACTTCTCGCTCCTTAACATCTAAGGTTTTTCTTGTGGTACGTATTATTGCTTTCTGATGTATCGATTATGGATATACAAACCAAATGGAAACATGGTCGTTAAAGATTGTAGGTGGTGTAACCCTAAGGGGGTCACACTAGGGTTAAACAATGAAAGCGAGACTAAGTTAGCAGTTCTTGAGGGGGGGGGGGTGGACAGAGTTGTTCTTAACTAGAGACTACGAATCCCAAGCCTGGGTTGGTCGACGTTTCGTTGGTGTCGGAGCTTGCCGACATATTCCCCGAAAGTGTCCCTGGAGCCCCACACCGGAGAGAGATCGAGTTCACCATTGAGTTGAATTCTGGTGCCAAGTTGGTGATGCGGTCTCCTTACCTCTTAGCACCGAGAGAGATGGAGAAATTAAAGGCACAACTTAAAGGGTTGATAGAGTAGGGGTTTGTGTGTCTAAGTTCGTCACCTTGGAACGCCCCGGTTCTCTTTGTGGTAAAAAAGGATGGAAGTCTGCAGCTTTATATCAATTAACGGGAACTGGATAAGCTAACAGAGAAGAATAAGTACCCGATTCCGAGTATTGATGATTTGTTCGATCAGCTAGTTTGGATCGACTATGTATTCGAAGCTGGATTTGAAGTCTGGTTACTTTCAGCAAAGAATCAGGGAGAGTGATATTCCCAAGACAGTGTTCAGTATACGGTATGGGCATTATGAGATTATTTTCATGCCTTTCGGGATGACGAATGCACCATCAGTCATTATGGATCTAATGAACAGGACGTTTAAGGAGTATTTGGATCGGTCCATGACTGTGTTTATCGATGATATCCTAGTGTACTCCCTATCCAAGGATGATCATGTGGAACACCTGCATCTATTGTTCTCCAAATATGAGTGTTGGCTGTCCTCGGTAGCATTCCTTGGTCGCGTGGTTAGTGGCGAGGGAATTGCAATAAATTCGGTGAAGGTGGTTACGATACGGGAATGGCCTGTGATGTCTTCTATGTCAGAAGTCCGAAGTTTTCTGGGGCTTGCCGGCTATTACAGGCGCTTCATGGAGAACTTCTCACGGATAACACTGCACCTCACTTCTTTGACAAGGAAGGATCAGAAGTTTGGTGGGTCGCCGGAGAGCGCACAAGATTTTCAAGAACTAAAGTGTCGTCTAACCACGGTGCCCGTCTTATGTTCGCCTTGTGGTTTGGAGGGCTTTGAGATTTTCAGTGATGTCATTGGGAGTGGATTAGGTCGTGTTCTGCTCTAGCACGGGAAGGTGATAGCCTATGGATCACGTCAGTTGAAGGTGCATGAAGGGAATTACCCGGTCCATGATTTGGAGTTGGCGGTTGTACTAGTTGTGCAGAAGCTTTGGAGACGCAACCTAAATGGTGTGAAGGTCGATATTTATACATACCATAAGAGCTTGAAGTACCTATCAGATCAAAAGGATTTGAATATGCCTCAACAAAAGTTGGATGGAGTTCCTTGGTTATTACACCTTCAAGATACACTACGTACCTGTGAAAGGTAATGCAATTGCGGATGCGTTAAGCCGCAGAAGCTCCAGCACAGGCCAATTGGTTAACAATGCATGTCGAGCATCTCGTTCGAAATTTAAAGGCCTTAGAGATCTCTTGTATTGATGAGATGTCTAGTGCTGAAGTACGGTTGAACTGGACGGAAGTGCTGTATGACTTGGCTGATCGGATTCGACAGGCTTTGGAGTTGGATGACAACATGAAGCAGTTCATGGTTGAGGCTTTGGATGGGTCAAATACCGAATTTACCGTCGATGATGGGTTATCATGGAAAGGCAGCCGATTGTGCGTTCCCAATGTTGGTAAGTTGTGAGAAGAATTATTGTATGAGGCGTACTTTACAAAGTATTTGATTCACCCCTGGAGCACCAAGATGTTCAAGGACATGAAGAAATTGTTTTGGTGCCCGAGTTTGAAGAAAGACAAAGCATTTTATGTGGCAAAATGTCAAACACGTGCCTTGGTGAAGGCCGAATGCCAAAACCCTGGCGGATTCCTGAAGTCCTTGCCTATACCGAAGTGGAAATTTGATGACATCTCCATGGATTCCATGCATTCTGAGGCGACCCCAACTCCACAATCGCCTTGACCTTATTGGGATTCGGCTCTACCACTGAGGGGGTGAGGAGGTGACCTATGAACTTGCCCCTATTGGCCCCGAGGACACACTTCAAGGGTTTCAGCCTCATCTTGTATTTGCATAAGGTGATGAAGGTGTCCTCCAGATACTGGAGGTGGGATTCCACCTCTCGGCTCTTGATCATCAGATCATCTACGTAAACCTCCAGGTTCTTGGAATATCCAATCCATCATCTTTTGGTACGCCGCCCCTGCATTTATCAACCCAAAGGGAATTATCTTGTAGCAGTAACACTCATACCTAGTGATGAAGGATGCATCTTTTACATTGGGGGGTGCATCCTGATCTGATGTTAACCTGAAAAAGCATCCAAGAAACTCATTACAGGAAAACTGATGGCTGAGTCAACTAGCGTGTTGATTCGAGGTAAGGGGTAACTGATGGAGACGACGGCCCACAACATTTCAAGGACGGCGATGGCATGCTTGTGGACGACCATGCGGAGCGTCGGCATAATAGCCGTCCAGAACGCAAACCCATATATTATTAATTAATAATAATTATTAATAATAAATTATTATTAATTAATAAGTCATTTCTATGTTTGGTATTTTTATGTCGCAAAGTTATTTTCATTTCATGTATGATGGGTGCTTATAACCATCATTTGTTATTTTTATTTCATGTTCTTTATTTTTGTAATTGTTATGTCATGATGGGTGCAAATAGCCATCATGAGTGGTTTAATTTTCTAAGGTGGAGATTGAGTGGTGTATCCTATATATAGGCATGTATGTTTCATATTTTAGTTAGTGAATGAATGAAAAATTAAAACCCTCACTTTGAGAAGTTTCCCTCCTCCCTCTCTTGGCAAATTTCGGCCTCCCTTGGTTCTCCCCCTCTCTTGGCCGCCGGCCACCCTTTCTTCCCCCCCTCTTCCTCCTCTCCTTCTAGCAACCCGAGCCCCTTCCTCCTTGCAACTTCTAGATCGGCCACCATCCCCCCTCCACTTCATAACCTCAGCCACCCACCACCTTGCCAAAACCGACCACCACCTTCCATATTTAGCCCTCAAAACCTTCCATATTTGCTCTCTCCTTCTATATATATATATTTATTGCCAAATATAAGATCTCTTCGTGGGAATTTCCAACTCCGGCATGACGCGAAGAAGGCGGATGAGTTTCTCTCCAACCGGCGTGACTCTGGCGGAGCCTTTGAAGAAGCGATTCAAGTAGAGTGAAATCGGAATCACCCATTCCGATTGGGTAACGAAACTTTTCTACCGTTGCGTGTTTTCTATCCTTAGATTAATTCGTGTGGTGGATTTTCTTGGCGTTAATTTTGATAGCATTGAAAATATCGTGGATAACTTTCATCGTTTTGTGTCTTTTTCTTGATTGATCTAATTTTCGTAAAGGGGTTTGGCGAGCCCTCGTTTTTCTTTTGTTGGGAGAGATCTACCTTTTCCGGATCGTGTTTTATTCGGTAGATCTCTTTTGGTACAACACCGCTCGATCGGATCGTGTAGGTCCCTTTAGCCGGAAAGAATATTGGTTTATAGTCCTTGTTCGATCCCTATCGGTTTGGCTACCCATACGCTAGTATAAAATTGATAACATTAATTACGTGGTGCCGCGTAGATCGATTGTGCGAGTGTAGAATTTGGTTCGTAGAGAGCTAGTCGTGCGCGTCCGTAATTATATTTCGGTCCAAACGTGTACGCCTACATCAATTTGGTATCAGAGGGAGGTTCTCGTCAATTTCCTAATTGGCACTCCTCCCCCTCTCAAAATTTAAAATTCAAAATTCAAAATTCAAATTTTTAATTTCAAATTTCAAATTTCACATTTCGAAAATTCAAAATTCAAAATTCGAATTTTAAAATTCAAAATTAAAAATTCAAAATTCAAATTTCAAATTTCAAATTTCGAATTTCAATTTCAAAATTTAAAATTCAAAATTCAAAATTCAAATTTCAAATTTCGAAATTTTGAAATTTCAAATTTTAAATTTCAAATTTCAAATTTCAAAGTTCGAAATTTCAAATTTCAAATTTCAAAATTCAAATTTAAAATTTCAAATTTCAAATTTCAAAATCTAAAAAATAAAATTCTGGAAAATCTCTATCTTATTTTTAATAAGAAATCCAAAAAAAATTATTTTTTCATTCAGTCATTATTTTTATTAAGTTATTTTAAAATTTAATAGTTGGTCTGCCAATAGCGGCCTATATTTTTATTTTTCAACAAAACATCAAAAAAAAATTTATTAATAATCTTCATATTTTGTTTAGGAAGAAAATCTATTTTCTATAAGTATTACCCTAGTGGTTAAGCGGGAACAATTCCGACAATCCTAATTTATTTGGGTCAGTTTACTTTTCTTTGCATGTACACAAGTATTGGATCGAGTTTTCTCTCCAGTTCTTACGATTATGGCCTATGACGTTCACGTTTCCCATTTAGACTATTGGTATGATAAATCCATGGTTAAGCCTCCCCCTAGGCAAAGCCACATTAATCTTACCTATGATGGTTTAGGGTACCCTATAAATTTTAGGGATTGGCTTAAGGAGATAGAACTTCATTTTGACTGTCGCGAATGGGATGACCTCCAAAAGGTCCACTTCGCCCGAGAGCAGTTAATAGGTCGAGCCCAGTCATTCTGGATAAACGAAGAGCGTCGTGTTGGCAATTATACACACACGTGGTGGGCGATGCGTAGCCTCCTCTCGGATCAATTTGATCCCACCAATCTCCGTACTACTAACGCCAAACCTTTGAGTGAGTATCGTTATGGCGCTAGTTCCATACCAACCATTAGGACTGACTATAAACCTAATGCCCAGATCAAACGACACATTGTTGAGCGATCTCCGCCGATTATGCCTGTAGACCCTTTTGAGTCTCCCCCTGAGTTGTCTAGTCTAGTTATTGATTCTCCTGTTGAGTCTAAGGTATTGTCTAGGATCGTGCCCGTCACTGAGGACGAGGCTGTTATCTTTGATGATGATAGCGACGATGAGGAGATTGGTTACCCTAGTGACTTGGATGAGGATTCCACCACCGAGGAATCATCTCCACTCCCCGTCGATGACATTTTGGAGCCTACAGTTACTCCTGCTGAGATTACACCTGAGTCGGTAGGCATTTTACCTGATGATGAGAGTTTCCTTAGTAGTGACACAGGAGACGATCTGTTCGGACTCGAGCTGGTTCCTCTTAGACCGAGATATTTTGAGGACTGTTCTGATGATCCTGATATATTGGACGTTCCGACTGATTGGGAAGACTTACCATTGGTGAGCGAGTTATGCCTCGATGATTTTAGTGCTATGAGCCCGAACAATATTTCTTTTATGCAAACACCTTTATCTGACATTCCTAATTTAAAGCTTCCGTTGTGCTCAATTTTACCCTTGTCTGAGACCATAATTGATTCTAAATTAAATAACTTGGATAGTGTGTCAGAAGAACTTGTAAGCAAGAAAGTTGCATTAATTGACGACTTTTTGGATTGGACCCCGGGTTTGATTTTACCGACTCGTCCCCCTGACCCGTTGATTCGACGTACTGATCATTTAGGACATGAGTGTGGTACGATTGATTTCAGGAGTTCTACAGTGCCCCCTGAGTTCATTCTGCCAGTACCCCCAGATGAGGTCCCGTTAGTGCCTCCAACTCACATATTATTGTTGCCAACCTATGACCCGACGACTGATTCTGATTTACATGATATATCTAATGAATTGGTAGACATGTTGGATGAATTTTCTGTAAGGGCAAATCCATTGTTTGAATTTTCATATGAATTTAATGGCTTGCAACCGGGTGATCTTTCTTGGACGTTAAACCCGTGTTTCGACGTTGAGAATGACTTAGCCCCTCCTTTAGACATATCCCCTTTGACGACCTATTACCCTACGAGTCCATCGTTGGTCACACCCTCGGATGTTTTAGATTTTATTTCTGTGCCGACTATTTCCTTTGTCCTAATTTTATCCTCCATGAATTTTAAAGAAAATCATTTATCGAATTATACGTTTAGGATAGGGCCGTTTATAGTGCCTCCTGATGAGATTCCCTCGGCGCCACCAGATTTAGTTCTGTTGGTGCCGCCTTATGTCGTTCCGTTACCACCGAATGCACTAAGTACGTTTGCGCATGATGATGCTCGCAATGAATTTTATTTACGTAAGCACTTTAGTGAAGCGCTGTCCACGTCACAAAATCCTTATCAATTTCTTGCTAGCTTACATAAAAGGGCGTCTTACGGTATAATTGACGATTTTGTTTTGGTGCGTCTCGTCCCTGAACGGTTGCTTTCGGGCACTATAGAAAGTTGGCGAGTTGGCGAGCTACACCTTTTGCGGACATTAATGATATTAAGAGAACACGCATTTCTTTTGAGGTTTTCCACTGATTGGGGTAATACCCCTATTTTTAATGTTTCTGATTTAACGCTGCATGTTTCTCCACCACTTGAATTATCTGCCTGTCCGTTTGGTTCCACTTCATTCTCTTATGGTTTGGGTAGTGAGTTTGTGCTTGGATCGCTCTCTTCTTCGGTCTTCACTGGAGGTACGTTGGTAATTGATGTTGAAACTTTTCTTCCTTTATTGCCTAATGCTTTTCCAAGGGTCCCCAGGACCAACATTTTGCATGACAGGATACTCTAGGTTAAAGTGCTCTCTTATCCAAGTGGTGTTGTTTGCTGCTACGTGTCTCTTGTGGATGATGCTCTCCTGCACTGGTATTCTAAGACCAACTCATCGGTGAGGAGTACTTTTGAGTGGGGGAGGATTGATGGAGACGACGGCCCACAACATTTCAAGGACGGCGATGGCATGCTTGTGGACGACCATGCGGAGCGTCGACATAATAGACGTCCAGAACGCAAACCCATATATTATTAATTAATAATAATTATTAATAATAAATTATTATTAATTAATAAGTCATTTCTATGTTTGGTATTTTTATGTCGCAAAGTTATTTTCATTTCATGTATGATGGGTGCTTATAACCATCATTTGTTATTTTTATTTCATGTTCTTTATTTTTGTAATTGTTATGTCATGATGGGTGCAAATAGCCATCATGAGTGGTTTAATTTTTTAAGGTGGAGATTGAGTGGTGTATCCTATATATAAGCATGTATGTTTCATATTTTAGTTAGTGAATGAATGAAAAATTAAAACCCTCACTTTGAGAAGTTTCCCTCCTCCCTCTCTTGGCAAATTTCGGCCTCCCTTGGTTCTCCCCCTCTCTTGGCCGCCGGCCACCCTTTCTTTCCCCCCCTCTTCCTCCTCTCCTTCTAGCAACCCGAGCCCCTTCCTCCTTGCAACTTCTAGATCGGCCACCATCCCCCCTCCACTTCATAACCTCGGCCACCCACCACCTTGCCAAAACTGACCACCACCTTCCATATTTAGCCCTCAAAACCTTCCATATTTGCTCTCTCCTTCCATATATATATATTTATTACCAAATATAAGATCTCTTCGTTGGAATTTCCAACTCCGGCGTGACGCGAAGAAGGCGGATGTGTTTTTCTCCAACCGGCGTGACTCCGGCGGAGCCTTTGAAGAAGCGATTCAAGTAGAGTGAAATCGGAATCACCCATTCCGATTGGGTAACGAAACTTTTCTACCGTTGCGTGTTTTCTATCCTTAGATTAATTCGTGTGGTGGATTTTCTTGGCGTTAATTTTGATAGCATTGAAAATATCGTGGATAACTTTCATCGTTTTGTGTCTTTTTCTTGATTGATCTAATTTTCGTAAAGGGGTTTAGCGAGCCCTCGTTTTTCTTTTGTTGGGAGAAATCTACCTTTTTCGGATCGTGTTTTATTCGGTAGATCTCTTTTGGTACAACACCGCTTGATCGGATCGTGTAGGTCCCTTTAGCCGGAAAGAACATTGGTTTATAGTCCTTGTTCGATCCCTATCGGTTTGGCTACCCGTACGCTAGTATAAAATTGATAACATTAATTACGTGGTGCCGCGTAGATCGATTGTGCGAGTGTAGAATTTGGTTCGTAGAGAGCTAGTCGTGCGCGTCCGTAATTATATTTCGGTCCAAACATGTACGCCTACATCAGTAACAATCTTTAGGACATGATTTATTAAGCAAAGATAAATCAATACATATTCTCTACCACCCGTCTCCTGTTTTTACCATCACAATATTAGAGACCCAGCAGGGGTATTGAATTTCGGATACAAAGCCAGCCTGAAAGTCCACCTAGTTCCAACTACCTTCACCTATGGGGTGGGGGGGGGGGAATAGGTGTCTTGCAGCATTTTTGGCGGAAGTAAAACTATACCTGCACAAATAAAAAAAAACACAGCACAGAAAGACACAAGCAATTTATAGTGGTTCCCCGATTTTGATACGTCCACTTTCCCACTTCGACCTATCTCCCAACAAGGGACGACTCGGTCACTTCACCAACCGGATTGAAATCCAATCCACACACTAATGGAAGGAACCCTTCCAAACGAAGGAGTCACCACTCCTCCACCACGGGTTGCACCCAACCCTTACAACGAGGAACCTACGTTCCTTTACAACAAAAATAAAATGGAATGTATAAAATATACAAACTTCTTATGGAGGCTGGGTGTCCCTCTTCGTTCGATGACATGTTCTTGACGAAGACGAAGAGTCCACGACCTTAGCTCTCACTTAGAATGAATCTCCACGAAACCGGCGGCGGCAAGAAGAGCGGCGGCTTGGCGTTCGGGATCAGCGGTGGCAAGAAGTGCGGCGGCTGAGCTTTTAGAGATCCAACCTTCGTAGCTATGCTAGCAAGGTCTACCAACGGTCTTCCTTGGATCAATCGTCTCGATCGATTCGGAAAGGGAAGGCATTCCCGATCTACAAACCAAGAGACAATGGATCTCAAGAAGGATACGTGAGACGCGTTACTTGACAAAGCTTCTCTCGCCGGGGGATAAGGAGGTATCCACGATCAACGGCGGCGACTACTTCTCGAGCGGCGATGGCGGCGGCGGAAAAGAAATCCGCGATCTAGGTCACGTCGGCGGCTCGGTTTTTTTGTTTCTTTATTCATTGTATTCGGTATCTGTAAAGATCGAAATACAACAGTATTTATATTGTAGGTCATACATTATGACCGTTGTGGGCCCCACCAAAAGAAACCCTAGCTCCGGTTTCAAAATAGCGCCTGGAACTTTGTCCGGTCCAGCGAGCACCAGAATTTCGCCCAAGGCAAATTCGGCGAGAATCAAAGGTGATTCTCGACGAATTGGCTAGAATCACTTATGATTCTCGCCGAATTCTACTTGGCAGAATTTTGGCTGAAGACCTTGCCATCCGGAGAGAATCAGCAAGAATCAATATTCATTCTCGACGGATCGGCGAGAATCAAAGTCATTCTCGTCGATTCGGCGAGAATCAACTAGTGATTCTCGACGATTTTTCCTTAAGCAGAAATCAAGACGGTGTTGAGACAGCCGGCTGCAATCGGCAAGAATCAGCGAGTGATTCTCGACAATTCGATGAGAATCACTAATCACTTAGTGATTCTCGACGATTTCTACTTAGACGATTTTTCGTCTTTCCACCCGTGAGCTGCTCTTTGGCCCATCCTTGCTCCTTGTCTGCTCTTGATCTTTCTCAGCCATGTACTTGAAAGTAAGTACACTCCAATATAGAGAGTACACGTAGGCCAACACACTGATCTGCTCAACGAGGGATTACATTGCGTAGACCCGTGTATATTGACCCACTGCACCCTGACATTGGTGTGTACTTAGCGTGGAATAACTACAAGCACAACTTGAAGACACATGATCAAATACAATGTCAATTCACCTTAACTGGTCCAAGGGCTTCTTCAAATCAAGGTAGATTGTGGATACAATACCCAACAATCTCCCCCTATTTGAAGAAGCCTAAACCCTACAAGCTAAGGTGAATATAACGGATGGAAGAAAAACATAAACTGAATAATCAGTTGAGAAAAAATTTCCATACCATTATCTTTAGAGCATTTGGAGCATACTTTGCGAGAGCACCTTAGCCCTTAGCACCTTAGCCGAGAGGGCAATCTCCCCCTTTTCAGCTTCTACAAATCTGGGACTTTAGCACTTGCCACAATGCTCACCTCAGTTCTTGCATTTAGGCTTACACTTGAGTTTCTTGTAGATGCTCCCCCTAGATGCACGAGCCCGGAGCTTCTGTAGTCTTCATTCCTCATAGTTTAGCATCCCCAGTTCAGTTTTGAAGAGACTGAACTTGGCCTCATCTAGGGGCTTTGTGAAAATATCTGCAATCTGCTTATCCGTGGGGACATAGCAGAGAGAGATGTCCTTATTTTCCACGTGCTCCCTAATGAAGTGGTAGCGCACTTCAATATGCTTCGTCCCGCTGTGCGATACCGGATTGTTCGCAATGGCAATTGCACTGGAGGAGTCGCAGTACATTGGTACTTCCTTGAACTGAAGGTCATAGTCTGCTAACTGGTTTCTGATCCATAGTAGTTGTGCGCAACAGCTGCCTACTGAGATATACTCAGATTCAGCTGTGGAGGTTGCAACATAATTTTGCTTCTTACTATTCCATGATATAAGCCTTCTTCCGAGGAATTGACACGTCCCGGAAGTGCTTTTCCGATCATCCCTGCTTCCTGCAAAATCATCTTCTGAAAAACCTATTAGCTCGACATCATTGTTTCTCGGGTACCACAAGCCAAGATTAGGTGTACCCTTAAGGTATCTAAGAATTCGCTTTGCAGCGACATAGTGAGATTCCTTAGTGTTCACCTGATATCTGGCACAAACGCATGTGGAGAACATAATGTCCGGTCTACTTGCAGTAAGGTAGAGCAGGGATCCAATAATGCTTCTGTATTTGGTTTCATCAAAAGGTTTCCCTTTCTCATCCTTGCCCAGAGACATAGTGGATCCCATTGGAGTCCTCATAGAGGTTGCATTCTCCATTCCGAATTTTTTGAGTTTATTTGTGAACTTCATCTGAGAAATGAAAATTCCATCCCCAGACTGTTTCACTTGAAGTCCCAAGAAATACTTTAGCTCTCCCATACTGCTCATTTCAAACTTTCCTTGCATAAGTTTAGAAATTTTTTTGCAAAGATTATTATCCGTTGAGCCAGATATAATGTCATCAACATAGATTTGCACCAGCAAGATCTTGCCTTTGACTTCCCTAAGAAACAATGTCTTATCTATTTTTCCTCTAGAGAACTTGTTCTCAAGAAGAAAACTAGACAGAGTCTCATACCAAGCTCGAGGAGCTTGTTTTAAGCCATATAAAGCCTTATTAAGAAAATATACATGATTGAGATAAGTTGGATTAACAAAACCTGGGGGTTGTGCGACGTATACTTCCTCTTTCAGGTTGCCATTTAAGAATGCAGATTTCATGTCCATCTGATAGACAATGAATCCTTTGTGCAAAGCATACGCCAGGAACAATCTGATCGCCTCGAGCCTTGCCACTGGTGCAAAGGTCTAATCGAAGTCAATCCCCTCCTCCTGTCTGTAACCTTGAGCCACCAGCCTGGCCTTGTTCTTTATGATGACACCATGTTCATCCAGTTTGTTTTTGAAGATCAACTTGGTGCCGATCATGTTCTGCCCCTTTGGTCTGGGAACCAGCGTCCAGACGTTGCATCTTTCAAATTGATGTAGTTCATCTTGCATGGCCAATATCCATGCTGCATCCTTGTTCTCTTCGTCGAACTTCTTTGGCTCAACCTGTGCAGAAAGCTAAAATGCAGAATCTCGTTAATTGTACCTCAGCGAGTTCTGACACCGTCACGGGGATCTCCGATGATTTGATTTCTGGGATGATCCCTCACGTGACGAAGCTCTAGCAGTCTGGCATCTGGAGCTCTAACATTTTTTGGGGCTCCTTCCTCTTCAGGGAGGTCAACTCCATTCTTACCGTCATCATCTCCGATAGGTATTGTAGTGGTGACTTTGACGTACTTGGGAGTTGCATCTTTAGCAGTCTCATTGAGACTAAGCTGTTCAATTCTTGTACCTGCATCTTCAAGAAGACCACTGGAAGAATTGCTGTTAAGCAAGCTTCCTTCATCAAATACCACATTTATGGATTCCTTTACCACTAGGGTTTTCTTATTGAAAACCCTATATGACTGGCTATGGCTACTATAGCCCATAAAAATGCCTTCGAAGCATTTTTCACCAAACTTAGTACGCGGTACTTTCCCGTTATTTAGTACAGAGTATCTGCAGCCAAAGATCCTAAAATAGGATATGGTTGGCTTCCTGCCTTTCAGTAGCTCATAAGGTGTCTTTTGATGACTCTTGTTGATCAAGGCCCGGTTTTGTACATGACACACGGTATTGATAGCCTCTGCCCAGAAATATTCTGGGAGAGAAGCGTCATTCAACATTGTCGTGCAGGCTTCAATGAGCGTTCTATTTCTCCTCTCCGCAACTCCATTCTGCTGAGGAGTGCGCGGGAAGAAAACTCATGAAAGATACCAAGTTCTTCACAGAAATCTGTCATAGCACCAGACTCGAACTCTATTCCATGGTCACTTCTGATTTTGACCACCGAGCAGTTAAGTTCGTTCTGAATCTGCCTGACAAAACTGGTGAAGATGTCAAATGTATCAGACTTGTGTTTTAAGAAGAACACCCAAGTAAACCGAGAGTAATCATCAACAATCACTAGCGTATAAGACTTGCCTCCCAAGCTATGAACTTGCATTGGACCAAACAAGTCCATATGCAGAAGATAAAGACATCTGGAGGAGTCTTTGTCAACGATGCCCTTAAAGGTAGCCCGAGTCTGTTTTCCCTTTTAGCATGCATGACATGGGCTATCTTTGATGCACTTAATGATGGGAGCATCCCTTACTAAGTTTTTAGAAAATAGCATACTAATTGTCTTGAAATTAATATGTGCCAATCTCTTGTGCCATTGTTCACAAAGAGATGCACTACCTGTTGCTACAAGGCATACGGGGGTAGATGAATCTAAACTAAGAAAATCTAGGTAGAAGATATTTCTGCTCCTAATGCCGGTTAATACCGTCTCCGAAGAGGCACACGATATTATCAGGCATTTATCCTTGCAGAACTTAACATCATAACCTTTATCACATAACTGACTTACACTGATTAGGTTATGATTTAACCCTTCAATGTAAGCCACGTCGGTGATAGAAATTATACCGTTGGAAATCATACCGTAACCCCAGGTGACTCCTCGATCTGATCCCCCAAAGATGACTTTGGGTCCATTCTCGACTGGAGAGTAATCACGCAGCAGGCTTCTTGTCCCGGTCATATGCCGGGAGCATCCACTGTCCAAGTACCATATAGGAGTTTTGGTGGCCTTTGGACATTCCTGCAAAACAGAATTAATTTCCCTTAGGAACCCAATCGAACTTGGGTCCTAGATTCCTCGTTAGCATACTCCCCTCGGATGGTTAGCCCTACAAGTGGTCTGCCTCGCATTTCCAACATGAGGAGTCTCGTTTATTCCTCGATAAACCAGCAATCCATGGCAAAGTGACCAACTTTGCCACAGCACCAGCAGTCAAATATGATATACTTTATCCTAGGCACCTACTTCACCCTTGGAACGGAAGGTTCAGCCGGGGCCGTGGACCTGGAGGTGGAGGCATCATGATGACAATAGTTGCATGATTTCTTCACCTCCTGGTTTCCTAGTGTAACAGGTTTGGCCTTGGGTGCCTGCTTCCTATTATGGCCGCTTGAGAAGTGACCATAATCCTCCATTTGAACTTCCTCATAAGGTGCCTTGAAGACACTCTCGCCAAAGTTGCAGGGGAAGGCCCACCCCTCATACCAGCTCTTGGGATTTTCAACCGAGGGCCGGAAGAAGTGGCCATATGTTGACTCAAAGTCCTGTTCATTGCAGGGAAAGCCAGGCTTTCTGAATACAATAGGGTTGAGTGGGGCCTTTCCCTTTTCAGCAGTAGAGGCCTTCTTAGCAACCTTATTTCTCCTCTGCTTTTTGTTTCTCCTGGATGATTTACCAGGCACACCTACATGCCCAAAGCCAGCCCCCTTAGCCTGAGCAGAGAAGGTGTCAACCAGTGGAAGAATAGTCTTTGGCATAGAGAAGCTTTGGACAATCTTCTTTTCTGCCGTAAGTTGTTCTTCCAACTTATTGATTTCTTCCTATTTAAGGTCAAGGAGACTTAGAGACTCCGAGTTCTTAGAGATCAGGTCCAGGTGCTCCTGTCGGAGAGAAATCAAGCTAGTGATCTCTTCCCTTAGGGAGACACCCTCGACCATAAGGAATTTGACTTCCTTTTTCTGAGCCCTCAATCTCTTGCGACATTCCTCGAAGGTGTTGAGCAGAAGCTCATACTTTTCGAGAAGTTCAACTTCTCGGGCAGATGGGCTGTCCTTGAGATCATCATCAGGAGACTCATAGTCAGAGTTGGAGAGGGGGGTACGAGCTTTTACCTTCCCCGTGAATGGGGGGCATTCTCCTTCTGAGTCAGAGCGACCCACCAGCCCGAAGTAGGCTTCCTCATCATCACTGGAATCTGAGGATCAGACTCACTCAGTGTCTTTGACTTTTGGCGATGTAGCTCCTATCCTTCTTTTTATCTCTAGAGGTTCTGTGCTCTTCTCCCTTCCCCTTCTCTCTCTTGCCTTGATGGCAGTTGGCCACGACGTGTCCTGGCTTATTGCATCCAAAACAAATAATTTCAGTATTACGATATTTGTTCGGTTTTGATTCATACCTGTCAGAAGAATAATTCTTCTTCTGATTTCTGGAGGAGGAGCTGTCTCTCTTTCTTTGATTCCTCATCTTGAGGAACTTCTTGAATTCTCGGGTGATGAGGGAGAAGTCTTCTTCAGACAACTCTGAGCCAGAGGAGCATGCTCGAGTCTTCCTCCTCATCCTTTTTTCCTCGCACGGGATGAAGCCGCACCCTTGCCCTTCCTGGAGTGATGACTTTTAGGCCATAGTCTTTCCTTGGCTGCGGCCTTCTCTGCTTCTTCTTCAGCTTTCCTCGTGTTCAACTGGAGCTCATAGGACATGAGCTTCCTAAAGAGTATCTGAGGATCAGTTTCAGCTAATCTGCCAAACTCTCGGATGGCGCAGATCTTCGTGTCCCATTCCTTAGTAAGGGACCTAAGGAATTTATCATTGAGTTCACCATTAGTGAACACTCTTCCATATCCCTTGAGAGCATTGACGATCTTGAGGAAGTTCTCGAAGGTAACTCCAATCTCTTCCTTGGGCCCCTGCTTGAAGGCTTCATATTTTTGGTTCAGGAGGGATCTCCGATCATCCCTCACTTCATCTGTGCCCTCCATCAGGATAATCAAGCTGTGCTAGATATCCTTGGCTGTTCTGTAGTTGCAGAAGTTCTGCATCATGGAGTCATCGACTGCGCTGATTAGTATGTTCTGTGCCTTCTTGTCAAGTCCGACCAGCACCATCTCATCCTTGTCCATTTCAGAAAGCTTCTTTGGCAACTTTTTGGTAGGATCAATGTGGAGGCCTTAGTGGGAATATAAGGTCCCTCCTCCACGACCATAAGGAGTCTGAGTGTCGACTGCTTCCATGTAAAATCTAATCCTTTCCTTCCAGATAGGAAAGTTTAGCCTGGTGCACACTGGGATCTTTCCTGAGTACTTGAGTCTGTCCATAGTAGATATCTGCCTTCTTCTTGACACTAGTGGCAGGAACTTACTCGA